>OZ012735.1:173529854-174147354 GCA_963859935.3 Lathyrus sativus | reverse complement strand
ATGTCCGAAGGTGAAGACAAGTAGAGAATTGACCTTGACCGGAGCACCGAGAACGAGAACATATAGTGCCTTTATTTTTTCAATTATGCCCGCTGACCGCTTTAGGAGGTGGAACCCCGAAGGAGAGATAGGGCTGAAATTATCACCTCACTGACGAAGCCTTTAGCAGATATCACATGCATGGGTGGGGCATTCAAACTTTGAAAAGGGGCAGGCCCTGAACACTATTATTCTGACAACGTCGATCTGGCCATATGGCCCGTAGTGATGATAAATAGAGAAAAACATCCAACTTCCCCCCTCCAGATTAGACCATTGTGCCAAGAGCACCACGAATGAAATGAACAAGGACTGATTTGGAAAGAAGGTTTGAATACGAACCTGACCTAGAAGGGGCAAGAGATTTTAGGGAAATCAAACAAAGGAAGAGAAATGTGGGACCTGAAGTGAGGACCACGTGGGGCAGGATCCGACCCAGAGGTTTTGGAGTTGACAGCAACTTTTCTTCCTCAAAGCCAGCCTCAAGGCACAAAGTTGAGGGCAAAAAGCCTTTTTGAATAAAGAAAGAGGGACTTCGATTGTAATCTAGTGATTTTTCATATACTGATTTTTGGCCTCAGGTCGAATTTCCTAGGAACGGAAGGAGTGGCATATACTAAGATGCCGACGGGAATGGATTCTTGAGCCCCTTATTTACCTGGCGCCAACCTAATAAAAGATCGAAGTACCAAATGCTTAGGTCACCCGAGAGAGGCCTACGGGGCATTACGAGATAAAAAGCTCCTAGGCCGTGCGTGGGTCAAGACCAGAGAGCTACAGGTACACCCGGGGCAACAAAGCACTCACAGGCGGGGTCGGGGCAAGGGCAGCACGTCACGGAAGTTCTCAGCTTAATCTTACCGGCGCTATATCTTGGGTGCGCGATATGGTGGGACTGTCTAGCACAGAGACCCCCAAGCATCCCTGAGTTACAGCAGCTGGCGGAGGCAACGCAAATCGGGGAACCGGCAAGTTCTTCCGCAGAAGTCAGGCAGCTAGTAGACCACCTCAGTGAGCAAGCCAGGGAGGTGGCCAGTGAAGCTTCAATGGAAAGAACACCCAGAGCTCTTGCAATGTGGATGGCTGGGCTAACGCTAGCATTCGCTATCTCCATAGCGCTTGCTCAAAAGGTCCGGGGTTATACTGGTTATTAATACGAGCCTGGAATTTATGGGAAAAGGTATACTACGCAAGAAGAGCTCCTCCCCCCTAGATCTTTGCTTAGGAAAAAAAAGTCGAGTAGTCGTAATTCGAAAAAAATGAAGGTGGGGCTGGGCAGTAGCACCGAGATCTCATAGAGGAGGCATTTTTATCGCGGGCTCCCTTTTAGATGTGGATTTAGGTGGTTTTTTTTATGCAAGACGAGTGAAATGGGAAAAGAAAGGTGGAGGTTGACCTGCTTTGTGACAGATGTGGAATGGAGCCTGAATCTACCATTCATGTTTTAAAGGGCTGCCCCTGGGCATCTGGCATTTGGCTACTCTGCCCATTAGCCCTTCATACTCAACAGATGCAGGCTCTCTCTCAGATTGGGTGAAGGAGATGGGGAAGTGTCTTGATGAAGAGCAGCTGGAACTGATGCTAGTAGTTGCATGGGCTTTATGGAGTGATAGAAATTTGCTGCTGTTCCAGGACATACAGAACTATCCTGTGGATGTGGTGAACAAAGCAATCAGCTTCTTCTAATAGTATAAGAAGGAGAAGCTACAAATTGTGCAAACACCTATTGGCAGGCCCCACCCCATGGTGTTTATAATTTTAATACTGATGCTGCTATTTTTAACCAGCAAGGGATTGGCTGCTTGCTTCATCCCGCCCTTCCTTCCCTCACCTGTCCCACGCGCTCTTTGATGCCGAAAATCCTATGTTCTGAGTGACCATGAACACACTGCTTGAGACCCTTCTTTCTTGTGAATGGGTACGAAAGAAAGCAATTCTTCGCATCACTCCTTCCTTGGATTAGTAAACTACTATCGATAATTCGTGGAGGGTTCTTCAAGGGCCCTGACCGATAGGAATCAAGGATGAGTCTCTACATCTATCTTATATCTGTTCATTTAGGATTAAAAAGGCTTTAGGAAGACAATGAGATCTCAGACTTTCCTGAAAGCTTAGTAAGGGAGTCCTAAGTCGAATAGCCTTATTCAATGATTTTTGAGTGAATACCCGAAAGAATGGACAACCCACGGGGTCACTCTGTCCTTAAAGACTCATGTTATCGTTCACGCTTCCCGGCCAGGGATTCAATACCTAAAAGGCAGCTACATGTCTACTATTTATTCATACTTTAGAAATGAAGGAATCTCTCTATCCTGAGTTACTCAACCAGACCCGGACCTTACTCATACTTACTTCCCGGTACTCAAATCCGCTATTTCTCAACCGGACTCGAAGACAGTGGTCTAACCATTTCAAAGTCAAGGAATGGCAGAAGATTGCAAAGACTCGATAACAGAAAGGGCATTGGCATCGGGGCTAGAAAGCAAGCAAGAAAGGAAAGCTAGAGAGAGATAGCCCTTTTCTAAAGTATATATAACCATTCTAAAGGCTTATAATCAAACGGACTCTCAAACCATAAGGCATGGGGTTCGCTTGAAAGTTAAATTCATGAGCTTGTTAACGGTACCTGGGCACCTCTTGCTAGCTGTTCTACCGCCATCTTTGATGGCCTGTAGCTTGATTTCGAACAGAGAAATTGCTTCTTTCTATTAAAGGATAGACGAGCACACGTACGCGAAAGAAAGCCAAGGAAAGAGTGGCAAAAGCTTTTTCTCTTTTATTTAAAGAAGTAGATGCCATGAGGATGCCCAATGGAGAATAAGATGTCAGCTGGGGGATTCAAGCTCTATAGCTTACCTCTCCCAAAGGGCAAAGAAAAGGCCTATAATCAACGCAAAGGGGAGCTCTAAGGATAGGATACAGGCAGGGATAGAAAGATAAGAAAGAAAGGCAAAGGTTCATTAGCTCCATAGTTGCTAACAGGCAGGGGTTGTTACTGGTCCGCAGATGAACTTAATCTCTCAAGTTGTTGAGCAGGAATGGGAACCTAGCAGATGCACTCATAGCTGATGCTAATGATTTAGAACATTGAAAAAAATATAGTATAGAAAACGACTCCAAAAAAGTAAAATGCAAGAGAGGTTGGTAACTAGGTTTTCGGGTCCTGACAAAGGATGGAAACCGGCTTTCCTTAATCCCGATAAGGGTGCGGGAGGAAAACAGCCAGATCTATGGCTGATAGATGGGGAACTACCAACCTCCACAGGAGCCGCTAGCTCTCTAATGAAATAAAGTCCCGGATGCAGTAGAGCTAAAATCTCACCGGAGGAAAAAACTTGAATTCTTCCGTCTTGAAAGCGAGTGAGCAAGCCCCATCCTCTTGGGAGTTTCCAACCTAGTCCTAAGGGCAGGGTTTGCGGGTAGGCAAGCTAGAAGCGACAGAGCCGATTCTTATCTTAAGTTTAAGTACCCGACCAGTAGTATGACCTAATCGATTTAGTTAACTTCATAAAGATACAGAATGCCTTTCAATTCAGGGGAAGAATATATGACAATTGAACTGAAAACTGAAATCTCAGTCTCAAGGGAAGTTAGTACTTTCATCAGCCGAAGAAGGCTGAATATGATCAATAGCTTGATTTAACTCCAGCGAGCCATAGAGCAGCTTTGAGGTTCCCAAGCGGTAAAGACCATACAGGAGTTTAATGCTCACGGAAATTCCCACTTGGCGGGAATTGAAAGCCTCTTTGCTATACTAGCCCTTGACCAGTGAGTGAGCCTAGACTCTCTCTATTCGAGTGAGTTCCACTTCTCTTGAAGCGTAATACCCTTACTGCTAGTTTCCTATTCCCGAATCTAAGGGTTAGCTTTCTATCTCTCTTAAAGAGGGTCCTCGTAGCGCTTTCCTCTCACTGTTATTGCCCGGTACCCTAGCTAGATTCAAGTTCTCCTCCCCATTCTTTTAATGGTAGCAATGGATCCGGAACAACTTCTGACCGCTTAACCACACTACACTCAGATTTATTCAGTCGGAAGACTGCTATTGAATTAGCGCTTTCAAAGGGCGACTCCACTGCTATTGATAAGTGCAGCTAACCTCTTGTTAGCAGCTTCTCCCGTCTTTCGATCATACTCTGAACACGAATTGTGTCAGAAATCTGCCGTAGGCTGGGCTCTTCCCCTATAGTATTAACCAAGAAGCGCCTATATAGTTCGCTTTATCGTTCGCTATCTGGTAATAAGGGGTGGGTTAATACGGGAATCTCTGGGGCCGCGGGGGGAACTTCAGGAGCATCAATGACAGGTGCTGGGGCATTGTTGTCTACTGTAGGCGGGGACGGTGGTCCGTCCACTCCCACCCCATCGCACGGCGCTATAACCATAAAGTGATCCCCACACAAAAGATAATGGTACCAAAAGGGGAGTCAGATGATGAGGAGATTCCCACGTATTAAAGAGTGGGGTGAAGGCGAAACTAGTCAACACATTCTAATAATACCGAGAAGAGAATGGAGGAACCCACTGATGGAACTAAAGGGGAGGGGAACTATACCGGAGTTTACAGAAGCAATGCGGAGATAGCGGACTGAAAGCCCATTGTGGAAGGTGACCGAAAGAGTGCAGTTTTTGGAATGGAAGCTAAGAATGAAGAGGGGTCAAGTACCTTTAGCGCAAATACGGAAACCAACCGCAGCAAATGCTAGTCAGATACCGTACATTCTAGGCCAAAAAGTAAAAAGTTAGAATAAACAAAGAGAATCATAAAGGAAAGGGAAAGGCAGAAAGAAGAGGCGGGATTCCTTTTCACAACCCTTTACGTAGCGTGATGATCTCCTCGGGGGCTTACTTAGCCCTCATCCCCATTGTCAAGTGATGGAAGATCAGACTAGAGATCAAGCACATCGGACGGTATCTGAAGGGTTATCTTGGTATCAGATCAATTGAATTAGCTAGCCTAACCAAGGGATCAAGAAAGGTAAGACCTACACCAACAGAGCGAGCGAGTCTTCCAGTGAAGCAAGAGTATACACAGTAGGTTCCATTGGAGAAGGAGCTCACAAGCCGAGTCTCTCCGCGGAAGCCGTGGGAATTTCCTTTTTTACAAGTCTGGAAAGAAAGTTGGGACAGAGGCTTCCTTTCCTAATTCCAATTGTGACATCGGTAATCCCACATCCTGAGATAAAGCCAGTCTGATTCACGTGCAGAACCTTTTTGTCCAATTGCTTAAAGCTCTGTCAAAGAAGCATTCTATTCCCGAGCGGATTTGAGCCTAAGACAACTGGGTTTACTTACAGGGGTTATTCCCGTATGGATGTAACTTTTTTTCCGCTAGTCTGTCCCGTAGTTCAAGCGTGAAAAAGAAGTGCCACTAACCTTCCCTTCTTTCGATTTCGAGTAGGAGTTCAAACTAGGTATTCTGCGATAGGAGATAATCTAGGAGTTTATAGAGTTACATCCAATTCTCCAACAATTATCGTAGAGTGCTGTTCGAAATAGCTCTTGTGGACTGTAAGGTTTTGGGCATCGTACGAACCCTAGTCGAAGGTTCCTCTGCACGAAAGGCAATCGAGCTGCGTCCCGGCGAAATCTGACCCGATTCTTGCCACTCTCGCACAACACAAAGCCATCTTACGTTCAACCTAACCGGTGGCGTACTTTGAGGGGAGAGTACTCCCGTGCGCCCATACTGGTGTGGACCGTTCTTTCCTATTGGAATCTCTGGCTGCCGGTCTGCTTTACATGGATCCCTCGTTTGAGTGCTTGTTCTTGAGCTTCATCTCCCTCCATTTTACTATAGTCTGGGGAGTTTATTGGAAAACCTTTTCTAAATTTTAGTCTTCTTTTTTTATTTCATATACCCGCTCAATGGAAATTATGGGATTCCATATATAATTAAAATATTTCCCTACAAAGCAGCTCTCTTGAACATGAATCACCTCTTCCCATTGATTTTATCCTTGTCAAAATGAATGAAGTTAAAGCCATACCCGTTTCAAATTAAATTTTTTTTGATAAATTCAAATGTTATAAGTCAGGAACGCTATGTGAATAGGGTCTTAAAGCCCTCACCCAGCAAGAAAACGTATGCGCGAGACTAAGGCAGGCTATAGGCTTTATAGCATTAGGGCTTTAGTTTGATTGCAGAGAGAGGAAGGAACGATCTCTAAAATGGGATTCGGAGTCGGGTGACTAGTGGTGCGGTGGATAATGACGAGCGTGACTGGCGTTTGTCCCATACAGAATAACTTATAGTGGAAGTGAGGCGAGGAGGCAATAGATTCATCTTGTCATGGAAGATAGACATGAAGGATAAGGCTTTGTAAGAGTGACCGGAGGAGCTAATAGTTTTAGTTTAACCGCCCATGCCGATCTGCCAACTTTCAAGGACTTACTTTCCGCTGACACCTAGTTGTTTCCTGCGGCTCGTCTCACGACTGGGTCAAAGCGGGGTCCAACCAATCTACGCATAGAATAAAGCAATCGGCAACCGAAACAAGATAAACCGCTCGAAAAAAAGTAAAGCACTCTGATAGCACAGGCCCTGTTTAAGCTTCGATCAAAGCAATCAGGTATGGTGGCTTAGGAGTTTGAGTCGTATTATCAATCTTAGCCAGCACGAAAAGGGCAGAACCTAATCAACAAAAAAGAATAAACGAATAGAAAGAGGGGGTTTACCTATGAATGTAGTTCTTCTTTAGTCATTCCCTAACCTTTTCTCATATTAGCGTAAGCTACCGTTTAATATGAATAAAGAATTTTCTTTCCGAACCTAAGGCTAATAGCTCCCGTGCTGCTTTTGACTCCTACTCAATGAATCCGAAGCTGTGGTATGGGTGTCCCGTGGATGCGCCTGCGAGTGGAGCAATGAGAATTGTTGATTCATTTTACACATGGAGAAGGGAATCGAAGATGGATGGAATTTCTTCAATTCAAAATATCCATTGCGTTCTTTTCTATTAATATTAAAGCTTGGTCACCAGAATGTTAATTGAAGAAATGTCTTCCCCGTGGCCAGAGTAAAGTGTTTGCTATTCCAAAGGGTGCTTCTCTGATCTTCAAGCTTTCCCGTGGTGCGCAAATGAAACTATTTTCTTGCCTTCACCCGGCCGATTAGTAAAGATTCCGGCTTCTCAATCGATTGCGTTTCGTATTATAAGATCAGGGGAAAAAGGCATCCATTCAAACAACTCTCATTCCTATGTTGACACCAAGAGAAAGCCTAAGAGAAGAACATGCTACCAGTCCTAGCTGGCACCGATGCCAAGGGAAAGCATTTCAAGAAGAGACAACCAGTACGCCTACTTAGCAATTCCTCGTAAATAAAGATGCCGAAAGTCAGACAATAGATAGAGAGTCTCAGATCATAAGTAGTTCTTTGAAATAGAAAATAGGGACCTTTTTCACTCTGGATTAGCCCTCAGTAGCATTCCCAACTACATGCTTTTATTCTTCATTTTTGTTTATTTGACTAGGAATTACTCCCTTTTTTACCCTATCCGATTCTTTACTTATAGTCTCTACCTTTGTATCAGATGTTCCTGCACCCTTTGCTTTAGCATATCCATCTGGATGGCAGTGAAGAAGCATAATAGCCTTCTCCATAAGTCTAACTATAACCATTGGTTCAATGTAATTAGGATCACCTTCTATCTTTGGACTTATTATCTACATCACCTGAGACTTGGGGTTCTTCTTCAACTGTCTCAGAAACCTAACATTGCTCTGTCGAGGATGAGGAGCCATCACTCTGACTGCCAGAACAGAACAAGGACCTTCTCTGATGACGCAACCTTCAAGAAGGGAATTCGGAATCATAAGACGACTTTGCAACAAAGAGAAAAAGAGTGCTTTCTCAGAAAAGAAAGAGAGATTGGCATTCCTCCGATCAGCATGAGAGCTCGATCCAGCTGAAAGCGATCCCTCAGAAAGTCCTTATAAACGGACTGCTCCTCTATGTGCTCCGAGACCCTCTCCTTGCTCGAGGGAAGATGTGCGGTTCTCTGCTTCAGCCGCGGGCTTAACACCGGAATTCCAAGAAAAGACGTTAGAGGATACTGCATCTCGTAACGGTAGAAAGAGGAAAGGCTAAGCGAAAAAGGTTAAGATTGCTTAATGAGTTATGGCCACTAGTCATTCGGATTTATCCTGACTCATGTCAGTATTATCACAAGGCATTTAGCTAGCCTATATCTCCGCTTTCGCTTCCGTACTCAACCGTCTCTCTCCTTAGTCCGATCTAGCCTCTATTGATTGAGACAAAAAAATTCCCTCCAGACAGAAAGAGAGTCTTTCCTGCACGGAGTAGTTAATAAAGAGAGATGTGCTTGGTTGTTGACCAACAGAAAGGATGCATGGGACTAGCCGACCCACGGTCGGTCAAATCCCTATGAATATATGAAAGCTTCTTCCGGCGATAATTAACTGACTGCCCCATGGTGGCTGTTAAATAGGAGTCGACTCCCCTCTGAATGTCCTCATCTGTTATTTGATTTCCCGGTAAAAGGGACTTTTTCATTTCAATTATAATGGATTCCTGCTTTATTAAGGCATTTCGGTAGCTCACATCTAGGGACTTATCTTCGCGTAATGACTCAATATTACGCAATTCACTGCTAAAATCCCGGACAGCCCGACCCTCCCCTTCTGAAGCTGAAGGACCAGGCTGATCTTGGTTTTCGTGAAATACAGGCAGAGCCCGCTCTGGGGAAGGAGGTTGATTGAACCCCCCAGACATTCCTCCAGATGAAGAGGGGTAGAATTGTGCCACAGCTCTAGCAAGGTCTTCCATGAAGACATAACCTAGTTCCATTATTCCTCGTGAAAGAACAAGACAATAATCTAGTAAAAAAAAAAGAAAAGGTATTTATTTCCCTCTATTGGGAATTTTCCTAATAAGTGGTAGATTACTAAAAAATGTGAAAACTGAAGTGTCGCGAAAGACTGGGATGGGAAACAAAACGGAATGTACCGGATTTTTAGCACGTGCAACCATCAAACCAGAGACCAAAGCGGGGCTCGACAAAACAGAAAGTATCATGGTACCCTTAGTCCAAAAAGCCTTCCCTAAAATGGAACTTTCATGCTAGTTCTTCCTCCAGCATGAAAGTAAATCTATT
The DNA here is from genome assembly GCA_963859935.3 of Lathyrus sativus. Taxonomy (NCBI): domain Eukaryota; kingdom Viridiplantae; phylum Streptophyta; class Magnoliopsida; order Fabales; family Fabaceae; genus Lathyrus; species Lathyrus sativus. The sequence continues at coordinate 174,138,199 of OZ012735.1, read as the reverse complement.
ACGACCAGCGCAGTTGTTCTTCTTTCCTTTTCTTCTTCCAAGCCTTACATGCACTAAGTTACTGACACTTACGGAATATAAAATCTTACACTGTGCACTGACTATAGTAAACTTCTATTCGCATTGACCGTAGAAAGTTCCTTCCTATCCTATTGCACTGACCAAAGTAGGTCGAGTTGACCTTCCAATGCATTCTTTTCGATCTTGAACTACGATAGACTGAAGACGAAGCCAATTTCGATAAAAGGTGAAGTCGAAGCTACTCGATCATTCAACAGGGACAGCTGGAATCTACGCTAGGATCTAACCTGCGCTGCCAGCTTTCTTCTCTTATTTAATTTTTAGTTACAGGGAAAGATAACTCCTAAATGCAACCGGGATCTTATATATGATGCCGCTCGCCACAATAGAAAGACTGTTTTCACGAGCTTCTGTAAGCCTATCGCCTATTGGACAAGGCAAGGAAGAAGGAACTCTGAGAAAGTTAAAATGAAGGTATTCCCTGGTTCGGTTTACCTGGGCCAGAAAAAGACTAGACACACAAACCGAAAGTCTTCTTTGAATCAAGTTCTCACTTCACTTACCCTCTCACTACCTTCTCGTTGTTTTTGTTTTTTTTTACTTGTTGGATAACGTTGACCGGCTTCGCGGGACCATTTCGGCCGGCTTACACAGGGCTAAGCTCTATTGGGCGTAGCTTATTCGATCCAAGCAAACTACTCGAAAAAACGAGAAGAAAGATCGACTCTTTTATCTAAGCAATTTATTTGTTTAACTTTAAACAGACAGACGAATACGTAGTGGAATAAGGTGCTGCCACTATAGGTTCGAGTAAGCTGACTGGTCTAACCTCAGATTATAGGTCAATAAGTGAGACAGAGGTTACTGGGGAAAGGCGAGAAAGTAAGTCCATCAAAATAAGTCCATTTACTTCGTAACCTTTACTTGGAAGACTAAACCCGCGCCTTACCTAGGGCTGCAAGTAAGGACTTCACATCCGGATTGGACGCAAACAAGCGCACCAGCTATTTATATAAATTCCCCCTAAATGATCATAGGTCGGTCAGTTCAAAGCTCTAAGAGGGAGAAAAACCTCCATATCTTACCACCGCTTTACTCTTTGAGTTGATAGACAAAGAGATATTATAAATAATTAAGGGAGGGGGACCCACAACGAAGGAAGGGGGATACTACTAATGCTTGCTTCAATCGCTTTCTTTATCTTGTGGTCGACTGCAATTGAAAGATTCGTTCCTGTTTTAGGATTGGGGCGGTGTCCGCCCACTAATGTAAAGATTGGGCGGGGGAGAGGTTATTTCGACAAAAGATAATTTTTGATTGAGTTCCAGGCTTAAGAGCCGAATTAGCCATTGGGATTGGTGTACAGACAAGACTGATTGAGATTTGTAATTAGCTGCAATAAAAGAATACGCTCTTTCGACAGAGAAGTGAACGACTCCGATCTGCAGATAAGAATAAGGATAACCTTGAAAGGAGTCTTCTTAGCTTGAAAGAGGCCTTGAAGGAGTGAAAGAGAGAAGATTGAGTAGCCGGGTGAATATCCTTTGCTATTGAATTTGAAGAAGCTGTGGCTCTTTCAATAAGATCTTGGACTGGGATACTAAGCAAGAGAGCCAAAGGGGCGAAACAAGATATAGATGACTGGATCAGTCTGGCTACAAGACCTTGAAAAGGGAATAAGCCCTGGGACTTCTTTTTTAGTTAGAGCTTTCAATTTATTGGTCAGTCATAGCTGCAGCTATAGCCGATAGACTAGGTCTATAGGGCATGCCCTTGAGATGTAGAAGGACTGGTTTTTTCCTATTTTAGGAAGGTAGAAGGCGCTGCCCTATACGTGCCTGCTCGCTTGAGCGACTCTCAGTCATTGTAAATAGATAGAAAGAGCACGAAAGTATACTGTCTTACTGGATCTGCTCTATGGAAATGGAATTGAAATCCTCTTAGTCCGATTCCTTACGAAGAAAGTCTGACTCTATCTGCTCAATAGCGAAGGGATTTGGGCAAAAGGTGTACGACTTAGTAGGAGAGGTTCTGAAAGAGTGAAGGTAGTACATCTTTATTTTCCTTTTGATTGAGATGGACTCCTCTCTACTTCTGGGACGAGGTATGACTTAAATAGGAGAGGTGTCCTTCCTAGGTAAGACCAGACCTGGTTGATTAGTCTGCCTTCTGTGATCCGGGAATTGAAATTGGAAGGCGGTAGTTCAGGGACTGTTTTGGGGGCATTGATCCTAGGTCTTAATCTGTTGTCATCTTGGGGGATTCTTGTGGCATATCATCTTCCATATGTAGGTTTTTCCCAATCCTCATAATGGTCTTTCGATTGTTCCACCAATGCTACTGGAGCACTCTTGATGCCCAAAGTCTTATGGTCGACGGCTCTTAAGGGTTTACACTCACAATGAAAATGAATACATCCCTTATTCGCCCTGGCTTGGTTAAGCCCAGAAGCGAAAACAAGGAAATCAGTACCGGAGACTCCTCCGATATAGGCAGGCTCTTTAGGGCGATTCTCCTTTTCCTTAGACATAAAATCTAGTTATACCCACTAGGTAAATAAAGGAATTACCAAGGTCAGACACATATCGCAATCTTACATCTACCTTTGCCTTACCCACAGAAAGCCTTCGCACAGATTTCCTTCCTACGTTTTTAGCGGAGAGAAGAGAATAGTCTAGTTAGTAGTCCTACAGAAGCCAGAATCAATCCTATAGATTAGAAACTGTAACCTATAATATTATATGCATATCCTAACCAGGGAATATGCGCAGAAAAAAGCACCTTTTTTCACTTTATCACTGGATTGCGAACTTACTGATCCTTTTGATGAGAATGCCACTACTCTTACTTACTATCTTCAAAGCCGCCTATTGGCGTGTCTGGATCAGGTGAATCGCTTGGCTAGATATCTCCTTAAGCGATATATCGTTAACTCCTTAGTTCCGGATAAGAAGGGATAAGCACGAAAAACCTTAGCTTTCTGTCGATCCTTAGCTCCATCCAACATGCATCAGATCCTTTTGCCCCTTACTCTGCTGGATGGAAAGCGGATGCAAGAGAACTCTCAATGGCTGCAAGTAGAACTGCCATTGAACTATATGGATAGCAACTCCCACCGGATGGAGATATCTTCACTTTTTTTTTTCAAGCGGTAAGAAAAAGAGACAGCTACTGGACACTACGGGGACTGTAAGCGATCTAACAGAACTGGCTTGTTGAACGGAACTCAGACTAGAGATATCAAATGACCCAGGGGACTGGACCTCTAGATGTAGCACTGGATGTAAGAAAAAAGTCGCAGAATAGAATAGATAGGCAAAGCAGCACTTAGCACTCCAACTAATGGCCTTAAGACTGTTGCAATTGGTACAACAGCTTCTCAGGGGATTCAATCAAGTGGATTTTGGGCTACGCTAAACCTTTTCCTTTTCTTTTGCTGACCGGAAGGATTTGATGTCCAGACTGGATAAACATCTAAGAGCTTCTTCTTTGCATTTGCTTTGGGATTTCTCCCCTGCACATTCCGAAAGTCAGTGCCACAGTCTCCTCTCTGGCTCGTTACAAGTATTCCACTCTAGCCTCTCTGCATGAATCCCATTCCGCCTCACTTGCATGCAAGTCTTCAGAAAGGGGCGGTCCTGACCTATTAGGAAAGGGGAAAGCAACGAGAATCTTTCTATCTTCACGGGTGAACCTGGAAATAAAGAAACTAGCATTTCCCTTCACTCATGCGGGCGCAGAGTCACGAGCTCTTCATGGATAGAAGATAAAGATCTGGGTAAACCTCATCAATTCCATTCTATGTTGGGGCGATAGACAGAAAGAGAAGGAATAGCGAGCAAAGCGATTCCAATGCTTAACGAATGGACCAATCCAAGACTTGGAATGCTACCAGAATCGACAGCAGCTCTTACCTTACTAGCACGATACCGAAATGGCCCTTAGCCGACTAAAGGCTACAAGACTGCTTCTACACCTACTACCCTCACTCACTCTCAGATAAAGACAGAACGGACAAGAACTACTTTTACATCCTCAAGCTAGAAAGAGGATAGGCTATTGGGGCTTCCTGCGAATTCTGTGGAAGGTAACAAGACTGTAGAATATTCGAGGGACCACAAAAAGGGGAAGTCAATTGTTGCCTCTAAAAGGGCCCGGATACCGCCTAAACCAGTGCAAGGTTGTATTCCCAAGGAAGCTAGCATAGCAATAGGGAATCCATCTAGTATTGACTAAGGAAAGATGGTGCTGGGGGGTCCCACTAAGGTGAATGTTATTGAACCTTCTCATGCAAAAAAGCCATGCAAAGAATTCCTTCTACATCCATTGCTACTGTAAGACCACCAACAGGGGGAGATGAGCAACATGTGGGGCCTACACACTTGGAACAGCCTCGCCAAGAGTCTGCACAGGCCCAGGAGTTAGGTTCTTTTATGGAGCTTTTAAAACACCAGTTGCAGTAGGAAGACCCCCTGACCCAGGGGAAAACATCTGTCCTTATCGCTTTATAGTGCCAGTAAGACACTATAAAGGAAAGCCCCACATCAATCCCATAACTCCCGACAGAATCCCCACAGCTCTGAGGAGACCTTTCTAACAAAGGAAAGCCCCCCTTTTCTTTATGCCATTTGATTAATGAAAGTTCCGTGCTGCTCGCCACTCCCCGAGGCCAAGGACGGGGTCGAACCTTCATTCCAGGATTTGCAGTCCGATACATTTCCATTATGTTACCCAGCCAAACCCGCCACCTCGTGTGCCAAAGTCAAACGGTTGTTCTTCCTTCCCCGCTCCCTATTTTTCTACATATGCGGTGGCGGGCGGAGCACTCGATATGACCGGCGGCGGGTTACCAAAGAAGAGGGGACAACTTATTTCTCCCTTGCCTTGCTCCATTTTCCTTTTATGATTTTAAGTAGCAAGCCACTCCACTACTGGTACAGAGGCCAGAAGTTTGCTTCCTCCATATGTTCAGGCAAAGAACATCTAGAAGCTAGCTTTTGTCTTGTAAGCTACCATGCCTAATAATAATAATAATATAATTAAATTTTGCTTACCAAAGCAAAGTGGTATTACTAAAAAAAAGTAAATAAGCAACCAGTTCCGTTCCAAGTGACATGGCTTTTCACTATTCCTTATTCCTTTCCAGAGAAGCCCATCCAGCCCAGCGGATCCATTGTTTATGCGGCAGTGCGATGCTGCTGAAAAACGTAAGCCCTTAGGTATAGATTGGGGAAAACTCCAAAAAAGGGCCTTATTCTTCCTTATATTAAATATAAGTTTTAGAAAGGGGCATCCCTACCCCCTAAATTACAAGCTAGCGCGCAAAGGCTTTTCAGCCGTTGTTGCTTTTTTTTTTTGCAGGCTCGAAAATATCTCTTTCGCCTCTCCTCCCTGTCTCCATTCTGGTTGATTCGCTTCTTCCTTCGCGCAAGCGCTTGGTTCGCCCCTTTTGTGTTGCATTTTTTTGTGATCCCCCACTTCAGTTTGCGTTTTTCGGATAGCCGGGATCCGACGTTGATTTCCTATTTATTTAAATGTCAGCTCCATGTTTTGGGCGGCCCATCTGGTTAGTTCAGCTATCACTGCTGGAAGCCCCTGCGGTTGTTCGGCTGCGTACTCCCCGTTTGCGTATCTCATCACACTCCCAAAGCATCTTTTTTTTTCATATTTCTTCCGGTCGGCTTCGTGCAGATAGATGTTTGCCGGGGGAGATTAGTGCTCCTGAGGTATGCCCTTCCGGTAGGTTGTTATATTTTCTGTCTATTCCATCCAGTGCCCGCACTGCGTCAGAAAATCTTCGTCTTCGATCTCTCTTCGCAACGCAATAAAGAAAGAAGTCTAACAGTTTCTCTCGGCATCTTTCTTTTAAGTCATTGATCTCATATCTATAAGCAGGGGGGTATGCGTTCACTATTAAGCCTACGCCCGTCCATTCCTTTCAAGCTTTATCCCGCCCTTAGACTCGTTACGCTTAACGCCCACTTACTTAAAGACTCGTTGGCTCCGCGCTCTATTCGGTCGGAACCCGGTTTGAGAACCTTCTCTCATAGATTCCTTTCACCAAGTCATCGCCAGCAATCAGCTCTTATCCCTTGGTGTGGTGTCAAAGGGCGAGTTCCTTTCTTGTCTTGCCCAAAAACTTGATTCTCATTGGAGAAAGACTCTCCCGCAGCAAGGTTTTACACATAGGGCCAGCTGCTTTCTTTATCTCGCTTGTCGTTAGTCTGTCTAGCGCCTTTCTTTCGGTTGGGGTCCGTCCCGGGGCTTAGACCGCTTGGGTTCTATTTTTCTCGAAGGCAGTCAACGTGTCAGCCATTCCTCTCCCATTAGACTTGTAAATCCTTTGCTCTTTTTCTTTCTCTCCCTCTACTTTATTTGACAGGGGCGGATAATACCACTCTATCAATAACAAGAATACAATAGCAATTCAGTTTAAAATGGTTTGAGCTTGGAAGCAACCTACTATCTATCGATAGGCTAAAACAGACTGCTATTGGCTGCTTTGCCTATCTATTCTATTATGGCCGGCTTGGAGACATCAGAGGAAGACCGTCATTTCTATCCGGGTACGATCATAGCTTCATTCGTTAAACCTTGGGGTGGGGATAACCATTAGCATTGAGGTCAATCACCACATCACCTCTATCCTATCATACGACATTACATGACGCGAGAGTGCATGGTCAACACACACCTACCTAAAGCGCCTGCGTTCCGCTTGCAGCCAATACAAGCACAACCTAACTTGCACGAGATTCAACAACCGAACCTACAGGTAGTCCCGAGGGGACGGCATCCTCCTATAATAGTTAGCAGTACTGAACAAGCGAGTCATAGGTCGGGGGAAAGAAAACGTCTTAAAAAAAAAGAAAAAAAAGGGACATCGCTCTAATCCTTGAGAACTTCCTTGATGATTTAGCAATTGAGAGACGGTTGCGACAAGTAAGAAAGTGGGCCACCCGGGAACTGGAAGATAAAAAGAGTTCCTTTTGGCTTATATAATAATCTTTTTATAAATAACTAAACTCTAACTGGGCAGACCCTTAATCACTTCTAGTGGACTATGCATAGGACTACCCACGGAGCGGTGAAAAGACAGATAGTATTCCTATTGATTCTAAGGGAGAACGAAGGACGGAGTGGAGGATGGAGGCGGATCGGTTGGAACGCGGGCTAGCCGGCCGGGAGGTTCGATTCCTCCCCGATTCCTATTTACTCGATCCATTGTTCGTGCAATCTTAAGGTTCATAGTCCTTTAGCTCTTATTACAGTGGTTGACAGTGGCTTATGAAAGTGGTACCCCTTTCTTTACTTTAAACAGCGGTTTACACAGGTTGAATGATACAAGCAGGAAGCAAACAACAGGAAGAACCAGAGCGGGTGTAGATGCTCGTGAAGGAACGGGAGCTGAAGCAACAGGAATTGGTCAACGAGTAGGAAGACTTGGAAATTATTTTGAAAAAGGTGGCTAACACTAATATGCCTATCCACTACTATGGTGGTCATCATCGCTATGGCATGCACTGTGGCATGTTCTATGGTGCCTAGCCTATGCTGCTGGCCAACTACAGATCGATAGTGAGATTCTGATGCTATGCAGTTACGGATGCTCGTAATAGATATTATGATCTTCGTTATCGGGAGTAAGATCCAGAATTAACTTCAAGTAGGGATCCTAGTGCTAGTTGTAGACTCTAACTCTTTCCTTTTCTTATCTTGTTTCAGCAGCAGCTCCAATAAGTTAAGATTCTTATTGAAAACTTTTTATGTGATGTATGTGAACAAGCTGGCCAGAAAGTTAATCTTCAAAAGTATAAAAAGATTGGAATGGGCATAGGAACATGTATTGATGTACCAGATCGGCTAATGCTCCCAGGTTGATGCAAAGTATTCCACCAGTTGACTGAAGACTTTATTATTGGTATATCGATCGGTCCAGCACGGATTGAAATAGGAGCCGGTTCGACAGGAAGCTTTTGAAAACGCAGTGCACCCAGGTAAATCAAAAACGAGATGAATACAGAGGTTAAACGAGCATCCCACACCCAAAAGGTGCCCCACATAGGTCTTCCCCGAAACCCCCCAGTAACTAAGGTAAACAACGTAAAAAAAGCACCCATTTCTGTACCGGTTCCGGAAGAGCGAAGAAAAAGGGGATGTTTTGTTAATAGGAATAAGAAAGTGTTTATAGCCGTAGCGATATAAACAAGAATACTCATCCGAGCCGCAGGAACATGTACATAAAGAATACGAGAATTTCCACCTTGTTGAAGATCTAATGGTGCTACCCGAAGACTTAAATGAATAGCCATCGCTGTTAAGAACAACCGAGATCCAATGAGAATTAGCGCACAGCTTCTGGTCTTTGACATCAAAAAAGAAGGTTGTAATAACGATAACGAAAGGGACATCTGAGAATTTTGTCCTAGCTAGTGGAACAAGAAAGACATGGATCTATATTCAATACGCAATCAAAGGATTTATCCCAACGAATAATTCCCCCTGCTTTGTTTTCGCTCCGCTCGTGCGTGGCACTCCTTGCTGGCGGAGCGGCATACCGGAAAAAAAAATAAAGATCATGAGTATACTTAATACCAACCCAATCTCGATAAAAGTCAAAGTGACTACATCTCCTGCGGACCCTGACGTGAACAGACGCTTTCTCGGAGAAAGCTTTTTTTCTTTGTTTGTTGACTTCACTTAGCAAGCCTCGAATCCAAATCCTTTCTACGCGACTTTCTTCTCTTATGAAATTTCTACTCAGCTTGAAAAGAAGCCTCAAGCCGATAAGAGCTCTTCATCATATTCGACAATTTCGAAAGAAGAACTGACAGTGATTGACCTCACGGCACACATGCTATATGTTCATGCCAAAAAGGCGATATTTTCTATTCTTAATTAAAGGAGCGAAGCGCTTAGTGGTTGAAGTAGAGGAGAGCTAGAATGAGTCAATTTTCCTAGGGAAAGCACACAAGCAGGAAGGAAGAATCGAAAAGGCACTTTATTTCCTATTTAGGAATGAGCGGCCTACAGAGTGGAAATGATCCTGCAAAGCCGGTCAGGCCAACTCTAGCTTTAGAAATAAAAAGGCATACAGCCCCTACGAAAGCATCCATTTCATGAGTTGAACTGGCTCTGCTCCTTGCTGGAGGAAAAACGAGATTATGTTATTCGAAGCCTTTTATAAGTCTGAGCTTTCCTTTCAATTCGTGTAGCGAGGTCCTCTTCTTGCTTTTGTCTCCTAGCATTCTACTGGATAGCTCCTACCCTTCCTTTATCCTCCTTGCGCTATGAATTGGCTTTCTTGTTGTTAATGGGCAGACAAACTTTTGACCCAGACGTGGGTGGGGTGGGCTTTTTTCTAAGGAAAAAGTATGACCTTAATCTACTTTCTCGGGTATCTAGCTTACGGAAGACAAGGTCTTGACGTTCTATAGATGAACTAGCATAACAGACATGCTTGAATTTATAAAGACAACTCTGAATCACTCGTTTAATACAAAGCAACTTTCGCCCTATCCTGACCTGACGGGAAGGGAACTTATGAAGAAGACTGACTTGTGCTCTTCCTGTAATCTGACCTTACAATAGCTTTCTTAAAGCTTTTGGCTTATTGATCTCCAACTGTATTTGTATTCGTATCTGGTAATTCTCTTTCTAGTGGATCAAGATATTCGAGGCTAATCCACTCTTCCTTGAAACTTGGAAATCGCCCTTTATTAAAATGAAAACTTTTTTTACTTATAAATGAGTTGCTTCTCGACTCGACTGACTCACACTCCTCTCCTATCTTTTTAAGAGCTGCCATGGGCATTTATTTACCTTGGATGCTATAAGAATGGGCTGGCTCTTGCCCCATTCAAAAGGATGAAAATGGACAAATCCATTAAGAGTATCATTTGTCACTTCTCTTGATTTCCCACCCACCTACCTATCATCTATAAGTCTCCTGAAGCTCCCCTGCTTGGTAGCTAATCCCGCTCGTTGGTATCTGTGAGTCTAGATCTTAGCTTATCTTATACTCTCTATACTTCGCATTTCCTTGAGCCTTTCTACTTATAGACCGGGACTGCTATTTGTTTCATACCTGAAATGAAAGAAAAGGCAAGCAAGTCAGGGATTCCTCGAGCTGCTATCTCGATACCGATCCTTGAAACCCTGAATTAAGGGCACTGCTTAGGTAAGAAAGAAGCGCTGATCCACTTATACTCGCTAGGGGTTACTCTATCACACGCATCCTAGCTTATCTCACTTCTTCCTTGAAGGTCCCACGGACTGTTCGAATCCTTAGCCTGTCCTTGATTAGCTTCCTATCACCTACGCCTCCTCCCAGGAAGTCACTATTCTTTCCTTTCTCCTGGCTCCTGAAGCTTTTGCATTTTTCAAAGGCCTTCACTCGATCTTCATTCTACTATAAGAACTCGAACCTGAGTCCATTACTATTCTGGTCGAGTTCGTTTATTCGTTTTTTCAGAACTCACACTTCGTACCTGAACATGAATAGGCAGCGCTCTTTTTCCCGACGTAAGCCCAGGCTTGCTATCATCCAGTTGTGGCTTTTTCCCCCCTTCATTCTCAAGTGCTATAGCTTGTTCGCTAAATTCCTTCCTGATACCCCTTCATCACGTCTTGGGCAACCAAAACCCTAGCCTTGAAAGATTTTTTAACTTCCCCGGACGAATGGATTAAATCTCTTTTCAGGTTCAGTGAGGACAGTCCTTACTATCCTAGCTGCGGTTCCTTTTCATATCCCGCTTTGAAGCAACTACACTCACTCGTTAGCCTGTCTGGCTCTCGACCTGCTTCAGTATCTAAAACACTTTTTTTTACTCTTGCATTCGCTATACTTCGTTCTGCTACCTTCCGATGTACTACCAAACCGACAACTAACCTTGCTTTTCTACCTTATCAGTAACAGCTATATTCGGAGACTTTACCTGAAGAAAACGGAGACCTAGAACTACTAGGATTCCTAGCTTCCAGCTTTATCAAATTTTCGTTATTTTTGAAAACCTTGGCAGGATCATAGCTATCCTCCCTCCTATCTTCTTGACTCCTTATAAGCTATTCTCTTACTTTACCTGCTTGGCATGGCAAGCTAATACTAACTCTGAGTGCTTATTGCTTCCTTTTTATTTTTGTACTCTATAGGAAGAAACCAAATAGAAAGATTCTCATAGATAGTGTCAAGTTCTCTAACGAGCTGTCATAATTTGAAATTCCCCCCCCCCCCCCAACATCTTTCCCTCTATAGGGATAAAAAAAAAGAAGCCTATAGGAGATAGACTCATCCCCAGAAATCCCATTTGCCTGGCTCTCTCACAATGAGAACCAACATTTGCGATTCTCATCCGATAGAGAGAGGGATTGAAGTACACAGAAATGGTAAATCTTTATCAAAGCAATCTGGACTAGCTCTTGGTTCGGGCACCATCCTGTTAAGGACAGGTTTTCTTATCTCCACGGTCGAGTTTCCCCAATTCCAGTACCTTGGGAAGGCATCACTTATGCTAGAAGGCTTCACAGCCCTCCTTACTAGCAGCCCAGATCTGTTTTGTGCTCGGCTTGATGCCATCTCAGATGTCCATTCAAGTAGCCTGCCTACCCTATTTTATCTTAGAGAGGGGGCCTAGCGTGCCTATTATTTTGCTACAACTACTGTGATTTCCACTGCTGCTCCTTCTTTTGCTACCTTGCGGAAGTCTTACTGCTAATGTCCTAAGCTAAGCCCCTAAGGCCTAAGCGGGGAAGGAGGAAGAATAGCGTTATAGTGCCCTATTTGTCTAATATCGAAAATTGCCCCAATAATTCGTATTCGTAGCGTCCGATTCCATTCCTGACTAGCGGACAGAAAGAAAGAATTCCTCCTGCTCTACGATTAACTGTTCCGTTTAAGGGATTAAGGCAGTGAACTCGTTAGGACAGCCAGAAGGGCAGAGCTCTATGTTCTATTGAAAGCTGTCTCAAAAGAGCATCAAATCCTGAAAGCAGGACTTCAAGTCCATGTGTTGCGCATGATTAGGGATTAGACTTAGGGCAAGAAGGGCTTTAAGCCCTAAGTAAAGGAACTTCATTTCTCGCCGATTGTACGTCCTTTCAATTTCAACTGATTTTGGACATTAAACTAAATGCACTCGTTAGGTTCAACCTGGGGCTGAGAAAGAGCTTGTGAGTGAGGAATGGGGCTCTCTATGAACAGAATCCGCAACTATCTTGCTTTAATCTAGCTACTCCCAAACAAAGGTATTTTGCACTCTATACGGTATGGCTACAAACCGAAGAAGTCGGAAGTAGTTCATCGCCTGTGGGAGCTTGCTGATAGTGAGGAAGCCATAATCTCTCTATCGGATTGCCTATTTGTCTATCTGTTTGGTGAAGAGAGAATGGAAGAGACTCTCAATAGGGCAAGCACCCAATACCTCGTCGAGTCCAAAGCTCCTGCTCAAGCAGTTCAATCCAATTGAATTGAGTACCTACGACTGTGGAATGCTTATTATATGTTATTTTATTATAAGAGGAACTCAAAGTAAAAACTAGACTTTGTCTTGCACACTGACTTCAATCGTATAGAGATTTCCCACTGTCTGTGTCGATACCAGAAACTACGACTGAAACCTACACCGCTAACGAAGTTAAAGTGATTGCCTACTTTCTATGTCCGGAGACGCTTACTGCACTGCTTCTTCTGTCAAGACAGGCAGGTGGTTATCAGGATGTAGTCAAGGAGTTAGGCTTAGAGCCAGCAATAAAGCTAGCAAAGTCTACCGCGAGCGAGTAGCCTTTGCCAAAGAAGGGACATGCTTACTTAGAGTAGCGAAAGGCGAGCGGGCTATAGTTACCAGTTTCGAGTTACTTAGCTGGTATTCCCCAGCACGGCTTATGCGGATCTCTCTCTCTACTACCAGGGAACGGGTTAGAATCCCGGAGCACTACAGGCCTAACTTATTATTCGATATAATGAGAAGCACCTTTATTGAACTAAAACCCTTATCCCCCAACTGATCTACCCAGTAATGTGATGAGTTCCGACCTCGAAGGCCCAATCCTTCGTCGTACGGAATGAGTATGACTTGGCTACAAGGGAAACAAAGCGCCTAAGAGATCTAGCTTCTTTGAGGACCGGTTGCTAGCCCCATCATCATCCCGAGCTTTTCACCGTCGGTCCCATGACTGCACGAGCCCTATGAACTAGCTCTTCCGTGTCCGCCGAACTGTACGATGGAGGGCGTTCCATTCGAGTATTATCTCCAACAGCTTCAATATAGAATCTCGGCAGCAGATTCACTAAAAGTCTTTTACAACAGATACTTTGGCGAAAGTATTCTCACTATTAAGTTGCAAGTCTCGGCAGTAGACTTCTCCAGTTGATATCTGGAAATTATTACATTTGACATATACAGTAGATTCCTCAAGAGGATTTCTCTTCCAAGTTTTCCACAACATATTTACAGACACTTTGTGATTGTTAATCTTCCCTCGTGGAGTCTCCTTTTGTTGAGCCTGTCCTTCCCGTGTGTTGTGTCTAGTTTCTCCCCTGTGTCGCCATTTCTCCACAGAACCTTTGTCTTGCATTTTCATATCATTGCATATCATTTTCATTCGGTGGTTTCTTAGGGCCAAAAATTCGTGCAATGTTTGTATTTAAGTCCCTCCTATCTCGTCGAGAAGAAGATTTAAATCTCCATATCTCCGAATAGGAGTAACTTAAATAGGGGCATCTGTTGCACCCTAATTTTTGACCGTAAGATCCCACCTCCTTGTGCTTATTTTCTTGCTTGTTTTATTTTATTTTTGTTTATTACGGCTAACTAGTTTGTGCAGGCGCATTAATGTCTAAGTATAGATACCTACAACCAAGCATCACAGGGACGTGTCTAGTACATTTGGGTTTGAAGTTCACCATCCAAGAATTCAAGCTTAATTTAAGGAGATTTTTGCACGTGAATAAATTTATTAGATTCAAGTCAAATTCAGGGTGCACCAACCGTTTTCAAGACTCAACTTGCAAGAATTCGTGACTATAGTGAATTTAGACTATATAATTAAAGCTCTACCTCTCCACGGCCATTTTCTTCCACTCACACCTGCTTCTCACGTATTCGGGTTAATGTTAGACATTCTCATAAAAGTAAATCCACTTCGCGTATTGGTGATGAATACCTCTTGATGGTTTAAGTTTAGAGCGTTATCTTCACATGTGTTGGTATTTCATTTAATGATTTCAAGGATTCAAGGGCCCTCAGATTACAACAGTGCATAAATCTCTACAAATCAACAAGGCTTTTTAATCATGTGAAGATGGAAAGACCAAGCGCGCTGAATGTGTACAAGGAGGAAAATTCCACGCAAGGCAATTATTTATTTACAATACATATGAGTTTCTTTACAATACATTACAACTCTAATCAAATTTTTCGAAGTCATTCAACAAATTATCCTGTTACAGCCTTGCCAATTTAACCATTAGGGACAAATAATTGGCCTTTTGCACCTGCTAAAGAATCTAATGTGGTAAAGTCTGAAAAGCATCAGGCTCAACAAAAATAATTTTCTCATAAAATGGAAGTTCCAGTTTCCAATGTGCCACTCTCACAAACACCACAACTTAAGGCTGAAGAGGCAACTTCTGTATCTGATTTTCGGAGGCAGAATATTCCAACTAAGTTGCCTTTATCAGAGAGTACAATATCTCTGAATCATGCATCTTCTAATAGCAAAGATTTTCAAAATGAAGTTGGAAAATTGAAATTTGTACCATCTCTATCTATTGGAGTGCTGCAAGAAATTGGGAGGCGGTGTTTCTCTAAGGTATTATCACTGGTGAGAAAATAGGCTTCGGTATGGGTATCGGACCCTTCAAAGAATTATCTCAATATCTTGTTGAATCAAATTTTTTAGGATCCTATCAACAACAGTTCAGTGAAGATTTTTTTTGCAAAGAATATGTTCTTGTTTGACGTTACACAGCTGCGAGCAGATCTGAACTTAGGTGCTTGGGATTGTTCTGATTGGAGAACATCTAAGGAAATTGCAGAAACCATGTTGCGTTTCCTGTAGGATGCAAAAACGGTTATGTTGCATTCAAGTTCAAAGCTTTCTGCATTAAAAGAATTGATAGCTGTGTTAGCTGTCTATCATGATGATTCGAAAAGGAGGTTCTTCAATGTGTCCACCAGCATGTCGATCAGCATATCCTCGTCGTCATTCAGCGCCAAAAGGATGTCTTCCAAGAGACATTATTTCTACACAGATTGAAAAACATTGTATAGCCACAAGTGGAATAGACTAATAAACCTGCCAACAGAATCTGATAAAGTTAATAATGTAATTCAAATATCCAAGGCAATGGTCAGAGAATACATTATTTTAGCGTAACTATGGCCATATCAAAATGACAGATATTCATGAACTTCGACACAATTTAAGACGTGTTTGAAATGGTTAATCTAATTACCAATGGTAAACACGATATAGTGTGAAACCCCGTCATGCATCGAAAGCCAGCTGCAGCCACCATTCCGAATCCGAAAGCATTTCGTTAACAGCAGACCGTGTTCAGTTTTCCAACCAACTCGGATAATGTTTTAG
The DNA here is from genome assembly GCA_963859935.3 of Lathyrus sativus. Classification (NCBI taxonomy): domain Eukaryota; kingdom Viridiplantae; phylum Streptophyta; class Magnoliopsida; order Fabales; family Fabaceae; genus Lathyrus; species Lathyrus sativus. The sequence goes on along the minus strand of OZ012735.1, from coordinate 174,122,590 downwards.
CTTATCGTCCACCCGCTATTACCGAAAAGAATCCCTGCAAATTTGCAACTCAATTTATCTCAGTCCTTGCAGATATCAGACAGAATTATTAAAATGTGAACATCAATATAACAACAAGTTTGGCAATACATTCATGAAACCATATGGCTAAAACAAAGGCAATCTCACGGTTCGTCTACAGCAGTATGGTAAGCCACCATTGTATGGCATGCAACCTTCACAAGGACAACATCCACAGTCCTATGGCCACCCTAGACCCACTCAACCCGGTGAAATTCAGTATCAGGGTTCTACTCCAGCACAATCATATGGCACAATGCAACAACCATATCCTTATGCATCATCTGGGCCAGCACAACCAGCATATCCCACATATCCTTAAGCCAGCGCTCAAGCGAATTATACACCTCAATAGCGTATAAAGTCCACACCGCGGGACACGCCAAGCACTCTGCGGACCTGCGTTTCCTAAGCAAGTGTTAGAGAAAGAGGAAGTTATTTAAATCACACATGAACTCAAAAGAAAACAAGGACGATCAATACGGCAGCAAGCGTCCATATCATTCTTGTTTGGAAAGTAGCAGAGTGCAGAATCATAATCAAACATATTCCTGAGAAAGAAATAGAAAGAATATTAGTATTCAGGCCAACAATTCAAGTATCTCCCAAAACCATCAGACATGCCTAAAACCATTTACCGCCATAATTCTATTCCAGCACAGAGTCACAAAAAGCAATACAAGACGAATTCATAAGACAATAAAGTACACATCATAACAGAATGAAAATTCAGAAGAGAACTTACTCGAATAACAGGAAGTTACTCCGGTTGTTCATGCTGTAACTTCGCCTAACGTTAATAAGGGATGAAAAAATTTGAGTTGCAGAGATAACAAGTTGAGCTGCCGTATCAAGGAATTCGAAGAATCCTTCTGCACACCTTTGCGGCTCGATCACTCTTGCTTTTGGACGCCATTAAACCAGTCAGATTAAGCTTTTTGCATCCGATTCATGAGGAAATAAACCAGTTCATGTCGAGTTCAACTGGGAAACTCTAAAAACCTTGTAGTCAATAGTTGCGCATCCAGAGAGAAAGTTAAGAGTAATTACGGTAGTCACGAACATGTTTGTGCAAAATAGAAAGGTTCATCAAATCGGTAATCAAACATAATCACCTGAAAATGGAAACCGGAAATCAGGTCATTCAATTGATATTGAGATTAAAACGGAGGTGAATCCAAGATTTCTCAAATAAGCTCAAGACATTCAACATACAAAGTTCAAATAGAATTGGAAAGTTTTATTGTGCTTTCAAAACAGATCACATCATATCTGAGAATAAATGGGAAGCCTTTAAACTCTTCCCCTTTTTTTTTCAAATCGGGTTATAAAAAGGGGATACACTCAAGCATCAAGGAGGACCCCAACTCAATACTCAACGATAAAAAAATCATCAGAGTCAAGCAAATTTTTCCATGGAGAACACAACCGATATCCCAGATCAAAACCCTAAAATTATAAATCGCAGAAAGATAAGACTTATCTCAAACTCCTCCGTACAAAACGAACCCCATCGTCATCACCTTGTTACGATTCACCATGAACAGTTCCGAACACGCTTCCGTCCATGAATCTCCTTCGACCACGGCATGCGGTAATCCCTCTTTTTGCGTCTAACTTATTGAAACTTTTAATTCTTTTGTTAGTGTTTCAGGTGTGAAAAAATGGAGGAGGAACACGAATTGATAGAAGGTAAAGAGCGGACGAAGCGAGAGAGAGAGAGAGAGAGAGAGAGAGAGAGAGAGAGAGAGAGAGAGAGAGAGAGAGAGCAAGGAGAAGAGATGACGAAGAAATAGGAAAGAAGCGGATCGTGAAAGGAAGAAGACGAATCAGGGGAGAAGAACAAGGGCGGAACGACGATGATTTTAGGGGGGGGAAGGGGATTAGGGTTGCGATTCATTTTCTTGTTTTGTTTATTGTTATAACATAATCAAATACGTTCACACACACACCATAGCTATGGTGCGCACCTCACATACACCCGTCAGATCCAACATCTGACGCGATCTCACGGCCTTATCGCGCAAACCATCATAAACCCCATAAACCCCGTAGACCACACACGCACAACCTCTTGCCCAGCCTAATCACTCCCTAATTATACCGTTAAACCACTAATCCCTATTAATTAACCGTTAATCAACTTATCATTTATTTAATTAATTAATTAACTAATTAATTACCCCTTTTTCTTAATCATCCGTTTTTAAACCAATTAACATAATATAATCCTTTTTTTTCACTTAATATTTATTTAATAATTAATCATCAACTTTTGATAAAATTATGTAGTTAATAGTCCTTTTTTATTTATTCATTTTAATCAACTTTCCTTTTATTTAATTAATTCATTCCATTAACTATAATTTAATTTTTATTCACTTCACTACTCATTTCCTAAATAAAAATAATAAAACCTATTTTCAAATTTAATAACTTTTATTTAATAATGATAACAAAACTCTTAGCTAATAAAGAAACTTTTTCAATATACTTATAACTTATTTATAGACTAATTTCGAATAACTTGCAATCCAATAACCTATAATTCTTGTTCTAAAAATTAAAACTATTTACCCCTAAAAGAAATCCACTTTATTTAATAGTAAAACCCTTTTTAGAAGCTCATTTACTAATTTACTCGAATAATTTATAAAAAAAACTTCTTACTAAAATAAAATCTAATAACACTTTCTTACAAATTAATTCGGCAACTTTCATCTAAACTAATAGAGTAAATCCAACCACTTTCTTAAGAAAACCAATTCAACTCTTTTCTCTAAAATCAAGTTGACTAAAAATGAACCAACATCGTACCAAATCAATCTCCCGCATTCGATCAATCGTGCACGCTTACACTTCGTTCACGTATTCACTTCACAAATTCACACACTTAGCGCTTTCATGCGTGTGTATGTTTTACTCTTCCGCAATTTATTTTACAAGCAATTTACATTATCGCAATTTAAATTTCTGCCTCGCATTCCGTCCAAAGGAAGAATATGTGCATGATCTCAACAATCGTGCGTATGCATCATTTGCATCATTTTCCCTACGATCCTTGATCCCATTCAAGTTGATCTTTAAGATAGATCCTACCCCATAGGAAGGACCTTTTGTCTTTATCTTTTATAACTTAGACAAAAACAATTCAACTCAATCAACAATTCAACACATTAGAGAAATAGATGTTAATCATCTTAAGCGAGATAGAATCTCCACTCCACAACAATACAATCTCTTACACTTGTGGTGGTTAAATCTCCCTTAAAGTTACAATGCATCTCTTCTCCTAAACTCAATCAACCAACTACCCTAAACCCGTAGGAACTTTGACCACAGTCAAAGAACTCCTCAAACCCTTTAGGGGAACTACAGATACTCTGATTCCACTCCTGTAAGGATATGTAGGCATAAGATGCGACATCTTATCGAGTATACTTAGAAATAACCCCCTAGGTCTTTTAACCTTTAAGCAGATAAACACATAAAAATAAAAAAACATAAAACAAGAGGTTCCTGTAGAGTATTACAGAAACTTAGGATGCTAGTACCTTCCCTAAGTTTAACCAACTCCCGAACCTATAACTCTCTAGCTTGCATTTGCATTGCATTGTGGGAATTTCGATCTTCATCCCTTCCTTTGGACAAATCAAAGACCGGTTGCAAATGAATTAAAGATTCAAGTTAATCAATAGTTTGGTATCCAAATTTCACCGCAACAGGTATCTAGCAACATATCACTACTATCCAAGTCACGAAAATGTCATGTGATTTGAAAAACCTTTTGTGATAGTACTGGTGTGTACAATTACCCTTTTACCTTTATGTCTATATTGAACACAAGGAATATATCGTGCCATCCTTGTCCAGTTCAATATTGGACCCTTAGACATTTATCCTGTTATGCATGATGGGAAAATTCTATTTAGATCACTCATGTCCCTCAGCATGCTTTGTGGAGTATCCATCAACTGTCGTTATGGTTATCTAGTTACGAATAATGTTAGATCAGTAATAAAGTATTCGACTCTACATCTAGGATCCATAGTGGTTTTAGGTTAAAGGGTGGTATACACCACTATCATACTATGAGAGTAACTTATGACACCTTGCATAACATTCTATGTAGTACTCTCATAGCGGGTCAATCCAGTATAAATATTACTCCTAATATCCATACTTATGTTAAGACTTAATAACTTCTTATCCATGATCTATGAGATGTGATCACCAATCTATCTACATAATAGTCTTAATACTTTAAGATTATCACACTTCACAGTAAAGCTTGGCTACAAATACTTTAAGAATATTGTCCTTATGTTTAATGGGATCTCATGATTAAGTTAGACTTAATATTTCATTAAAAGAACTTGTTATTCTAGGGACTTTATTATTATGGAAAAACAACCATAATAAAGAAATGTCTTTTATTAATAATAAGTAATTCAATACAAGTACCAAAAGTATTGGCCTCTAGGGCTTACACCAACAGTCGGACCTTTAATACAAATAATAAGAGATTTATGAATTTCACTAAAATGTTCTTTTTTTTCGTTATATTTTTGTGTATGATTCTTTATGCGCATTCAACTCTTTGTATGTTGTTAGAGGTCAAGTGTATGAGTCTCCTCCCTTTTACCAAGTAAAGTTGAAATAGCGTGATAGCCTCAATTACCATCACCCTCAACATTTTCAATCCGTCAAATATATTTATGCATAAAAACCAACATCTCTTTAATGTATTTGAGTTTTGGTAAAGGTGGTATATGAGATGGTTTGTTAATGTAAACATCTTGGAAAACACTTTTTTTTAGATTTTGAAGTTGGAGAGTCCAAAAAAACGTGTCAACATGTTCAAAATAAGAGCATCCTTTATCAGTCAATATTGGTTTGACCTTGTTAGGAGCACCCTTTGTTTACACCGGTTGCAACAGTGGTTTCAAATTTGTGGTTTTTAGATAGACAATCTTGCTTAGTTACTATTTGATGTAGAGTTTCATCTTGTCACCGAATTTCAAAATTATCTCTTGAATCACTTCCCATTAGGTCAAGATAGATATATTTGATTTACCGTCCTTCATTTCATCATCATCATCATCTACTCGTTTGGCTTTGTGAAAAAAATAAAATTTAATTATGTCATACCCTAGTTTTGTCTTACCTAAATTGCATTGCATTTTCTTTTTTCATCTGCAATCACTTGACCATTTCATTTAGTCATGCCCCCTTTTCATTTGTCAATAGTTCAACCGCATACCCAATAAGTCTATTGAAGTCAATAGTTTTTTTATCCTTGATCAATGCCTTCATCCTTTTCACATTGTCTTGATAAAAATCCATATGCAGCAAGAGAAAGTCAAAGTCAAAGTTTGACTTTGTACCCTTGACTTTCTTTAGATATCATGCGCATCCTTTTTGGTCTTTTATTAGTTTTTAATTTGATGAAATCTCATCCATTCATAATTAAGTTTTAATAGGTAGTTTATCATTCTATGTGCATCTCATTATATTAGAAGTTTCAAAAATAAAAAAGGTATCTTTTGGTTTAGGCATTAATAAAATTTAAATGTTTTTCTTTGCATTGCTTTGAGATACTCTTTAATACAAAGATACACATTTTAGTCTTCCATTTAAACGATACCCATAGTTATTGCTCGAAAAGACTTATTGTGCACTTGCATGGGCTGCATGACGTCTCAAACAATATATTCTGACCCACACAACGTGATTAATTTCCAAGATGTATTAAATAAAATGCATATTTCAGAAACCAACTCTCATTAGCATAATTTCCCATTGGAAAATGCTATTATCAGAATATGACATTTAATATGTCACTCAGAAAGGCATTAAGGGCAGTGTGCTGGCAGATCATCTTGCCCACAAACTAGTGGAAGATTACCAACCTTTGAAGTTTGATTTCCTGGACAAGGATATTATGGTCATAAAAGATTATGAGATCTCAGGCCCCGACGAAGGACGCGAACCAAGGGAGCAATGGAATCTTATGTTCGATGGTGCTTCAAATGCTATAGGTCATGGTATTAGGGCAATGTTGATGTCTCCCAAGATTTATCATTTACCTTACACTACAAACTTTTTCTTTGATTGCACAAACAACATTGTTGAATAAAACGTGCATATTGAGACTAGAAGAGGATATTATAATACATCAGATCAGAGGTGATTGGGAAACAAGACATCCAAACTTAATTCAATATCGGGATTACATACTAAAATTACTCCCAAAGTTTGACAAGATCACCTTCTCTAATGTTCCTCGAGAAGAGAATCAAATGGAAGATGCTCTGGTAACTCTAACATCTATGTACAAATTGATATGGCCCAACCATTGACCTTCTATCAAAGTCAAGCATTTCGACAAACCTTCTCATTATTTGGCAACAACATAAGAATCAATTGACAAATCCTAGTTCTACAATATCAAACGCTATCTCGAGAAGCAAGAATATCCAACAAATGCTTCAAGCATAAACAAGAGAACTATGAGGATATTAACATCAATGTTCTTCCTGAATAGAGATATGCTATATAAGGGAAACTATGACATGGTCTTGCTCAGACGCATGGATAGTGTAATACCCCAAATTTTGCCCTGAGATTTAGTAGTTTCATTTTCGTATCCCATTTTGTTTTGCATCGCATTTTAGCTAACCGCTGACAAGTTTGTATAGTTGGTTGATTTCTGCAGGAAAAGTCACATTTGGACGCTCTTTAACTTACGAAGGGTGAAACAGTCATTTGTTTGCAGCCGGCTGCAAGTTTATGAATTTTGAGCTGTAGTCAGGAAATTTGAGCCATTTGATATTAGTGATGTGAATCGAGGTCGAGGTTGTAATTGGAGTTTAATCGTGGAAGGGTGTGAGCCAGTGGAATTAAATCGATTCAATTCATTGTTGATGAAGATAGTCGAAAAAATATGTTCATTTGAGTTTAATCGACAGGGTGGAATTTTCTGATAAAGTTTCGTTTAAATTGCCTGAAGGATTTGTCGGAAGTTACATCGGAGACGAGGTTAATCGGATAAATTGGATGAAGTTTGAATTAATAAAAAAAAAAGAGTTTTATTAGTGTTTTTATCTCATTCTAAAAATAAAAATAATAAAAAATAATTTTGATTTCATTTTTATAATTTTGATTTCATTTTTATAATTTTTGATTTTATTTTTATAACTTTGTTTTTTATTTTATTTTTAAATCAAATTTTATTTCATTTTTAAATTTTTGTTCTATTTCATTTTTAATATTGGGTCTTCATTTCATTTTATATTAAAAGAAAAATAATGATAATAATATTATTTCATTTAATCTAAATGGAATATTTTATTATATATAAAAAAATAAGTTAATTTTACATTTATAATATCAAAAATAAAATAAAATAAATTTACAATTTTTACATTCCACTTTTCTATCCTAAATTCCTAATTTAAGCTTCATGTGCAATTTCTCCGATTTTCCGAACTTCTGACTTTTTCGAACCTGCAAAAATACCGAAACATGGTTAGAAGTTGGATTTAATTTTTTTTTAATCGAAGGTGATTTATGAATTTGTTTTCGGACCCTCAGGTTAATACTCTTCATTGAGTCCGGGAGGGGAAACAAATTCATGTTACCGAAACCCCCGTTTCTGTTAGCGACCTCGTCCCAAGACCGGTAGTTTCTGTTCTTTGAGAAAAGAGAAAAGAGCTTATTTTGGAAAAGTGATTTTACAGCCAAACGGGTCCTTAATCCGAAAATCCAGCAACAATAATCCAACAAGGGACAAAAGAATCCGAAAATGCCAACAATCCATGAAATCTGGATCCCGTATCCATCAGCATAATAATAAAGTTCAAATCCGAATCAACAACATACAAAATCCAGATGGTAAATAATCCGGATCATCATCATAATAATGAAAAACAGAACAACATTAAACCCGAAGATTTGAAATTTCTGTCACCATAATCACTGAATCCGACAACATCAGGTAAATTTTCCAAAACCATCAAACATGTCTCTCCGAGAAAGGAAACTATTTTAAAACGCTCCAAAACCTGTTCAAAAAAAGATCAGTATAAGAAGGATGAAAAGAAGAATAGAAAGGGGGGAGAAATATATCATCCGAAAATCATCACGAAAAAAATCACAATCAAAACCGCAGGATCCAAGTCTGAGACGAAAAATCTATCATCATAAATCATACCGAAAAACATCATCATTGCCAAAAGCTCAGACCGTTTTTCAGATCATCATCGTCCAGAACTGAAACTCAACAGCCAACATAATCCCCCACCATTGTCAAACCTGTAACTCATATTCACAAAACCAATCACAAAACCGTTCAAGATCTCAACGATTCAACACCATGCAAAGTCAAAATCCGTAACATGACTAACAAACTGTCACAAAACCATCCATCCGGCTCAGAGAACACTCATCACGGCCGTTGAACTGTAAACCACCATAAGCATCAAAAATTCGTAAGGATAAAAAAACAATTGTAACTGTTTTCGCATTTTTCTTTTCATTTTTTTTCAGGAAACCAGAAGAAGAAGAAGTTTGGTCGTGTAAGCGGAAGAAAAAGAGAAACCGAACTCAGAAAGAAGAGAGAAGAAAAATTTCAGAGAAAATAGAGAGAGTAAGGCTGCCGCGGCCGTTTGAAGCAAATTAGGGAACCCTAATTTGTGTTCCACCCCTTTTTAGTACCAAACCGGGTCGGGTCCTGGCCTGACCACCCAGCCCGACCCATTTCTTTTTACCTTTTTATTTATTATTTATTTATCTGTTTTTATTTTTCTGTTATAGTTGTATTGTAATAATTATTTATTTAATAATAATATAAACTAACAACTAACACTAACAATTAACACTAACATAATGACATAAAAATAATCTGCAAAGACATAAAACAATTTTAAGAGTAAGTAAGATTTTTGATTTAGATTTTAAATTAGTTTTGGTTTAAAAGAAAAATAATTTATAATTACATAAAACTGCTAAAATATGTTTAGTATTAATTTAATTCAACTCAAAAATAAAAGTAACAAAACTTTAGATTTAATTAACCTTTATTATAACAAAAATAAATATGTTTAGATTTTATTATAATTTCACCTTTCTTACTAATATATTCAAAAATCCATAAAAGTATTTATAAAAAAAGACCAAGAGAAAACTTTTTTTCAATTTATAACTAACTAATTGATTTAGCTAAGTAGATTAGCCTTTTTTGATTAATTAAGCCTTTCTCTTTAAAAATAAATTTTTTTTAGACACTTTACTTAACTTAAAGGTTCTAATTGCATAACTCACAAAAATCATAAAAATAAATAAACTCTTTTAATTTTTAATTCATCCTTGCAAATTAAATTTCCAACATATTTTCAACTTAGTCTCAAAATTCCAAAGTCGTAAAAACAATTAACCACTTTAACCTCTAAAATTCATTTTTATGTCACCGTTACATTTAACTATAATCCACCTAACTATAATCCATTCCTAACATCATATCTCACTCCATATCAATTATTTTCATCTGCTTTACGTTTCCATTGTTATCTTTTTTACCGTTTATTTCCCCTCCAAAGGGAAGGTTACAAATTTTGACCGCCGAGTCAATAACCCACACCTTTACCATTTCCCTAAACCTTAAGACTTTAGGTCACCGTACTCATACTTAGGCGTCCCGCCGTGGACATTTACCTTTTATACTAGCCTTAGGATTAGGAGTCGTCGTACTCCATATAAGTTTCCCGTCGTGGAATACTTATCTCACACCCTTTTAACTAAACCTTATAATGTAGTAAATCGGAGTCGTTGCACTCCAAAATAAGCGTTTCCCTATTAACGTTTATTTCCTTTTGGAACCTTAACCACAGTCAAGAAGTTCCTCTTCCTCCCTTTCGAGGGGAACTACAAATACTCTAATTCCATTCCCGTCAGGATATGTAGGCACAAGATGCGACGTCTTGGCGAGTATACTTAGGACTAACCCCTTAGGTCTTTCTCTTTACCCTTTAACCCTTAGCATTACCCTTAAGCAGATAATTATAGCAATAAGAAACATTAAAATAAGAGGTTCCTGTAGAGTACTACAGAAGTTTAGGATGCTAATACATTCCCTAAGCATAACCAACCTCCGAACCTTAGATCTCTCCCCGCATTGTGTTTACGATGCAAAATAGGTTTTTACTTTCTTTAACCTTTCCTTCGGATAAATCAAAGACGGTTGTAAATGAATTAAGATTCAAGTTAATCAATAGCTTGACATCCAAATTTCACCGCAACAGAAAATGGCGACTTCACTGGGGATAGAAAATATCTTTTGAGGGTTATGCCTATCTTGTTTGTATTGCTTGCTATTTGTTATATTATCTTCTTGTATATATATGTTGTGCCTTGCTTGGGGTTACATCATTGTTGTGAGATAAGTCCTACACCCGGACTTGAGTGCAATTTTTATAAGAAGGAGATATACTCGACGAGGCTTATAGGGAGTCGAATCCCGACCAAGCTGACTTTAGAATCCCGCTTAGTTGAGACCCTTTTGAAAATGGTTCGGTTGAACGAGTAATCGTGAAAAATTTTACTATTGACGATTGGAGTCCGTGATATTGAGGACCGTAGTTACCATAAACCCAATTTGGCCTTATTTAGGACGTAGTGTGGGACTATGAGGGAGTACTCCCGAAATAGTGCTACGCGATACTACACTCAAAAGAAGTTCCCTTGAGAATATTATTAACCACCGAGTAATTGGGAAATTGATAATATCCGAAAGGTGGGCTAATGACTTTGAACACCTCTTTAGAACCCCTGTTCTGCAGGTACAATTAACCCATAGTACTTACCTTTTGGGATGGGAATACCTTGGCTCCGCTCATGTCCCTTTAACCTACGACCTTTGTGTGTTTTGTGTGTTTGTGCATGGCATCCATAAAGCTTTATATCATTCCTAGTTTCAAGGAATTCAATGGTCCTTCGCAAATGCAAAAGGTCTTACATTTTAAAGTCTGAAACCTTTTCCAGCTTTCCTAGAAAAATGTTTGCAATTGACCGTTAAATTTTTTGAAACCATTGCATGGCATTAGCATCACACATTTGCATTGTATTTTTCCTCTGTTTTCTCATTCTCGGTTCTCTCGTCTTCCAGTGTTTCTTTGAGTCGTCAAGTTGATTCCTCGACACAGATAGCAGACCAGAGCTAACTATAGACGCCTGATGTCAGACCAAGAGGAACATAATGCGGAAGTCCGAATGGAGATCGATGAGTTGAAAACAGGCATGACCAGGCTTCAAGAGATGCTTCAAGTGCTGATTGCCAGGGGAGAGCCACCTCAGAGGACCATCATTCAGGAAGTTTCGAATGCTGATCCAACTCCTGTTCAAGAGCCACCCTCTATTTGGCCCGAGTTCGGTTTACCTCCTAACTACTCTCCACCTGTTGCATCTGCTGCTACAATTGGTCAGACTGTCTGACTAGTTTTTCAAGCTCCTATCTTTACCGAGGCCAGGCCTGTGGTCCACACTGTTAATCAGATATCTGAGTTCCCTTTGAGAACCCTGCCTATGAGTACGCTGCTATTGGTGCTCAAGGAGGAGGCCAGGAAGATTTTGTTGAGCCTGAGATTACTCGTGAACAGTAGCAGATCATCAATAAGAGACTCCAAGCGGTTGAGGGTACTGATTTCTTCAATGTTGATGCCGACAATATGTGCCTAGTTTCCGATCTTGTTTTGCCTTCTAAGTTCAAGGCTCCTGAGTTTGTGAAGTATCAAGGTCATTCATGTCCAAAAGCTCATCTAGTCATGTACTTCCAAAAGATGGCAGCTTATACCAACAATCAGAAGTTGCTCATTGTTGCACCCCAAAATTTGACCAACATTTCTTTACCTAGCTTGTGTTGCATCTCATTCACATTAGCATTATCACTTGCATTTCATTGACTTGTGTGCAGGAGATCAAGAGGTATGACTACCAATCATGAGTACCAATCAAGACTTTGAAGATGTCCAAGAGGGTTATTCAAGTGTTCAAGGGTTGATACCTTTGTCAGAAAAGTTAAGAGATTCTCAGAGAGATTGGTTGAAACCAAGGGTGTGTGCCTCCTAACTTGAGAGTTGTGGGAGCTCCTCAGATGATTCTGAAGCCATGAATGTGAACTGGAAGCCTTGAGAGATCTTATGAGATGTCTTGAAAGCCATCATGAAGACTAGACAGGTTATTGTGCAAGTTTAAGAAGCCTCAGCCATGAGTGGTGTAATTAGGGTTTTGACTGGGTCAACCCTAGGTCAACTGATGACTTGGAGAAGGTTGAGACCTAAACCAAGAGCCATGTGATCATGGATTGATGAATTGAGATGCTATAAGGATGATTCCAAGGTCAACTCATCATGATTGAAGAGTTTGAGAAGTTTCAAGCTAGGGTTTCTAAGGCTTGACAGTGTAAAATCCCCTAGTTTGACCCCTATCTTCAAGACAGTTTAGCTCAAGATGTGATTGTCATATCATCTTACCCCCAACATGAATGTTGTAGGGCTTGCTCTTAGATTTAATTTGAGTTCTATAAGTCCTTGATAGGATTTGTAGAGCTCAAGTTGTGACTTTGACAAGTTACAAGTCATCTGAGGTATGTGAATCTGGGACCTTGAAAGTCACCCAACTTGCATCCAACTTTTGCCCAAGAAGGATGATTCCTATGAACTTTTGGTCAACATCAATGTTGTTCCTCATCTTCTTAGATTTCAATAGAGTACTAGAAGTCCTTTATAGGATTTGTAGAACTCAAGTTATGGCTTTGACAAGTCAGGGGTATTTTGGTCATTTGGAGATTATAGGTCATTTCAAGCATAAGGCCATAACTCCTATTTCCAAGCTTCAAATGGAAAAATATTCAACATCAAACTTGCTTAAAATGATGTTTTAAGGCTATTAAGTAGGTCATGAGATGTTGAAAAGGCTTGTAGCAAAAAATGGTAAAAATGACCTAAAATGAAGGCATAAGTTAAATAAGTCCATGTTGGAAATTGAAATTTCCAAGCTACACATCCAAACCATGGCATATAATAGGTCATTTTGACTCTAAAGAACATTTTAGAAACAATGGTTCAGCCACCTTTTTGAATTGAGGCCTAGATCATGGGGTTGCTTTGGAAAATACTTGCTTGCATAATAAGGTACAAATGCAAAACTCAAGGAAAGGCAATGTACAAGCTAGCTAAGTGTCTTAACATGTCATATATCTCATCTAAGGAGATTTTCAAGTCAAGGCAAGTGCTGCAAGGGGCTATGGCATGAGATGATACATGAGATGGATGAATTCAAGAACTCATGACATGAGAATTCCAAATTCTCATTGGATGATTCCAGATGGTTCTAGAGAGGTCCAATGCATTCTATATATGGTTTAGAACTTGCTCAGATGCAAGGTTGGTGAGAGACTTGAGAGAAGAGGGAGATAGCCATTTCACTTGCTTCCATTGCAAGTTGAAATCAAATTCTACATTCTGATTCATTTCCATTTCTTCTTTCAATCCAAACACATTCCATTGATCACACTGAAGGTGTGCATACCAAATTGAGAGCAAAACCATGGAGAATTGAGGAAATAGCTTTTGGATTTTGAAGGTTGCAAGTCACAATCGGGTTTGGAGATTCAAGCTTTCTTGGTCCAATCTTTTGCAAACAGAAGCTTTATCATCATTCAAGGATTGATTCTGAAGAGTTTGAGAGCCTGAAGTGGAGGATTACCCTATCTGGTGTTCAAGATTTGACAGGTTAGTAAACTTTCTTCTACACCATAATTTAAGCATGATTAGGTAGAATTGTTAGGTTAGAACGGTTAGAGACAATTAGGTGATGGATTCTGGGAAGTTTGGGATCAATTGGTGAGGTTTCAGTTGGTGACACCATTTTTGTTTTGACCAAGAACATGAGATATAGTGAGCTATATCATGAGTTTGATATCAAGAATTAACCAGGGTGAGGTGGTGATCATTCTGAGGTAATTAATTTCAAGAATTGTCGAAGTTGATGTCTGAGCTTATTTTTGATCTTGGACCGGGTTTGGAGATTTAGGGCACTTCAATTGATTTTGAGGCCATGGATGTGATCAGCATGGAATTTAGAATGGATTAGGGTTTTGAATCTTAATTTTTCATGGATAATTGAGGTGGTAGGAGTTGGGTGAAGATTCACTATGGAGCTCTGTTTCCATGGCTTCCTCACTTTGAACCCTAGCTGGAGGAAGAAGATGATGAGATGGCCGTTGGATGAGGCGAAGACCCATTGACTGAGGGGAGATCCCACGGCTGAGATTTAATTTCGCTTGAAGAGGGAATTCTGAGGATGACCAAAACGAAGCGTTTCATTTAAATGAGATATTGGGCTCAATTGCTAACCACACCCCACTCTCGTGGCCCATTGGATAATGAACTGTATTTTGTTACTTATTGCACCGCGCGTTTTCCATTTTCTTTATATTTTCTCATTTGATTTTCTGATGAAAACTGGGCTTAGCGCGCCTTACTAATTGTACCCCCATTTTGAGCCCACCTGGATATTGTATTGAATATAGTTTCTATTCACACCAATGTTTTCCCATTTTAATTTCTTTTTCTCCATTTTTCACTAATCTTTGAAACATCATAATAAATAGAAAAATGATAATTTTTGCATGGGGATTTTTTCTCCCATTTCATGATAATGTCTAGAAAATTATAAAATCAAAATATTTGCATTTCATACATTTTTAATATTTTTTGTGTATTTTCTATTTTAATAGCATTTTAATTCTTTTATGTTGATGCATAGATTTGTAGAATTTTGTTTAGCTAGTTCCCTTTATATTTTTAGGCCATTATTTTTAGGATAGTTAGATTAGGACTTTAGCTCCCCTCTGGATTTATTCCATAATTTTGTGATTAATTTTTGATTAGTTTTGCTTAGATGATTTTAGGTTGAATAGAATTAGTTCAATCCTTAACATAGGTCCACAATAACACTAGAATTTTGGGTTTCTAGGTCAAGTTAGATATTGGGACATATAGGGTATTAAGGGTAGTCATATAGGATCCCCTAGAAATTATATTAGATTTTAATATAATGGTATACTATTTTTATTTGATTTTTGTAGTTGATGGTTGTTTGTGTTGCCCTTGTGGGCTTGTATTTTGTTTTGCTCTGCTTTGTTGGCTTGGTGAGCTTGGTCTTGCTTTGAAGAGCATGGAGGAGCATAGTAGAAGGCTTGAGGGTTGAAGAAGGAGCTTGAGAGCTTGAGAATCTTGTTTGTTTTGTTGTTGTCTTAGGGTTAGGAATTAAGAAGAGCTTAGAATTAGTTAACTTCTTTCTTAAGCATGGATGGTATCTTTCATATCCATTCTTCCCCATGATTCAAGGTCCTTCCATGGTATTCACCTCTCTCCTTTGGAGGGATAAGTGATTGTACCTAGGAAGTAGAACCTTTGAGGGAACCATTCCTTTGATGTTGAACCCTTATAGGTCACCTTTGGTGGGCAATAAGCAGTTTAATATCCTAGCTTATCTAGTTAAGTGATTTCCTCTGGTTTGAGTATCTTGAGAGATGTTGGGCTTGAGTTTGAAGATGAAGACTTCATTGAAGAGTATGGAAGAGGATGATTCCCTGAGCATTGCCATTTCAGCTGAAGCTTGAAGAGCAAGAGCAACAAGTTGATACCTGAAGACCCAGTAAAAACTGAATGAAGAGCTGAGGCTTAAAGGTTGAAGGATGAAGTTGACACTTCTAAGTGATTAAAGGCTACTCTGAGAAGCTGAAGCTTGTAGGAAGAGAAGACCAAGTTGAGACTGGTAAAGCAAAGAGAGCTGAAGCTTGAAGACTGAGTTGATACTTATGAAGAGGATTCAATTGAGATTGGGTGCAAAGCTGAGGCTTAAAGACCAAAGGACAAGTTGATACTTACTTTGAAGCTTGTAAGAAGAAGAAGATAAGTTGATACTTATGTTGAAAGGTTGAAACCTGGAAAAGCAAATTGATATTTGTCAAGAGTGATTGAAGTCTGAAGACTGAGTTGTTGTTAGAAGAGCTGAGGCTTGGGATTGAGAGGAGTTGATCTGCTTTCTTGTCTGTTTTCTTTTCTATATTGATGTGCCTTGTTTGATTTGCTTGATGCATTAGAATAAGTTCATATCTAGGATAGCTTTAATCTAGGAGCATGATTGCACTAGAGGTTGAGTTGCTCCCTCTGCTTGTATTGTTACTGTATGGCTTTGCTTGCGGGTATTCGGTAGAGCCCAGCTCCCTTACCCATGTGATTTATTTTGCTTGATAGCATGATTTTATTTTATCTGTATGATTGCAGTTTACTGTAATTTGCTTGATAGCATGTTTTTATTTCAGTATGATTACTGTTATTCATTCTGGCTTGAGGTTGAGATGAGCTTGTGGAGGCTGATGCCCCACACACATTTCCTCCCTCACTTGCATTGCATGCATTTTACAACCGTTTACTGTATTACTGTTTACTATTTAAGCTGATGCTTTATCTGTTTCTGTGTATCATTGACATGATCCTTTAGGACTCTCATTTCCTTTGATAAGGAGGTGATGATTAGAACTTTAGGTTGAAACTTATGCATGATAACTTCTAGGAGTTCCCTGTTTCAAACCTCAACCATAGGATGAATCCTTGGCATGACAACAGTAGGACTTGATAGTCTTCCCCTTAGTTGAGCCGTTCTCTTCTCATCTCAAAACAGCTTAAGATACAGTAATCATGAATGATTTCTTTCGTACGTTACGAGCCTTAAGCTATCTGAGAAGGGATTGTCGGAGAGTTTCTTTTCGACAGTCTGGATGTTTAGTATGGCACCCTTTGGGTGACATGCGACGCATTCACTCTCAGGTCATAGTCTTTAGTGCGATTGAAATTGCAAACACAATAAAAAACATTTCTTCCGTAAAAGACAGAAAACAAACTTCAAACTTTTTGCCCCGTGGGCCCGCAACTCAAAGGAAAGCTTTTCTGAAGAAAAGAGTGTCGTTAACTTCAGCGCCACCGCAAACAGGCTTTGTCCCTAACTGCTGGAACTGCTGTTTAACCCTACTCGATAAAACAGATGAATCTGAATCCCCGTAAACCGTAGTTTCCCGAACTACGTAAGCTCTGATCTCTCACACCTGTTGAGAGTACGTAGGCACAATACTGATGTATTGGCGAGCCACCTCCCCCGTAACCCGTAGTAGGTCGAACTACATTGACTCTGATTTCTCATTCTCTGATGAGAATACGTAGGCATAAAGCGCGACGCTTTGCCGAGTCATTTTCTTTTCTGTTTAGACCAGCCTTGATAGGTAGATAGATAAATCAACTCGTCCAAGTAAACATAACAAGCGTGGATCCCATCGAGTACGATGGACGTGAGGGGTGCTAATACCTTCCCCTTGCGTAACCGACTCCCGAACCCAGACAACGGTTGCGACGACCTTGTCTTATACCTTTTTCGTCAGGTTTTTTCCGATTGTTTCCTTTCCCGCTCTGAGGGATAAATAACGAAAGGTGGCGACTCTTCTGTTTTGCCGGCACCTTATTTTCGCGGTAGCGACAGCTGGCGACTCTGCTGGGGACCGAACCCAGAGTCTCTGGTTCTCCGGTTCCCTATGCGAGTCAATCCTAGCGCTTGTATGATTACTTGTTGGGTTGTGTTTATTTATTGCATTTTATTTCCCGCACTTTACTTTCAGTATGATATGATTATCTGTGTTGTTGTGGGAGGGGCATTCTGATGAGTGAGAAGCCATACCCAGGCTTGAGTGAACATAGCATTAGTTGTGGAAATTAGTGGGCGCGTGCTTGCTTTGCAGGCACTAGTGTCTCATGAAATCCACGCTCAGATGAGGTTCTCCCGGTTGGCTTCTTTTTCAACCTTTTGGGTTGAGGGGGTTGCTGGTTTGGAGGATTGTCGACTCTGGGGACCGATCATTTGTGATTCAGCCGAGTGAGGCCGCTTCATGAGCTGGTGATGCCACACCTTCTGGGTATCGTATCACCCCTCTTGAATGTCTGTGACGCTGATGAACGCATAGGATGCCGAACTTGAGTCAGTTTAGGTCCATACCTATGAGCAGGGTTGGGTTTATTGCAGGAAACTTTGACCTTCAGACCACCTGGTTTTCTTGACAGCGGATCAGTTTTGTTGGGATCTGAGGATCCCATCTGCAGATATATGATTGTTCTTGATAGAGCAGGTTTTGATCAGAGGATCTTATCATCAGATGTGTATTTGTTCTTGATAGAGCAGATTTTGATCAGAGGATCTTATCATCAGATGTGTATTTGCTCTTGATAGAGCAGGTTTTGATCAGAGGATCTTATCACCAGATGTGTATTTGTTCTTGATAGAACAGGTTTTGATTGGAAGATCTTATCATCAGATGTGTATTTGTTCTTGATAGAGCAGGTTTTGATCAGAGGGTTTTATTATCAGATATTTGTTCTTGACAGAGCAGATTTATGACTGGGGTCTGAAGGTCTCATTATCAGATGGTTGTTCTTGACAGAGCAGAGTTTTGGTTATCAGATTTGTGTTCTTGACAGAGCAGATTTCTTGGTCCTTATTATCAGCCGTTTGTTCTTGACAGAGCAGATTTATGGTCCTATATGTGTGTGTTCTTGACAGAGCAAATTTGTGGTCTGGTACTAGGGTCTTCTTATTATCAGATACAGTGGTTGTTCTTGATAGAGAAGGATTATGGTTTTGTTGATACAGAATCTCCACAGCATAGTTGCCTTGATCTCCTGCTGCATGATTGCATTTTACATTGTTTTGCATACTCATTTGCATTTCATTAACGTGTGTCTGTGTTGCAAGTACCATTTTCCCCGATCCAGGATTTCTTGCCTCCTATTATATTGTTATGGGTTCTCTGAGGAAGACCGTGGCTTACAAGTTCCCTGCCCCTGATATGTTTAAGCTGACTGGTTTGATAGCTTTAGCAAATGATTCTGTGAGAGATGAGTTCAGAAAATCTTACGGAAAATTGCTCAGTTTGGTTCGTAAACCTTCTGCGTTCAAGTTGAATGGGTTGCACGCTCTGCTGCAGTTCTACGACCCTCCGTTGAGATGTTTCACTTTCCAGGATTTTGTTCTCGCCCCCACGCTAGAGGAATATGCTGATTTGCTAGGTGTACCTATCAAGAGGCAGATGCCTTTTGTTCATATGGATGCTGAGCCTGATCTGGCTGGTTTAGCTCCTTCACTTCATCTGGATGCCTCCAAGTTGGTATTGACTAGTTGGAACAAGGTTCCTGGCTTCTCCTTGCAGTGGGAAAGGCTCAGCAGTGCACCAAAGACGGATGTTGGGTCGCGTTCAACGCCATTCTCGCTTTGTGCATATATGGCATCATTCTGTTCCCCAATATGCCCGATTTCGTAGACTTGGACGCATTTCACATCTTTGCATCAGGGAATCCAGTCCCTACCTTGATAGGAGATGTCTACCATTCTATCCACTACAAAAACGAGAACAGGAGGGGCAAGAATGTCTTCTGCTGTGTACCCTTGCTTTACAAATGGCTTGATAGTCATTTACCCAAGATGGGTCCTTTTGGTTCGTCTGCAGCCACAGCTGAGTGGTCCGAACGTCTGATGAGTTTATCTGCAGAGGATATCGACTGGTTCGACAGAGATAGGCTGGGGACCGAGATTATCTTTAGCTGCAGCGGGTTTCCGAATGTGCCTTTGATAGGCAGGAAAGGCTGTATAAACTATAATCCGTCTTTGCTGGTCCGACAGTTCGCTTATGCTTTGAGAGCTCCGACGAAGGATGAAGAGGTGCAGGAATATCTATACCTCACTGGTCTTCTAGAGGGGGATCTGTTGTCCAAGCTTCAGCGCGCATGGAATGGTATCAGTAAGAGGGGAAAGCCATTGCTGGGGAAAAGTAATAGCCAAGCCTACCTTCCGTATGTAACATGGATCAGAGCCAGAGCGGATGCTATAGGGATGCCGTTTCCTCATGCCAAGCCAGAAAGCCCTCCAGTGATTGAAGAGCCTACTACTGTGCCTATTCAGCATCATAATAAGGTGTTAGCCGAGCGAGATGAACTGAAGCGGGCAAACAAAGAACTGGAGAAAGAGTTGGCTCAGCTCCGAAGCGAGAGGAACGAGGCCGTTCATTCCTTCAAGAGGCAGACAAAGCTAGTGAACCAGATAGGTACCGACCTGACTAAGCAGATGGTCGAGCGTGAGCGCATGGGCCAGGACTTCAAAGCCGTCAACGACGTACTAGCTACGAAGAAGCAGCACTTGGACGAAGCATATCGGAGGATAGCCAAGTTCAACCAGCATTGGAAGGCTTCCCTAGTCACCAGGAAGGAACGGGAGGATAAGTTGATGCTACAGATCTCCAAGCTGAAAGCCCAGGTGAAGGCTAGTGAGAAGAGGTTTGATGAGGAAACCGCTCGCAGATACGCCGCTGAAGGCCAGCTCAACAGAGCTCTCGCTAACTTGAAGGAGCGCGAACTGACGTTTGAGTCCAAAAAGCGGAAGTTAGAAGATTGTTTCGGCGAAGGAGCATGGGAAGATTCGGTCGAAGGTCTTCAGTACACCATTGTGCAAAGGGAATTACTCGTCGAAGGGTTACTCGCTCTGCCTGATCACCCAGAAACGAAGGAGTTGTTAGAAGAGTATCGCGCCCGTGGCCGTACTTGACTATTTGTATTCTTTTTGTTTTGATCATTGTTGTATGCTGACCATCACCAGGCTTGTTGGCTGAGGTCACGCTGTTGATTCATCTTGTACTCGCTGATGTTGTGTACTGCCTTGATGGGCTTTCTTTATATATGAGATTGTTATTTCCATGATTGGACTCGGACTTCTTATTATTATCAGCACTGGCACTCAGGCACTAGGATCGGGGAAGATCCCCCTAACGCACAGACACACGTTTGCATTTGCATGAAGCATTTGTATAACGAGCACTTTGTTGTTTTTCCTAACCCTTTTGTGTTTACAGGTTGTTTCGGGTTGTTTCAGGTGGTTCCAGGATTGATCAGAGACCTATTCACCGCTATCCAACCAGAGCTAATCAGACCAGAATCATGGAGCAAGTGCAAACTGATGTTCAGGAACTCCGCGAAAGGATGGATCGCTTCATGGAGCTCATGCAAGCGGTCGCCAATGGCCAGGATCAACTCAGAACTTTGGTTCAACCTTTGATCTCGAGGGTTGATAGCAACGGCGTACTCCATGGTGGGACTGTGCCTACTCCTCCACCAGTTGAAACTCCACAGAATGGTATCCCCGTGACCGGGGGCAACGGCAGTGCTGACGGTAATGTAATGGCCAACATGGGACTCAATACGACGGGCGTCGGTAATGGGAGTCTGGGAGCCAATGTCAATGTCGGGTTGGGCAACAACAATGCAAGTGTTGGGAATCTGTTTGTGCCTCAGCCATGGTTGGAAGATCGTCAGGACGATGTGTTCTCTCAGAGAGGTGTTGAAGGGGAGCTAAATGCTGAAGCACGGCGAAGGTTCAAGGCACTTGAAGATAAGATGAGAGATATCGAGAATCAGAATACTTTGGGCGTTGATATGTCCAAGTTGGGATTAATTGCTGATTTCAAGGTGCCTCCCAAGTTCAAGGTACCTGACTTTGAAAAATATAAGGGCACCACTTGCCCCCGCGTCCACCTAAGATCATATTACAGGAAAATGTCTGCTCATTCTGAGGACGAGAAGTTGCTGATGCACTTCTTTCAAGACAGTCTTTCCGGGCCATCCCTCGAATGGTACATGAGTCTGGAGCCTACTAGTGTGCGCACCTGGAAGGACCTTGCTGAAGCATTTGTGAACTATTACCAATACAATAGCGACTTGGCCCCGAATCGAGTCCAGCCGCAGAATCTGTCGCAGAGGAACAACGAAGGGTTTAAGGAGTACGCCCAGCGGTGGCGTGAGTTGGCAGCTAGGGTTCAGCCGTCGATGGTTGAACGTGAGCTCATGCAGATGTTTGTAGCCACCCTCCCAAGGGTTTACTATGAGAAGTTAGTCAGCGGTATGTCTGGGACGTTCTCAGATCTCATTATCACAGGTGAACACGTCGAGAATGGGATCAAGATCGGGAAAATTCAAGGTGAGTTATCCTCAGCTGGAGGAGGCGGAAAGAAACCGTATAGTGGCAAAAGACGGGAAGGAGAAACGAGCGATGTGTCCAACGCTCGAAGAAAAGGTAAAGGTCCTCACCAGCAGGTGGCCAGTATAACCATCCCGGCAGTTCAACAGCCAGAGCAGCAGCAGCAGCAGCAACAACCGAATCAACAGGGATACAGAAGGTATCATAATCGGGCACCTTTGGCGAACCGTCACCTTGAGACACCGCCCATGTCGTACGCGCAATTACTGCAGACTTTGCTTCAGCTACAGTTGATTCAGAAGAGAACGCTGGCTCCCTTGACAGGGGCACCTCCGCCAGGTTATGACGCTAACGCAACGTGCGAGTTTCACTCAGGGGCGCCAGGCCACACAATCGAGAATTGCAAAGCCTTCAAGCACAAGGTGCAGGACATGGTGGACGCCAAGATCATCAACTTCTCCGATAATGTGCCAAATGTCACGAAGAATCCTATGCCGAATCATAGGGGAGGTGGAGTAAACGCCATTATCGAGGATGAGGATTTGGATTTGTTGACTGACGTCATAGATCTGAAGATGCCGCTTAGCTTCGTTAAAGCTAAGTTGATGAAAAGAGGGTTCTTTCCAGGTTGCGGAGAGCTATGTATGGACTGTGCCACACGTTCTGATGCATGTGAGCAGTTGGTAGAAGGAATTCAAAATCTGATGACTGAAGGGACTTTACAGTTTAGCCGGAGGGCTGAAAGTGGGTCAGGAGAGGTAGTGTTGAAGCAAGCTGATGAGGTCGCCACCATCACCATCCCTCGCCGGACGATCACTATTTCTGCGCCCAGACCGCCCACAATTACCATCACCAAAGCTGGGCCGATACCCTTCGAGAGCACTAATGTTGTCCCGTGGCATTATGGGGCTGAAGTCTACTGCAACATACAGAAGTTGGAGCTGGAACCATATGGGTCGACTGTGGAGAACCTTGCGGGAATCAGTGGTATTACTTGCAGCGGAAGAGTGTTTGCACCACCAGAGGTCGTGGCGGACAAAGCGATCAGAGCTGATGCGGCCGATAAGGGTAAAAGTAAAGTCGTTGAAGGGATCCCGTGTGGAGTAGAAAAGGACTTACTTGTTAAAGATGCCGAGGAGTTTATGCGGTTGATTAAAAAGAGTGACTACAAGATTGTAGACCATCTCCATCAGACGCCCTCAAAGATTTCCATCCTGAACCTGTTGCTGTGTTCTGAAGCACACCGTAACGCGCTGCTGAAGGTGTTGAACGCCACGTATGTACCGCAGGAAATATCGGTAAATCAGCTAGAAGAGGTCATAGCCCACGTAAATGCTGGAAATGGGCTAGGGTTCACTGACCTAGAGCTGACGCCGAAAGGAAGGAACCACAATAGCGCTCTGCACGTCTTGATAGAGTGTAGGGGTACGATTATGTCGCACGTGTTGGGGGACACGGGTTCGTCACTTAATGTTCTTCCGAAGAAAGCATTAATGAAGTTGGATACTCGTGGAGTGATTTGCACACCCAGTGATCTGGTGGTGAAGGCGTTCGATGGAACTAAACGACATGTTTTCGGGGAGGTGACCCTGCTTATCCAAGTCGGGCCGGAAACGTTCGACGCAATCTTTTATATTATGGACATCATGCCTGCCTACAGTTGTCTATTGGGCCGGCCATGGATCCATGCTGCTGGTGTCGTGACCTCCACGTTGCACCAAAAGCTCAAGTATGCTGTCGGAGGAAGCATCGTGACTGTTTGTGGCGAGGAAGACATAATGGTGAGTCATTTGTCATCCTTCAAGTATGTGGAGATGGATGGCGAAATCCATGAAACCCTATGCCAAGCGTTCGAAACTGTTAAAGTGAAGGACGTAGCTCCCGTAGTCACTGAAAAGCCAGAGATGACTCTCTCCTCATTCAAGGAAGCTCGGGCCGTTGTCCAAGTCGGATCTACCCCAAGCATGGGGGCGAATTTTGGAGATACCTAACAAGCAAGACAAGTTTGGGTTGGGATATTCTCCTGGAGCTGAAGCTTCTTCTTCTTCTTCTAGCAGTGCGTCGCGAGGTAAAGGGCCGATCCAGTTTACCAGTGGCGGAGTGATTTTCGAAAGCATCAACGCGGTGTCTGAAGACAATTGGTCTGTCAAGGATATCATCCAGATAACAAGTGAAGAGTAATGATTTACTTTTTCCAATCATTGTACAACCCTATGTCCCACCCGGGGCATAGTGGTTTTATTGTCAGGGCCTTGTTGGATTATGTACATGCATTTTGTTAATAAATCAAAGGCGTTTTTTCGTATTCAAATATTGTGATCTCTGTTATTCCTGTTTTATATTTGTTTTGAAAAACAATAAAATGGCAATGGGGTTTGTGCTAACCTGCATATTCTTGTTTTAAGCTTAACCCTTTTTATTGCAGGATCCACATAACAGATGACATCGACTCTGGACCTTCTACGACTCACTTCGACTTTGATTGCTCGATCTATCAAGTTGAAGAAGAGAGTGATGAGGACGAAGACCTTCCTGAAGAGTTGGCCCGCTTGTTGAAACAAGAGGAGAAAGTTATTCTGCCTCATGAGGAGGAGATTGAGATTGTGAATCTGGGTTCTGAAGAACTTGTCAGGAATGTTAGGGTAGGGGCTGCACTGCAAAGTGACCTCAAGATGAGATTGGTCGAGATGCTTCGAGAGTATAGTGACATCTTTGCTTGGTCATACGAAGATATGCCCGGACTTGACACTGACATCGTGGTCCATCACTTGCCATTGCGAGAAGATTGTCCTCCCGTTAAGCAGAAGCTTAGAAGGACACGACCAGATATGGCCGTTAAGATCAAAGAAGAAGTGCAGAAGCAGCTTGATGCTGGCTTTTTAGCGGTCACTACTTACCCTCCGTGGGTCGCCAACATAGTGCCTGTACCGAAGAAGGACGGTAAAGTGCGAAAGTGCGTCGATTATCGGGATTTGAATAGGGCGAGCCCTAAAGATGATTTCCCATCGATGTGTTGGTCGACAACACAGCCCAGTTCTCCGTGTTTTCGTTCATGGATGGTTTCTCCGGTTACAATCAGATCAAGATGGCGCCGGAGGACATGGAGAAAACTACGTTTATTACACCTTGGGGAACGTTTTGCTACAAGGTAATGCCTTTCGGTCTGAAGAACGCAGGGGCCACTTACCAACGAGCAATGGTTACTTTGTTTCATGACATGATTCATCATGAGATTGAAGTCTATGTTGATGACATGATTGCGAAGTCCCAAACAGAGGAGGGACATCTGGTCAATTTGCTGAAGCTTTTTGAGAGGCTTAGGAAATTCAGGTTGAGGCTGAATCCTAACAAGTGTACTTTCGGAGTACGGTCCGGAAAGTTACTGGGGTTTATCGTGAGCGAAAGAGGCATCGAGGTTGATCCTGCGAAGATTAAAGCGATACAAGAAATGCCAGTGCCAAAAACAGAAAAAGAAGTTTGTGGATTCTTGGGCAGAATAAACTACATTGCAAGGTTTATCTCTCAGCTCACGGCCACGTGTGAACCGATGTTCAAGCTTTTAAAGAAAGATCAGGCGATTACCTGGAATGAGGATTGCCAGAAGGCATTCGACAAGATAAAGCAGTATCTTCAGGAACCTCCAATCTTGATTCCCCCAGTGGCTGGACGGCCATTAATCATGTACTTGACAGTTCTTGAGAATAGTATGGGGTGTGTTCTCGGTCAGCACGACGAGACGGGCAGAAAGGAGCATGCCATTTACTACTTGAGTAAAAAGTTCACAGACTGTGAATCTCGTTACTCGATGTTGGAGAAGACGTGTTGTGCACTAGCCTGGGCTGCCAAACGTTTACGACAGTACATGCTCAATCACACAACCATGCTAATTTCGAAGATGGATCCAATCAAGTACGTCTTCGAGAAGCAATCGCTTTCGGGCAGGATTGCCAGATGGCAAATGGTGTTGACGGAATATGATATTCAGTACATGTCCCAGAAGGCCATCAAGGGGAGCGTATTGTCTGAATACCTTGCCGAACAGCCGATCGAAGATTATCAGCCGATGAAATTTGAATTCCCTGATGAGGATATCATGTTTCTCAAAGCGAAAGATTGCGAAGAACCGTTGCCCGACGAGGGGCCAGATAGGAAATCCCAGTGGAAATTGATATTTGACGGGGCGGTTAATTCCTATGGAAGTGGCATTGGGGCAATCATCACGACTCCCCACGGATCCCACATCCCGTTTACCACGAGACTGACGTTTCCGGTCACCAATAATGAAGCGGAGTACGAAGCATGCATCATGGGTCTAGAAGAAGCAAGTGATTTGAGAATCAAGAACCTAGACGTATATGGTGACTCGACGCTTGTGATCAACCAAATTAAAGGGGAGTGGGAGACTCGTCAATCGAATTTGGTGCCGTACATGAATTATGCCAGAAGGCTGCTTCCATTCTTTGACCGAGTGGAACTCCATCATGTACCCAGGGCTGAAAATCAGATGGCTAATGCCTTAGCCACGTTGGCTTCGATGTATAAAGTCAATTTTTGGAATGAATCTCCAAGCATTGTCATTTCTAGTCTTGATAGACCTGCATTCGTCTTTGCGATCGAGGAAGCCTCCGACGGCAAGCCATGGTTCCGTGACATCCAGACTTTCCTTATGACTAAGGAGTATCCTGCGGGTGCGTCAACCCAGGATAAGAAGACTCTGAGGAGGCTGTCTGGAAATTTCTACCTCAATCCTGATGGAGTGTTGTATAAGAGAAACCATGATCTCGTGCTACTCAGATGTGTAGATGAGAAAGAGGCGAGTATGCTCATGAAAGAAGTCCATGAAGGCACATTTGGCACGCACGCCGGCGGGCATGCCATGACGAGGAAGATCCTGAGAGCAGGATATTACTGGCTGACGATGGAATCAGATTGCTTTAAATTCGCGAAGAGATGTCATAAATGCCAGATTTATGCTGATAAAGTTCATGTGTCGCCGTGCCCGTTAAATGTCATGTCCTCCCCGTGGCCGTTCTCCATGTGGGGCATCGACATGATAGGCAAGATCGAGCCCACTATATCTAACGGTCATCGCTTCATTCTAGTAGCTATCGACTACTTCACCAAGTGGGTGGAGGCAGCCTCATACGCCAATGTGACCAAGCAGGTGGTGGCTAAATTCATAAAGAGGGACATCATCTGTCGATATGGAATTCCCGAGCGGATCATTACCGATAACGGTTCGAATCTGAATAACAAGATGATGAAGGAGCTGTGCCAGAGTTTCAAGATTGAACACCACAACTCATCTCCTTATCGGCCGAAGATGAATGGCGTCGTTGAAGCGGCCAATAAGAACATAAAGAAGATTGTTCAGAAGATGGTTGTGACCTACAAAGATTGGCACGAGATGCTGCCATTTGCATTGCACGGTTATCGTACCACGGTGCGTATGTCAACAGGGGCAACTCCTTTCTCCTTGGTGTACGGTATGGAAGCAGTCCTACCGTTAGAAGTGGAGATCCCTTCTTTGCGAGTTTTGGTTGATGTGAAACTCGACAAGGCAGAATGGATTACGAACCGACTGAACCAACTCAGCCTGATGGACGAGAAGAGGTTAGCATCGATTGCGCATGGTCGTCTGTACC
Organism: Lathyrus sativus; assembly: GCA_963859935.3. NCBI lineage: Eukaryota > Viridiplantae > Streptophyta > Magnoliopsida > Fabales > Fabaceae > Lathyrus > Lathyrus sativus. Next base: position 174,094,760 of record OZ012735.1, on the reverse strand, counting down.
AAAGCCGAATGAAGAAAGCTTATGATAAGAAGGTGCGTCCCAGAAGCTTTTAGACGGGTGATCTCGTCCTGAAGAAGATTCTTCCTCCACACTCCGATCACCGGGGCAAGTGGACTCCCAATTACGAAGGTCCGTACGTCGTCAGCAAGGTCTTCTCGGGAGGAGCTTTGTTGTTATCCACGATGGATGGTGAAGATTTTGCATCCCCGATGAACGCGAACGCAGTTAAAAAATACTTTGCTTGAAAGCGACCCGCTGGACAGTAAAAAGAGAGTCCAGGCAAAAATGGGGCATCCCGGCGAACCATAAAAAAGGGAAAAAGGTTCGGGCAGAAATTAGGGATATAAATTGAAAAAAAAGTGTACACCCGCAAAGTCGAAAACCCGGATGGGCGACTTTGGCAAAAAAGGGTATCCCGGTGAACTGAAAACCCGCAAAGGGCGGTTCACGCAAAAGTTAGGGATTTGAAAAAGCAAATGACTGCGTTCCGCGTGTGGACTTCCATTGGTTAGTGGTTTGGAAGACCTGAGGGCCGTTTATCTGAATCAATCTCTTCTGAAGCTGAAGCGTCGGAGAAGTATCAAAGTCGAGTGGGTCATAGAGGGATCAACTCATGGTGTTCGTCTACGCCTCGTTGCCGACATTTGTACATACTGATGTACATTTGTGTTTTATCTTTTGCGCAACTTCCTCATTCCAGGAGCTTGCATCTGTTGTAAAACATTTTTACCCATTCAGGGGTTCGTTATCAATAAAACGTATACTATTCAGCAATTCTGTTTGCCTGTCTAGCATTTATCTGTTTTGTTTGCGAAAAAGAACGCTGATGTTTTTAACAAAATGCGCATACATAAACTTACTGGCCTAGGCCACTGATTGTTAAAACGATGAATTACTTGAACATTGTCACAAGATGATAACCTTGATAGGTCCCTTTGAGAAGGGTATCTTGTCTGTTTTTTTATGTTATTACAGGTGTAGCATATTTCAGACAGTGCGCCGTACGCGTCCCCGAGCAGGATGATTCCTCCCCTCCAACAAAGCTCAGCAGCCTCTCCCCGCAGAGTCTAAACCTGAGATCGTAAGCATTGATATGTTTCCCCAAGCAGAGAAGATTCTCCCCAATCAGATGTATCCTGAAGGAGCGGCATCTCCCCAGCTGAGTCATTCACCGAAGTGTGCAGCAACTGATGGTTCAAGACTGAAGTCTCCAGCGGAATTGAGATTCCCCCACAGAGTCGTACTCTCCCCGAAGCAGGATGACTCCTACCTCCCCAGCCGAGTTGGCAAATCCCCAAGAGAGACGAGTCCTTGGAAGTCGTTCGGGCCATGATTGGTTCGCCCCAGTGGAGTGTCGAATAGCTGATGTTGTATTTCCCCACCAGAGTCGTTGTCTCCAGGAGGGTCTGGTTGCGAATACCGGGGCAGTTTATCTCTGCGATTGACATTGCTTTCCTCAGCAGGTCCAGGTTCTCATAGAGCTTCTTCCCCCTGCAGCAGTCAACTGAAGTTCACTTCCCCATAGCGCCCGATTGAGATTGGCATGACTTTTTCTCCTCAGCAGGATGATTCCTCCCCCTATCTGAGTGGTTCTTTCTCCTCGACAGGAGGATTCTCCCTTCAGCATTTATTTTGCTGACGGGACCGTAGCATTTTGCATGATTGCATAGCATTTATCACAAACATGTAGCATTTCCACCGTGTGGAGCATTGCACCATTGCCGAAGCATATGCATACTAAACATGAGCTAGGTCGTTACCGTTCTTGTTTTGCAGGTGTTCCCCCGCAGAGCCGCTTGATCAAGATGATTCTTGAATCCTCCCCAATGGAGTTGCTTGCTCAAGATGATTCTTGAATTTTCCCCAGCAAGGTCGTTTTCTTAAGATGATTCTTAAAATCCCCAATGCAGTCGCCAGAGTTGGTTACTCAAGTTGACACTTAGAGTCCCCAGTAAAGGTTTCCCAGGATGATTCCTGAAATCCCCAACAGAGTGTTCGCTCAGGATGAGTCCTGAAATCTCCAGCATAGTTATCGGTTCAGGATGATTCTTGAAGTCCCAGACGGAGTTATTTGTCCAAGATGAGTCTTGAAGTCCTCAGCAGAGTTGATTCATCCAGAATGATTTCTGGATCCCCGAAGCAGAGTTACTTGATAGTTCTCCAGAATCCCCAGCGGAGATGCGTCATCCCCAGCAGGTTGCTGAACAGTGAAGTTGAAACTTCCCTCGAATACTTGATGATTGAAGTCCGACCGTGTTAACAAAGCAGTTCCCTCAGCTGATGCGGAGTGCTTGATGGCAGAAGTTTGGATATCCTCAACTGGCTCATGATTGACCGAGGATTCCATTCCCGACTTACTGATGAAGTCCGACGGACGCCCGAAAGTTTTCTTTGAATGCCTGATGGCATGATTAATCTGATTGTTGACCTGATGAGTCCTGAAGAATCCTGATGTCTGACGGCATGATCGACCGTGTATCACCGGTTACCGTGTGACCAATTCCCCAGCTAGTTGTCGTGCAGCTAATATTTCAATTTTCGAAGATGTGTTCCCATCAGAGTACCGTGTACTTCTGCAGTTGGCAAATTTCCGGGTTTGTTGGTATTCAACCGTCTCGCACCTTGATTAGTTGAGAGTCGTTCGCTTCTCACTCAGTCAGGTTCAAGCCGTTTGAATAGGGGCAGCTGTTGCACCCCAAAATTTGACCAACATTTCTTTACCTAGCTTGTGTTGCATCTCATTCACATTAGCATTATCACTTGCATTTCATTGACTTGTGTGCAAGAGATCAAGAGGTATGACTACCAATCATGAGTACCAATCAAGACTTTGAATATGTCCAAGAGGGTTATTCAAGTGTTCAAGGGTTGATACCTTTGTCAGAAAAGTTAAGAGATTCTCAGAGAGATTGGTTGAAACCAAGGGTGTGTGCCTCCTAACTTGAGAGTTGTGGGAGCTCCTCAGATGATTCTGAAGCCATGAATGTGAACTGGAAGCCTTGAGAGAGCTTATGAGATGTCTTGAAAGCCATCATGAAGCCTAGACAGGTTATTGTGCAAGTTTAAGAAGCCTCAGCCATGAGTGGTGTAATTAGGGTTTTGACTGGGTCAACCCTAGGTCAACTGATGACTTGGAGAAGGTTGAGACCTAAACCAAGAGCCATGTGATCATGGATTGATGCATTGAGATGCTATAAGGATGTTTCCAAGGTCAACTCATCATGATTGAAGAGTTTGAGAAGTTTCAAGCTAGGGTTTCTAAGGCTTGACAGTGTAAAATCCCCTAGTTTGACCCCTATCTTCAAGACAGTTTAGCTCAAGATGTGATTGTCATATCATCTTACCCCCAACATGAATGTTGTAGGGCTTGCTCTTAGATTTAATTTGAGTGCTAGAAGTCCTTGATAGGATTTGTAGAGCTTAAGTTGTGACTTTGACAAGTTACAAGTCATCTGAGGTATGTGAATCTGGGACCTTGAAAGTCACCCAACTTGCATCCAACTTTTGCCCAATAAGGATGATTCCTATGAACTTTTGGTCAACATGAATTTTGTTCCTCATATTCTTAGCTTTCCATAGAGTACTAGAAGTCCTTGATAGGATTTGTAGAACTCAAGTTATGGCTTTGACAAGTCAAGGGTATTTTGGTCATTTGGAGATTATAGGTCATTTCAAGCATAAGGCCATAACTCCTATTTCCAAGCTTCAAATGGAAAAATCTTCAACATCAAACTTGCTTAAAATGATGTTTTAAGGCTATTAAGGCGGTCATGAGATGTTGAAAAGGTTTGTAGCAAAAAATGGTAAAAATGACCTAAAATGAAGGCATAAGTTAAATAAGTCCAAGTTGGAAATTGAAATTTCCAAGCTACACATCCAAACCATGGCATATAATAGGTCATTTTGACTCTAAAGAACATTTTAGAAACAATGGTTCAGCCACTTTTTTGAATTGAGGCCTAGATCATGGGGTTGCTTTGGAAAATGCTTGCTTGCATAATAAGGTACAAATGCAAAACTCAAGGAAAGGCAATGTACAAGCTAGCTAAGTGTCTTAACATGTCATATATCTCATCTAAGGAGATTTTCAAGTCAAGGCAAGTGCTGCAAGGGGCTATGGCATGAGATGATACATGAGATGGATGAATTCAAGAACTCATGACATGAGAATTCCAAATTCTCATTGGATGATTCCGGATGGTTCTAGAGAGGTCCAATGCATTCTATATATGGTTTAGAGCTTGCTCAGATGCAAGGTTGGTGAGAGACTTGAGAGAAGAGGGAGATAGCCATTTCACTTGCTTCCATTGCAAGTTGAAATCAAATTCTACATTCTGATTCATTTCCATTTCTTCTTTCAATCCAAACATATTCCATTGATCACACTGAAGGTGTGCATACCAAATTGAGAGCAAAACCATGGAGAATTGAGGAGATAGGTTTTGGATTTTGAAGGTTGCAAGTCACAATCGGGTTTGGAGATTCAAGCTTTCTTGGTCCAATCTTTTGCAAACAGAAGCTCTATCATCATTCAAGGATTGATTCTGAAGAGTTTGAGAGCCTGAAGTGGAGGATTACCCTATCTGGTGTTCAAGATTTGACAGGTTAGTAAACTTTCTTCTACACCATAATTTAAGCATGATTAGGTAGAATTGTTAGGTTAGAACGGTTAGAGACAATTAGGTGATGGATTCTGGGAAGTTTGGGATCAATTGGTGAGGTTTCAGTTGGTGACACCATTTTTGTTTTGACCAAGAACATGAGATATAGTGAGCTATAGCATGAGTTTGATATCAAGAATTAACCAGGGTGAGGTGGTGATCATTCTGAGGTAATTAATTTCAAGAATTGTCGAAGTTGATGTCTGAGCTTATTTTTTTATCTTGGATCGGGTTTGGAGATTTAGGGCACTTCAATTGATTTTGAGGCCATGGCTGTGATCAGCATGGAATTTAGAATGGATTAGGGTTTTGAATCTTAATTTTTCATGGATTATTGAGGTGATACGAGTTGGGTGAAGATTCACTATGGAGCTCTGTTTCCATGGCTTCCTCACTTTGAACCCTAGCTGGAGGAAGAAGATGATGAGATGGCCGTTGGATGAGGCGAAGACCCATTGACTGAGGGGAGATCCCATGGCTGAGATTTAATTTCGCTTGAAGAGGGAATTCTGAGGATGACCAAAACGAACCGGTTCATTTAAATGAGATATTGGGCTCAATTGCTAACCACACCCCACTCTCGTGGCCCATTGGATAATGAACTGTATTTTGTTACTTATTGCACCGCGCGTTTTCCATTTTCTTTATATTTTCTCATTTGATTTTCTGATGAAAACTGGGCCTAGCGCGCCTTACTAATTGTACCCCCATTTTGAGCCCACCTGGATATTGTATTGAATATAGTTGCTATTCACACAATGTTTTCCCATTTTAATTTCTTTTTCTCCATTTTTCACTAATCTTTGAAAAATCATAATAAATAGAAAAATGATGATTTTTGCATGGGGATTTTTTCTCCCATTTCATGATAATGTCTAGAAAATTATAAAATCAAAATATTTGCATTTCATGCATTTTTAATATTTTTTGTGTATTTTCTCTTTTAATAGCATTTTAATTCTTTTATGTTGATGCATTGATTTGTAGAATTTTGTTTAGCTAGTTCCCTTTATATTTTTAGGCCATTCTTTTTAGGATAGTTAGATTAGGACATTAGCTCCCCTATGGATTTATTCCATAATTTTGTGATTAATTTTTGATTAATTTTGCTTAGATGATTTTAGGTTGAAAAGAATTAGGTCAATCCTTAACATAGGTCCACAATAACACTAGAATTTTGGGTTTCTAGGTCAAGTTAGATATTGGGACATATAGGGTATTAAGGGTAGTCATATAGGATCCCCTAGAAATTATATTAGATTTTAATATAATGGTATACTATTTTTAATTGATTTTTGTAGTTGATGGTTGTTTGTGTTGCCCTTGTGGGCTTGTATTTTGTTTTGCTATGCTTTGTTGGCTTGGTGAGCTTGGTCTTGCTTTGAAGAGCATGGAGGAGCATAGTAGAAGGCTTGAGGGTTGAAGAAGGAGCTTGAGAGCTTGAGAATCTTTTTTGTTTTGTTGTTGTCTTAGGGTTAGGAATTAAGAAGAGCTTAGAATTAGTTAACTTCTTTCTTAAGCATGGATGGTATCTTTCACCTCCATTCTTCCCCATGATTCAAGGTCCTTCCATGGTATTCACCTCTCTCCTTTGGAGGGATAAGTGATTGTACCTAGGAAGTATAACCTTTGAGGGAACCATTCCTTTGATGTTGAACCCTTATAGGTCACCTTTGGTGGGCAATAAGCAGTTTAATATCCTAGCTTATCCAGTTAAGTGATTTCCTCTGGTTTGAGTATCTTGAGAGATGTTGGGCTTGAGTTTGAAGATGAAGACTTCATTGAAGAGTATGGAAGAGGATGATTCCCTGAGCATTTCCATTTCAGCTGAAGCTTGAAGAGCAAGGGCAACAAGTTGATACCTGAAGACCCAGTAAAAACTGAATGAAGAGCTGAGGCTTAAAGGTTGAAGGATGAAGTTGACACTTCTAAGTGATTAAAGGCTACTCTGAGAAGCTGAAGCTTGTAGGAAGAGAAGACCAAGTTGAGACTGGTAAAGCAAAGAGAGCTGAAGCTTGAAGACTGAGTTGATACTTATGAAGAGGATTCAATTGAGATTGGATGCAGAGCTGAGGCTTAAAGACCAAAGGACAAGTTGATACTTACTTTGAAGCTTGTAGGAAGAAGAAGATAAGTTGATACTTATGTTGAAAGGTTGAAACCTGGAAAAGCAAATTGATATTTGTCAAGAGTGATTGAAGTCTGAAGACTGAGTTGTTGTTAGAAGAGCTGAGGCTTGGGATTGAGAGGAGTTGATCTGCTTTCTTGTCTGTTTTCTTTTCTGTATTGATGTGCCTTGTTTGATTTGCTTGATGCATTAGAATAAGTTCATATCTAGGCTAGCTTTAATCTAGGAGCATGATTGCACTAGAGGTTGAGTTGCTCCCTCTGCTTGTATTGTTACTGTATGGCTTTGCTTGCGGGTATTCGGTAGAGCCCAGCTCCCTTGCCCATGTGGTTTATTTTGCTTGATAGCATGATTTTATTTTATCTGTATGATTGCAGTTTACTGTATTTTTCTTGATAGTATGTTTTTATTTCAGTATGATTACTGTTATTCATTCTGGCTTGAGGTTGAGATGAGCTTGTGGAGGCTGATGCCCCACACACATTTCCTCCCTCACTTGCATTGCATGCATTTTACAGCCGTTTACTGTATTACTGTTTACTGTTTAAGCTGATGCTTTATCTGTTTCTGTGTATCATTGACATGATCCTTTAGGACTCTCATTTCCTTTGATAAGGAGGTGATGATTAGAACTTTAGGTTGAAACCTATGCATGATAACTTCTAGGAGTTCCCTGTTTCAAACCTCAACCATAGGATGAATCCTTGGCATGACAACAGTAGGACTTGATAGTCTTCCCCTTAGTTGAGTCGTTCTCTTATCATCTCAAAACAGCTTAAGATACAGTAATCATGAATGATTTCTTTCGTACCTTACGAGCCTTAAGCTATCTGAGAAGGGATTGTCAGAGAGTTTCTTTTCGACAGTCTGGATGTTTAGTATGGCACCCTTTGGGTGACATGCGACACATTCACTCTCAGGTCATAGTCTTTAGTGCGATTGAAATTGCAAACACAATAAAAAACACTTCTTCCGTAAAAGACAGAAAACAAACTTCAAACTTTTTGCCCCGTGGGCCCGCAACTCAAAGGAAAGCTTTTCTGAAGAAAAGAGTGTCGTTAAACTTCAGCGCCGCCGCAAACAGGCTTTGTCCCTAACTGCTGGAACTGCTGTTTAACCCTACTCGATAAAATAGATGAATCTGAATCCCCGTAAACTGTAGTTTCCCGAACTACGTAAGCTCTGATCTCTCACACCTGTTGAGAGTACGTAGGCACAATACTGATGTATTGGCGAGCCACCTCCCCCGTAACCCGTAGTAGGTCGAACTACGTTGACTCTGATTTCTCATTCTCTGATGAGAATACGTAGGCATAAAGCGCGACGCTTTGCCGAGTCATTTTCTTTTCTGTTTAGACCAGCCTTGATAGGTAGATAGATAAACCAACTCGTCCAAGTAAACACAACAAGCGTGGATCCCATCGAGTACGATGGACGTGAGGGGTGCTAATACCTTCCCCTTGCGTAACCAACTCCCGAACCCAGACAACGGTTGCGACGACCTTGTCTTATACCTTTTTCGTCAGGTTTTTTCCGATCGTTTCCTTTCCCGCTATGAGGGATAAATAACGAAAGGTGGCGACTCTTCTGTTTTGCCGGCACCTTATTTTCGCGGTAGCGACACTCATCCATTGCTTTTAGGATAGTTTGAGTGGTGCTTCTCTCAAGTGGTATATGAATTTGGAGAATAACAGCGTCCACTGCTTCCAAGATCTTTCCAATGCTTTTATGAAGCAGTACAAATGCAATTTGGACATGGCTCCCGATCGTGGTCAACTTCAAAGTATGTCACAAAAGGAAAACGAGTCGTTCAAGGAGTATGCTCAGCGCTGGAGAGAGTTAGCTTCCCAAGTTGAACCCCCTATAGCAGAGAAGGAATTGACAGGAACGTTCATGGATACGCTGTCCCCTTTCTACTGGGAAAAGATGATTGGGAGTGTTTCTTCAAGCTTTACAGATCTGGTAACTATCGGTCAAAGGTTAGAAGAAGGTTTGAAAAATGGTAAGGTATCTAAAGTTTCCGAATCTTCTAGTGGGGCAAAGAAACCCTATGGGAATTTCCAGAAGAGGAAAGAGGAACAGACCAATGCTGTCATGACTGAATCAAGAAGGCCTCGCCATGGTCTTCAACCTGTTGATCATCATAGTGTTACTCCACAGCCAGTTCTGATTCCTCAACATCCAGTTATTCGACAAGACCAGTATCGAAATAGGAATCATTTTGATCCTATTCCCATGACTTACACAGAGCTATACCCTGACTTAGTTCGATAAGGACTGATCACTACAAGGGCTCTACCACCTCCTCCTAATCCTCCTCTAGCTGGATTTAGGGCTGATCTATAGTGCGCTTTTCATGCGGGTGCCCTGGGCCACGACTTGGAGCATTATTTTGCACTGAAAGCCAGAGTACGCGAGTTTATTAGGGATGGGATACTTAATTTTGCGGATAAGCCTCCAAATGTCCAAAAGAATCCTTTTCCAGGACATCAAAAATGAAGCTTCCCAGCGGATTTATTTGTGTTTCAGACAGGACGGTTCACTGATCTAGTCATTAGGCTATTTGTTTCTCGTTGTTTGTACTTTCCTTAATTTATTAGTTGTTTGCTTTCATAGTATGTTTGTACTTTCACATTAATGAACTAAACATTGCAACTTTTGATTTAATTCATTTTATCTATTATTTTCATTTCTATGCTTTACTTTTCAAATATTTACTTCTTGTCCAAATGTTTGATATGCAAAGATTGGAGGGAGGATGATGATAACGTTATACCCATAATTGTTGTCAGTATGCTTTCAATCAAACCTTGTTGACTATGTAAGGCATTGTTTCAATTCCCAAACACTGGAGAAATAAGGAAGTCATTCCCTTGTCACCCCCTTTGAGCCTAGAAGTTGGAGTGTTTTCTTCCTTTATAAAAAACCGCAATCTTAACCTGGGACCATGGGTAGTTCTCAGCTAACTTGGTTATATGTTCATACAATACACCTTTCACATAAGGGTTCCATTCACAAATTTTCCTTCGCACATAGCAAGTAAGTGTCGAAGATGTTTGCCAAGCAAAAAGTCGATGATGGTTCACCGTAATCATTAAAGTCCAGCAGTCACTTTCTTTCAAAAATAAAAAATTAAATAAAATAAAACATGTCCGCTAAGTCAAAACCTATGAAGAAGACTTAGGCAAAACATGGGGCATCCCGCTGACTATGTGCTTTAAAAGAAACAGTTCAGGCAAAAATTAGGAGATCTTTAAATCCTTACCCTGAAAATCCTCATTGTCAAGACAACCAAATGTTATAGGGAAGTGGTGGCTGCCTTTTCATAGGTCCATTGACTTCTGAACCATCATTGCTACCATCAGTGCAATTCCTAACCTATAGGAACCTGAATGCATAATATGAGTTAACTAAGCATAGGACTGGAGATTATCACGTAGATTGGGTGGGTATAATAAATTTTGAGCCTTTATTCTTTGTTTCATAAACTGTGAACCAGACCACGTTACAACCCTCAAAAGACCTAATTGAAGCAAGGTTATTTTGAAAGCATACTACAGCAAAGTTGCGTAAGCTGACTGCAAAAGACCTTTGTGAATAATTTATTTTGGCAATACACTTTTATTTTAAACCTTGAGCGTCTTGAACCACTGTGTTCTAACCAATGACTCATTTATTTTTTTTATATTCAAAAATAATTTCAATCTCAAAAGTTGCATGAACTTTGCATTACCATGTTGTTATGAATATTTTTGTTTGCAAACTGGCTTTCCTCTAAGGAATTTTCAAACAATGAGAAACTTGGTCGGTGATCCTATCAGGGGGAAATTCCTTCCACATCCTGTTTAAGAATCCATTCAAGTTTTGGTCAAGACAAGGTATTCTCAGATTTGGTTTATCCCAAAAAAATTTCAAGACTCAGACTGGGGCAAGCTTCCGAGAGTACAGTAAAATAGTTATTATTACGAATCATACAAGCTGAAGTAATCTGGGGCAGTCTACTTGAAGGATCCCCAGACAGTTCTTCATCCTTCCCACAAGGACTATCAACTTGATATAGTTTAATAGAATGATAATGATGTATGGGTTAAGGAATCAGTCTTCCGGTTTTGTCATCTCACCAACAGAGTCGAGCCTTGTCGTCGACATCTGCATTTGCATGTGATCATACATCATAGCATAATTCATATACATGTGCACATCATGGGTGTTTTATCCCCATTTGCATTTTTCTCCCGAGGTCTTGTTTTATCCACGTCTTACCTTGTGGTTAAAGTCCAACTTACTTGGAACCTACCAAACAATTTTGTGTCGTGTCTATCTGACGTTCTTCCAGATATGACATGTCTCCTACCCGATGTTTCTCTGGATAGTTTTCTCTTTCTGACATTTTCCAATTGGAGTTTATGTTCTGACGTTCTTCCAGAACCCCTTTTGTTGTCTATCTGATGTTCTTCCAGATATGTCTTCAAACTTCTCCCGTACATTTAGTGTTTCCCTAAATGTTTCGGGTATACTTTCAGAGACTTTGGCTTCATCTCATGCTCTTATAGATGTTGTCATTTTATGCAGCCCAGAATTCATTCGATGTTCTTCTGAGTGTCTTGGTTGTGTTTCAAAGTTCATTCAACATTCTTCAGATTGCCTTTGATTTTAGTTTCTGTTCCCCGAGTTCATTCGATGTTCTTCCGAGTGTCTTGGTTGTGTTTCAAAGTTCATTCGATGTTCTTCCGATTGACTTTGATGCTTGCTTCTATTGTCCGGAGTGCATTCGATGTTCTTCCGAATATCTTTGGTGTTTCCCCGAGTTCATTCGATGTTCTTCCGAGTGTCTTGAGTGTGGTTCAGAGTTCATTCGATGTTCTTCCGGATGTTTCTGATGTTGTTTTTTACCCTGTATATTTTCTACGGATTCCCGAAAATTCCGTTTGATCCCGTCACGAGGAAAGTTCCCAGAAGCTCGGATGTTATTCTTTGCTCAATGCTCCAGCGTTCTGTTTACTTAATCTTGCAACCGTGTAGATCCTTTTTACCTTTTTACCCTAGAGTATCAGCCGGTCATGCCTGAACTTGTTGAACCGCACTCTCGGGTATTTTCCCCAGTGGAGGCCGTCTCGCCGGTGCCATCTCCATTGTTGACCTCTTTTTGCTTTCTTTCTGAAGTGAACAACTAGTCATGCTTGAACCTGTTGGGCCATCATTTTAGATTTCCCTGGTTTCATGTTGATTCCCCAGTGCATGGTATTCCCCAGTGTATGTATGCTCGTTGCGTCTGTCCCCTGTGTCGTCGTGTCGTCTGCATCATTACATTTATCATCCCAGCATATGCATCATAATAGATTCATGGCATTGTCAGTATTGTAGTTTATTTTCGATTTGTCCATAGCATTGCATATCACTGCATCTAAGGGCAAAATTTTCGGTTATTTATATTTAAATCCCTTTCACCATGATTTCTCGAGCCTCCGTCGCTCAAATCATCCGGTGAAGCTATTTAAATAGGGGCAATTGTAATACCCCAAAATTTTCCCTGAGATTTAGTAGTTTCATTTTCGCATCCCATTTCGTATTGCATCGCATTTTAGCTAACCGCTGACAAGCTTGTATAGTTGGTTGATTTCTGCAGGAAAAGTCGCATTTGGACGCTCTTTAACTTATGAAGGGTGAAACAGTCATTTGTTTGCAGCCGGCTGCAAGTTTATGAATTTTGAGCTGTAGTCAGGAAATTTGAGCCATTTGATATTGTTGATGTGAATCGAGGCCGAGGTTGTAATTGGAGTTTAATCGTGGAAGGGTGTGAGCCAGTGGAATTAAATCGATTCTATTCATTGTTGATGAAGATAGTCAAAAAAATATGTTCATTTGAGTTTAATCGACGGGGTGGATTTTTCTGATAAAGTTTCGTTTAAATTGCCGGAAGGATTTGTCGGAAGTTACATCAGAGACGAGGTTAATCAGATAAATTGGATGAAGTTTGAATTAATAGAAAAAAAGAGTTTTATTAGTGTTTTTATCTCATTCTAAAAATAAAAATAATAAAAAATAATTTTGATTTCATTTTTATAATTTTTGATTTCATTTTTATAACTTTGTTTTTTATTTTATTTTTAAATCAAATTTTATTTCATTTTTAAATTTTTGTTCTATTTCATTTTTAATATTGGGTCTTTATTTCATTTTATATTAAAAGAAAAATAATGATAATAATATTATTTCATTTAATCTAAATGGAATAATTTTATTATATATAAAAAAAATAAGTTAATTTTACATTTATAATATCAAAAATAAAATAAAATAAATTTACAATTTTTACATTCCACTTTTCTATCCTAAATTCCTAATTTAAGCTTCATGTGCTATTTCTCCGATTTTCCGAACTTCTAACTTTTTCGAACCTGCAAAAATACCGAAACATGGTTAGTAATTTGATTTAATTTTTTTTTAATCGAAGGTGATTTATGAATTTGTTTTCGGACCCTCAGGTTAATACTCATCATTGAGTCCGGGAGGGGAAACAAATTAATGTTACCGAAACCCCTGTTTCCATTAGCGACCTCGACCCAAGACCGGTAGTTTCTGTTCTTTGAGAAAAGAGAAAAGAGCTTATTTTGGAAAAGTGATTTTACAGCCAAACGGGTCCTTAATCCGAAAATCCAGCAACAATAATCCAACAAGGGACAAAAGAATCCGAAAATGCCAACAATCCATGAAATCCGGATCCCGTATCCATCAGCATAATAATAAAGTTCAAATCCGAATCAACAGCATACAAAATCCAGATGGTAAATAATCCGGATCATCATCATAATAATGAAAAACAGAACAACATTAAACCTGAAGATTTGGAATGTCTGTCACCATAATCACTGAATCCGACAACATCAGGTAAATTTTCCAAAACCACCAAACATGTCAAGAACATGTCTCTCCGAGAAAGGAAACTGTTTTAAAACTCTCCAAAACCTGTTCAAAAAAAGATCAGTATAAGAAGGATGAAAAGAAGAACCGAAAGGGGGGAGAAATATATCATCCGAAAATCATCACGAAAAAAATCATAATCAAAACCGCAGGATCCAAGTCTGACACGAAAAATCTATCATCATAAACTCATACCGAAAAACATCATCATTGCCAAAAGCTCAGACCTTTTTTCGGATCATCATCGTCCAGAACTGAAACTCAACAGCCAATTTAATCCCCCACCATTGTCAAACGTGAAACTCATATTCCTAAAACCAATCACAAAACCGTTCAAGATCTCAACGATTCAACACCATGCAAAGGCAAAATCCGTAACATGACTAACAAACCGTCACAAAACCATTCGTCCGGCTCAGAGAACACTCATCATGGCCGTTGAACCGCAAACCACCATAAGCATAAAAAATTTGTAAGGATAAAAAAAAACAATTGTAACTATTTTCACATTTTTCTTTTCATGTTTTTTTCAGGAAACAAGAAGAAGAAGAAGTTTGGTCGTGTAAGCGGAAGAAGAAGAGAAACCGAACTCAAAAAGAAGAGAGAAGAAAAATTTCAGAGAAAATAGAGAGAGTAAGGTTGTCGCGGCCGTTTGAAGCAAATTAGGGAACCCTAATTTGTGTTCCACCCCTTTTTAGTATCAAACTGGATTGGGTCCTGGGCCTGACCACCCAGCCCGACCCATTTCTTTTTACCTTTTTATTTATTATTTATTTATTTGTTTTTATTTTTCTGTTATAGTTGTATTGTAATAATTATTTATTTAATAATAATATAAACTAACAACTAACACTAACAATTAACACTAACATAATGATATAAAAATAATCTGCAAAGACATAAAACAATTTTAAGAGTAAGTAAGATTTTTGATTTAGATTTTAAATTAGTTTTGGTTTAAAAGAAAAATAATTTATAATGATATAAAACTGCTAAAATATGTTTAGTATTAATTTAATTCAACTCAAAACTAAAAGTAACAAAATTTTAGATTTAATTAACCTTTATTATAACAAAAATAAATATGTTTAGATTTTATTATAATTTCACCATTCTTAATAATATATTCAAAAATCCATAAAAGTATATATAAAAAAAGACCAAGAGAAAACTTTTTTTCAATTTCTAACTAACTAATTGATTTAGCTAAGTAGATTATCCTTTTTGGATTAATTAAGCCTTTCTCTTTAAGAATAAACTTTTTTTAGACACTTTACTTAACTTAAAGGTTCTAATTACATAACTCACAAAAATCATAAAAATAAATAAACTCTTTTAATTTTTAATTCATCTTTGCAAATTAAATTTCCAACATATTTTCAACTTAGCCTCAAAATTCCAAAGTCGTAAAAACAATTAACCACTTTAACCTCTAAAATCATTTTTATGTCACCGTTACATTTAACTATAATCCACCTAACTATAATCCATTCCTAACATCATATCTCACTCCATATCAATTATTTTCATCTGCTTTACGTTTCCATTGTTATCTTTTTTACCGTTTATTTCCCCTCCGAAGGGAAGGTTACACATTTTGACCGCCGAGTCAATAACCCATACCTTACCATTTTCGTAAACATTAAGACTTTGGGTTGCCGTACTCATACTTAGGCGTCCCGCCGTGGACATTTACCTTTTATCCTAGCCTTAGGATTAGGAGTCGCCGTACTCCATATAAGTTTCCCGCCGTGGAATACTTATCTCACACCCTTTTAACTAAACCTTATAATGTAGTAAATCGGAGTCGCTGCACTCTAAAATAAGCGTTTCCCTATGAAAGTTTATTTCCCTTTGGAACCTTGACCACAGTCAAGAAGTTCCTTTTCCTCCCTTTCGAGGGGAACTACAAATACTCTGATTCCATTCCCGTCAGGATATGTAGGCACAAGATGCGACGTCTTGGCGAGTATACTTAGGACTAACCCCTTAGGTCTTTCTCTTTACCATTTAACCCTTAGCATTACCCTTAAGCAGATAATTATAGCAATAAGCAACAATAAAACAAGAGGTTCCTGTAGAGTACTACAGAAGTTTAGGATGTTAATACCTTCCCTAAGCTTAACTAACCCCCGAACCTTAGATCTCTCCCCGCATTGTAATTACGATGCAAAATAGCTTTTTAATTTCTTTAACCTTTCCTTCGGATAAATCAAAGACGGTTGTAAATGAATTAAGATTCAAGTTAATCAATAGCTTGACATCCAAAATTCACTGAAACAGATAGAAACGAAGCATATATGCTCATATAGGAAATCCGTGAGGGATCCTCTAGCACCCATGCAAACGGGCATATGATGGCAAAGAAAATATTAAAGGCAAGCTACTATTGGTTGTTGCACCCCAAAATTTGACCAACATTTATTTATCCATCAAGTGTTGAAGGTTGATACCTTCATCATAAATTTCAAGAGATCCTCAGAGAAATTGGTTGAAACCAAGGTTGTGTGTCTCATAACGTGAGAGTTGTGGGAGCTCCTCAGATGATTTTGGGACTTTGAGAATGAACTTGAAGCTTTGAGAAATCTTATGAGATGTCTTTAAAGCCATCATGAAGCCCAGAGAAGTCATTATGCAAGAATGCAAGAGATTCAGCCATGAATGGTAGAATTAGGGTTTGACTGGGTCAACTGAGGATTTGGAGAAGGTTGAGACCCAATCCAAGAGCCATGAGATCATGGAATGATGTATTGAGATGTTATAAGGATGATTCCTAGACCAACTCATCATGATTGAGGAGTTTGAGAAGTTTTAAGCTAGGGTCTCTAAGGATTGTCAGTGTAAAAACCCTAGTTTGATCCCTATCTTCCATGCAGTTTTAGCTCAAGATGTGATTTCCATCTCATCTCCCCCACAACATGAATGTTGTATAGCTTGTTCTTAGCTTTAATTTGAGTGGTAGAAGTCCTTCATAGGATTTGCAGAGCTCAAGTTATGGTTTTGACAAATTACAGGTCATCTGAGGTATGTGAATCTGGGTCCTTGAAAGTCACCCAACTTGCAGACAACTTTTTCCCTAGTAGGATGATTCATATGATCTCTTGGTCAACATGAATGTTTAAGAGAATATTCTTAGCTTTCTATAGAGTACTATAAGTCCTTGATAGGATTTGTAGAACTCAACTTATGGTTTGAACAAGACAAGGGTATTTTGGTCATTTGGTGATTATAGGTCATTTTAAGCAAAGGCCATATCTCCTATTTCCAAGCCTCAAATGAAAAAACTCAAAACATCAAAGTTGTTCAAAATGACATTTTTAGCCTATAAAAGTGGTCATGAGTTGTTGGAAAAGCTTGTAGCAAGAATTGACAAGAATGGGTGAAAATGACCTAAAAATGGCATATAAGTTGAATAAGTTCAAATTGGAAAATGGTTTGAGAGATCTACAAATCCAAAATAGGTCATGTAATATGTCATTTTGAATCTAAACAACATTTTGGAAACATTGGTTTAAACACAATTTTTATTTGAAGCCTAGAAAGGGGACTTGCTTTGTAATGTTGTTACTTGCATATTAAGGCACCTTTGGAAAACTTCACACAAGGCAAGGAAATGCTTGTTTTTCACTCATACCATCTCAATATCTCTTGTAAGGAGATTTTAACACCAATTCAAGGAGCTTAACACATGAGATGAGATAATACAATATGTCATTACATGATAAATTCCATAACTTTTTAGCACTTTCTAGATGAATCTAGGATCTTTCATTGATTGTTATATATTGAGAGGATCATGATGAGATTAGGGGTTGGTGAATTCAGTGGAGAAGAGTGAGGGAGAAGGTGATATTCAAGAGAGACTTAAAGTGCAAGCAAGCCACGATTCACTCATTACAAGCATTATCCATCAATCTTTTTGCATACAGAACTCTTATCATCCATTAAAGATCAATCATGGAAGGTTGCAAGCATTGAATTGGAGTGAAACCACCTCTACCATTGATACTTGACAGGTTTGGATTCTTCTCCATACCTCTTTATTTATGTACATTCAATCAGGTTTCTAGGTGTAGAATTAACAAGTTAGGTTAGATGATTGTTTTCTGAAAGTTAGAGAGGATTCTATAAGGTTCCATGGCAGGTCATAGATTCTTTAAAATTCAAGAACAAGTCGTGTGTTAGGTTTTAATTAGCATCTTATGGTTTAAGGGGATCAGGATAACATGTAGATCAAGATAGTACCATTAGAACTAAGCTTCGTCAAGGTTGATACCAGAAAAATATGTTGGAACCTTCACCTTCATACTTTCTGTTTGAGAGATGTAGGAAGCTTTAGGGAAAACTTTGAGTGTAGTTGTATTTATGGTAATTAGTAGCACGTTTTTACTTCTGGAATTTTTTATTTTCATTGAGAAACCAGAGAGAAAGAAGAGCTTGAAGTCGTGTGCATGGAAAACGAAAACTGAAAACCCTAGGTTGTTACTTGGAGAAGATGACTCCTCATCGTTGGATCGTCTCAAATATTTGACCTTTTAAGCTCATCCTGCGCCCGTAATTCAAACAAGAAACGGAGGGAAATAAGACTAAGCTAAACGACGCGTTTAGCTAAATGAGAGATCTTGGGCTCAGCAAGCAAATGCTATCCAAACCCCCAATCAAAGCCCATTAGAAAAATACACTGAAAAAGACTACTAACTGCACCGCGCGTTTTCTTTTATTTTTGTTTTTTTAGTTTAAATTTCTGATTCGCATGGGCTTATCCCATTTGCTACGCGCACCACCCCTTCATGGCCCATAAAGCCAAAACAACTGGGCGTCTTTCTACATGCACCCCCTCCCCCTTTTATCCAATTTCTTTTATTTCTTATTTTCTTTATATTTTCTTGCATTTTAGATAAATCATATAAAAATGAAAAATCGTTATTTTTGAATTCTTCTTTTTTGCATTAGATTCATAAGTTTGTATAGAAAAATAATAAAAATAAAAATGGAATTTTATTTTTAGTTTACTATTTTTAGTCTATTTTTCTTTTAAATAGTCTCTTAATGGATTTAATTGCGTACATAGTTTTGTAGAATTTCTTTTAGGCATTTCCCTTAATCTTTTTAGGCCAAATTTTTTTTAGTATAGTTAGATACATATATTAGATGAGCCCCTGATTTTTGTACCAATTTTTTAGGACTTATTTTGAGTAGTTAAGTTAGATAACTTTAGGTTAGTGAATTAGGGTTTTTTAGGGTGAACTTAGGAGAGATTAATCATTTTCTTTTGAGAGTTTTGACTTGATTTTTGGGTATGGGCATATAGGGATGTTATGGGTAGGTGTTATAGACCCTTGTAAATTATTGTTAGAATTTTCCCCTTGGTCTTTATATTTTTAGATATTTTCTGAAGTTGACTGATTGTATTGGCTATCTGTGTGATATTTGTCTGTCTTTTGGGGTTTATCTTTGGGAAATTGTTGTGGGGCTTGGTTTGCTTTGAAGACCTTGTTGAAGGAGCATGATGAAGGAGAAGATTGAAGATCAAGACCCAGAGGTTGAGAGGATAGAGCTTGCAAGGATGCATGGATGGGGTCCTAGTCCAGGAGCTTGTTCTCTGTTTGTGAGGTTTGAGACCCTGGAGTCTGAGGGAAGTTCATGGTACTTTCCTGAGGAAGGCACTATGGATGTCTTTCATTCTTTCTTCTCACCTCTTTCCCAAGTATCCAATGATGTTGGAGCCTTCATGTGAGTTTAGTTTCTCCTGAGGAGGAATGTAAACTGATCACAGTTGTTGAGCCACATGGGATATGATTCCTAAATGGAAGCCCCCTAGTACTTTCCTGAGGAAGGCACTATGGGTCTGTTCACTTAGTTCCCTTAGTTCATGTAGGATTTCTCAAGTATCCAATGATGTTGGAGCCTTCATGTGAGTTTGGTTTCTCCTGAGGAGGAATATAAACTGATCACAGTTGTTGAGCCACATGGGATATGATTCCTAAGTGGAAGCCCCCTAGTACTTTCCTGAGGAAGGCACTATGGGTCTATTCACTTAGTTCCCTTAGTTCATGTAGGATTTCTCAAGTATCCAATGATGTTGGAGCCTTTATGTGAGTTTAGTTTCTCCTGAGAAGGAATGTAAACCGATCACAGTTGTTGAGCCACATGGGATATGATTCCTGAGTATAAGCCTCCTAGTGCTTTCCTGAGGAGGGCACTATGAGTCTGCCTACTTAGTTCCCTTTCTTTGGTAAGCTTGTTTTGAAGCTTGAAGACTGGGATTGATTTCTTTTGATTAGGGTTTTGCTTTAGGGCTTTGCTTAGAGATCTGATTAGGGTTTTGTTTTTAGGGTTAGGATTAGGGAGAGCTTAGATGTAGATAATTTCTTTCTCAGCATGGATGGTATTTCATTTCTTTTACCTGTATGACTGCAGTTTACTGTTTATTGCTTGATAGCATGTTGTTTATTTTTCAGTATGATTACTGTTATTTCATGACTGGCTTGAGGTCGAGACGAGCTTGTGGAGGCTGAAGCCCCACACACATTTCCTCCCTCACTTGCATTGCATGCATTTTACTGTTAAGCTGATGCTTTTGTCTGTTTTGGTGTATCATTGACATGATCCCTTAGGACTCTCATTTCCTTTGATAAGGATTTGATGATAGACTTTTAGGTTGAAACCTATGCATGACAATATCTAGGAGTTCCCTGTTCAAACCTCAACCATAGGATGAATCCATGGCATGATAACAGTAGGACTTGATAGTCTCCCTCCTAGTTGGGCCTGTTCTCTTCTCATCTCAAAACAGTTTAAGATACAGTAATCATGAATGATTTCTTTCGTACGTTACGAGCCTTAAGCTATCTGAGAAAGGATTGTGGGAGAGTTCCTTTTCCACAGTCTGGATGTTTAGTATGGTACCCTTTGGGTGACATGCGACGCATTCACTCTCAGGTCATAGTCTCTAGTGCGGTTGAAATCGCAAACACGATAAAAAACACTTCTTTCAAAACAGGAAATAAACTGTAGTTTCCCGAACTACGTGAGCTCTGATCTCTCATGCCTGTTGAGAGTACGTAGGCACAAGATTGCGAAGTCTTGGCGAGCTACCTTCCCCCATAACCCTTCGTAGGCCGAACTACGTTGACTCTGATTTCTCATTCTCTGATGAGAATACGTAGGCATAAAGCGCGACGCTTTGCCGAGTCATTTTTTCTTTTCTTTTTTAGCCAGCCTTGATAGGTAGATAGAATAAAACCAACCCGTCCAAGTAAACAAACAAGCGTGGATCCCGTCGAGTACGACGGACGTGAGGGGTGCTAATACCTTCCCCTTGCGTAACCGACTCCCGAACCCAGACAATGGTTGCGATGACCTTGTCTTACCCTTATTCGTCAGGTTTCTCCGATCGTTTCCTTTCCCGCTCTGAGGGATAAATAACGAAAGGTGGCGACTCTTCTGTCATGCCAGCACCTTATTTTTCGCACAAGCGACAGCTGGCGACTCTGCTGGGGACCGAACCAAGAATCTCTGGTTCTCCGGTTCCCTATGAGAGTCAATCCTACCGCTTGTATGTTTACTTGTTGGGTGCGTTTATTTATCGCATTTTTACTTCTCGCACTTTATTTCCCGCATTTTATTTCCAGTTTGATATGATTATCTGTGCTGCTGTAGGAGAGGGAGGTTACTATGAGTGAGAAGCCGGACCTGGGCTTGAGTATACACCTAGACATAGTTGCGGAGAGTAGTAGACGGACCTGCCTGCTGAGCAGGCACAGTTCCCTACGAAATCTGCGCTCAGACGAGGTTCTCGCAGAGGTGCTCCTTTCCGGTCCTGAGGATCTGAGGGGAGTCCAGACGTGAGGATTGTCGACTCTGGGGACCGATCATTTGGAAGTCAGCTAAGTGAGGCCTCTTCATGACTTGATGATGCCACTCCTTCTAGGAATCGTATCGTCACTCATGAAAGTCTGTGACGCTGATGACCGCATAGGATGCCGTACCTTTGTCTGTGGATTAGGTCCATACCTGTGAGCGGGATTGGGTTTATTGCAGGAAACTTTGACCTCCAGACCACCTGGTTTTCTTGACAGTGGATCAGTCATGTTGGTACCAGGTTTCTCAGTTGCAGATTTGTCTGTTCTTGATAGAGCAGGTTTTGATCAGAGGATCTTATTACCAGGTGTATGTCTGTTCTTGATAGAGCAGGTTTTGATCAGAGTATTGTCATCAGTGGTTTGTTCTGGATAGAGCAGATTTTTGGGGTCTGAAGATCTCATCAGCAGATGTTGTTTGTTTTTGATAGGGCAGATTTTGAGTGGGGTCTGAAGATCTCATCAGCAGTTGTATGTTTGTTCTTGATAGGGCAGATTTTTGATTTGGGGTCTGAAGACTTCATCAGCAGATATTTCTCGATCATGCATCCGAGGTCTTTATTATCAGACATTTGTTCTTGACAGAGAAGAATTTTGATCCTATGTATAAGGTCCTATCAGATGATTGTTCTTGGCAGATCAGATCTGTGGTCCTCCACCGGGGTTTCCTTCTCGTCAGTGATTGTTGATACAGAACCTCCACAGCAGTTACCTGGATATATTGTTGCATGACTGCATTTTGCATTAGCTCGCATATTCATGTTTGCATTCCATTAGCATGTGTCGGTGCTGCAGGCGCGGTTCGTACCCTGATTCTGGTGTCCCGAGCAATATGAGATATTTGCTTCCATGAATGGATCCAGTCTTATCATTGCCTTGACACTATGTTGGCACGTTGACACCAAAATTAGGGGTGATCTCCTAAACATACAGACACCCATGGCATTAGCATAATTCATCTTGCATGGCAGAAGTCGGGGCTTGTTTTCTAACCCTTGTGTTTGCAGGTTTGAGCCAGAATCAAGCAACTTAGACTAATGGAGCAGGTACAAGCTGAGTTGGGAAAAATCCAAAGCCAGTTGGGGCAGGTCATGAATGACGTACAGGAAGTGCGCCTGGACCAGCAAGTACTCAGAGAAGAGAATCAGCAGCTGCAGAATCAGTTGAGCTTTCTCATGGGAGTGGTGAGAAGTATGCTAAAAAAGGAGAGTGGTCAAGCACCCAAGGTGGAGCCCAAAGTGCTTCCTCCATTGCTGTCAGTGCCACCTGTGCCGAAGCCAAGTGGACCTCATGGATCCTCTACATAGCATGAAGCTCAAGACCTGTCTCGTCAGCAGCCGCGCCGGGCATCTCAGAATAACGCTGAAGGTTATAATCAAAAGAAGAAGTTACTTGATAGAGCTGTGGACCCAATACCTGTGAGTTATGCCCAGTTGTTGCCACTGTTGGTTCAGAACCATGTTCTCAAGCTTCGGACTTTGGATCCACCAGATGACGTGTCACCAGACGTTGATCTCAACACACATTGTGATTTCCACTCAAGAGCACCGGGGCACCATGTCGAAACATGTAAGGCTCTCAAGAATAAGATTCAAGACCTTATTGACTCAAGGATAATTAGGCTTGTGCCGGGCGGCATAAGAGCATCGGGAAAGTTCATCCCGTACCCTGCAGAAGAGGTGAATGATTCCACTCCTTTGCCTGAAGCCGAGAAAGATCTTGAATATGTCCCGCGACCTTTGGTGACTGCATCGCCTCGCTCGCAGTTTCTACCTGGATCAAGTTCAAGGACGCAAGCGCCTAAACAAGGGACCATTGCCGCTCAGAAACGACGACCTCTTACTCCTTGGCGGAAAGAATACCAACACCAGGATCAAAAGAGGCCTCGCAACCACTTAGAACGAAGGGATGCTTCTTTTCATCCAGTGCCTGTGCCGTATAGCCAGATTCTTCCACAGTTGATTCAGAATTCTTTAGTGGAACCGAAAGCTCTCAAGCCCGTGCCAGAGCCTTACCCTCCAGGGTACAATCCTCATGCTCAGTGTGGTTACCATGGTGGATCTCCGGGGCATTCAACTGAAGATTGCAAGGCTTTCCAGGCGAAAGTGCAACAATTGATCGACAAAGGGTGTATTTCCTTTCCAGATGGAGTTTTGGTTGTACGTGACAACCTCTCAGCTATTTGAGCTTGCAGATTCAGAGGGTTATTTCCAGAAGCCAGTGGTCCAGACAGGCAGACGTCCTCAGCATTGGCAGTCCTCAGATTTTTTTTACCATGTGCATCTGTAGTTTCTTTTTTGTTAGTTACTACTTGTTGTTAAACATTGTATGTTTCGAATGGTAATATTAATAAAGTGACTATGCATTTTTTCTGAATTAGTTATGTCGTTGTCACTCATTTACTGCATTGCACTGACACTTGCATTTTATTCACTCCACTTTATCACTATGATTAGCAATGAGCGGAGGGAGGATGATGAAACTGAATACTCATAGCCGATGATCGTATTGCTTTCAGATAAAACCTTGCCGATGACGTACAAGGCATTGTTTCAAATTCCCTAAACACCGGAGAGATAAGGAAGAGAATCCCTTGTTAACCACTTCGAGCCGAGAAGTAGGATTTTCTTTCGGATTTTTAAACCCTCATATCTTAACCCAGGGCAGGGTAGTTGTCAATTAGCTTGATCGAGCGTTCAAGTCTTATAGAGGAGTGTTGTCCTTCGAGGACCAATCACATCATATTCCTCTCCAGAGGTCGTACCTCGTCAACCACAATGGTTAACCCTCACCAATCAGGAGTGAGACGGTTATAATCCTTTCGGAGCAATCAAGACAGCCAGTGTCACACGACTTGTTCCAAGAAAAAGAAAAGAAATAAGAAAGCCCGCTAAGTAAAAAAGAAAAGCTAGAAAGCAAATACTTAGGCAAAAATCAGGGCATCCCGCTGGACTTCAAAAGAAAAAATCGAAAAGAACTCAAAAGGAGTCAGTCCAGGCAAAAATTAGGGAATCAAAAGAATGAAAAAGAAAGGATATAAAGAAGAAAAATCCTCAAACAAGGACGAAGTCGTGTAGATGCAGACACCGAAACGAAAAAGGAGTAACTGTCACTCCGAAACACCTTGTGAGTTCTTTAACCAGTTGTTCCCAATGTTCAACATACCTCTCGAAGAGGCGAGCGCTCGACCCGAGTTAACTGAACTTTAGGATCGGAGATCATCACGTAGAAGGGGTGGGTACAAATCATAATTTGAGCCAAATATCCGTTGTTTCACGAACCGTGAACTCGACCACGATACAACCCTTAAAAGACCTAATTGAGGAAGGGTTTATTCTGAAAGCGCATTACGATAAGGTTGAGTAACCTGACTCCTTCATGATTTACTAATCATATCCTTATTGTATTTTTTCACTGATCACATCAGCACTACGTTTGAACTCTTTGGTTCATTCGTCACTCACTAGCATGACACGTAAATGAGTGACAGTACAACATTTTTTCGAAATTCGCATGAACACTGCATTAAAATTACCATTCGTGAATAGAAAATTTTAATTGCAGGTCAGTAGCTGATACGGAGGAACTTCAACAGGGAATAGTCAATCAGGACTGAATCGTTAGAGGTCTGGATCAGAATGGCATGCTGCAAAGCCCTGTGAATTTGGGGCACTGACTTCCTGTGAGTTTAGAATCAGTTTGTCTGAGGACAAGTCCCGTAGTATCAGATGATTATGGGGCAGTTTATGTAAGAAGCGGTTGATCGGAAGTGAATCTCCTCGAGACCCAATCAGGGGCAGTTATCCAGAATACTCGCGATTTGAGGACAGATCCCTCCAGTGTTTAATCAGAGCATGTTGAGTCGCTCATCGCTCGTTCAAGGGCAAACTGCTTCAGAGTTATTGAAGCCAACCATGCTGAGAGTTGATTAGTGGAGGATGAATCCTTCCATTGTACAGATGTTGGGGCAAGCCCTCTGAAGATTGTCTTGTTGCCAGTTGTTTTCTGTTCAGAATGAATTATTCCCAAAGGTCGGATTGGGGCAAGTTGAATTGCGCTGGGGCAAGTTGTTCAAATGAGTTTGTTCACCCCAGCAAGAGTTGAGTATCGGGGAATCGTGTCATTACCCCGCCAAAACCTGAACCTTCTGAAGAAGCCTTGTGGTCATTGGATTGTTATCCTACAGCCTAACCTGTTACTTGGCTCCATGATTGGTAGCCTGTATTCCCTGTGTTGACGCTGTTGAACCAGGATTGTTTCTCAGCAGAGATGTACGGTTTGAGGTTGTTCCCCCTGTACAGTTTGAGACCGCAGCAAATTGAGATGACGTTTATCCCTTATCAGATTAGGGTCAAGATTACCCTCAGCAGACCAGGATTGATACTCCCGAAGTCAGATGATTCCCTCTTCCCCAGTAGAGTGTTGGAACAGCTGACGCTATATTCCCCTGCAGAGTTGTACTCTCCCCTGAAGGTGGATGTTTCCTTCTTCCCCGGCGGAATTGAAATTCCTCATCAGAGTCAGTGAAGTAGAATGATTTCTCTCTCCCCGGCTGAGTCCGCAAACCCCCAAGAGAGCCGAATCCTTGGAAGCAGTTGGGACCATGAGTGGATTTTCCCTAGCAGAGTGTTGAACAACCAATGTTGTATTACCCCAGAGTCGCACTCTCTCCAGCGAAGCAGAATGACTTCTCCTTCCTCAGCCGAGTTTGCAGATGTCCAAGAGAGCCGAGTCCTTGGAAGTTGATCAGACCATGATTGGTTTTTCCCCAGTGGAGTGTTGAGCAGCTGAAGTTGTTTCCCCACAGAGTTATTATCCCCAGAAGAGTATCCGAGACGGCCACGCAGTTTATTCACGCGATTGGTATCGCTTTCCTTCAGCAGGTCCAGGTTCTCGTAGAGCTTCGTTCCTCTGCAGTAATCAACTGAAGTTGTTTCCCCTGCAGCAGTCAACCGAAGATCATTTCCTCAGACGGAGTCCAATTGATATTGGCGCAACCATGTTCTCCTCAGCAGGATGATTCCTCTATCTGAGTAGTCATTTCTCCTTGATAGGAGAATTTCCCCCTCGGCATTTATTTTGCTGACGGGATCGCATCATTGTGCATGATCGCATAGCATTTAACATAGCATAGCATTTTCACCATGTGGAGCATGGCCGAAGCATATGCATAATAAACATGATCTAAGTTGCTACCGTTCTTGTTTTGCAGGTGTTCCGCCGAAGGATCAGTTGCTCAGGATGATTCCTGAAATTCCCCCCCAGCGAAGTCGCTTGCTCAAGATGATTCTTGAAGTCCCCAGCGAAGTCTTCAGTTCAAGATGATTCTTGAAGTCCCCAGCGAAGTCTTCAGTTCAAGATGATTCTCGAATCCCTCAGCAGGGCCGTTTGCTTAAGATGATCCTTAAGACCCCAGCGCAGTCTCCAGAGTTGGTTACTCAAATTGATACTTGGAGTATCCAACTAAGATCGCCCAGGATGGTTCCTGAAGACCCAAGAGAGCCGAGTCCTTGGAAGTTGCTCAAGCCGCGATTGGTTTGTCCCTAACAAGAGTTGCCCAGGATGATTCCTGGAATCCCCAACAGAGTGGGGGTCTTTTCCCCAGCAGGTGGTTGGCACTTCCTCAGCAGCAGGCAGGTAGATTGATATCCCCAACCGAGCATAGCCATGGCTGGCGGATGAAGGGTTTCCCCCCAAGCAGATCCTGAAGGATTGTCCAGCAAGCTGAAGTTTGTTTATCCTCGTGAGTTTGAGGACTTAATGACACGAGTATCTTGTAGCCTGAAGACTATGTTCCCTAGAAGGGTCGTTTCCCAGAGAGCCGTTCAGGGCATTTATCGTTTTCCCCATGCAGAATATAGCAGAGGATAGTGTGTTGATCAGCCTGATGTGCTGTGTTCTCCGGAGGAGCCCGTCATCCTCAAGTGTAAGTCCAGTTGAGATTGGCAGAAAATGCAGTTCCCTTGAAGGGTAGATCTTCCTCAGCAGAGTGGTTACTCTCCCCGAGAGGATGATCCCTCTTCCCAGCATTTATTTTGCTGGGGCATTTCCTTGCATGATTGCATAACATTTACTCAACAACGTAGCATTCCGTTTCGCGCGGAGCATTACGCCCATTTTTCCAGCATTTGCATATGAAGCATGAACCAGGTGGTTACCTTGCTCTCGAGCAGAAATACTTGCTCCCCAGTAAAGTTTGTAGGAATTGTCTGAGTGAGCTCTTTCGTTATTCCCCGGCAGTTGTTGAAGTCGTTTGAGTGAACTCTCTCATTTTTCTGCAGCAAAATCTACAAGGTTGTTTGGGTGAACCCTTCTTCCTTTTCCCCAGTGAGTCGTCAGGATTGTTTGGGTGAACCCTCATTCCTCTCTCCTCAACAGAGTTGTTAACCTGATGATTATTTCCGGTGACCCGACATGTTTGCTTTTATTTAGCAACGACTTGACAGGATGTCAAAAGAATAGCAGCGTGATATGTTTGCTCCAACAGTGATGTCTAATCTGAAGATTGACTTCGTAAACGCCTGAAGGCGATATCAGAAGGTTCCTGTGGATTCAGACTTCCTTGTTGATGAATCAACGTTTGTCTGAAGACAAGGTTTAAAAGTTTGTAGATACAACTTTTATATACAAGGTGATCCGTGTTGGCCTGAAGACCAAGTCAGTTGTCCTGAGGTGATGATTGATTGCGATCAAGCGAATAGTGTTTCTTCTGACTGAAGTCGAAGATGTTTCTCCAGCTGAAGCGGAGTTTGCCTGAAGGCAAAGTGTTTGAATCCCCGCAGAGTCATGAATGGCTCAGGATACCACTTCTCTGACTGAAGTCACAGATTTCCCAAGCTGAAGCGAAGGTGCCTGAAGGCAAGGTTATCCCCAAAGTCATGAATGACTTAGGATTCATTTTTCGGACTGAAGGCCGAAGTATATCCCTGACTGAAGTCACGGATACTCTATAGCAGAGGCGGAGTTGCCTGAAGGCAGATCCATGTATCCTTGAAGGCCAAGGACCATTTTCTTCAGACTAAAGTTGAAGATACCTCCTGCAGAGTTGCCGACGGGCAAAGTTTACATCCTTGAAGGCCAAGGATGCTTATCTTCAGAAGTACTTGAAGATCTTTTCTAGCTGAAGCTGGAATCGCCGACGGGCGAGGTTTATATCCCTGAAGGCCAAGGATGCTTATCTTCCGAAGTACTTGAAGATTCTCCAGCGGATCTGGAGTGGCCAGGGGCCAGGGTTTCATCTATCTTCCGAAGTACTTGAAGATCTTTTCTAGCTGAAGCTGGAAGTGGCCAGGGGCCAGGGTTTCATATATCTTTGATGTTGAAGTTCTACGGTGGGCTCAGTATGCAGTAGTATTCGGATGTTCGTTATGGTTCTGAGGGAGAACCCCAGATCAGAGTGTGCTAGGTTAAGTCTCTCATTCCCAGCGAAGTAGTTTCAAATACGCAAGTGTACCTTTTGTTTCATTTACCAGGGGTGAGCCCCAGGTCAGAGTTGTTCAGTGTTGTATTTTCTCCAGCGGCGATGCGGGGGTATTTTGATTGTCCGACGGCGATGTCGGGTGGTTTAGTCTTCCAGCGGTGATGTTGGGTGTTTTGGTTGCCTGAAGACAATGTCAGAAGAATTTAATGTGGATGACTGACGGCGATGTCAGATCAGTATCTCTCCAGCTAGTTGCCGTGCGGCTAGTATTGCAGTATTCGAAGATTTGTTCCCCTCAGAGTATCGTGTGCTCGTGCAGTTGGCAAATTTTCGGGTTTACTGGTATTCAACCGTCTCGCACCTTGATTGGCTGAGAGTCGTTCGCTTCTCACCCAGTCAGGTTCAAGCCAGCTTTCGCTTGCGCGAAAAATAAGGTGCCGGCATGACAGAAGAGTCGCCACCTTTCGTTATTTATCCCTCAGAGCGGGAAAGGAAATGATCGGAAAAACCTGACGAAAAAGGGTAAGACAAGGTCATCGCAACCATTGTCTGGGTTCGGGAGTCGGTTACGCAAGGGGAAGGTATTAGCACCCCTCACGTCCGTCGTACTCGACGGGATCCACGCTTGTGTGTTTACTTGGATGGGTCGGTTTTATTCTATCTACCTATCAAGGCTGGCTGAAAAAGAAAAGAAAAAATGACTCGGCAAAGCGTCGCGCTTTATGCCTACGTATTCTCATCAGAGAATGAGAAATCAGAGTCAACGTAGTTCGGCCTACGAAGGGTTATGGGGGAAGGTAGCTCGCCAAGACTTCGCAATCTTGTGCCTACGTACTCTCAACAGGCATGAGAGATCAGAGCTCACGTAGTTCGGGAAACTACGGTTTATTTCCTGTTTTGAAAGAAGTGTTTTTTATTGTGTTTGCAATTTCAACCGCACTAGAGACTATGACCTGAGAGTGAATGCGTCGCATGTCGCCCAAAGGGTACCATACTAAACATCCGGACTGTGGAAAAGGAACTCTCCCACAATCCTTTCTCAGATAGCTTAAGGCTCGTAACGTACGAAAGAAATCATTCATGATTACTGTATCTTAAACTGTTTTGAGATGAGAAGAGAACAGGCCCAACTAGGAGGGAGACTATCAAGTCCTACTGTTGTCATGCCATGGATTCATCCTATGGTTGAGGTTTGAACAGGGAACTCCTAGATGTTGTCATGCATAGGTTTCAACCTAAAAGTCTATCATCAAATCCTTATCAAAGGAAATGAGAGTCCTAAGGGATCATGTCAATGATACACCAAAACAGACAAAAGCATCAGCTCAACAGTAAAATGCATGCAATGCAAGTGAGGGAGGAAATGTGTGTGGGGCTTCAGCCTCCACAAGCTCGTCTCGACCTCAAGCCAGTCATGAAATAACAGTAATCATACTGAAAAATAAACAACATGCTATCAAGCAATAAACAGTAAACTGCAGTCATACAGACAAAAGAAATGAAGTGCCATCAGGCAAACAAACCACATGCTTGAGAAAGAAATTATCTACATCTAAGCTCTCCCTAATCCTAACCCTAAAACAAAACCCTAATTAGATCTAAGCAAAGCCCTAAAGCAAAACCCTAATCAAAAGAAATCAATCCCAGTCTTCAAGCTTCAAAACAAGCTTACCAAAGAAAGGGAGCTAAGTAGGCAGACTCATAGTGCCCTCCTCAGGAAAGCACTAGGAGGCTTATACTCAGGAATCATATCCCATGTGGCTCAACAACTATGATCGGTTTACATTCCTCCTCAGGAGAAACTAAACTCACATGAAGGCTCCAACATCATTGGATACTTGAGAAATCCTACATGAACTAAGGGAACTAAGTGAATAGACCCATAGTGCCTTCCTCAGGAAAGTACTAGGAGGCTTCCACTTAGGAATCGTATCCCATGTGGCTCAACAACTGTGATCAGTTTACATTCCTCCTCAGGAGAAACTAAACTCACATGAAGGGTCCAACATCATTGGATACTTGAGAACTCCTACATGAACTAAGGGAACTAAGTGAACAGAGCCATAGTGCCTTCCTCAGGAAAGTACTAGGGGGCTTCCATTTAGGAATCATATCCCATGTGGCTCAACAACTGTGATCAGTTTACATTCCGCCTCAGGAGAAACTAAACTCACATGAAGGCTCCAACATCATTGTATACTTGGGAAAGAGGTGAGAAGAAAGAATGAAAGACATCCATAGTGCCTTCCTCAGGAAAGTACCATGAACTTCCCTCAAACTTCAGGATCTCAAACCTCACAAACAGAGAACAAGCTCCTAGACTAGGACTCAATCCATGCATCCTTGCAAGCTCCAACCTCTCAACCTCTGGGTCTTGATCTTCAATCCTCTCCTTCATCATGCTCCTTCAACAAGGTCCTCAAAGCAAACCAAGCCCCACAACAATTCCCCAAAGATAGACAATCAACACACAGAACATGCCACACAAACAGTCCTATTCAGAAAATACTTTGAAAATACTAAAGAAAGGGGGAAAAATCTAATGCTTATTCACAAGGGTCTATTACTCCTACCCATAATATCCCTATAGTCCCATACCCAAAAATCAAGTCAAAACTCCTAAAAGAAAATGATTTACTTCACCTATGCTAAACCTAAACCCTAATTTTGATCACTCTAATCTCACCTAATCAAACCATCTAAAAATTAATCCTAAAATTATGAATTATATCCTATGGGAATGTTAATGTCCTAAGTTAATCACCCTAAAAAGAATGGAGCAAAAATCTTAAAAGAACTACCTAAACAAAATTGAACAAAATGAAGTATCAAACTAAATCACTTAAAAAAGCTATTTAAATGAAAAATATACTAAAAATATAAAACTAAAAATAAAATGGAATTTTTATTTTTGTTAATTTTCTACACAAAATTATAAACCTATAGAAAAAACAAGAAATGAAAAATATTAATTTTTCTATTATTTATGAATTTTATAAGATGCAAGAAAATAAGAGAAATTAAAAATAAGAAAATAAAAGAAAATGGGGAGGGGGTGCATGTAGAAAGGCGCCCAGTTGTTTTGGCCTTATGGGCCATGAAGTGGTGGTGCGTGTAGCAAATGGGATAAGCCCATGCGAATCAGAAATTTAAACTAAAAAAACAAAAAGAAAAGAAAACGCGCGGTGCAGTTAGTAGTCTTTTTCAGTGTATTTTTCTAATGGGCTTTGATTGGGGGTTTGGATAGCATTTGCTTGCTGAGCCCAAGATCTCTCATTTAGCTAAACGCGTCGTTTAGCTTAGTCTTATTTCCCTCCGTTTCTTGTTTGAATTACGGTCGCAGGATGAGCTTAAAAGGTCAAATATTTGAGACGATCCAACGACGAGGAGTCATCTTCTCCAAGTAACAACCTAGGGTTTTCAGTTTTCGTTTTCCATGCACACGACTTCAAGCTCTTCTTTCTCTCTGGTTTCTCAATGAAAATCAAAAATTCCAGAAGCAAAAACGTGCTACTAATTACCATGAATACAACTACACACAATGTTTTCCCTAAAGCTTCCTACATCTCTCAAACAGAAAGTATGAAGGTAAAGGTTCCAACATATTTTTCTGGTATCAACCTTGATGAAGCTTAGTTCTAATGGTACTATCTTGATTTACATGTTATCCTGATCCCCTTAAACCATAAGAGGCTAATTAAAACCTAACACACGACTTGTTCTTGAATTTTAAAGAATGTATGACCTGCCATGGAACCTTATAGAATCCTCTCTAACTTTCAGAAAACAATCATCTAACCTAACTTGTTAATTCTACACCTAGAAACCTGATTGAATGCACATAAATAAAGGGATATGGAGAAGAATCCAAACCTGTCAAGTATCAATGGTAGAGGTGGTTTCACTCCAATTCAATGCTTGCAACCTTCCATGATTGATCTTTAATGGATGATAAGAGTTCTGTATGCAAAAAGATTGATGGATAATGCTTGTAATGAGTGTTTGAAGGTTGATACCTTCATCAGAAAGTTCAAGAGATCCTCAGAGGAATTGGTTAAAACCAAGGTTGTGTGCTTCATAGCTTGAGAGTTGTGGGAGCTCCTCAGATGATTCTGAGACTTTGAGAATGAACTTGAAGCTTTGAGAAAGCCTATGAGATGTCTTGAAAGCCATCATGAAACCCAGAGAGGTCATTATGCAAGAATTCAAGAGATTCAGCCATGAATGGTAGAATTAGGGTTTGACTGGGTCAATCCTAGGTCAACTGCAGATTTAGAGAAGGTTGATACCCAATCCAAGAGCCATGAGATCATGGAATGATGTATTGAGATACTATAAGGATTATTCCTAGACCAACTCATCATGATTGAGGAGTTTGAGAAGTTTTAAGCTAGGGTTTCTAAGGATTGTCAGTGTAAAATCCCCTAGTTTGATCCCTATCTTCCAGGCAGTTTTAGCTCAAGATGTGATTGTCATATCATCTTCCCCAAAACATGAATGTTGTAGATCTTGTTCTTAGCTTTAATTTGAGTGGTAGAAGTCCTTGATAGGATTTGCAGAGCTCAAGTTATGGTTTTGACAAATTACAGGTCATCTGAGGTATGTGAATCTGGGTCCTTGAAAGTCACCCAACTTGCAGACAACTTTTGCCCTAGTAGGATGATTCCTATGATCTCTTGGTCAACATTAATGTTGAATAGAATCTTTTTATCTTTCTATAGAGTACTAGAAGTCCTTGATAGGATTTGTAGAACTCAACTTATGGTTTGAACAAGACAAGGGTATTTTGGTCATTTGGTGATTATAGGTCATTTTAAGCAAAGGCCATATCTCCTATTTCCAAGCCTCAAATGAAAAAACTCAAAACATCAAAGTTGTTCAAAATGACATTTTTAGCCTAGAAAAGTGGTCATTAGTTGTTGGAAAAGCTTGTAGCAAGAATTGACAAGAATGGGTGAAAATGACCTAAAAATGGCATATAAGTTGAATAAGTTCAAATTGGAAAATGGTTTGAGAGATCTACAAATCCAAAATAGGTCATGTAATATGTAATTTTGAATCTAAACAACATTTTGGAAACATTGGTTTAAACACAATTTTGATTTGAAGCCTAGAAAGGGGACTTGCTTTGTAATGTTGTTACTTGCATATTAAGGCACCTTTGGAAAACTTCACACAAGGCAAGGAAATGCTTGTTTTTCAATCATACCATCTCAATATCTCTTGTAAGGAGATTTTAACACCAATTCAAGGAGCTTAACACATGAGATGAGATAATACAATATGTCATTACATGATAAATTCCATAACTTTCTAGCACTTTCTAGATGAATCTAGGATCTTTCATTGATTGTTATATATTGAGAGGATCATGATGAGATTAGGGGTTGGTGAATTCAGTGGAGAAGAGTGAGGGAGAAGGTGATATTTAAGAGAGACTTCAAGTGCAAGCAAGCCACGATTCACTCATTACAAGCATTATCCATCAATCTTTTTGCATACAGAACTCTTATCATCCATTAAAGATCAACCATGGAAGGTTGCAAGCATTGAATTGGAGTGAAACCACCTCTACCATTGATACTTGACAGGTTTGGATTCTTCTCCATACCTCTTTATTTATGTACATTCAATCAAGTTTCTAGGTGTAGAATTAACAAGTTAGGTTAGATGATTGTTTTCTGAAAGTTAGAGAGGATTCTATAAGGTTCCATGGCAGGTCATAGATTCTTTAAAATTCAAGAACAAGTCGTGTGTTAGGTTTTAATTAGCATCTTATGGTTTAAGGGGACCAGGATAACATGTAGATCAAGATAGTACCATTAGAACTAAGCTTCATCAAGGTTGATACCAGAAAAATATGTTGGAACCTTCACCTTCATACTTTCTGTTTGAGAGATGTAGGAAGCTTTAGGGAAAACTTTGAGTGTAGTTGTATTCATGGTAATTAGTAGCACGTTTTTGCTTCTGGAATTTTTGATTTTCATTGAGAAACCAGAGAGAAAGAAGAGCTTGAAGTCGTGTGCATGGAAAACGAAAACTGAAAACCCTAGGTTGTTACTTGGAGAAGATGACTCCTCATCGTTGGATCGTCTCAAATATTTGACCTTTTAAGCTCATCCTGCGCCCGTAATTCAAACAAGAAACGGAGGGAAATAAGACTAAGCTAAACGACGCGTTTAGCTAAATGAGAGATCTTGGGCTCAGCAAGCAAATGCTATCCAAACCCCCAATCAAAGCCCATTAGAAAAATACACTGAAAAAGACTACTAACTGCACCGCGCGTTTTCTTTTATTTTTGTTTTTTTAGTTTAAATTTTTGATTCGCATGGGCTTATCCCATTTGCTACGCGCACCACCCCTTCATGGCCCATAAAGCCAAAACAACTGGGCGCCTTTCTACATGCACCCCCCTCCCCCTTTTATCCAATTTCTTTTATTTCTTATTTTCTTTATATTTTCTTGCATTTTAGATAAATCATATAAAAATGAAAAATCATTATTTTTGAATTCTTCTTTTTTGCATTAGATTCATAATTTTGTATAGAAAAATAATAAAAATAAAAATGGAATTTTATTTTTAGTTTACTATTTTTAGTCTATTTTTCTTTTAAATAGTCTCTTAATGGATTTAATTGCGTACATAGTTTTGTAGAATTTCTTTTAGGCATTTCCCTTAATCTTTTTAGGCCAAATTTTTTTTAGTATAGTTAGATACATATATTAGATGAGTCCCTGATTTTTGTACCAATTTTTTAGGACTTATTTTGAGTAGTTTAGTTAGATAAATTTAGGTTAGTGAATTAGGGTTTTTTAGGGTGAACTTAGGAGAGATTAATCATTTTCTTTTGAGAGTTTTGACTAGATTTTCGGGTATGGGCATATAGGGATGTTATGGGTAGGTGTTATAGACCCTTGTAAATTATTGTTAGAATTTTCCCCTTGGTCTTTATATTTTTAGATATTTTCTGAAGTTGACTGATTGTATTGGCTATCTGTGTGATATTTGTCTGTCTTTTGGGGTTTATCTTTGGGAAATTGTTGTGGGGCTTGGTTTGCTTTGAAGACCTTGTTGAAGGAGCATGATGAAGGAGAAGATTGAAGATCAAGACCCAGAGGTTGAGAGGCTAGAGCTTGCAAGGATGCATGGATGGGGTCCTAGTCCAGGAGCTTGTTCTCTGTTTGTGAGGTTTGAGACCCTGGAGTCTTAGGGAAGTTCATGGTACTTTCCTGAGGAAGGCACTATGGATGTCTTTCATTCTTTCTTCTCACCTCTTTCCCAAGTATCCAATGATGTTGGAGCCTTCAAGTGAGTTTAGTTTCTCCTGAGGAGGAATGTAAACTGATCACAGTTGTTGAGCCACATGGGATATGATTCCTAAGTGGAAGCCCCCTAGTACTTTCCTGAAGAAGGCACTATGGGTCTGTTCACTTAGTTCCCTTGGTTCATGTAGGATTTCTCAAGTATCCAATGATGTTGGAGCCTTCATGTGAGTTTACTTTCTCCTGAGGAGGAATGTAAACCGATCACAGTTGTTGAGCCACATGGGATATGATTCCTGAGTATAAGCCTCCTAGTGCTTTCCTGAGGAGGGCACTATGAGTCTGCCTACTTAGCTCCCTTTCTTTGGTAAGCTTGTTTTGAAGCTTGAAGACTGGGATTGATTTCTTTTGATTAGGGTTTTGCTTTAGGGCTTTGCTTAGAGATCTGATTAGGGTTTTGTTTTTAGGGTTAGGATTAGGGAGAGCTTAGATGTAGATAATTTCTTTCTCAGCATGGATGGTATTTCATTTCTTTTACCTGTATGACTGCAGTTTACTGTTTATTGCTTGATAGCATGTTGTTTATTTTTCAGTATGATTACTGTTATTTCATGACTGGCTTGAGGTCGAGACGAGCTTGTGGAGGCTGAAGCCCCACACACATTTCCTCCCTCACTTGCATTGCATGCATTTTACTGTTAAGCTGATGCTTTTGTCTG
Source organism: Lathyrus sativus (assembly GCA_963859935.3). Taxonomy (NCBI): domain Eukaryota; kingdom Viridiplantae; phylum Streptophyta; class Magnoliopsida; order Fabales; family Fabaceae; genus Lathyrus; species Lathyrus sativus. Next base: position 174,057,786 of record OZ012735.1, on the reverse strand, counting down.
TTTTGGTGTATCATTGACATGATCCCTTAGGACTCTCATTTCATTTGATAAGGATTTGATGATAGACTTTTAGGTTGAAACCTATGCATGACAATATCTAGGAGTTCCCTGTTCAAACCTCAACCATAGGATGAATCCATGGCATGATAACAGTAGGACTTGATAGTCTCCCTCCTAGTTGGGCCTGTTCTCTTCTCATCTCAAAACAGTTTAAGATACAGTAATCATGAATGATTTCTTTCGTACGTTACGAGCCTTAAGCTATCTGAGAAAGGATTGTGGGAGAGTTCCTTTTCCACAGTCTGGATGTTTAGTATGGTACCCTTTGGGTGACATGCGACGCATTCACTCTCAGGTCATAGTCTCTAGTGCGGTTGAAATCGCAAACACAATAAAAAACACTTCTTTCAAAATAGGAAATAAACCGTAGTTTCCCGAACTACGTGAGCTCTGATCTCTCATGCCTGTTGAGAGTACGTAGGCACAAGATTGCGAAGTCTTGGCGAGCTACCTTCCCCCATAACCCTTCGTAGGCCGAACTACGTTGACTCTGATTTCTCATTCTCTGATGAGAATACGTAGGCATAAAGCGCGACGCTTTGCCGAGCCATTTTTTCTTTTCTTTTTCAGCCAGCCTTGATAGGTAGATAGAATAAAACCGACCCATCCAAGTAAACACACAAGCGTGGATCCCGTCGAGTACGACGGACGTGAGGTTTTTCCGACATACCTTCCCCTTGCGTAACCGACTCCCGAACCCAGACAATGGTTGCGATGACCTTGTCTTACCCTTTTTCGTCAGGTTTTTCCGATCGTTTCCTTTCCCGCTCTGAGGGATAAATAACGAAAGGTGGCGACTCTTCTGTCATGCCAGCACCTTATTTTTCACGCAAGCGACAGCTGGCGACTCTGCTGGGGACCGAACCCAGAATCTCTGGTTCTCCGGTTCCCTATGAGAGTCAATCCTACCGCTTGTATGTTTACTTGTTGGGTGCGTTTATTTATCGCATTTTTACTTCTCGCACTTTATTTCCCGCATTTTATTTCCAGTTTGATATGATTATCTGTGCTGCTGTAGGAGAGGGAAGTTACTATGAGTGAGAAGCCGGACCTGGGCTTGAGTATACACCTAGACATAGTTGCGGAGAGTAGTAGACGGACCTGCCTGTTGAGCAGGCACAGTTCCCTACGAAATCTGCGCTCAGACGAGGTTCTCGCAGAGGTGCTCCTTTCCGGTCCTGAGGATCTGAGGGGAGTCTAGACGTGAGGATTGTCGACTCTGGGGACCGATCATTTGGAAGTCAGCTAAGTGAGGCCTCTTCATGACTTGATGATGCCACTCCTTCTGGGAATCGTATCGTAACTCATGAAAGTCTGTGATGCTGATGACCGCATAGGATGCCGTACCTTTGTCCGTGGATTAGGTCCATACCTGTGAGCGGGATTGGGTTTATTGCAGGAAACTTTGACCACCAGACCACCTGGTTTTCTTGACAGTGGATCAGTTATGTTGGTACCAGGTTTCTCAGTTGCAGATTTGTCTGTTCTTGATAGAGCAGGTTTTGATCAGAGGATCTTATTACCAGGTGTATGTCTGTTCTTGATAGAGCAGGTTTTGATCAGAGTATTGTCATCAGTGGTTTGTTCTGGATAGTGCAGATTTTTGGGGTCTGAAGATCTCATCAGCAGATGTTGTTTGTTCTTGATAGGGCAGATTTTGAGTGGGGTCTGAAGATCTCATCAGCAGCTGTATGTTTGTTCTTGATAGGGCAGATTTTTGATTTGGGGTCTGAAGACTTCATCAGCAGATATTTCTCGATCATGCATCCGAGGTCTTTATTATCAGACATTTGTTGTTGACAGAGCAGAATTTTGATCCTATGTATAAGGTCCTATCAGATGATTGTTCTTGGCAGATCAGATCTGTGGTCCTCCACCGGGGTTTCCTTCTCGTCAGTGATTGTTGATACAGAACCTCCACAGCAGTTACCTGGATATATTGTTGCATGACTGCATTTTGCATTAGCTCGCATATTCATGTTTGCATTGCATTAGCATGTGTTTGTGCTGCAGGCGCGGTTCGTACCCTGATTCTGGTGTCCCGAGCAATATGAGATATTTGCTTCCATGAATGGATCCAGTCTTATCATTGCCTTGACACTATGTTGGCACGTTGACACCAGAATTAGGGTTGATCTCCTAAACGTACAGACACCCATGGCATTAGCATAATTCATCTTGCATGGCAGAAGCCGGGGCTTGTTTTCTAACCCTTGTGTTTGCAGGTTTGAGCCAGAATCAAGCAACTCAGACTAATGGAGCAGGTACAAGCTGAGTTGGGAAAAATCCAAAGCCAGTTGGGGCAGGTCATGAATGACGTACAGGCAGTGCGCCTGGACCAGCAAGTACTCAGAGAAGAGAATCAGCAGCTGCAGAATCAGTTGAGCTTTCTCATGGGAGTGGTGAGAAGTATGCTAAAAAAGGAGAGTGGTCAAGCACCAAAGGTGGAGCCCAAAGTGCTTCCTCCATTGCCGTCAGTGCCACCTGTGCTGAAGCCAAGTGGACCTCATGGATCCTCTACACAGCATGAAGCTCAAGACCTGTCTCGTCAGCAGCCGCGCCGGGCATCTCAGAATAACCCTGAAGGTTATAATCAAAAGAAGAAGTTACTTGATAGAGCTGTGGACCCAATACCTGTGAGTTATGCCCAGCTGTTGCCATTGTTGGTTCAGAACCGTGTTCTCAAGCTTCGGAATTTGGATCCACCAGATGACGTGTCACCAGACGTTGATCTCAACACACATTGTGATTTCCACTCAGGAGCACCGGGGCACCATGTCGAAACATGTAAGGCTCTCAAGAATAAGATTCAAGACCTTATTGACTCAAGGACAATTAGGCTTGTGCCGGGAGGCATAAGAGCATCGGGAAAGTTCATCCCGTACCCTGCAGAAGTGGTGAATGATTCCACTCCTTTGCCTGAAGCCGAGAAAGATCTTGAATATGTCCCGCGACCTTTGGTGACTGCATCGCCTCGCTCGCAGTTTCTACCTGGATCAAGTTCAAGGACGCAAGCGCCTAAACAAGGGACCATTGCCGCTCAGAAACGACGACCTCTTACTCCTTGGCGGAAAGAATACCAACACCAGGATCAAAAGAGGCCTCGCAACCACTTAGAACGAAGGGATGCTTCTTTTCATCCAGTGCCTGTGCCGTATAGCCAGATTCTTCCACAGTTGATTCAGAATTCTTTGGTGGAACCGAAAGCTCTCAAGCCCGTGCCAGAGCCTTACCCTCCAGGGTACAATCCTCATGCTCAGTGTGGTTACCATGGTGGATCTCCGGGGCATTCAACTGAAGATTGCAAGGCTTTCCAGGCGAAAGTGCAACAATTGATCGACAAAGGGTGTATTTCCTTTCCAGATGGAGTTTTGGTTGTACGTGACAACCTCTCAGCTGTTTGAGCTCGCAGATTCAGAGGGTTATTTCCAGAAGCCAGTGGTCCAGACAGGCAGACGTCCTCAGCATTGGCAGTCCTCAGATTTTTTTTACCATGTGCATCTGTAGTTCATTTTTTGTTAGTTACTACTTGCTGTTAAACATTGTATGTTTCGAATGGTAATATTAATAAAGTGACTATGCATTTTTTCTGAATTAGTTATGTCGTTGTCACTCATTTACTGCATTGCACTGACACTTGCATTTTATTCACTCCACTTTATCACTATGATTAGCAATGAGCAGAGGGAGGATGATGAAACTGAATACTCATAGCCGATGATCGTATTGCTTTCAGATAAAACCTTGCCGATGACGTACAAGGCATTGTTTCAAATTCCCTAAACACCGGAGAGATAAGGAAGAGAATCCCTTGTTAACCACTTCGAGCCGAGAAGTAGGAGTTTCTTTCGGATTTTTAAACCCTCATATCTTAACCCGGGGCAGGGTAGTTGTCAGTTAGCTTGATCGAGCGTTCAAGTCTTATAGAGGAGTGTTGTCCTTCGAGGACCAATCACATCATATTCCTCTCCAGAGGTCGTACCTCGTCAACCACAATGGTTAAACCTCACCAATCAGGAGTGAGACGGTTATAATCCTTTCGGAGCAATCAAGACAGCCAGTGTCACACGACTTGTTCCAAGAAAAAGAAAAGAAATAAGAAAGCCCGCTAAGTAAAAAAGAAAAGCTAGAAAGCAAATACTTAGGCAAAAATCAGGGCATCCCGCTGGACTTCAAAAGAAAAAATCGAAAAGAACTCAAAAGGAGTCAGTCCAGGCAAAAATTAGGGAATCAAAAGAATGAAAAAGAAAGGATATAAAGAAGAAAAATCCTCAAACAAGGACGAAGTCGTGTAGATGCAGACACCGAAACGAAAAAGGAATAACTGTCACTCCGAAACACCTTGTGAGTTCTTTAACCAGTTGTTCCCAATGTTCAACATACCTCTCGAAGAGGCGAGCGCTCGACCCAAGTTAACTGAACTTTAGGATCGGAGATCATCACGTAGAAGGGGTGGGTACAAATCATAATTTGAGCCAAATATCCTTTGTTTCACGAACCGTGAACCCGACCACGATACAACCCTTAAAAGACCTAATTGAGGCAGGGTTTATTCTGAAAGCGCATTACGATAAGGTTGAGTAACCTGACTCCTTCATGATTTACTAATCATATCCTTATTGTATTTTTTCACTGATCACATCAGCACTACGTTTGAACTCTTTGGTTCATTCGTCACTCACTAGCATGACACGTAAATGAGTGACAGTACAACATTTTTTTGAAATTCGCATGAACACTGCATTAAAATTACCATTCGTTAATAGACAATTTTAATTGCAGGTCAGTAGCTGATACGGAGGAACTTCAACAGGGAATAGTCAATCAGGACTGAATCGTTAGAGGTCTGGATCAGAATGGCATGCTGCCAAGCCCTGTGAATTTGGGGCACTAACTTCCTGTGAGTTTAGAATCAGTTTGTCTGAGGACAAGTCCCGGAGTATCAGATGATTATGGGGCAGTTTATGCAAGAAGCGGTTGATCGGAAGTGAATCTCCTCGAGACCCAATCAGGGGCAGTTATCCAGAATACTCGCGATTTGAGGACAGATCCCTCCAGTGTTCAATCAGAGCATGTTGAGTCGCTCATCGCTCGTTCAAGGGCAAACTGCTTCAGAGTTATTGAAGCCTTGTGGTCATTGGATTGTTATCCTACAGCCTAACCTGTTACTTGGCTCCATGATTGGTAGCCTGTATTCCCTGTGTTGACGCTGTTGAACCAGGATTGTTTCTCAGCAGAGATGTACGGTTTGAGGTTGTTCCCCCTGTACAGTTTAAGACCGCAGCAAATTGAGATGGCGTTTATCCCTTATTAGATTAGGGTCAAGATTACCCTCAGCAGACCAGGATTGATACTCCCGAAGTCGGATGATTCCCTCTTCCCCTGTAGAGTGTTGGAACAGCTGACGCTGTATTCCCCTGCAGAGTTGTACTCTCCCCTGAAGGTGGATGTTTCCTTCTTCCCCGGCGGAATTGAAATTCCTCATCAGAGTCAGTGAAGTAGAATGATTTCTCTCTCCCCGGCTGAGTCCGCAAACCCCCAAGAGTGCCGAATCCTTGGAAGCAGTTGGGACCATGAGTGGATTTTCCCTAGCAGAGTGTTGAACAGCCAATGTTGTATTACCCCAGAGTCGCACTCTCTCCAGCGAAGCAGAATGACTTCTCCTTCCTCAGCCGAGTTTGCAGATGTCCAAGAGAGTCGAGTCCTTGGAAGTTGATCAGACCATGATTGGTTTTTCCCCAGTGGAGTGTTGAGCAGCTGAAGTTGTTTCCCCACAGAGTTGTTATCCCCAGAAGAGTATCCGAGACGGCCACGCAGTTTATTCACGCGATTGGTATCGCTTTCCTTCAGCAGGTCCAGGTTCTCGTAGAGCTTCGTTCCTCTGCAGTAATCAACTGAAGTTGTTTCCCCTGCAGCAGTCAACCGAAGATCATTTCCTCAGACGGAGTCCAATTGATATTGGCGCAACCATGTTCTCCTCAGCAGGATGATTCCTCTATCTGAGTAGTCCTTTCTCCTTAATAGGAGAATTTCCCCCTCGGCATTTATTTTGCTGACGGGATCGCATCATTGTGCATGATCGCATAGCATTTAGCATAGCATAGCATTTCCACCATGTGGAGCATGGCCGAAGCATATGCATAATAAACATGATCTAAGTTGCTACCGTTCTTGTTTTGCAGGTGTTCCGCCAAAGGATCAGTTGCTCAGGATGATTTCTGAAATCCCCCCCAGCGAAGTCGCTTGCTCAAGATGATTCTTGAAGTCCCCAACGAAGTCTTCAGTTCAAGATGATTCTCGAATCCCTCAGCAGGGCCGTTTGCTTAAGATGATCCTTAAGACCCCAGCGCAGTCTCCAGAGTTGGTTACTCAAATTGATACTTGGAGTCTCCAGCTAAGATCGCCCAGGATGGTTCCTGAAGCCCCAAGAGAGCCGAGTCCTTGGAAGCTGCTCAAGCCGCGATTGGTTTGTCCCTAACAAGAGTTGCCCAGGATGATTCCTGGAATCCCCAACAGAGTGGGGGTCTTTTCCCCAGCAGGTGGTTGGCACTTCCTCAGCAGCAGGCAGGTAGATTGATATCCCCAGCCGAGCATAGCCATGGCTGGCGGATGAAGGGTTTCCCCCCAAGCAGATCCTGAAGGATTGTCTAGCAAGCAGAAGTTTGTTTATCCTCGTGAGTTTGAGGACTTAATGACATGAGTGTCTTGTAGCCTGAAGGCTATGTTCCCCAGAAGGGTCGTTTCCCAGAGAGCCGTTCAGGGCATTTATCGCTTTCCCCATGCAGAATATAGCAGAGGATAGTGTATTGATCAGCCTGGCGTGCTGTGTTCTTCGGAGGAGCCCGTCATCCTCAAGTGTAAGTCCAGTTGAGATTGGCAGAAAATGCAGTTCCCTTGAAGGGTAGCTCTTCCTCAGCAGAGTGGTTACTCTCCCCGAGAGGATGATTCCTCTTCCCAGCATTTATTTTGCTGGGGCATTTCCTTGCATGATTGCATAACATTTACTCAACAGCGTAGCATTCCGTTTCGCGCGGAGCATTACGCCCATTTTTCCAGCATTTGCATATGAAGCATGAACCAGGTGGTTACCTTGCTCTCCAGCAGAAATACTTGCTCCCCAGTAAAGTTTGTAGGAATCATCTGAGTGAGCTCTTTCGTTATTCCCCGACAGTTGTTGAAGTCGTTTGAGTGAACTCTCTGATTTTTCTGCAGCAAAGTCTACAAGGTTGTTTGGGTGAACCCTTCTTCCTTTTCCCCAGTGAGTCGTCAAGATTGTTTGGGTGAACCCTCATTCCTCTCTCCTCAACAGAGTTGTTAACCTGATGATTATTTCCGGTGACCCGGCATGTTTGCTTTTATTTAGCAACGACTTGACAGGATGTCAAGAGAATAGCAGCGTGATATGTTTGCTCCAACAGTGATGTCTAATCTGAAGATTGACTTCATAAACGCCTGAAGGCGATATCAGAAGGTTCCTGTGGATTCAGACTTCCTTGTTGATGAATCAACGTTTGTCTGAAGACAAGGTTCAAAAGTTTGTAGATACAACTTTTGTATACAAGGTGATCTGTGTTGGCCTGAAGACCAAGTCAGTTGTCCTGAGGTGATGATTGATTGCGATCAAGTGAATAGTGTTTCTTCAGACTGAAGTCGAAGATGTTTCTCCAGCTGAAGCGGAGTTTGCCTGAAGGCAAAGTGTTTGAATCCCCGCAGAGTCATGAATGGCTCAGGATACCACTTCTCTGACTGAAGTCACAGATTTCCCAAGCTGAAGCGAAGGTGCCTGAAGGCAAGGTTATCCCCAAAGTCATGAATGACTTAGGATTCATTTTTCGGACTGAAGGCCGAAGTATATCCCTGACTGAAGTCACGGATACTCTATAGCAGAGGCGGAGTTGCCTGAAGGCAGATCCATGTATCCTTGAAGGCCAAGGACCATTTTCTTCAGACTGAAGTCGAAGATACCTCCTGCAGAGTTGCCGACGGGCAAAGTTTACATCCTTGAAGGCCAAGGATGCTTATCTTCAGAAGTACTTGAAGATCTTTTCTAGCTGAAGCTGGAATCGCCGACGGGCGAGGTTTATATCCTTGAAGGCCAAGGATGCTTATCTTCCGAAGTACTTGAAGATTCTCCAGCGGATCTGGAGTGGCCAGGGGCCAGGGTTTCATCTATCTTCCGAAGTACTTGAAGATCTTTTCTAGCTGAAGCTGGAAGTGGCCAGGGGCCAGGGTTTCATATATTTTTTATGTTGAAGTTCTACGGTGGGCTCAATATGCAGTAGTATTCGGATGTTCGTTATGGTTCTGAGGGAGAACCCCAGATCAGAGTGTGCTAGGTTAAGTCTCTCATTCCCAGCGAAGTAGTTTCAAATACGCAAGTGTACCGTTTGTTTCATTTACCAGGGGTGAGCCCCAGGTCAGAGTTGTTCAGTGTTGTATTTTCTCCAGCGGCGATGCAGGGGTATTTTGATTGTCCGACGGCGATGTCAGGTGGTTTAGACTTCCAGCGGTGATGTTGGGTGTTTTGGTTGCCTGAAGACAATGTCAGAAGAATTTAATGTGGATGACTGACGGCGATGTCAGATCAGTATCTCTCCAGCTAGTTGCCGTGCGGCTAGTATTGCAGTATTTGAAGATTTTTCCCCCTCAGAGTATCGTGTGCTCGTGCAGTTGGCAAATTTTCGGGTTTACCAGTATTCAACCGTCTCGCACCTTGATTGGCTGAGAGCCGTTCGCTTCTCACCCAGTCAGGTTCAAGCCGTTTGAATAGGGGCAGCTGTTGCACCCCAAAATTTGACCAACATTTATTCACCCACCAAGTGTTTGAAGGTTGATACCTTCATCAGAAAGTTCAAGAGATCCTCAGAGGAATTGGTTGAAACCAAGGTTGTGTGCTTCATAGCTTGAGAGTTGTGGGAGCTCCTCAGATGATTCTGAGACTTTGAGAATGAACTTGAAGCTTTGAGAAAGCCTATGAGATGTCTTGAAAGCCATCATGAAGCCCAGAGAGGTCATTATGCAAGAATTCAATAGATTCAGCCATGAATGGTAGAATTAGGGTTTGACTGGGTCAATCCTAGGTCAACTGCAGATTTAGAGAAGGTTGAGACCCAATCCAAGAGCCATGAGATCATGGAATGATGTATTGAGATACTATAAGGATGATTCCTAGACCAACTCATCATGATTGAGGAGTTTGAGAAGTTTTAAGCTAGGGTTTCTAAGGATTGTCAGTGTAAAATCCCCTAGTTTGATCCCTATCTTCCAGGCAGTTTTAGCTCAAGATGTGATTGTCATATCATCTTCCCCACAACATTAATGTTTTAGAGCTTGTTCTTAGCTTTAATTTGAGTGGTAGAAGTCCTTGATAGGATTTGCAGAGCTCAAGTTATGGTTTTGACAAATTACAGGTCATCTGAGGTATGTGAATCTGGGTCCTTGAAAGTCACCAAACTTGCATACATCTTTTGCCCTAGTAGGATGATTCCTATGATCTCTTGGTCAACATGAATGTTGAAGAGAATCTTCTTAGCTTTCTATAGAGTACTAGAAGTCCTTGATAGGATTTGTAGAACTCAACTTATGGTTTGAACAAGACAAGGGTATTTTGGTTATTTGGTGATTATAGGTCATTTTAAGCAAAGACCATATCTCCTATTTCCAAGCCTCAAATGAAAAAACTCAAAACATCAAAGTTGTTCAAAATGACATTTTTAGCCTAGAAAAGTGGTCATGAGTTGTTGGAAAAGCTTGTAGCAAGAATTGACAAGAATGGGTGAAAATGACCTAAAAATGGCATATAAGTTGAATAAGTTCAAGTTGGAAAATGGTTTGAGAGATCTACAAATCCAAAATAGGTCATGTAATATGTCATTTTGAATCCAAACAACATTTTGGAAACAATAGTTTAGGCACACTTTTGATTTGAGGCCTAGAAAGGGGACTTGCTTTGTAATGTTGTTACTTGCATATTAAGGCAACTATGAGAAACTTCACCAAAGGCAAGGAATCAGCTAATTTTTCACACATACACTCCCAATATCTCATGTGAGGAGATTTTAAAGCAAAAACCAAGGGTTGTATGCATGAGAAAGGATGGATCCAATATGTCATTACATGATAATTTCCATAACTTTCTAGCACTTTCTAGATGAATCTAGGATCTTCCATTGATTGTTATATATTGAGAGGATCATGATGAGATTAAAGGTTGGTGAACTCAGTGGAGAAGAGTGAGGGAGAAGGTGATATTCAAGAGAGACTTCAAGTGCAAGCAAGCCACGATTCACTCATTACAAGCATTATCCATCAATCTTTTTGCATACAGAACTCTTATCATCCATTAAAGATCAATCATGGAAGGTTGCAAGCATTGAATTGGAGTGAAACCACCTCTACCATTGATACTTGACAGGTTTGGATTCTTCTCCATATCCCTTTATTTATGTGCATTCAATCAGGTTTCTAGGTGTAGAATTAACAAGTTAGGTTAGATGATTGTTTTCTGAAAGTTAGAGAGGATTCTATAAGGTTCCATGGCAGGTCATAGATTCTTTAAAATTCAAGAACAAGTCGTGTGTTAGGTTTTAATTAGCATCTTATGGTTTAAGGGGATCAGGATAACATGTAGATCAAGATAGTACCATTAGAACTAAGCTTCATCAAGGTTGATACCAGAAAAATATGTTGGAACCTTCACCTTCATACTTTCTGTTTGAGAGATGTAGGAAGCTTTAGGGAAAACTTTGAGTGTAGTTGTATTCATGGTAATTAGTAGCACGTTTTTGCTTCTGGAATTTTTGATTTTCATTGAGAAACCAGAGAGAAAGAAGAGCTTGAAGTCGTGTGCATGGAAAACGAAAACTGAAAACCCTAGGTTGTTACTTGGAGAAGATGACTCCTCATCGTTGGATCGTCTCAAATATTTGACCTTTTAAGCTCATCCTGCGCCCGTAATTCAAACAAGAAACGGAGGGAAATAAGACTAAGCTAAACGACGCGTTTAGCTAAATGATAGATCTTGGGCTCAGCAAGCAAATGCTATCCAAACCCCCAATCAAAGCCCATTAGAAAAATACACTGAAAAAGACTACTAACTGCACCGCGCGTTTTCTTTTATTTTTGTTTTTTTAGTTTAAATTTCTGATTCGCATGGGCTTATCCCATTTGCTACGCGCACCACCCCTTCATGGACCATAAAGCCAAAACAACTGGGCGCCTTTCTACATGCACCCCCCTCCCCCTTTTATCCAATTTCTTTTATTTCTTATTTTCTTTATGTTTTCTTGCATTTTAGATAAATCATATAAAAATGAAAAATCATTATTTTTGAATTATTCTTTTTTACATTAGATTCATAATTTTGTATAGAAAAATAATAAAAATAAAAATGGAATTTTATTTTTAGTTTACTATTTTTAGTCTATTTTTCTTTTAAATAGTCTCTTAATGGATTTAATTGCGTACATAGTTTTGTAGAATTTCTTTTAGGCATTTCCCTTAATCTTTTTAGGCCAAATTTTTTTTAGTATAGTTAGATACATATATTAGATGAGCCCCTGATTTTTGTACCAATTTTTTAGGACTTATTTTGAGTAGTTTAGTTAGATAACTTTACGTTAGTGAATTAGGGTTTTTTAGGGTGAACTTAGGAGAGATTAATCATTTTCTTTTGAGAGTTTTGACTTGATTTTTGGGTATGGGCATATAGGGATGTTATGGGTAGGTGTTATAGACCCTTGTAAATGATTGTTAGAATTTTCCCCTTGGTCTTTATATTTTTAGATATTTTCTGAAGTTGACTGATTGTATTGGCTATCTGTGTGATATTTGTCTGTCTTTTGGGGTTTATCTTTGGGAAATTGTTGTGGGGCTTGGTTTGCTTTGAAGACCTTGTTGAAGAAGCATGATGAAGGAGAAGATTGAAGATCAAGACCCAGAGGTTGAGAGGCTAGAGCTTGCAAGGATGCATGGATGGGGTCTTAGTCCAGGAGCCTGTTCTCTGTTTGTGAGGTTTGAGACCCTGGAGTCTGAGGGAAGTTCATGGAACTTTCCTGAGGAAGGCGTTATGGATGTCTTTCATTCTTTCTTCTCACCTCTTTCCCAAGTATCCAATGATGTTGGAGCCTTCATGTGAGTTTAGTTTCTCCTGAGGAGGAATGTAAACTGATCACAGTTGTTGAGCCACATGGGATATGATTCCTAAATGGAAGCCCCCTAGTACTTTCCTGAGGAAGGCACTATGGATCTGTTCACTTAGTTCCCTTAGTTCATGTAGGATTTCTCAAGTATCCAATGATGTTGGAGCCTTAATGTGAGTTTAGTTTCTCCTGAGGAGAAATATAAACTGATCACAGTTGTTGAGCCACATGGGATATGATTCCTAAGTGGAAGCCCCCTAGTACTTTCCTGAGGAAGGCACTATGGGTCTATTCACTTAGTTCCCTTAGTTCATGTAGGATTTCTCAAGTATCCAATGATGTTGGAGCCTTCATGTGAGTTTAGTTTCTCCTGAGGAGGAATGTAAACCGATCACAGTTGTTGAGCCACATGGGATATGATTCATAAGTATAAGCCTCCTAGTGCTTTCCTGAGGAGGGCACTATGAGTCTGCCTACTTAACTCCCTTTCTTTGGTAAGCTTGTTTTGAAGCTTGAAGACTGGGATTGATTTCTTTTGATTAGGGTTTTGCTTTAGGGATTTGCTTAGAGATCTGATTAGGGTTTTGTTTTTAGGGTTACGATTAGGGAGAGCTTAGATGTAGATAATTTCTTTCTCAGCATGGATGGTATTTCATTTCTTTTACCTGTATGACTGCAGTTTACTGTTTTTTGCTGGATAGCATGTTGTTTATTTTTCAGTATGATTACTGTTATTTCATGACTGGCTTGAGGTTGAGATGAGCTTATGGAGGCTGAAGCCCCACACACATTTCCTCCCTCACTTGCATTGCATGCATTTTACTGTTGAGTTGATGCTTTGTCTGTTTTGGTGTATCATTGACATGATCCCTTAGGACTCTCATTTCCTTTGATAAGGATTTGATGATAGACTTTTAGGTTGAAACCTATGCATGACAACATCTAGGAGTTCCCTGTTCAAACCTCAACCATAGGATGAATCCATGGCATGACAACAGTAGGACTTGATAGTCTCCCTCCTAGTTGGGCCTGTTCTCTTCTCATCTCAAAACAGTTTAAGATACAGTAATCATGAGTGATTTCTTTTGTACGGTACGAGCCTTAAGCTATCTGAGAAAGGATTGTGGGAGAGTTCCTTTTCCACAGTCCGGATGTTTAGTATGGTACCCTTTGGGTGACATGCGACGCATTCACTCTCAGGTCATAGTCTCTAGTGCGGTTGAAATCGCAAACACAATAAAAAACACTTCTTTCAAAACAGGAAATAAACCGTAGTTTCCCGAACTACGTGAGCTCTGGTCTCTCATGCCTGTTGAGAGTACGTAGGCACAAGATTGCGAAGTTTTGGCGAGCTACCTTCCCCCGCAACCCCTTCGTAGGCCGAACTACGTTGACTCTGATTTCTCATTCTCTGATGAGAATACGTAGGCATAAAGCGCGATGCTTTGCCGAGTCATTTTTCTTTTCTTTTTCAGCCAGCCTTGATAGGTAGATAGATTAAAACCGACCCGTCCAAGTAAACACACAAGCGTGGATCCCGTCGAGTACGACGGACGTGAGGGGTGCTAATACCTTCCCCTTGCGTAACCGACTCCCGAACCCAGACAATGGTTGCGATTACCTTGTCTTACCCTTATTCGTCAGGTTTTTCCGATCGTTTCCTTTCCTGCTCTGAGGGATAAATAACGAAAGGTGGCGACTCTTCTGTCATGCCGGCACCTTATTTTCACGCAAGCGACAGCTGGAGACTCTGCTGGGGACCGAACCCAGAATCTCTGGTTCTCCGGTTCCCTATGAGAGTCAATCCTACCGCTTGTATGTTTACTTGTTGGGTGCGTTTATTTATCGCATTTTTACTTCTCACACTTTATTTCCCGCATTTTATTTCCAGTTTGATATGATTATATGTGCTGCTGTAGGAGAGGGAGGTTACTATGAGTGAGAAGCCGGACCTGGGCTTGAGTATACACCTAGACATAGTTGCGGAGAGTAGTAGACGGACCTGCCTGCTGAGCAGGCACAGTTCCCTACAAAATCTGCGCTCAGACGAGGTTTTCGCAGAGGTGCTCCTTTCCGGTCCTGAGGATCTGAGGGGAGTCCAGACGTGAGGATTGTCGACTCTGGGGACCGATCATTTGGAAGTCAGCTAAGTGAGGCCTCTTTATGACTTGATGATGCCACTCCTTCTGGGAATCGTATCATCACTCATGAAAGTCTGTGACGCTGATGACCGCATAGGATGCCGTACCTTTGTCTGTGAATTAGGTCCATACCTGTGAGCGGGATTGGGTTTATTGCAGGAAACTTTGACCTCCAGACCACCTGGTTTTCTTGACAGTGGATCAGTTATGTTGGTACCAGGTTTCTCAGTTGCAGATTTGTCTGTTCTTGATAGAGCAGGTTTTGATCAGAGGATCTTATTACCAGGTGTATGTCTGTTCTTGATAGAGCAGGTTTTGATCAGAGTATTGTCATTAGTGGTTTGTTCTGGATAGAGCAGATTTTTGAGTGGGGTCTGAAGATCTCATCAGCAGATGTTGTTTGTTCTTGATAGGGAAGATTTTGAGTGGGGTCTGAAGATCTCATCAGCAGCTGTATGTTTGTTCTTGATATGGCAGATTTTTGATTTGGGGTCTGAAGACTTCATCAGCAGATGTTTCTGGATCATACATCCGGGGTCCTTGTTATAAGACATTTGTTCTCGACGGAGCAGAAATTTGATCTTATGTATATGGTCCTATCAGAAGGTCGTTCTTAGCAGATCAGATCTGTGGTCCTCCACCGGGGTTTTCTTCTCGTCAGTGATTGTTGATACAGAACCTCCACAGCAGTTACCTGGATATATTATTGCATGACTGCATTTTGCATTAGCTCGCATATTCATGTTTGCATTCCATTAGCATGTGTCTGTACTGCAGGCGCGTTTCGTACCCTGATTCTGGTGTCCCGAGCGATATGAGATATTTTCTTCCATGAATGGATCCAGTCTTATCACCGCATTGACACTATGTTGGCACGTTGACACCAGAATTAGGGGTGATCTCCTAAATGTACAGACACCCATGGCATTAGCATAATTCATCTTGCATGGCAGAAGCCAGGGCTTGTTTTCTAACCCTTGTGTTTGCAGGTTTGACTCAGAATCGAGCAACTCAGACTAATGGAGCAGGTACAAGCTGAACTGGGGAAAATCCAAAGCCAGTTGGGGCAGGTCATGAATTACATACAGGCAGTGCGCCTGGACCAGCAAGTACTCAGAGAAGAGAATCAGCAGCTGCAGAATCAGTTGAGCTTTCTCATGGGAGTGGTGAGAAGTATGCTAAAAAAGGAGAGTGGTCAAGCACCCCAGGAGGAGACCAAAGTGCTTCCTCCATTGCCGTCAGTGCCACCTGTGCTGAAGCCAAATGGACCTCATAGACCCTCTACACAGCATGAAGCTCAAGACCTGTCTCGTCAGCAGCCGCGCCGGGCATCTCAGAATAACCCTGAAGGTTATAATCAAAAGAAGAAGTTACTTGATAGAGCTGTGGACCCAATACCTGTGAGTTATGCCCAGCTGTTGCCACTGTTGGTTCAGAACCGTGTTCTCAAGCTTCGGACTTTGGATCCACCAGATGACGTGTCACCAGACGTTGATCTCAACACGCATTGTGATTTCCACTCAGGAGCACCGGGACACCATGTTGAAACATGTAAGGCTCTCAAGAATAAGATTCAAGACCTTATTGACTCAAGGATAATTAGGCTTGTGCCGGGCGGCATGAGAGCATCGGGAAAGTTCATCCCGTACCCTGCAGAAGAGGTGAATGATTACACTCCTTTGCCTGAAGCTGAGAAAGATCTTGAATATGTCCCGCGACCTTTGGTGACTGAATCGCCTCGCTCGCAGTTTCTACCTGGATTGAGTTCAAGGACGCAAGGGACCGTTGCCATGCAGAAACGACGACCTCTTGCTCCTGGGCGGAAAGAATACCAGCACCAGGATCAAAAGAGACCTCGCAACCACTTAGAACGAAGGAATGCTTCTTTCCCTCCAGTGCTTGTGCCGTATAGCCAGATTCTTCCACAGTTGATTCAGAATTCTTTGGTGGAACCGAAAGCTCTCAAGCCCGTGCCAGAGCCTTACCCTCCAGGGTACAATCCTCATGCTCAGTGTGGTTACCATGGTGGATCTCCGGGGCATTCAACTGAAGATTGCAAGGCTTTCCAGGCGAAAGTGCAACAATTGATCGACAAAGGGTGTATTTCCTTTCCAGATGGAGTTTTGGTTGTACGTGACAACCTCTCAGCTGATTGAGCTTGCAGATTCAGAGGGTTATTTCCAGAAGCCAGTGATCCAGACAGGCAGACGTCCTCAGCATTGGCAGTCCTCAGATTTTTTACCATTTGCATTTGTAGTTTCTTTTTTGTTAGTTACTACTTGCTGTAAAACATTGTATGTTTCGAATGGTAATGTTAATAAAGTGAATATGCATTTTTTCTGAACTAATCATGTCGTTGTCACTCATTTACTGCATTGCACTGACACTTGCATTTTTCTTACTCCACTTCATCACTATGATTAGCAATGAGTGGAGGGAGGATGATGAAACTGAATGCTCATAGCCGATGATCGTATTGCTTTCAGATAAAACCTTGCCGATGACGTATAAGGCATTGTTTCAAATCCCTAAACACCGGAGAGATAAGGAAGAGAATCCCTTGTTAACCACTTCGAGCCGAGAAGTAGGAGTTTCTTTCGGACTTTTAAACCCTCACATCTTAACCCGGGGCAGGGTAGTTGTTAGTTAGCTTGACCGAGCATTCAAGTCTTACAGAGGAGTGTTGTCTTTCGAGGACCAATCACATCATGTTCCTCCCCCAGAGGTCGTACCTCGTCAACCACAATGGTTAAACCTCACCAATCAGGAGTGAGACGGTTATAATCCTTTCGGAGCAATCAAGACAGCCAGTGTCACACGACTTGTTCCAAGAAAAAGAAAAAGAAATAAGAAAGCCCGCTAAGTAAAAAAGAAAAGCTAGAAAGCAAATACTTAGGCAAAAATCAGGGCATCCCGTTGGACTTCAAAAGAAAAAATCGAAAAGAACTCAAAAGGAGTCAGTCCAGGCAAAAATTAGGGAATCAAAAGAATGAAAAAGAAAGGATATAAAAAAGAAAAATCCTCGAACAAGGACGAAGTCGTGTAGACACAGACGCCGAAAACGAAAAAGGAGTAACTGTCACTCCGAAACACCTTGTGATATCTTTAACCAGTGTTCCCAATATCCAACATACCTCTCGAAGAGGCGAGCGCTCGAGCTAAGTTAACTGAACTTTAGGATCGGAGAACATCACGTAGAAGGGGTGGGTACAAATCATAATTTGAGCCAAATGTCCTTTGTTTCACGAACCGTGAACCCGACCACGATACAACCCTTAAAAGACCTAATTGAGGCGGGGTTTATTCTGAAAGCGCATTACGATAAGGTTGAGTAACCTGATTCCTGCATGATTTGCTAATCATATCCTTATTGTATTTTTCACTGATCACATCAGCACTACGTTTGAACTCTTTGGTTCATTCATCACTCACTAGCATGACACGTAAATGAGTGACAGTACAACATTTTTCGAAATTTGCATGAACACTGTATTAAAATTACCATTCGTGAATAAACAATTTTAATTGCAGGTCAGTAGCTGATGCGGAGGAACTTCAACAGGGAATAGTCAATCAGGACTGAATCGTCAGAGGTCTGGATCAGAACGGTACACTGCGAAGCCCGGTGAATTTGGGGTAATGACTTCCTGTGAATTTGGAATCAGTTTGTCTGAGGACAAGTCCCGGAGTATCAGTGGATTATGGGGCAGTTTATGCAAGAAGCGGTTGATCGGAAGTGAATCTTCGCGAGACCCAATCAGGGGCAGTTATCCAGAATCCTCGCAATTTGAGGACAGATCCCTCCAGTGTTCAATCAGAGCATGTTGAGTCGCTCATCGCTCGTTCAGGGGCAAACTACTTCAGAGATATTGAAGTCAACCATGCTGAGAGTTTATTAGTGGAGGATGAATCCTTCCATTGTACAGATGTTGGGGCAAGCCCTCTGAAGATTGTCTTGTTGCCAGTTGTTTTCTGTTCAGAATGAATTATTCCCAAAGGTCGGATTGGGGCAAGTTGAATTGCGCTGGGGCAAGTTGTTCAAATGAGTTTGTTCACCCCAGCAAGAGTTGAGTATCGGGGAATCGTGTCATTACCCCGCCAAAACCTGAACCTTCTGAAGAAGCCTTGTGGTCATTGGGTTGTTATTCTACAGCCTAACCTGTTACTTGGCTCCATGATTGGTAGCCTGTATTCCCTGTGTTGACGCTGTTGAACCAGGATTGTTTCTCAGCAGAGATGTACGGTTTGAGGTTGTTCCCCCTGTACAGTTTGAGACCGCAGCAAATTGAGATGGCGTTTATCCCTTATCAGATTAGGGTCAAGATTACCCTCAGCAGACCAGGATTGATACTCCCGAAGTCGGATGATTCCCTCTTCCCCAGTAGAGTGTTGGAACAGCTGACGCTGTATTCCCCTACAGAGTTGTACTCTCCCCTGAAGGTGGATGTTTCCTTCTTCCCCGGCGGAATTGAAATTCCTCATCAGAGTCAGTGAAGTAGAATGATTTCTCTCTCCCCGGCTGAGTTCACAAACCCCCAAGAGAGCCGAATCCTTGGAAGCAGTTGGGACCATGAGTGGATTTTCCCTAGCAGAGTGTTGAACAGCCAATGTTGTATTACCCCAGAGTCGCACTCTCTCCAGCGAAGCAGAATGACTTCTCCTTCCTCAGCCGAGTTTGCAGATGTCCAAGAGAGCCGAGTCCTTGGAAGTTGATCAGACCATGATTGGTTTTTCCCCAGTGGAGTGTTGAGCAGCTGAAGTTGTTTCCCCACAGAGTTGTTATCCCCAGAAGAGTATCCGAGACGGCCACACAGTTTATTCACACGATTGGTATCGCTTTCCTTCAGCAGGTCCAGGTTCTCGTAGAGCTTCGTTCCTCTGCAGTAATCAACTGAAGTTGTTTCCCCTGCAGCAGTCAACCGAAGATCATTTCCTCAGACGGAGTCCAATTGATATTGGCGCAACCATGTTCTCCTCAGCAGGATGATTCCTCTATCTGAGTAGTCCTTTCTCCTTGATAGGAGAATTTCCCCCTCGGCATTTATTTTGCTGACGGGATCGCATCATTGTGTATGATCGCATAGCATTTAGCATAGCATAGCATTTCCACCATGTGGAGCATGGCCGAAGCATATGCATAATAAACATGATCTAAGTTGCTACCGTTCTTGTTTTGCAGGTGTTCCGCCGAAGGATCAGTTGCTCAGGATGATTCCTGAAATTCCCCCCCCCCCCAGCGAAGTCGCTTGCTCCAGATGATTCTTGAAGTCCCCAGCGAAGTCTTCAGTTCAAGATGATTCTTGAAGTCCCCAGCG
The DNA here is from genome assembly GCA_963859935.3 of Lathyrus sativus. Taxonomy (NCBI): domain Eukaryota; kingdom Viridiplantae; phylum Streptophyta; class Magnoliopsida; order Fabales; family Fabaceae; genus Lathyrus; species Lathyrus sativus. The sequence goes on along the minus strand of OZ012735.1, from coordinate 174,038,130 downwards.
AAGTCTTCAGTTCAAGATGATTCTCGAATCCCTCAGCAGGGCCGTTTGCTTAAGATGATCCTTAAGACCCCACCGCAGTCTCCAGAGTTGGTTACTCAAATTGATACTTGGAGTCTCCAGCTAAGATCGCCCAGGATGGTTCCTGAAGCCCCAAGAGAGCCGAGTCCTTGGAAGTTGCTCAAGCCGTGATTGGTTTGTCCCTAACAAGAGTTGCCCAGGATGATTCCTGGAATCCCCAACAGAGTGGGGGTCTTTTCCCCAGCAGGTGGTTGGCACTTCCTCAGCAGCAGGCAGGTAGATTGATATCCCCAGCCGAGCATAGCCATGGCTGGCGAATGAAGGGTTTCCCCCAAGCAGATCCTGAAGGATTGTCCAGCAAGCAGAAGTTTGTTTATCCCCGTGAGTTTGAGGACTTAATGACATGAGTGTCTTGTAGCCTGAAGGCTATGTTCCCCAGAAGGGTCGTTTCCCAGAGAGTCGTTCAGGGAATTTATCGCTTTCCCCATGCAGAATATAGCAGAGGATAGTGTGTTGATCAGCCTGATGTGTTGTGTTCTCCGGAGGAGCCCGTCATCCTCAAGTGTAAGTCCAGTTGAGATTGGCAGAAAATGTAGTTCCCTTGAAGGGTAGCTCTTCCTCAGCAGAGTGGTTACTCTCCCCGAGAGGATGATTCCTCTTCCCAGCATTTATTTTGCTGGGGCATTTCCTTGCATGATTGCATAACATTTACTCAACAGCGTAGCATTCCGTTTCGCGCGGAGCATTACGCCCATTTTTCCAGCATTTGCATATGAAGCATGAACCAGGTGGTTACCTTGCTCTCGAGCAGAAATACTTGCTCCCCAGTAAAGTTTGTAGAAATCTTCTGAGTGAGCTCTTTCGTTATTCCCCGGCAGTTGTTGAAGTCATTTGAGTGAACTCTCTCATTTTTCTGCAGCAAAGTCTACAAGGTTGTTTGGGTGAACCCTTCTTCCTTTTCCCCAGTGAGTCGTCAGGATTGTTTGGGTGAACCCTCATTCCTCTCTCCTCAACAGAGTTGTTAACCTGATGATTATTTCCGGTGACCCGACATGTTTGCTTTTATTTAGCAACGACTTGACAGGATGTCAAGAGAATAGCAGCGTGATATGTTTGCTCCAACAGTGATGTCTAATCTGAAGATTGACTTCATAAATGCCTGAAGGCGATATCAGAAGGTTCCTGTGGATTCAGACTTCCTTGTTGATGAATCAACGTTTGTCTGAAGACAAGGTTCAAAAGTTTGTAGATACAACTTTTGTATACAAGGTGATCCGTGTTGGCCTGAAGACCAAGTCAGTTGTCCTGAGGTGATGATTAATTGCGATCAAGTGAATAGTGTTTCTTCTGACTGAAGTCAAAGATGTTTCTCCAGCTGAAGCGGAGTTTGCCTGAAGGCAAAGTGTTTGAATCCCCGCAGAGTCATGAATGGCTCAGGATACCACTTCTCTGACTGAAGTCACAGATTTCCCAAGCTGAAGCGAAGGTGCCTGAAGGCAAGGTTATCCCCAAAGTCATGAATGACTTAGGATTCATTTTTTGGACTGAAGGCCGAAGTATATCCCTGACTGAAGTCACGGATACTCTATAGCAGAGGCGGAGTTGCCTGAAGGCAGATCCATGTATCCTTGAAGGCCAAGGACCATTTTCTTCAGACTGAAGTCCAAGATACCTCCTGCAGAGTTGCCGACGGGCAAAGTTTACATCCTTGAAGACCAAGGATGCTTATCTTCAGAAGTACTTGAAGATCTTTTCTAGCTGAAGCTGGAATCGCCGACGGGCGAGGTTTATATCCTTGAAGGCCAAGGATGCTTATCTTCCGAAGTACTTGAAGATTCTCCAGCGGATCTGGAGTGGCCAGGGGCCAGGGTTTCATCTATCTTTCGAAGTACTTGAAGATCTTTTCTAGCTGAAGCTGGAAGTGGCCAGGGGCCAGGGTTTCATATATCGTTGATGTTGAAGTTCTACGGTGGGCTCAGTATGCAATAGTATTCGGATGTTCGTTATGGTTCTGAGGGAGAACCCCAGATCAGAGTGTGCTAGGTTAAGTCTCTCATTCCCAACGAAGTAGTTTCAAATACGCAAGTGTACCTTTTGTTCCATTTACCAGGGGTGAGCCCCGGGTCAGAGTTGTTCAGTGTTGTATTTTCTCCAGCGGCGATGCGGGGTATTTTGATTGTCCGACGGCGATGTCAGATCTAGTTCTCCAGCGGTGATGCGGGGCATTTTGATTGTCCGACAGCGATGTCAGATTTAGTTCTCTAGCGGTGATGTTGGGTATTTTGATGGTCCGACGGGGATGTCAGATTTAGTTCTCCGGTGGCGATATTGGATGTTTGGTTCCCCGAGTTATGGTGGTTCTTGGCGGTGATGTCAGGTGATTTGGTGTTCCAGCGGCGATGTTAGTGTTCCTCAGAATTTTGTCTGCTTCTGGCGGTGATGTCAGGTGGTTTAGTCTTCCAGCGGCGATGTGGGGTGTTTTGGTTGTCTGATGATGATTCAATGTGGATAACTGACGGCGATGTCAGATCAGTATTTCTCCAGATAGTTGCCGTGCAGCTAGTATTGCAGTATTCGAAGATTTGTTCCCCGCAGAGTATCGTGTGCTCGTGCAGTTGGCAAATTTTCGGGTTTACCGGTATTCAACCGTCTCGCACCTTGATTGGCTGAGAGCCGTTCGCTTCTCACCCAGTCAGGTTCAAGCCGCTTGAATAGGGGCAGCAAAGTCTACAAGGTTGTTTGGGTGAACACTTCTTCCTTTTCCCCAGTGAGTCGTCAGGATTGTTTGGGTGAACCCTCATTCCTCTCTCCTCAACAGAGTTGTTAACCTGATGATTATTTCCGGTGACCCGGCATGTTTGCTTTTATTTAGCAACGACTTGACAGGATGTCAAGAGAATAGCAGCGTGATATGTTTGCTCCAACAGTGATGTCTAATCTGAAGATTGACTTCGTAAACGCCTGAAGGCGATATCAGAAGGTTCCTGTGGATTCAGACTTCCTTGTTGATGAATCAACGTTTGTCTGAAGACAAGGTTCAAAAGTTTGTAGATACAACTTTTGTATACAAGGTGATCCGTGTTGGCCTGAAGACCAAGTCAGTTGTCCTGAGGTGATGATTGATTGCGATCAAGTGAATAGTGTTTCTTCTGACTGAAGTCAAAGATGTTTCTCCAGCTGAAGCAGAGTTTGCCTGAAGGCAAAGTGTTTGAATCCCCGCAGAGTCATGAATGGCTCAGGATACCACTTCTCTGACTGAAGTCACAGATTTCCCAAGCTGAAGCGAAGGTGCCTGAAGGCAAGGTTATCCCCAAAGTCATGAATGACTTAGGATTCATTTTTCGGACTGAAGGCCGAAGTATATCCCTGACTGAAGTCACGGATACTCTATAGCAGAGGCGGAGTTGCCTGAAGGCAGGTCCATGTATCCTTGAAGGCCAAGGATCATTTTCTTCAGACTGAAGTCGAAGATACCTCCTGCAGAGTTGTCGACGGGCAAAGTTTACATCCTTGAAGACCAAGGATGCTTATCTTCAGAAGTACTTGAAGATCTTTTCTAGCTGAAGCCGGAATCGCCGACGGGCGAGGTTTATATCCTTGAAGGCCAAGGATGCTTATCTTCCGAAGTACTTGAAGATTCTCCAGCGGATCTGGAGTGGCCAGGGGCCAGGGTTTCATCTATCTTCCGAAGTACTTGAAGATCTTTTCTAGCTGAAGCTGGAAGTGGCCAGGGGCCAGGGTTTCATATATCGTTGATGTTGAAGTTCTACGGTGGGCTCAGTATGCAGTAGTATTCGGATGTTCGTTATGGTTCTGAGGGAGAACCCCAGATCAGAGTGTGCTAGGTTAAGTCTCTCATTCCCAGCGAAGTAGTTTCAAATACGCAAGTGTACCTTTTGTTCCATTTACCAGGGGTGAGCCCCGGGTCAGAGTTGTTCAGTGTTGTATTTTCTCCAGCGGCGATGCGGGGTATTTTGATTGTCCGACGGCGATGTCAGATCTAGTTCTCCAGCGGTGATGCGGGGCATTTTGATTGTCCGGCGGCGATGTCAGATTTAGTTCTCCAGCGGTGATGTTGGGTATTTTGATGGTCCGACGGGGATGTCAGATTTAGTTCTCCGGCGGCGATATTGGATGTTTGGTTCCCCGAGTTATGGTGGTTTTTGGCGGTGATGTCAGGTGATTTGGTGTTCCAGCGGCGATGTTGAGTGTTCCTCAGAATTTTGTCTGCTTCTGGCGGTGATGTCAGGTGGTTTAGTCTTCCAGCGGCGATGTGGGGTGTTTTGGTTGTCTGATGATGATTCAATGTGGATAACTGACGGCGATGTCAGATCAGTATTTCTCCAGATAGTTGTCGTGCAGCTAGTATTGCAGTATTCGAAGATTTGTTCCCCGCAGAGTATCGTGTGCTCGTGCAGTTGGAAAATTTTCGGGTTTACCGGTATTCAACCGTCTCGCACCTTGATTGGCTGAGAGCCGTTCGCTTCTCACCCAGTCAGGTTCAAGCCGCTTGAATAGGGGCAGCAAAGTCTACAAGGTTGTTTGGGTGAACCCTTCTTCGTTTTCCCCAGTGAGTCGTCAGGATTGTTTGGGTGAACCCTCATTCCTCTCTCCTCAACAGAGTTGTTAACCTGATGATTATTTCCGGTGACCCGGCATGTTTGCTTTTATTTAGCAACGACTTGACAGGATGTCAAGAGAATAGCAGCGTGATATGTTTGTTCCAACAGTGATGTCTAATCTGAAGATTGACTTCGTAAACGCCTGAAGGCGATATCAGAAGGTTCCTGTGGATTCAGACTTCCTTGTTGATGAATCAACGTTTGTCTGAAGACAAGGTTCAAAAGTTTGTAGATACAACTTTTGTATACAAGGTGATCCGTGTTGGCCTGAAGACCAAGTCAGTTGTCCTGAGGTGATGATTGATTGCGATCAAGTGAATAGTGTTTCTTCTGACTGAAGTCAAAGATGTTTCTCCAGCTGAAGCGGAGTTTGCCTGAAGGCAAAGTGTTTGAATCCCCGCAGAGTCATGAATGGCTCAGGATACCACTTCTCTGACTGAAGTCACAGATTTCCCAAGCTGAAGCGAAGGTGCCTGAAGGCAAGGTTATCCCCAAAGTCATGAATGACTTAGGATTCATTTTTCGGACTGAAGGCCGAAGTATATCCCTGACTGAAGTCACGGATACTCTATAGCAGAGGCGGAGTTGCCTGAAGGCAGGTCCATGTATCCTTGAAGGCCAAGGATCATTTTCTTCAGACTGAAGTCGAAGATACCTCCTGCAGAGTTGCCGACGGGCAAAGTTTACATCCTTGAAGACAAAGGATGCTTATCTTCAGAAGTACTTGAAGATCTTTTCTAGCTAAAGCTGGAATCGCCGACGGGCAAGGTTTATATCCTTGAAGGCCAAGGATGCTTATCTTCCGAAGTACTTGAAGATTCTCCAGCGGATCTGGAGTGGCCAGAGGCCAGGGTTTCATCTATCTTCCGAAGTACTTGAAGATCTTTTCTAGCTGAAGATGGAAGTGGCCAGGGGCCAGGGTTTCATATATCGTTGATGTTGAAGTTCTACGGTGGGCTCAGTATGCAGTAGTATTCGGATGTTCGTTATGGTTCTGAGGGAGAACCCCAGATCAGAGTGTGCTAGGTTAAGTCTCTCATTCCCAGCGAAGTAGTTTCAAATACGCAAGTGTACCTTTTGTTCCATTTACCAGGGGTGAGCCCCGGGTCAGAGTTGTTCAGTGTTGTATTTTCTCCAGCGGCGATGCGGGGTATTTTGATTGTCCGACGGCGATGTCAGATCTAGTTCTCCAGCGGTGATGCGGGGCATTTTGATTGTCCGGCGGCGATGTCAGATTTAGTTCTCCAGCGGTGATGTTGGGTATTTTGATGGTCCGACGGGGATGTCAGATTTAGTTCTCCGGCGGCGATATTGGATGTTTGGTTCCCCGAGTTATGGTGGTTTTTGGCGGTGATGTCAGGTGATTTGGTGTTCCAGCGGCGATGTTGAGTGTTCCTCAGAATTTTGTCTGCTTCTGGCGGTGATGTCAGGTGGTTTAGTCTTCCAGCGGCGATGTGGGGTGTTTTGGTTGTCTGATGATGATTCAATGTGGATAACTGACGGCGATGTCAGATCAGTATTTCTCCAGATAGTTGTCGTGCAGCTAGTATTGCAGTATTCGAAGATTTGTTCCCCGCAGAGTATCGTGTGCTCGTGCAGTTGGAAAATTTTCGGGTTTACCGGTATTCAACCGTCTCGCACCTTGATTGGCTGAGAGCCGTTCGCTTCTCACCCAGTCAGGTTCAAGCCGCTTGAATAGGGGCAGCAAAGTCTACAAGGTTGTTTGGGTGAACCCTTCTTCGTTTTCCCCAGTGAGTCGTCAGGATTGTTTGGGTGAACCCTCATTCCTCTCTCCTCAACAGAGTTGTTAACCTGATGATTATTTCCGGTGACCCGGCATGTTTGCTTTTATTTAGCAACGACTTGACAGGATGTCAAGAGAATAGCAGCGTGATATGTTTGTTCCAACAGTGATGTCTAATCTGAAGATTGACTTCGTAAACGCCTGAAGGCGATATCAGAAGGTTCCTGTGGATTCAGACTTCCTTGTTGATGAATCAACGTTTGTCTGAAGACAAGGTTCAAAAGTTTGTAGATACAACTTTTGTATACAAGGTGATCCGTGTTGGCCTGAAGACCAAGTCAGTTGTCCTGAGGTGATGATTGATTGCGATCAAGTGAATAGTGTTTCTTCTGACTGAAGTCAAAGATGTTTCTCCAGCTGAAGCGGAGTTTGCCTGAAGGCAAAGTGTTTGAATCCCCGCAGAGTCATGAATGGCTCAGGATACCACTTCTCTGACTGAAGTCACAGATTTCCCAAGCTGAAGCGAAGGTGCCTGAAGGCAAGGTTATCCCCAAAGTCATGAATGACTTAGGATTCATTTTTCGGACTGAAGGCCGAAGTATATCCCTGACTGAAGTCACGGATACTCTATAGCAGAGGCGGAGTTGCCTGAAGGCAGGTCCATGTATCCTTGAAGGCCAAGGATCATTTTCTTCAGACTGAAGTCGAAGATACCTCCTGCAGAGTTGCCGACGGGCAAAGTTTACATCCTTGAAGACAAAGGATGCTTATCTTCAGAAGTACTTGAAGATCTTTTCTAGCTAAAGCTGGAATCGCCGACGGGCAAGGTTTATATCCTTGAAGGCCAAGGATGCTTATCTTCCGAAGTACTTGAAGATTCTCCAGCGGATCTGGAGTGGCCAGAGGCCAGGGTTTCATCTATCTTCCGAAGTACTTGAAGATCTTTTCTAGCTGAAGATGGAAGTGGCCAGGGGCCAGGGTTTCATATATCGTTGATGTTGAAGTTCTACGGTGGGCTCAGTATGCAGTAGTATTCGGATGTTCGTTATGGTTCTGAGGGAGAACCCCAGATCAGAGTGTGCTAGGTTAAGTCTCTCATTCCCAGCGAAGTAGTTTCAAATACACAAGTGTACCTTTTGTTCCATTTACCAGGGGTGAGCCCCGGGTCAGAGTTGTTCAGTGTTGTATTTTCTCCAGCGGCGATGCGGGGTATTTTGATTGTCCGACGGCGATGTCAGATCTAGTTCTCCAGCGGTGATGCGGGGCATTTTGATTGTCCGGCGGCGATGTCAGATTTAGTTCTCCAGCGGTGATGTTGGGTATTTTGATGGTCCGACGGGGATGTCAGATTTAGTTCTCCGGCGGCGATATTGGATGTTTGGTTCCCCGAGTTATGGTGGTTCTTGGCGGTGATGTCAGGTGATTTGGTGTTCCAGCGGCGATGTTGAGTGTTCCTCAGAATTTTGTCTGCTTCTGGCGGTGATGTCAGGTGGTTTAGTCTTCCAGCGGTGATGTGGGGTGTTTTGGTTGTCTGATGATGATTCAATGTGGATAACTAACGGCGATGTCAGATCAGTATTTCTCCAGATAGTTGTCGTGCAGCTAGTATTGCAGTATTCGAAGATTTGTTCCCCATAGAGTATCGTGTGCTCGTGCAGTTGGCAAATTTTCGGGTTTACCGGTATTCAACCGTCTCGCACCTTGATTGGCTGAGAGTCGTTTGCTTCTCACCCAGTCAGGTTCAAGCCGCTTGAATAGGGGCAGCAAAGTCTACAAGGTTGTTTGGGTGAACCCTTCTTCCTTTTCCCCAGTGAGTCATCAGGATTGTTTGGGTGAACCCTCATTCCTCTCTCCTCAACAGAGTTGTTAACCTGATGATTATTTCCAAGGTTGTATGTCTCATAACGTGAGAGTTGTGGGAGCTCCTCAGATGATTCTGGGACTTTGAGAATGAACTTGAAGCTTTGAGAAAGCCTATGAGATGTCTTGAAAGCCATCATGAAGCCCAGAGAAGTCATTATGCAAGAATGCAAGAGATTCAGCCATGAATGGTAGAATTAGGGTTTGACTGGGTCAACCCTAGGTCAACTGAGGATTTGGAGAAGGTTGAGACCCAATCTAAGAGCCATGAGATCATATAATGATGTATTGAGATGTTATAAGGATGATTCCTAGACCAACTCATCATGATTGAGGAGTTTGAGAAGTTTTAAGCTAGGGTCTCTAAGGATTGTCAGTGTAAAAACCCTAGTTTGATCCCTATCTTCCATGCAGTTTTAGCTCAAGATGTGATTGCCATCTCATCTCACCCACAACATGAATGTTGTAGAGCTTGTTCTTAGCTTTAATTTGAGTGGTAGAAGTCCTTTATAGGATTTGCAGAGCTCAAGTTATGGTTTTGACAAATTACAGGTCATCTGAGGTATGTGAATCTGGGTCCTTGAAAGTCACCCAACTTGCAGACAACTTTTGCCCTAGTAGGATGATTCCTATGATCTCTTGGTCAACATTAATGTTGAATAGCATCTTCTTAGCTTTCTATAGAGTACTATAAGTCCTTGATAGGATTTGTAGAACTCAACTTATGGTTTGAACAAGACAAGGGTATTTTGGTCATTTGGTGATTATAGGTCATTTTAAGCAAAGGCCATATCTCCTATTTCCAAGCCTCAAATGAAAAAACTCAAAACATCAAAGTTGTTCAAAATTACATTTTTAGCCTAGAAAATTAGTCATGAGTTGTTGGAAAAGCTTGTAGCAAGAATTGACAAGAATGGGTGAAAATGACCTAAAAATGGCATATAAGTTTAATAAGTTCAAATTGGAAAATGGTTTGAGAGATCTACAAATCCAAAATAGGTCATGTAATATGTCATTTTGAATCTAAACAACATTTTGGAAACATTGGTTTAAACACAATTTTGATTTGAAGCCTAGAAAGGGGACTTGCTTTGTAATGTTGTTACTTGCATATTAAGGCACCTTTGGAAAACTTCACACAAGGCAAGGAAATGCTTGTTTTTCACTCATACCATCTCAATATCTCTTGTAAGGAGATTTTAACACCAATTCAAGGAGCTTAACACATGAGATGAGATAATACAATATGTCATTACATGATAAATTCCATAACTTTCTAGCACTTTCTAGATGAATTTAGGATCTTTCATTGATTGTTATATATTGAGAGGATCATGATGAGATTAGGGGTTGGTGAATTCAGTGGAGAAGAGTGAGGGAGAAGGTGATATTCAAGATAGATTTCAAGTGCAAGCAAGCCACGATTCACTCATTACAAGCATTATCCATCAATCTTTTTGCATACAGAACTCTTATCATCCATTAAAGATCAATCATGGAAGGTTGCAAGCATTGAATTGGAGTGAAACCACCTCTACCATTGATACTTGACAGGTTTGGATTCTTCTCCATACCTCTTTATTTATGTACATTCAATCAGGTTTCTAGGTGTAGAATTAACAAGTTAGGTTAGATGATTGTTTTCTGAAAGTTAGAGAGGATTCTATAAGGTTCCATGGCAGGTCATAGATTCTTTAAAATTCAAGAATAAGTCGTGTGTTAGGTTTTAATTAGCACCTTATGGTTTAAGGGGATTAGGATAACATGTAGATCAAGATAGTATCATTAGAACTAAGCTTCATCAAGGTTGATACCAGAAAAATATGTTGGAACCTTCACCTTCATACTTTCTGTTTGAGAGATGTAGGAAGCTTTAGGGAATACTTTGAGTGTAGTTGTATTCATGGTAATTAGTAGCACATTTTTGCTTCTGGAATTTTTTATTTTCATTGAGAAACCAGAGAGAAAGAAGAGCTTGAAGTCGTGTGCATGGAAAACGAAAACTGAAAACCCTAGGTTGTTACTTGGAGAAGATGACTCCTCATCGTTGGATCGTCTCAAATATTTGACCTTTTAAGCTCATCCTGCGACGCGTTTTCTTTTATTTTTGTTTTTTAGTTTAAATTTATGATTCGCATGGGCTTATCCCATTTGCTACGCGCACCACCCCTTCATGGCCCATAAAGCCAAAACAACTGGGCGCCTTTCTACATGCACCCCCTCCCCCTTTTATCCAATTTCTTTTATTTCTTATTTTCTTTATATTTTCTTGCATTTTAGATCAATCATATAAAAATGAAAAACTATTATTTTTGAATTCTTCTTTTTTGCATTAGATTCATAATTTTGTATAGAAAAATAATAAAAATAAAAATGGAATTTTATTTTTAGTTTACTATTTTTAGTCTATTTTTCTTTTAAATAGTCTCTTAATGGATTTAATTGCGTACATAGTTTTGTAGAATTTCTTTTAGGCATTTCCCTTAATCTTTTTAGGCCAAATTTTTTTTAGTATAGTTAGATACATATATTAGATGAGCCCCTGATTTTTGTACCAATTTTTTAGGACTTATTTTGAGTAGTTTAGTTAGATAACTTTACGTTAGTGAATTAGGGTTTTTTAGGGTGAACTTAGGAGAGATTAATCATTTTCTTTTGAGAGTTTTGACTTGATTTTTGGGTATGGGCATATAGGGATGTTATGGGTAGGTGTTATAGACCCTTGTAAATGATTGTTAGAATTTTCCCCTTGGTCTTTATATTTTTAGATATTTTCTGAAGTTGACTGATTGTATTGGCTATCTGTGTGATATTTGTCTGTCTTTTGGGGTTTATCTTTGGGAAATTGTTGTGGGGCTTGGTTTGCTTTGAAGACCTTGTTGAAGGAGCATGATGAAGGAGAAGATTGAAGATCAAAACCCAGAGGTTGAGAGGCTAGAGCTTGCAAGGATGCATGGATGGAGTCCTAGTCCAGGAGCTTGTTCTCTGTTTGTGAGGTTTGAGACCCCTGAGTCTGAGGGAAGTTCATGGTACTTTCCTGAGGAAGGCACTATGGATGTCTTTCATTCTTTCTTCTCACCTCTTTCCCAAGTATCCAATGATGTTGGAGCCTTCATGTGAGTTTAGTTTCTCCTGAGGAGGAATGTAAACTGATCACAGTTGTTGAGCCACATGGGATATGATTCCTAAATGGAAGCCCCTAGTACTTTCCTGAGGAAGGCACTATGGGTCTGTTCACTTAGTTCCCTTAGTTCATGTAGGATTTCTCAAGTATCCAATGATGTTGGAGCCTTCATGTGAGTTTAGTTTCTCCTGAGGAGGAATATAAACTGATCACAGTTGTTGAGCCACATGGGATATGATTCCTAAGTGGAAGCCCCCTAGTACTTTCCTGAGGAAGGCACTATGGGTCTATTCACTTAGTTCCCTTAGTTCATGTAGGATTTCTCAAGTATCCAATGATGTTGGAGCCTTCATGTGAGTTTAGTTTCTCCTGAGGAGGAATGTAAACCGATCACAGTTGTTGAGCCACATGGGATATGATTCCTGAGTATAAGCCTCCTAGTGCTTTCCTGAGGAGGGCACTATGAGTCTGCCTACTTAGCTCCCTTTCTTTGGTAAGCTTGTTTTGAAGCTTGAAGACTGGGATTGATTTCTTTTGATTAGGGTTTTGCTTTAGGGCTTTGCTTAGAGATCTGATTAGGGTTTTGTTTTTAGGGTTAGGATTAGGGAGAGCTTAGATGTAGATAATTTCTTTCTCAGCATGGATGGTATTTCATTTCTTTTACCTGTATGACTGCAGTTTACTGTTTATTGCTTGATAGCATGTTGTTATTTTTCAGTATGATTACTGTTATTTCATGACTGGCTTGAGGTCGAGACGAGCTTGTGGAGGCTGAAGCCCCACACACATTTCCTCCCTCACTTGCATTGCATGCATTTTACTGTTAAGCTGATGCTTTTGTCTGTTTTGGTGTATCATTGACATGATCCCTTAGGACTCTCATTTCCTTTGATAAGGATTTGATGATAGACTTTTAGGTTGAAACCTATGCATGAAAATATCTAGGAGTTCCCTGTTCAAACCTCAACCATAGGATGAATCCATGGCATGATAACAGTAGGACTTGATAGTCTCCCTCCTAGTTGGGCCTGTTCTCTTCTCATCTCAAAACAGTTTAAGATACAGTAATCATGAATGATTTCTTTCGTACGTTACGAGCCTTAAGCTATCTGAGAAAGGATTGTGGGAGAGTTCCTTTTCCACAGTCTGGATGTTTAGTATGGTACCCTTTGGGTGACATGCGACGCATTCACTCTCAGGTCATAGTCTCTAGTGCGGTTGAAATCGCAAACACAATAAAAAACACTTCTTTCAAAACAGGAAATAAACCGTAGTTTCCCGAACTACGTGAGCTCTGATCTCTCATGCCTGTTGAGAGTACGTAGGCACAAGATTGCGAAGTCTTGGCGAGCTACCTTCCCCCATAACCCTTCGTAGGCCGAACTACGTTGACTCTGATTTCTCATTCTCTGATGAGAATACGTAGGCATAAAGCGCGACGCTTTGCCGAGTCATTTTTTCTTTTCTTTTTCAGCCAGCCTTGATAGGTAGATAGAATAAAACCAACCCGTCCAAGTAAACAAACAAGCGTGGATCCCGTCGAGTACGACGGACGTGAGGGGTGCTAATACCTTCCCCTTGCGTAACCGACTCCTGAACCCAGACAATGGTTGCGATGACCTTGTCTTACCCTTATTCGTCAGGTTTCTCCGATCTTTTCCTTTCCCGCTCTGAGGGATAAATAACAAAAGGTGGCGACTCTTCTGTCATGCCGACACCTTATTTTTCGCGCAAGCGACATTGGTTAACAATGGAAACTGATTACTACCATTATGCCAATACATGTCACAAGTGTCAAATGTATGTTGATAAGGTGCATGTGCCACCTACTACTCTAAATGTCTTAGCACCACCATGTCCTTTCTTCATGTGGGGATTAGACATGATTGGGATAATCGAAACTAAGGCCTCAAATGTACATGGTTTTATACTGGTTTTCATAGACTACTTTACCAAATGAGTTGAAGTTGTATCCTAAGCCAATGCCACTAAGTAAGTGGTTGTTCGCTTCTTGAAGAACAATATTATATGCTGTTATGGGATTCCTAATAAAATTATCACTGATAATGGGTCCAACCTTAATAATAAAAAGATGAAAGATTTGTGTGCACATTTTAAAATTGAACACCATAAGGATTGGCACGAAATGCTAGCTTTTGTGTTGCACGACTAACAAGCTTCAATTCACACTTCAATACAGGCAAGCCCTTACTCATTAGTCTATGTCATGAAAGCAGTCCTTCTGGTAGAAGTTGAAATCCCCTCGCTGAGGGTCCTGATGGAGGATAAGCTTGATAAGGCAGAATGGATTTAGACAAGGTTTGATCAACTCCACCTTATGGAGGAGAAGCGCCTGACTGCGTTATGTCATGGTCAGCTCTATCAGAGGCATCTTAAGAAAGCATTTGACAAGAAGGTTCGACCCTGGGCTTTTCAAGAAGGCGACCTAGTGCTGAAGAAAATCCTGCCGATTCACAAAGATTCCAGGAACAAGTGGACACCAAATTATGAAGGTTCATTCGTTGTGGTAAGATCCTTTTCTGGAGGTGCTATGATCCTCGAAACTATGGACGATGATGAATTACCACTCCATATAAATTTTGACAAAGTTAAAAGATACTTTTCCTACAAAAGTGGAATAGAAAAAAGTCTCTAAGTAAAAACCGAAAGGGCGACTTAAGAAAAAATGGCTATCCCGGTGGACAAAAAAATGATATAAACACCTAGGAAAAAATTAGGGATAAAATCAAAATAATATCACCCGCTAAGTCAAAAACTTGAAAGGGTGACTTACGCAAAAATAGGTATCCTGATGGATTAAAACCCAAAAGGGCGATCCATACAAAAGTTAGTGATTTTTTCTAAGGCAAAGACTGTAGACCATGAGTCCATGTTACCATGGAAATCTCTAGAAGAGAAGAATTGATCCATCCGTTCTCCTTAGAAGCAAGGTGTTGAGATTTTAGAGACATAAAGACTATAATAGTGTTGAAACCCAATGCAAACTCAACAGTTCCCATTGACATTAGACTTTTTCATGCACACCAATTACCTCTTCAAGGAATTGCATCCTTGCGTACTATTACCCATTTATGGTTCAAATCAATCAAAAGATAATTTTCTCACAAAAAAAATATGCCCAATTATTTTAAATTTATCTGCTTGTTTACAAAATTTCATAATTTTTTTATAAACACTACATTAAGACTTTGGTCAAATAATAAAAGCTTTGAAAGTAATAGTAAATTGTTTTTTATTTTTGAAATTTCTAAGGGGAGATCGACAATCCCCAATAAGGCTCTCGTCGCATAAAGGCATTAGATCATTTGCAGACCTCGATGGCCCCTTCAGCATAAACAACCTAGTTCTCTCAGGAATTTTCTCATATACCGCTCGACAGCAACAAATCCCTAATGAAGTCACCAAGGGCCTCCACGTCTTCTCACCGATTATAGCATCGTCCGATTCTGAGTGTCAAGAAATCAGACTCACTCAAGTCACCAACCTCTATTGGTCTCCTAAAATAAAAGTCCACCTTGCTGGCATCATCATAAATCTAAGTCGAATTGACATTGGCACCTAAAAATATCACCTTTGAAAAAGAGACCAGTTCCAAAAAAATATAATCGCTTATTAACAATTCCACATGCATTCCACATATCTTTTCATGCATAACATTCCTGTCGAAACATAAAGCTTCACCAAAAATAAAATTTAGTCAATAAATTACAACCCTTCATGCATCTTAATGCGTCAGACCATGCATAACATTCCCACCCAAATTGGAATATCATACAAAATAAAAATTAAACATACATAACATAAATCATGATCCAAGGTCAGTTAAGAGTATCCAGGACAGTCCTCAGCCAAGTTAGCGACATTTCTCTAATTGAGTTCCTACCCCGTGAAACTCAAGAGATTATTCCCCAACAAGTCATTCTTCAACTTAGTATCGACAATGATATTCCCCAGCATTTTCCTTGTTTTTGCTCCCCAAGCAGAGGTTACCCTAAAAAGTCTCTCAAGGAACTTTTCCCCTGCAGAACTTTGTCGATAAACCTTCTTCCAGAGGAGTATATGCTGAATTATTTTTCTTAACAGATGAACAATTGAGGTTTCTCGGCTAATTTTTAGGGGATCTTAACTCTTATAAATTGAAAGACTATTCCATTATTGGAAAACTTCAATTATATCACAAAAGATACTACTCTGACGATTATCAGAGAGCCTTATTTGTTTCATTTGAGGTTTCTCTACTAGTTTTCAGAGGATCTTAAGTCTTATGAAATGAAAGACTATTCCATTATTAGGAAATTTAAATTATATCACGAAATATACTGCTCTGTCGATTATCAGAGAGTCTTGTTTATTTCAATTGAATTTATGTTCTACCAATTCTCACAAAATCTCATTTAAGACAGAATTTTGGGATCTTTTCGTATCTAATTGAGTTCTTCCCAGAAAGTATGAACACATGGAAGCTCATCTTCCTAGTTTTAAGGAATATAGATAGGGGCAACTGTCACACTCAAATTTTTTCATACCTAAATTGCATTACAATTTCTTTTTTCATCTGCATTCACATGGCCATTTCATTTGATCATGCCCTTCTTTTATCAGTCAATAGTTCAACTGCACATCTAATAAGTCCATTAAAGTCAAGGGTTTTTTATCCTTGATCAATGCATTCATCCTTTTCACTTTGTCTTGATAAAGGTCCATCTACATCAAGAGAAAGTTAAAATCAAAGCTTGACTTCGTACCCTTGATTTTCTTTAGATATCATGTGCATCCTTTTTGGTCTTTTATTAGTTTTTAATTTAATGAATTCCCATGCATTCATAATTAGGTTTTAATAGGAATTTTATCATTATATGTGGATCTAATCATATTTTAAGTTAAAAAAAATAAAACAATATCTTTTGTTTTAGGCATCACTCTTGACGTTTAACCATGGTCGTTTTTTAGGCACGACCTCTAGAGGTGTGAACTCATGCTCAAAACAGTGTGAATTCAGCTTCATTTCACTACAATTTAGAAAAAACAAATTTAAATGAAATGCAAAAAATGAAACTCAATTAATCTCATCCATTCATCAACCATTTTCACTCAAATTACCCTTTTGACTCACACATATTCCCATTCTAATCTTCCTCTAAAAACCCTCCTAATAACCTCATAATTCCTTCATATTTTTTACCACCTCTTCGCTATTTAATCACTCTCAAAATTCATTTAGACTTGTATTCGTTCTCATTACTATCGGCTTATTTATTTAGTTGAGAATTAAATTCAATGAATGATTATATTGATGATAAATATATTTCTTAAAGTTTAAAAACCCTTGGTCCAATGTTAATCAGACTTTTTCAAAACCTTGATCCAACGTCAAATGACTGTTTTCTAACTCGATTATTTCGTATCGATGCAAATTCAAATCTTTTCTCAAATAAACGTAGCATTGACAATATTTTTTAAAAAAATGTGAAAGAAGAGGAACATTGGAGTCTAGTATTCCATGAAACCCTCGAATGGTCGGTCCCAAGGCATACGTCTTGGGCTAACCGCTTATTCTTTCTTTCATTTCTAAAACACTTAATATAGAGTTGGACAAAAAAGGACCATTGGAGTTTAGCATTCCATGAAAACCTTGAACAATCGGTTATGAGGCACACGTCTCGTTCTTATCGAGTGTTCGTTGTCCATCAAACAAAATTTCATAAATACCTTGAATGAAAAAGAAACATTGGAGTCTCGCATTCCATGAAAACTCCGAATAATTGGTCCCGAGGCTCACGAAAACCTTTTCAAAAAGAATATTGTTTAGTCTATTCTAATGCAAATACAAACAAGTGTTTAAGCCTCCCCACGAGTATACAAGCCAATGTTTAACCATTAGAGCACGATCCAAACACTTGTTCAATAAAACAAACCAACCCACAAAACATAGTTTTCTACGCCAAACTTTGAAGATTTGAGTTCCTCATTGTACCCCAAGGATACATAGGAACGAGACCTGCAATCTCGTCAAGTACACTAATAAAAACATTTGTGCGACCCCTTTTCTTTTCCCTTTACATATTTTGTTACTCGAAGAAAACAATTAATGTTAGCTAGCATTCAATCGCAAGTTTAACTAAAAAGTTCCCGTTGAATACAACGAACATGAGGGGTACTAACACCTTCCTCTTGCGTAATCGGCTCCCAAACCTAAATATGGTTACGACGACCATCTTCTTTTTCTTTTAAGGGTTTTTATCAATATTTTATCTTTTCTTCTTTAGAATAAATGAAGTTCGGCGGCGACTCTATTCAATATCATTTTCCATGAATGTGTGATACGCTTTGCGAATGATTGTATTTTTTGAGACGCGACAAATTCTGCTAGAGACATATTACCCACAAAATTTGAATAGATATTGTTATTTTTGAATGCGTGTTCTAAAACTGTAATACTACGACCAAATGATGCTTGTATCTCATTATATTGATTTTGGATCATTTGGTTCACAGAGTCCCAATCTCTACATAAATTACTTTTACTATTTCTCAACCGATTCTTCAGTGTAGCACGAGCAGATTCAACTCGTTTAGTTGTTGTATTTCCAAAGTGTCTAAACTTATCAATCCAAGCACAAACAATCTTCTCTTACCTGTTCTAGAATTTTACTTTCAACATGTTTTAAGAAATCTGAATATTTCTCACACACCTTCCTAAAGTGTATAACAAAATCGACTATAACTCTTTCGTAAAAGAATTTATTATACCATTATAGACATCTATTATAATTTCCCGTATCACACTATCTTTGACCATTTTCTCATCTTCACCTTTTACTTGTTCGGTCCCTAACACAAGCTTACATCTACTCCTCACATTCTTTATTATGTGATTCCTACAAAGTAATACATATGATGTAGGAAACACCTTTGCAACCGAATTCACCAGTGAGATATCCCAATCAATGACAATGACATTTGACATATTTTCTTGGTTCTTTAATAAAGTCATACACACTTCTAAAGACTAAGTAACATTGTCCTCTTTATCACTTTCTGAAAATGAAAATCTAATCGAAAAAGTCTTTTCCATAGAACTAACACCAATAATTTTCAATACTGGAAATCCGTACTTGTTTGTCTTATATGTTGAATCAATAATGAGTACCAGGAGAAAGATGTTTAATGTAACACCCTTTTCTACCCCACAAATATCATGGCAAAATAACACAGATTTCAGAGTAAAATATTTAACTCAATAAAAAAATCACCTCAAGGGCGTACATTTCTCAATATCTCAAAATAAGTCAATGCTCCGTAACACACGGGGTTTTTCCAAAATACATCAAACTACACAAATCAGCGGAACTCAAACGGCATAAATCAATGTTTTCCTCAAAAAAGGATAATAAGAAAAATAAATCAACAGTATAGTTTAACTCAAAAGAACCCAACCTGATGTTACATATCAGAGCAAGACCCTCTAAGTTAACCAAAAGGCTAACAACTCAAAGACTTCAAAAATAATCCTCGATGGTGTCCATGGCTAAACCGGGTCATCTGCACGTTATCCACGAGGAGGTAACATTAAAATAGGTAGGGTGAGTAAACCAATTCATAATATTCAATGTATAACAATTAACATGTAAAACGGCGTCATAATCATATTCAACACATTCATATCCTTTAATATGCCTCAAAGGTCACAACATCATAATTCATACAAAAAGACTCATAAATGCAATGCAACAAGACTCAATGCATGTGGTACCAATCATCACAGCGTGACGGACACTGGGCCATCAACTCTCCATAGATCCCCATCAATAGGATCAATTCTACTTGAGAACCGGAGCACATCAAAACACTTCACATCCACACAGTGGGATTGAAGCCAAAGTAATCGAGGTCTTGAACCGAAGTCCGGATGCACATGAATGCATGATGTACACGTCACAAATCATCCTCATAATATAATCATAGGTGCATCATCATTCATCATTTTCATCATCATCAAACGTCATAGCTCATCATCATAATCATCATCATACGTCATGTCATCATACTTCATCATAAATATCCTCTTCATACATCATGTCATAATATTCCATCATAATAATCATCATACGTCATGTTGTCATAATTCATCATAATAATCATCATCATACGTCATAGAAAATCATCATATAATCATGTACAAATCACATAGCGCTCACAGTCATACTCATATCAATTCATCATATTATCATATATTATCACATATTAATTCATGATATACTCGTGGTAATCCTCATACTATCGCCTATTAATCACATCAACTTCACAGTCCGACTCATGCTAATTCGTCACAGAAATCACAAAATCAAACATCAAAGCATCGATGCACACGATCAACATTCACGAAACTCTACTATGTTCGCTGGCATGTTTGCTAGGCGAGTTTCTTCGCTAGGCGAGTCTGGAAATAGCAAGGTTCGTTAGGCGAACTGTGCGATGACAGCAAATTCTGCTACGCACCAGAACACGAATTCACTCAAAAGGCTCTACGATTCACTTGCCCAATCCCCCTAAAACATTCCTAAATCATCCCTAAGGTCATACATTGATAAAGGCACAAAACCTACGGTTCATTAGGCCAATTCCGGAACATACTCCCGCCCTAAATCACCATTTTTCCTTCAATTACACCCTAAGGCATTAGAGTTACTCATTATTCAGTATTCAATCCTTTCAGGGTCAGACATACAACAATTCAAGGTTTAGGCCACGAAGGTCAAAGTTCATTATTTCTCATCTCAAACAGTTAGGAATACTTACCACTACCCATAATCATCACGGTTCTCACTATCAATTTCCCTAAGGGTTAAATTAAGGTCAAATTCCCTTTTTCCCCCAATTCTCCATAAAACCCTTAAACCCTTAATCAACCATAATCACATCGAAAGATATACATGAAAAATCATGAAAAACTATACTCCTCATACCTTAATTGACGATTCAAAGCCTTCACGATTATCTCCGGAATCTTCCGCCTCCAATCTCCTCCTCAGAGCTCTGGCCACAAAACTTTTCACGGTTAACACGAATGAATCATAGTTCCCTTCAGAATTCTATTTTGTCAAACCTAGTCTTGGGCCACACAATTGGGCTTTTCCCATAACACCCTTACTAACTCCTCTTAATACCCAAATTACCCTTATTTCACTTATATTTATTTTAACTAATAATAATACTAATATTTCCATATTGTATATTATTAATAAAATAAATAGTCCAAAATTGCATAATTCCCAATAATCCACAAAATCACTGAAAACCACCAAAATACAAATATTCTCAATTAAATAATTAATTAAAATGTTCCAATTAAATTTGGGGTGTTACAACTCTCCCCCACTTAAAAGAATTTCCGTCCTCAAAAATTACCTCAAGAAAACAGAGTCAGATACGACTCCCTCATCTGATCTTCACATTTCCAATTCCATTTTCTCCAGTTGGTCCTCCCAAAACTACCTTTACTAAGGCAATCTCTTTACCTCAAAGTTGCTTCTCGTTCACCAATCCGAACTAGCAATGCCTCAACAGTCAAATTATCTCCCACTTGTACATCGTCCATCTGAATCAAAGTACTTCCTCAACTTAGACACATGAAACACATCATGCAATTTTGCAAGCGACAACGGCAAAACAGTCTAACATGGTACTTCTTCCACGCTTCCGCTGCGCTACTCTGATACAGACCAACAAAACACGGTGTGAGCTCTCGAGACTTCAAAGCTCGACCAACACCAGTTACCATCGTAACTCTCAAAACACATCTCTTCTTGGATCCTCTTGATCTTTTCAGTCGTCTCTTGCACAATCTCAGGTCTGAGTACAACACTCTCGCCTGACTCATACCAACACAAAGAAGTCCTAAACCTCCTACCATACAAAGCCTCATACGGTGCCATTCCGATATTAGAATGATAATTGTTATTGTAGGTAAACTCAACCAACGACAAATAATTATCCCACGATCCACCTTGATCCAACACGCAAGCTCCCAGCAAATCCTCTAAAGACTGAATAGTTCTCTCTGTCTGTACATTCGTCTGCGGATGATAGGCAAACCTCGATCTCAATATGGTACCCAAAGTGTCTGCAAACTCTCCCAAAATCTCGATGAAGATCTCCGATCTCTATCTGACACGATACTCGACGATATCTCATACAATTTCACAACTTCCTCAATATACATCTCAGCTAGCTTCAACATAGAACGATTAATCCTCATACTTAAGAAGTGAGCTGATCTAGTTAATCCATCCACAATTACCCGAATCGAATCATATCCATCTCACAGTCTTTGGCAAACCCGACACAAAATCCATGGGAATGCCATCCCATTTCCATTATGGAATATTCAACGGTTGCATCAGACCCAACGATCTCTGATGTACAATCTTCGACTGTCGACAAGTCTAACCATCATATACGAATTCCACCATTTCTTTCTTCATCCCTGACCACCAAAACCATTCCATCAAATCCTGGTACCATCTTCATAGCACCGGTATGGATACTCAAACCACTTAAATGTCCATCCTTAAGAATACTCTTATCCAACTCACACTGTCAAGAACAAAAACTCTATCATGACATCTCATGATACCATTTTTCCTTAATCTGAGAATCAGCTCTTCGACTTTGATTCATCAAATTTAACCGATCTACCAACTCAAATCAGAATTCTGACCTTCTCCGATCTCTTGAAGAATACAACTAGTCAACTTCAACATACCAAGCTTAACTCCAGAAGAAGTCTCCTCACAGACCAAACTCATATCCCGAAATTGCTCAATCAGTTCTAACTCTGTTACCATCACCATCGGTATAAGCAAAGATTTCCAAATCAATGCATTAGCTACCACGTCTGCTTTACCCGAATGGTAATTCCATCCAAACCATCATCCTTCAGAAGTCCCAATCATCTCCTCTGCCTCATATTCAACTCTTTCTAATCAACCAAATACTTTTAAGCTCTTATGATCACTAAACATCTCAAATCTTGAACCAAACAAATAATACCCCCAAAGCTTCATCACAAACACAACAATAACCAACTATAAATCATGTGTCAGATAATTCCTCTTACGCACTTTAAGTTGCCTTAAAGCATTAGCCAAACCTTGTTGATGTTGCATTAACACACCTCCCAATTCCACCAACGAAGCCTCACAACATACAATAATGGTTCTGCTGGATTCGGCAAAATCAAAACATGAGCTGCTGACAGCCTCCCCAAGAGCTCTTGAAAATTTCTTCACACTTTGCATCCAAAGCAAAAGCTTGAACCTTTCAAGTCCACTGCGTCAAAGGCAAAGTTAACTTGGAAAAAATCCTTCAATGAATTCCAATAACAACCTGCCTACCCAAGGAAACTTCTAATTTCAAATACAGGTTTTTGATAACCATCAACTCGCTCAACTAAGTATGGAAAAACAATCCCGTTCATATACTCCACACACCCTCATGGTGCTTTAGTCACCCCAAATGGTACTACGAAATACTCATCATGTCCATACCTTGTTTTACAAGTAGTCCCCTGAATATTTTCAGCCTTCACACAAATCTGATGATACCCAGATCTCGAATTCATCTTACTGAACACACTTGCAACAACCAACTGACCCATCAATCATCAGTCCTTGGAAGTGAACACTTATTCTCGATAGTCACCTCGTCCACTTGTGTATAATCTACCCAAAGCCTCACAAAATCTTTTTCCTTCTTAATCAACAAAACTGGTGCACCCCACGGTGACACACTCGAACGAACAAATCTCTTCTCAAGCAAATATTCGAGTTTACTCTTCAAATCCTTCAATCCTAATGCAGACATACGATATGGAGCCATCGATATCAGACCAGTGTCAGGAACTAAGTCGATCGAAAACTCCACTTCACGTTCCGGCGGTAAATCACTTATCTCATCAGGAAAAACCTCCAAACAATAACAATTAGTTGGAAAATCACCAACTTCCCCACTTTCATTAACACTTAAAGTTTCCATCAAAATAAACATCTCAGCACCATCTTGCACCGACTCATCAAAACAATCTGTAAGCACTTAGCTTAACCCAAAGCAATTCACTGTTCACGCCATCTAAGCTTGCAAGACACATCTATCCCATCCAACATGACTCCGTCCACTATCAACAAGAGATTAAGGGTGATCAGTTCCTCAAGTTGTCAATAGACAGTTGAAAATCATGATGAGGCATAAACCATCTTAACTAAACTATAAGAGCGTTCATCTACACATTGCGCCACTACTTCACACTTGCAGCATCCTGGAAAAGCACAGCTTCTCCCCCACTAGTTTATTTCCCACTTCTGCATGCAAAGGTTAGAGAACAAACATATACCGACAGTGTTTTCACACACATGTCGCGTACAAGGGAACAAAGGACATTAGACACCTTGGTCGGACGGGCCGACCTGATCTGATACCACTAATGTAACACCCTTTTCTACCCCACAAATATCATGGCAAAATAGCACAGATTTCAGAGTAAAATATTTAACTCAATAAAAAAATCACCTCAAGGGCTTACATTTCTCAATGTCTGAAAATAGGTCAATGCTCCGTAACACACGGGTTTTCCCAAAATACATCAAGCTACACAAAACAGCGGAACTCAGAGGGCATAAATCAATGTTTTCCTCAAAAGGGGAAAATAAGAAAAATAAATCAACAGTATAGTTTAACTCAAAAGAACCCAACCTGATGTTACATATCAGAGCAAGACCCTCGAAGTTAACCAAAAGGCTAACAATTCAAAGACTTCAAAAATAATCCTCGATGGTGTCCATGGCTAAACCTGGTCATCTGCATGTTACCCACAAGGAGGTAACATTCAAACAGGCAGGGTGATTAAAACAATTAATAATAATCAATGTATAACAATTAACATGTAAACCGGCATCATAATCATATTCAACACATTCATATCCTTTAATATGCCTTAAAGGTCACAACATCATAATTCATACAAAAAGACTCATAAATGTAATGCAACAAGACTCAATGCATGTGGTATCAATCATCATAGCGCGATGGACACTGGGCCATCAACTCTCCATAGATCCCCATCAATAGGATCGATTCTACTTGAGAACCGGAGCACATCAAAACACTTCACATCCACACAGTGGGATTGAAGCCAAAGTAATTGAGGTCCTGAACCGAAGTCCGGATGCACATGAATGCATGATGCACACGTCATAAATCATACTCATAATAACATCATAGGTGCATCATCATTCATCATATTCATCATCATCAAACGTCATAGCTCATCATCATAATCATCATCATACGTCATGTCATCATAATTCATCATAAATATCCTCTTCATATATCATGTCATAATATTTCATCATAATAATCATCATACATCATGTCGTCATAATTCATCATAATAATCATCATCATACGTCATAGAAAATCATCATATAATCATGTACAAATCACATAGCGCTCACAATCATACTCATATCAATTCATCATATTATCACATATTATCACATATTATCACATATTACCACATATTAATTCATAACTATACTCGTGGTAATCCTCATACTATCGCCTATTAATCAAATCAACATCACAGTCCCACTCATGCTAATCCGTCATAAAAATCACAGAATCAAACATCAAAGCATCGCTGCACACAATCAACATTCGCGAAACTCTGCTACATTCGCTGGCATGTTCGCTAGGCGAAGGACTCTTTGCTAGGTGAGTCTGGAAACAGCATGGTTCGCTAGGCGAAGCTTTCATCGCTATGCAAACTGTGTGATGACAGCAAATTCTACTATGCACCAGAACACAAATTCACTCAAAAGGCTCTACGATTCACTTACCCAATTCCCCCAAAACATACCTAAATCATCCCTAAGGTCATACGGCGATAAAGACACAAAACCTACTGTTCATTAGGCCAATCCCGAAACATATTCCCACCCTAAATCACCATTTTTCCTTCAATTACACACTAAGGCATTAAAATTACCCATTATTCAGTACTCAATCCTTTCAGGGTCAGACGTACAACAATACAAGACTTAGGCCACGAAGGTCAAAGTTCATTATTTCTCATCTCAAACAGTCAGGAATACTTACCACTACCCATAATCATCATGGTTCTCACTATCAATTTCCCTAAGGGTTAAATTAAGGTCAAATTCCCTTTTTCCCCCAATTCTCCATAAAACCCTTAATCAACTATAATCACGTCGAAAGATATACATGAAAAATCATGAAAAGCTATACTCCTCATACCTTAATTGATGATTCAAAGCCTTCAAGATTATCTCCGGAATCTTCCGCCTCCAATCTCCTCCTCGGAGCTCTGGCCACAAAACGTTTCACGGTTAACACGAATGAATCCTATTCCCTTTAGAATTCGATTTTGTCAAACCTAGTCTTAAGCCACACAATTGGGCTTTTTCCATAACACCCTTACTAACTCCTCTTAATGCCCAAATTACCCATATTTCACTTATATTTGTTTTATCTAATAATAATACTAATATTTCCATATTGTATATTATTAATTAAATAAATAGTCCAAAATTTCCTAATTCTCAATAATCCACAAAATCACCAAAAACCACCAAAATATGAATATTCTCAATTAAATAATTAATTAAAATATTCCATTTAAATTTGGGGTGTTACATTGAACAACTTTATGGAATCAAGATGACTCAAAAATATATCTCGAATATTTTTTCCATCATCACATACTCTGTACCTAGATACATAATGGTTATCATCCAAAAGTGTTCTAGACTGGGCCTCGGCTTGGTCGAACAGGCCCAGCCCAGTATTGTCACACAGGCCAAAACCAGCTTGGGTTGCATAGCCGGGAACATAGCCCCGTCGGGCACACAACCCCCGTCGGGCACACCAGCCCTGTCGAGCACTCGATGCCCTCCGCGGGCAAAATCTCCTCCCCTGTCGAGCAGGATGAACGTGTCCTTCACATGTTCTCCACGTGCTCCCCTCCGCGGGGACACGTCACTTACCAACTGCCCACCTCCGAAAGAGCAGGTCAAACCTACTTTCCGGAGTTCACGGAGCAGTTCAACTAGGGCGAAGACCACGTTCTGGTCTTCACTACGCCACGTAATCCCTAACAGTCACTTGGGTTGGGCCTGGCCATCCAGCCTAACTCAAATGACCGTTGGCCCAACGCCGGGGTCTCTCTGTAAATACCTTCTTCCACAAGAGGGTCAGGTATTCACTTCTTACCCTTTTTCTGTATTTGCTGTCACTCTGTCCAATCTCTCATTTTGCCATCGGAGTGTCTTGCAGGTACACCCCCTCCTCATTTTCAACACAGGCGAACGGTAGCAGTCCAGCAGAGTGTGGCCAGCCCGTGGTCCCCTTCTGATCAGGTCAGATCAGTGGCGTCGTCTGTGGGAACATAAGCTTCCCCGTTCCTCCGAGAAGAGAACCAAAGTTTCATCTCAACTTCAGGATCATGACTAGCCCACACCGTGATGATATCCTTCCTGACCTAATTCACGCTCCCGACATGAATGGTAGCAGGAAAACGGAGACGTCCCAACGCCTAGAAGCCGACGACAGAGACGGCCAAACTGCCTCTCCCTCATCTGACGAGGCTGCTCACCAAACCATTTTCAGACCAAGGAGCCCGACAGCCTTCCAGCCCATCCCCATACCGGCTGGAGCAGATCCAACGGTGGCCGCCCTCTTCGTGGCCATCAACCAGACGAATCAGCTGCTGTTCCATCAGAGCACCTGCATTGGCGCGCTAGAGCGTGAAGCCCCGTTAAGGTCCCCTCCGCGGGAAGACCCTAACAGAAACTCGAGGAGTCCGTCCCCTCATCCCAGGGACCGTCAACCTCGACTAGAGAGGCCTCAACCTGCTGTTGCGCGGGAACAACGCCTGACCAGAGGAGAACCCACGGCCAGACAGTAGAGGCCACAAGATCAAGTTCATCCGACATCGGGACGATCATCCCCTCATTCATCGATTCTCAGCGACGAAGACGAATACAGAACCCCCTTGTCCCGAGAAATCATGGCTTCTCCCATTCCGCACGGGATGAAGAAATGCCATTCTCGACTACCGCAGTGTCTGGGGCGCCATCAAGTGCAGACTCTTCCCAATAACTCTGAGGAAAAGTGCCATGACTTGGTACAAAAGTCTGGAGCCGGAGTATGTTACCTCGTGGAGAATACTGAAAGACCTCTTCTCGCGACACTTCACGGTGTCCAGGCACCATCCAAAGACAGAAGCCGCTCTAGGCGTAATAATCCAAGCCCCTGGCGAACCTCTCCGAAACTACATCGAGAGATTCACCCGGGATGCAGTGCAGGTGACGGCCTCGGAGGAAATGAAGCGTTATCTGATGGAACAGGGCCTATGCCACGATTCCAAATTTTATAAATCTGTGGCCATTCACCGACCAGGTTCCCTTCAGGACTTCCTCAACAGAGAAACACACTACATCCGCTTCGAGGAGACCCAGGCGGCCAACTCCGCCCTCGACAGCAGAGACAGGGAGACCCCCCGCAGGTCCCGAGAAGATGGATCTTCAAATCACCGTCGGGGAGGAGACCGGCGGCGAGAAGACCATCCCAGAGAATCCCGCGAGCAGAAGGGACCAGTCGGTTGCTTCACGGAGTACACCGCCCTCGTCACTCCCCACGAGCGCATACTGGCTGAATGCGCCAAAACCGAGTTCTTCCAGGGAGGGGTCCGCTTTCCAAAGCAAACACCCCCAAAACCTAACGTGGACAAGTCGAAGTACTGACGTTTCCACAGATGTCACAGCCACGTTATTGAGGAGTGCATCCACTTGAAGGACGCAATCGAAATATTAATCAAAGACGGGCCCCTGAAGAGGTACACTCAAGGAGGAGAGGCCCCGCGACAAAAAGAAACTCCCGAAGCAAAGAGAGCCGATGACCTCCCTACCCCTGACGACGACAGTGGCCTGTAGGTCGCCCTCAACATTAGTCGGCCAGAAGATTGGTTCGCCCTCAGGGAATTCGGCCTCCCCTCTGACGTCGATCTCCCCAACGAGCCAATACGCCCGAACAGTCGATGGGAATACTTCCCCAAGGCAATGTTCATCTCTGGTGGACCCCCGACCAGGATATCCGTAGGGTCGGTAAAACGAAAGTTTGAGGAGCTCATTACCAACAGCTTCAGCAAGATGAGCAGTCTGGAGAAATTCCGAGGACGATCCAACCCGATCACTTTCTACCTCGAGGAACTCCCCGGTGGTGCACCTAACTCCACCATCCCTCTCCTGATACGGGCACAGATAGCGAACTTCGATGTTCGTCGCATCTTGGTCGATGGAGGGAGCTCAGTGGACATCATGTACACCCACCTTTTCTCCACCCTCCAGCTCGATGAGTCCAACCTATCTCCATATCTGGGCTCTGACCTCCAGGGCTTTAACGAGACAACGACTAGGCCATGGGGATACGTGGAGCTGAAGGTCACTTTCGGGGAAAAGGAGACAGCAAGAGAGATCAATGTTCGTTTTCTCGTCGTTGAGTGCTCATCCCTCTACAACTGCATCCTGGGCAGAACAACGATAGCTGAACTCACCATGGTACCCTCCACTGTTCATCTAAAGATGAAATACTACACCAAGCGAGGAGCCGTCGTCACCCTCAACGGAGACATCGACGCCACCCTCCAGTGTATCAAAGCCACTCTGAAGGTACTAAGTACCATCGGTGCACCGACCAAGAAAGCAGCGTCTCCCAGCGCCCCAGAAGGTAAGCCAAAGGACCAGGTCGGCTCAGTAGATCTCGATAGCCGCTTCACTGAAGAGTCAGACCCCGAGGATAGCATCGGCGGCACGCGTCCAACAACCACCGGGCAGCCCACCTACCCAACACGCCCCTTTCCAGACGGAGACTTCGAGATAGTGACCATAGGTGACGACACCTCGAAGACCGTGAAAATAGGAGCAGGACTGCCCGAACTCGCGAGGAAGCAACTAAAAGCCTGTCTCCGAGAGAACGCTGACCTCTTCGCCTGGATTGCCGCAGAGATTCCCGGACTCGACCCCAAGGTCGCATGCCACCAAGTTTCCATCAATCTCGCTGCTAAGGCCGTAGCGCAACGTAGACGTAAGCAGTCCCCCGAAAAGTCGGAGACTGCTGAAAAAGCAATAAAAGACCTCCTAGAGGCAAATTTTATTTTGGAAGCCTGGTATTCAACCTGGCTGTCCAATGTTGTACTCGTTAAAAAGAATAATGGAAAATGGTGCATGTGTGTTGATTATACTGATCTCAACCGGGCATGTCCTAAGGGTGCCTACCCCCTTCCTAACATCGACAAGCTCGTCGACAACTCGGCGGGCTTCAAAATATTATCCTTCATGGATTCCTACTCAGGGTACAATCAAATCCCTATGGATGACCACGACAAACAGAGCACGACCTTCATGACCGAGTCGAGAAATTACTACTACAACATGATGCCCTTCGGCCTGAAAAACGCTGGCGCCACGTACCAGCGGATGATGAATAAAGTCTTCCGACAAGAAATCAGCGACATGCTCGAGGTATACATGGATGACATGATAGTCAAATCCTGTACAGAGGTCGACCACAGTGCTCACCTAAAGAAAGTCTTCGAAATGGCGAGGAGCTGCAAAATGCGCTTCAATCCAGAGAAGTGCACCTTCGAGGTTCGAGCAGGGAAATTCCTCGGATTCTATCTAACCGAACGAGGAACTGAAGCTAACCTCGATAAGTGCCGAGCTTTCTACGAGATCGCTACGCCTAACTCAAAAAAGTCCATACAATCCCTAAACGGTGTGCTCGCGTCGCTCTCTCGCTTCATCGCCAAGTCCGCACAACATGCCCTTCTCTTCTTCAAGTTACATAGGAAGGAATCCGCATTCGAATGGGCAGAAGAGTGCGAGCAAGCCCTCCACCACCTCAAACGCATCCTATCCGAGCCGCCCGTGCTAACAAGGCCGCAGACCAGAGAGACCCTATATCTGAACCTAGCCGTTACAAACGAGGTCGTCAGCGCGGTGCTAATCCGAGAAACCACCAAAGGGCAAAGCATAATTTATTTCACGAGCAAGGCCCTCCACAGTCCCGAAGTAAGATACCAGCAGATTGAAATGGTCGCCCTGGCCCTCATCACCGCCGCCAGACGCACACGGTACTATTTCTTGGCACACACCATCGTGGTCAGAACCGAATAGCCTGTCAAACAACTCCTCGGTTGGCCAGACATGGTTGGACGAATGATGAGATGGTCGCTAGAATTATCCGAGTTCGACATTGCCTACGAAGGCAGGAAAGCCCTTAAAGCACAAGTATTGGTCGACTTCGTCACCGAGATGACTGTCGCTAGTGCGAAAAAAGAGACCGGCAATGACAGAAGAGTCGCCACCGTGCGTTATTTATCCCAAAAGAGGGAAAGGGAACGCTCAGAGAAAACCTAACGAAAAAGGGAAAAGATGAGGTCATCGCAACCAAGTCCTAGGTTCGGGAGTCGGTTACGCAAGGGGAATGTATTAGCACCCCTCACGTCCGTCGTACTCGACGGGATCCACGCTTGTTGTCTATCTAAAAGGGTTTTAATCTATCTAGATAAAGGCTTAAGGACAAAAGAAAAGAAAAGATGACTCGGCAAAGCATCCCTGCTCCGTGCCTACATATTCCCGTCTGGTACGAGAAATTAGAGTCAACGTAGTTCGGCTAACTACAGGCGAAAGGTGGGGAAGGTTGCTCGCCGAGACATCGCGTCTCATGCCTACGATCTTTCATCGGGAATGAAAGATCGGAGCAAACGTAGTTCGGGCTAACAAGACCACTAGTTGGTTCAAAAGTTTTACCCGAGTAGGATTAACAAACGGTTCTAGCAGTTGGTGTATGCAGCTCGCTCGTCGGAGACTTAGGCGTTTACCGTTTGCGGTAGAACCGAGAGTTAAAAAAACTCTCCTTACAAAAATGGTTTTCCAAAGTTAGGGGTCCCGAGGGACAAAAAGAGGTTTGAAGTTTGTTTTTGAAGTCTTTTAGAGAAGAAGTGTTTTGAGTTTTGTTTGTAACTCATGTTGCACTAAAGACTATGACCTAAGAACGAATGCGTCGTATAACACCCTAAGGGTGTACACTAAACACTCTAAGAAATTGAGAGGAAGCCACTCAATCACCATTTCCCAAGTAGCTTAAGGCTCATAGCGTACAACACTTGTTAATCTTTATTAAGTGTTTTATGAAAGTTTGAAGATGAGAAGAGAAAGGACACACTAAAGGGGAACTAATCCAATCCTAAAGTTGTCATGAAAAGTTGAACCTATGATAGAAGTTTAAGAGGGGACTACCTAATGTTATCATGCATGGTTGGAACCCTAATGTCTAATCATAACCTCTCTTGAAAAAGAGAGATTAGAGATCCTAAGGGAAGGAAGACAAAAGAAGAAGAAGAAAAGGAAACATGCAAATGCAAACATACAAACATCGAATGCACAAGTAGAATGATAGTGGGAGGAAAATTGTGTGGGGTAGTAGCCTCCACAAGCTTATCTCAACCAAGCATGCATATGATAAATGCAAGAAATAAAGAGAAGAAGATGCATCAAAAGCAAACACACAAAAGCATTCAAAAGTGGGATGAAATGGCCTAAACCAAACAACATCAACCACAATGCACAAAACCACACATAAATAAAAAGCAAAGGATGCCTAAAAAAAGTGAGGATGGGAGGCTAGTATGAGGACAGCAAGGAACTCATAAAATTCACTCAACCATGAGCATCACAAACAATGTGCAAAGAGGCACAAGAAAACATCAAGAAAAATCCTCAAGGATACCATCACTTTAGGTAGGTTTCAAGTACCTCCTAAGGAGAAACCAAACCACCTTAAATGACACTCCATGATCATTGGACAGAAGGGAGATGAAGAGGATAAAGCTCAAAAGCAAGAACAAGTCATATCAAAAAGAAGTGCAAGCAAAAGCACAAAGAAAGCAAGCATGCATCACATTGAAGTTCAAGTTGAAAGCCTAAAAAGAAATGCACAAACCAACAAGAAATGAACATAATTTTGACCTAAAAATGAACATACATCAAGCTCAACATGTCTATTATGTGAAACAAAAAGATTTGAGAGCTCAAAGGATCCACAAGGGTCATTTCCAATTCAAACTAGGTCATACACTTGTGTGAATCTCCCTTGGAGGTAACTTGACTTGCAAGTTACCTCAAAATTAGGAAAATGGTTCAAAAATTAACAAATAAAATGCACAAGGAAGCTAAACATGTTGGAAAACAGAGACCATAGACACAAAGCAAATATTCCCTCAAAGCACCATTAAAAGAAAAAGTTCCTTAAGATGCACCACTTTGAAATGGGAGAGACAAAGGTCAAAAGAAAAGCACCAAAAGTCAACCCTAAAGTCAACCAACCAGGGGTAAAATGGTCCTAAAAAATTGATCAACTCATCATTGAGATGAGGATCAATTCTTAATCATTGGATTAAAAAGAATGGAGAGAAACAAATGCAAGAACACACAATGTCACAATTTAATCCATTTAAAACAACTCCAATGTTTAATTCCTTTTTTAATTGAAAAATAAACCAAAAAAATAAAATAAAAATGTCTAAAAATAGTAGACATCTCAAAGTGTCTAAAAATATTTTTGTGGAATTTTAGGAACATTGAAATTATTTTTAATGATTTAAATTGAAAACATAATTAAAACAAAATAAAAAAAAATAAAAAGAAAATGATAAAGCCAGTGGTGTCAATAGCAGGCCAGGTTAGTGTAAAATGGAAATGGGCCCAGCAGGGGGCGTGAATAGCATACACGGTTCAAGTCCACAAACAATAACCAAAAACAAAATAAAATTGGTGATCACGTGTGTGCCAGGTACGTGCGTGCAGCATGGAAAGCAATGTGGTGCATCAGATCAAACAACCAAACAATCATGTGGGTCAGAATGTGCCAACACATTAAATGAAATTTAAATGAAATCATATGCGTGCAGGCAACTATGGTGTAGCGTGAGTCTTAATCATGCGCGTTCATTCTAAAAGTACGCAAATCATACGCCTTACACGAGGCCACATACGCGGTCAATAGTCAACAAGCCTGAGGGCAAACCACAAGCATTGGATCGGTCTACTAAGTCAAAGAGCCAAGCCATATCTAACAGCCAGGGAGCCGTCTTCTTCATTTGAATTTGGAGGGAACTAGGTGGTGGCTAGTGAACAATTCCAGTCATCTCCTTCAATTTTCCGGCCACCACAGCAACACACAATTGGCAAAACATGTCCAAATTTAACAAACCTTATATGAAAATTGATCTACACATCATGAGGATCACAAATCTATGGCTAGTTTTCATTAATTGTACACAACAAGAGCAAATCGAAGTAAAACATTTTGGATCCATAAAATCAAAAGTTCACAAACATCATTCAATTTTGTCCAGAAATCATCTACATGGAAGCAACAAGTAAGCACGAAGCCTCAAGAACAGATCACACCAAGTCAAAACAGTTTGGAGCTTATAACTTCAACCATCACAAATGCCAGTTTGTTTTAGTGATTAATGATCTACATGTTTCCTAGGTTTCAAGTATGCAAAAATGGCAAAGAATCATGGCATATTCAGAGAGAAAAGTTGATTTGAAGATACCTAGTGGAGAACTTCCACTGAGCCTTCAAATGTGCAGAATTCTTAGTGATTTTGATCCAGAAACGTTCAGTGATCCTTCTTAGATATGTTTGCAAGCTTGATTTGCCTTGAATCTTGCTAATTCTCCAAAATCGGGTTTCAACTTTTCACCACTTTTTTCAAATGCTCTTGATCCAATTCTGCCTCCAAAATGAGTTGTGATGATTTGTGAATGATAAAAAGTTTATATGTGATGAATTTGAATCATAAGAAAGCCCAATGGCAGTCCCTAGAGCCCAATTGCAAATCCATGGAATTCGAGTTTTAGAGCTTTTCCATGTGCACGAAATTCCTTCCAATTTGCCTCCAAAATGCTTCAAATCACTTGCTGGTAGTGTAAGGAGTGTGAATGGATGTGATTTGATCCTTGTTTGATCTTGATGGTTGATATTCCAAGTGTACCTTAAGCTTGAAGTAAGCTTGAAAATGGCTCATCAAAACACACCAAATTCAAATTTTGAAATTGCCATCATGCTTGGAATATGTTTTGCACTCAAAAAATATACTTACTTGCACAAAAATGACCCAAAATGAATTAATTCCTATTTTGCCCTTTTAAGCTTTTTCCCATGAATTTTCCTCCACCAATTCTCCATTCCAAGACAAATCCATGACTTCTAAATGTTTGGTTGAACAATTGACACCATTTGGATCACATTTGATGTTGGAAAGATCTCCATTTGAAGTGTGCAAGATGGTGAAATGACCTATAATGAAAATGACTTATAATCTCACTTTCCCAAAATACCCCTGCCTTGCAAAGCTTATAACTTGAGTTCTACAAATCAGAATGAGGACTTCTAGAACTTTTTGGAAAGCTGAGATCATAATGAACAACTTTCATGTTTACTTGAAGTTGAGGAGAAACATTCTTCTAGGTCAAAAATGTCTTGGAAGTTGGTTGACTTTTGTTGACAAAAATCACATTCATCTGATGACCTGTAACTTGTCAGCACTATAACTAGAGTTCCATAAATCCAATGGAGGACTTCTAGTACTTAAAAGAAAGCTATGAACATGATCTACAAGTTTCATGTGTGAGCCAAGATGAGATGAGACTTGCATCTTGAGATAAGTGGTCTTGAAGTTAGGCACTAAACAGGGGATTTTACACTGAGAATCCTAATTTAGTAACTCCTCAAACTTTGGATTCTTCTTGAATTGATCTTGGAATAACATCTCAAGTGCCTCAACATAACATTCCATGATCATAAAGACTTGTAATTGAGTCTTAATCTCCTTCAATTGCACAGTTTACTTAGGGTTGACCAAATGAAAACCCTAATTACAACACCTTCAACTGTGGCTCTTCACACTTGGCATAAACACTTGGATGAGCTTCACAATTACCCTTAAGGTATCCAATGAGCTTAAATGACAATATCTCTCCATAACCATGGGCTTGTGGTCCTCAAATGATCCTCAGATAGGCTCCTAGACAGGAGATGAACCATATTCACTTGCTTGCCTTTCTTCAAGGACTTTGACTTGCTTCTGATGATAAGACCCCCTTGAGCATTTGAATATAATTTCTTGATTAGGCCTTGAACTTGGTAACCTCAACATTCTAAGCACACCTTTTTTGATCCCCTGCTAAATGCAACAATGATATGCAATGCAAAATGCTAGAACAATGAAATGCTAATGCAATGAAACAAAAGCCAGCTAAAGAAAAAGGTTGGGCAAATTTTGGGGTGCAACAGCTGCCCCTATTCAAACGGCTTGGACCTGACTGGGTGAAAAGCGAACGACTTTTAGATAATCAAGGTAAAAGACGGTTGAATATTGCGCTACTGCGAAAAACGGGGCCGGCAATGACAGAAGAGTCGCCACCGTGCATTATTTATCCCAAATGAGGGAAAGGAAACGCTCAGAGTAAACCTAGCGAAAAGGTATAAGACAGGCCTTCGCAACCAAATCTCGGGTTCGGGAGTCAGTTATGCAAGGGGAAGTTATTAGCACCCTTCATGTCCATCGTACTCGACGGGATCCACGCTTGATTGTTTGTCTCAAAGGGTTGTTAACTATCTACCTATCAAGGTTGATTTGAAACAGAAAAGAAAAGATGACTCGGCAAAGCATCACGCTTTATGCCTACGTATTCTCATCAGAGAAATCAGAGTCAACGTAATTCGGCTAACTACGGGTTACAGGGGAAGGTTGCTCGCCAAGACGTCGCGTCTTGTGCCTACGTATTCTCATCAGAGAAATCAGAGCGAACGTAGTTCAGGTAACTAAGGAACACATGTTTATTCTATTGTTTTTACCCGAGTAAAGTTAAACAACGGTTCCAGCAGTTAGGGACAATGCCTGTTTGCGGTAGAACCGAGGCTTAACAACACTCTTTTCTTCAGAAAAGGTTTTCCTTGAGTTACGGGCCCACGGGGCAAAAAGAGGTTTGAACGTCTGTTTTTGTCTTTTATCGAAAAGAAGTGTCTTTTATGGATGTTTGCAATTCGTATCGCACTAAAGACTAGGATCTATGAGTGAATGCGTCGCATGTCACCCAAAGGGTACCACACTAAACATCCTGATCATTGGAAGGAAACCCTCCAACAACCATTTCCCAGATAGCTTAAGGCTCGTAACGTACGACGCGAATCTGCCTTTATTATGTATTTTTTGTTGTTTGAGATAAGAGAGAGAGGAACTCTACAGGGGAAACTATCAAGCATCCTACTGTCATCATACAAAGGATTCATCCTATGATTGAGGTTTGAAAAGGGATCTACCCTAATGTTATCATGCCTGAATTCAATCCTAAAGTCTATCACAAGCATCCTATCAAGGAGACTGGAAGTCCTAAGGGCACATGCAAAGAAGGTATCAACCAACAGCAAAAGAGTCAAACAGTAAAGCTATCAAGCTAAAACAAACACAAATGCATATGATGCAGCAATACAAACAGAAGGAGGCAAACTCAACTTATAGAGCAAGCAAGCACAAACAACACAATACACAGGCAAGGGAGGCTAACTCAACCTTCAGCCAACAAGCAAAGCCAAACAGTAACAGACAAGCAGAGGGAGACAGACTCAACCTCTAATGCAATCAAGCAAAGGGAGGCAAGCTCAACCTTTCAAATGCACTTAGTCCTAAAACCAAATACATGAAATCCTATTCTAATGCATCATACCAAACAGACAGTCACACAAATACAGTCAAACAGTAAAACACAGCAAAGCAGTCCAGCAGCAAAGCAATCCAACAGTCTGACAGACAGTCTTCTATCTTCTTGACCAAGTCATCCATCAAGAGAAAAGGAAGTAAGGACTCCATCTTCAAGCTTCAACATGCTCCATCAAGAGATTATGTGAATCCACACAAAAATCATTAGATGATGAGGGGAAGCATGATGGAAACCAAAGGAATCCATCATGACACTCAACCACTCGTTTAAGATTGGTATCCTCAAAGGTTCTACCTTTTGTGGTAGGCCTTGAGTCCTTCCAAAGGAGGGACTAGGCTCCCACAAAGGGACCTTGCATCATTGGATGGGAAATGGAATGCAAATCAAAGCAAACCACAATTATGAAAAAGGAAGAAACTTCTAAAAGCTCTAAAACCCTAATTCTACAAACTCTAAAAGCAACTCTATCAAGAGAACTAATACACCAAATTAACCCTTGAGATTCAATCTACAGAAGCCTTAACATGTCTACTAGACCATCAGGAAAAGTTTAGAAACTTATCATAAGCTAAAGGTCACTTTTGAAGTCAATCTAGGGGAAGTACTATGTTAGAAGCATCCTACAAATAGCCTAGATGTAAAATCTAACTAAAATATTAAATCAATTACTAAAAATCTACAAAATTTTCTAAGGGATCCTAAATGTGTTGAGAACCTATGGTAACAAGATTAGAGCCTAATTCAATGTTTAAGGGCACTAATGAAATTCTAAACTAAAAGTTGTCAAGTGAAGATCCAAAAGGGGAAGGTCTACAAACCTAATCCAAAACCAAACATAGAGTCATCTAAAAATCACCATAAAAATCCTATAGCATCATCAACATGTCTACTACCAACCAGTAAAAGATCAAATCCTAATTCTATACCAATCAATAGCACAAAAATCATCAAACAACAAGCCCAAAATACCAAATTAAATGAATTAACAAAAATGGAAAACTGGAAATTAAATTGAAAATTCAGCCAAAATAAAATCTAAGAGCATCAAAAAGTCAGAAATTAAAACAAGGAGCATGCACATATTTTTTTTCCACATTTTTCTGTTCAATATTCAATTTAATATGAATTTTAGAAGAAGAAATCAATTAAAGAAAATCCAAAAATGAAATAAAGAAATAAAACCTTAGAAAATACCACAACCCTAAGATCTATTGACCAGTCCACTCATCCTAAGGCTAAGCGCGCGCCAGCACATTAATGAAACTGCAGCGTTTTGGCTAGTCAAATTCCAAGTTCTCAGGGTGAATCTCGTGCGCACGATCTGCTTACAAAGTCCATGAATTCAAACTGATCCAATGGTGATGGCTTATCTTCCTCGTTTAAACCTGCAACTGGGGGGGAACAAGTGTGGTGGCCGGAGAAGACCTCCGGTTGTCTTCTCCGGTGGGTTCAACAGTGGTTTATCACAAAATCTCACCAAAGCTCAAGAAAATTATACAGCTCTTCTCCAAATTTCACACTGATCTCGAATCTACTCTCCATTTATCCTAATTCTCAAATGAATCTTGAAACACGATAGTGAACAGAAAAATCACCAAAATAATGATCATCACCAAACTTGAAATTCTTTCCATAGATCTCTTCCTCACCTCTCAGGGATCAACCTAAGCTATTCAATTCTTGCTAACACCTCAACATCAAGCAGATATCAATCCAAACAGAAATGTCATCATGATCTAAGCCATCACTAACCTTCAAGATTATGATCCTAAATCCATCTATGTTCCATCTACATCCTAACCACAGGTCTAAATCACTCTACATCAGCCTAGAATGAGCGGAATTCTGAAGTTTACCAACCTGAACTGAAGCTTGAAATTGGAGTAGTTGCAGTGTGAATCTTGATCTCGAACTGTGCAGAAACTTTCACTAAAGCTTGTCTGTGCCCTTGGAATCCTCAATTCTCCTTGAAACGGCCTTGAACTCAAAACACGTCTCCACTTTTAAAGCTTGAAGCTCTAACTGCCACAACTGATTTCTTCACCAAAATGCTACCAAACTTGCTCTGAACTGGATTAGGAACTTATATGTGATGTGTTTGGACAGTTATCAGCCCCATTGGAAGCCCAATTTAAGATATCCAAAATCCAATTTTCCTTCAAAAATGTGAACATGGTATCCATTAATTCTGCATGATTTCTGCCTCAAGAAGATTCATATGCAATGCTCATGACTTGTTGAGTATGAATGGACCAGATTGAGTCCTCAATTTCATCCCATGGTGGATCTTGGATGTGTGACTTTCTCATGAAGCAACAAGAAGAAAGTCCATGAATTATGAACCAAACTGAATTTCTACTATTTCTAATGTGTTCAAAATGTTATTTCCAATCAAAATATGCACTCATTTGTCATTTTTTGAACACTTGTGAATTGTTTTGAATTTTTCTCTTTTAATGCCTTTGAAAATGACCTTTTGTCAAATTCCTCAAACCAACTCTTGTCCTAAGCCAAATAAATTCCTCATGGATGCTTGGTTGAATTTAAAATCCCATTTTGAGCAAGTTTCATGTTGAACAAAACTTCATTTGAAGTGTGGAAGATAGTGAAAATGACCTATAATGTAAAATGACTTATAATCTTACTTTCCCAAAATACCCCTGCCTTGCAAGCAATGTATCTTGAGTTTTACAAATCCAATCATGGACTTCTAGGACTTTTTGGAAAGCTAAGAAGATAAGGAACAACAATCATGTTTGGTCCAAAGATAGGTGAGACTTCCTCCTAGGTCAAAACTGGCATGGGAGTTGGTTGACTTTCAAGCTCCAAATTCACATTCATCTGAGGACCTATAACTTGTCTGGCTTGTAACTTGAGTTCTATAAACCCTATCAAGGACTTCTAGTACTCAAATTAAATCTATGAAGATGCTCTACCACATTCATGTAGAGGCCAAGATGAGATGAGGATCACATCTTGAGCTATGTGGTCTTGAAGTTGGGCATCAAGATAGGGGATTTTACACTGTCAAGCTTAGAAACCCTAACTCAATAACTTCTCACACTCTTGATTCATGATGAGATAACCTTGGAATCATCCCTAGGACATCTCAATACACCAATCCATGATCACATGGCCTTGAAATGAGGTCTCATCCTACTCCAAATTCAACTGTTGACTGAGGGTTGACCAGATGAAAACCCTAGTTGCACCAATCTTGGTTGTGGCTTCTCATACTCTTCAAAGTGACTTGTTTGAGCTCCATGATGACTATCAAGACATTATATTAACTTTCTTAATCTCTAGGCTTCTTTTATTTGACTCAGAATCATCTGTGGAACTCCCATGCTCTTCAAGATAAGAGACATGATCACATGTAACCAACCTACTTCTCTAGGGATCTTCAACTTCTTTGGTAAAGACATCAACCCTTGGATACTTGAATGAAGACTCTTGAATAGCCTTGATCTCTTGCACACATATCAATGTAATGCATATGGTAATATTATGTTAAATGAAATGAAACACAAGCTAAGTAAAACAAGGTTAGGCAAATTTTGGAGTTCAACAGCTGCCCCTATTCAAACGGCTTGGACCTGACTGGGTGAGAAGCAAACGGCTCTCAAACAATCAAGGTAAAAGACGGTTGAATACCCACAAACCCGGAAATTTGCCAACCACAAAATACTGTACTCTGATTGGAAAATAATCGGAACTCTGAAATGTTAGTTGCACGACAACTCGCTGGTGAACAATTAAACTAAAATCTCCGTCAGGATGATCGTCTGATTTCACTGTAGGTCCTCGTCCTTAAATCATCAAGGGATCACTGGTTACACGGTAACTGGTGAAAGAAAACAGGTTATGCCGTCAGGCACTCTACATCAGCAGAAGAATCATTGGTTATACGGTAACTGATGAAATAAACTGATTATGCCATCAGGCACTCTGCGTCAGTAGTAAAATTCCTCTGGACTTAACGGGTCATTAGGAACGCTTGACAATCTTCGTCGCACCGAAACTTCAAGTTAATAAGGGGTCACTGGTTAAACGGTAACTGGTGAAGGATAGTCAATCATGCCATCAGGCACTCTGCATCAGCATAAGAAGACTATTACGTCATCGCTAGATGAAGGAAAATGGCGATCTAAACGCAGCGGAAAACAAAATTTTCCTTTAGTGATCCTCACGAATGAGCATGGTCAGTGATAGAATCGTTACCTCTTTGTGGCGATTCAGATCTTTGATGCAGCGATCACAAGCGTTGATGAAGTGCAACGCCTCTACTCAGTCCACACGAACAGCTTCCGGTCACAGTGCTAGCTGCTTACGAACGGAATTATTTGAGTGAGAAAAGAGAATCAAAAACGAAATTGCATCAAGTGAAAGCTTCATCACAAGGGTTCCTTTTATAGACTCTCTTGTGGGCTGCGGGCTAAAACCCTAATTCACATGATCCATAATAATATTATATATTATTATAATAACTATTATTATAATAAATATATTTATTTTATTATTATTTTATAACCATTATAAAATAACAATAATTATTATTATATTATCCGAATTTCTATTTTTCACTTAAGTGCACCGTACCTTACGGTGTTCCTTTGATTTCTCTATCTCTCATCAAACTGTCCTTATGTGTGTGACCCTGTAGGATTTCGTAACGTTGGTAATTATATTAAATTATATATATTTAACATAATAAACAGTAAGCGGTATCTAGCAACACATCACTGCTACCCAAGTCACGAAAATGTCATGTGATCTGACAAAACCTTTTTCGTGATAATATATGTTTGTACAATTACCCTTTTGCCCCTATGTCTATATTGAACACAAGGCATACACTGTGTCATCCTTGTCCAGTTCAATATTGGGCCCTTAGACATTTCTCCTGTTATGCAGGATTGGCAAATTCCATCTAGGACACTCATGTCCCTCAGCATGCTTCGTGGAGTGCCCATCAACTGTCTTTATGATCATCCAGTTACGGATAATGTTTGATCAGCAATAAAGCACCCGACT
Organism: Lathyrus sativus; assembly: GCA_963859935.3. Classification (NCBI taxonomy): domain Eukaryota; kingdom Viridiplantae; phylum Streptophyta; class Magnoliopsida; order Fabales; family Fabaceae; genus Lathyrus; species Lathyrus sativus. The sequence continues at coordinate 173,995,839 of OZ012735.1, read as the reverse complement.
CTACATCTAGGGTCCATAGTGGTTTCAGGTCGAAGGGTGGTAATACACCATTATCACCATGAGAATAACTTATGACACTTTGCATAACATACTATGTAGTATTCTCATAGCGGGTCAATCCGGTATAAATATTACTCTTAATATTTATACCTATGTCAAGACTTGATAACTCTTTATCCATGATCCATGAGATGTGATCATCAGTCTATCTTCATAATAGTCTCAATGCTTTTAATGTTATCCCACTTTGCAATAAAGCTTGACTACGGATATTTTAAGAATAATGTCTTTATGTTTAATGGGATCTCATGATTAAGTCACACTTAACATTTCATTAAACAGACTAACTATTCTAGGGACTTTATTATTCTGAAAGACAAACATAATAAAGAAATGCCTTTTATTATTAAACGAATAATCCGATACAAGTACCAAAAAGTATTGGCCTCTAGGGCTTACACCAACACTAGACTCATCAGGTCACTGGACGTTTTGACAATCATGTCAATCATACCGTCAGGTATGCTGCATCAGCAAAAGCAAGTTCTTGGGCGTCAGCCGGACTTCGTCATCAAGTCAATCATACCATCAGGTATACTGCATCAGCAGAAACATTCTTTGGGCGTCAGCCGGACTTCATCATCAAGTCAATCATAAAATTTCTGACGTACGTGTCTGAAACTTGCTGGGGATGAACCTTCCTGACATATCTGTCTGACTTACTCATCAAGTCGAAGGAAAAATTCTCGGGCGTCAGCTGAATTTATCTGTTTGAATCTTGTCGGGGATAACGTATCTCCGCTGGGGATTCTGAAGCATTCTCTCAAGTAACTCCATTAAGCATCGACCTCTCGTCGAAAGGATTTATCTGACCTGATCGTCAATCCTGTTAGGGCTAAAGTCTTATGACATCAACACTAGGCACTCGCACAGAGCGGTTTCAACCATGCTACTCTGAGGGGAAAAAAGACATGTCATCACACAAATCTGCTTTGGAGAATCAAGAATCATCCTGATAGAACACCTCTGCTGAGGAACACCTGTACACAAGAACGGTATCAACCTAGCTCATGTTTCATATGCATGTATGTTTGATTATGGTGTAATGCTCCATATGATGGAAATGCTACGCGTTTACGGTAGATGTTATGCAATCATGCAAAGATGCTACAGAATCGAATCAGCAAAATAAATGCTGAAAAGAACCATCATGTCAAGGACGAAGAAACCACTCAGCTATGGAGACGCGCCAATATCAACTGGACTTAACCTGGGGAGAACGAGCCTCAGACGGATTTCCTCGGGGAAACAAAGTTCTACAAGAACCTGAAGCTCAAACTCAGTCGGGGATTCACATTAGTGCCTGCTGAAGGGAAGACATCACGAACGGCCTTCACAGATACGACTGCTGGAGATACAAACTCCGCTGGAGAACATAGCATCAGCTACACCACCTCTCTCGCCTGCTGGAGAAGTTACAACTTTATGGGGAAGAATCATCCTCGACCACTGACATCAACTGCCCTGATGGGGAATAAAGCCTTGATTGGCTTCTTGGAATGTCAAACCTTCAGGTGACGACTTCACTGGTGATTTCTCTTCGGGGAGAATGTTTCTTCTGCTCACAGGAACAACTAGGCGACACAATCATGTGCTCTGACTTTGAGGAGAAGTCAAAACCTACTCGGGGACACAATCATGTGTTCTGGGGAGATTGCATGTGCACCGGTCAACGGAGACACGATCATCAGATCTGCTTGGGGACACAGTCATGTGCTCTGAGGGATGGAAACACGATTATCAGATATGCCTGGGGAATCACTGGGGAGACCCGCTGGAGAAGAGTTGTTGTACACGGCTCAGCTAGAAACATGATGTTCCTATCAAGGATGCATCTCTGGTAGGCTGCTTTGAAGGTTTCAACCCTGCGAAAAAAATGAACAAACAGACAATATACCCTTCACAAAGGGACCTATCAAGGTTATCATCTGTGACTTTGTTCGAGCAAATCAATGCTTTAACCATTATCGGCCTAGGCCTGCAAGTTTATGTATGCGCATTTTAGCAAAAACATCAGGCGTTTTTTTCGCAAACAAAACAGATAAATGCTGTCAAGCAAACGAAATATTGAATAGTATATGTTTATTGATAAATGAGCCCCTGAATAGGCGAAATGTTTTACAACAGATGCATGCTCCTGAAATGAGGAAGTTGCAAAGTACAAACATAAATATACATCAGTATATACAAATGTCGGTGATATGGTGCATACGAACACCATGAGTTGATCCCTCCATGACCCACTCGACTTCGATACTTCTCTGACGTTTCTTCTTCAGAAGAGATTGACTTGGACAAACGGCCCTCAGGTCTTCCCAAACCACTAGGTGATGAAAGTTCTCACGCGGAACGCAATCATTTGCTTTTTCAATCCCTAACTTTTTCCTGGATCGCCCTTTTGGGTTTTCAATCCACTGGGATACCTTTTTTTTTCCAAATTCGCCCCTTCAGGTTTTCGACTTTGCGGGTGTACATTTTTTCCTTTATATCCATAACTTTTTCCCGAACCTTCTTATTTTTCTGGTTCGCCGGGATGCCCCATTTTTGCTTGGATATTCTTTTTCTTTCCAGCGGGTCATTTTAAGCAAAGTATTTTTTTAACTGCGTCCGTGTTCATAGGGGACGTGAAATCTTCGCCGTCCATCGTGGACAGCAATAAGGCTCCTCCCGAGAAGACCTTGCTGACGACATATGGACCTTCGTAGTTAGGAGTCCATTTGCCCCTGTGATCGGAGTGTGGTGGAAGAATCTTCTTCAGGACGAGATCACCCGTCTGAAAGCTACGAGGACGCACCTTCTTATCGTAAGTTTTCTTCATTCGGCTTTGATACGGCCTCCCGTAAGGAATCAATGCTAACCTCTTCTCATCCATCAGGCTGAGTTGATTCAATCTGTTCTTTATCCATTCTGCCTCGTTGAGCTTCACGTCGACCAAAACTCGCAAAGAGGGAATCTCGACTTCCAATGGTAGGACTTCCTCCATACCATACACCAACGAGAAAGGAGTTGCCCCGATTGATGTACGCACCGTCGTGCGATAACCGTGCAAGGCAAATGGCAACATCTCGTGCCAATCTTTGTAGGTCACGACCATTTTCTGCACAATCTTCTTGATGTTCTTATTAGCTGCTTCAACAGCGCCATTCATCTTCGGACGATATGGAGAAGAATTGTGATGCTCAATCTTGAAGTTCTGGCATAACTCCTTCATCATCTTGTTATTCAAATTCAAACCATTATCAGTAATGATCCGTTCGGGAATTCCGTATCGACAGATGATGTCCCTCTTTATGAACCGCGCTACCACCTGCTTGGTAACGTTAGCGTATGACGCTGCCTCTACCCACTTGGTGAAATAATCAATAGCCACCAAAATGAAACGATGTCCATTGGATGCAGTAGGTTCGATCTTGCCAATCATATCAATGCCTCACATGGAGAACGGCCAAGAAGAGGACATGACATTAAACGGGCACGGCGGCACATTAATCTTATCAACATAAATCTGGCATTTATGGCATCTCTTCGTGAATTTTAAGCAATCAGACTCTATCGTTAGCAATAATACCCAGCACGTAGTATTTTTTGAGTCATAGCGTGCCCGTCGGCGTGTGTACCAAATGTACCTTCATGGACTTCTTCCATAAAAAATCCTGCTTCTCTCTCGTTCACATATCTGAGTAGCACCAGATCATGATTTCTCTTATATAACACTCCATCAGGATTGAGGTAAATGTTTCCAGACAGCCTCCTCAGAGTCTTCTTATCCTGGGTCGACGCGCCCACTGGATACTTCTTAGTCATAAGGAAGTTATGGATATCGTAGAACCATGGCTTGCCATCGGTGGCTTCCTCGATTGCAAAAACGAATGCAGGCCTATCAAGGCGAGATATGACAATTCTTGGAGCTTCATTCCAAAAATTGACTTTGTACATCGAAGCCAACGTGGCTAAGGCATCAGCCATCTGATTTTCCGCTCTCGGCACATGATGAAGTTCCACTCGATCGAAGAACGAAAGTAGCCTTCGGGCATAATTCACGTATGGGATCAGGTTCGGCTGCCTGGTCTCCCATTCGCCTTTAATCTGATTGACAACAAGCGAAGAGTCACCATATACATCAAGGTTTTTGATCCTCAGATCAATAGCTTCTTCTAAGCCCATGATGCACGCTTCATACTCTGCTTCGTTGTTGGTGCACGGGAACGTTACTCTGGCAGTGAACGGGATGTGAGATCCGTGGGGAGTCGTGATGATTGCCCCAATTCCACTTCCATACGAATTAACTGCACCATTGAATATCAACTTCTACTGAGAGTCAATCTCTGGCCCCTCGTCAGGTAGTGGTTCGTTGCAGTCCTTCATCTTCAAGAACATAATATCTTCATCTGGGAATTCCAACTTCATTGACTGATGGTCTTCGATCGGCTGCTCAGCGAGGTATTCTGAGAGAACACTTCCTTTAATGGCCTTCTGAGATACGTACTGGATGTCATACTCTGTCAGCACCATTTGCCATCGGGCAATCCTTCCTGAGAGAGCTTTCTTTTCAAAGACATACTTGATCGGATCCATCTTTGAAATCAGCATGGTTGTATGATTGATCATATACTGTCGTAAACGTTTGGCAGCCCACGCGAGTGTGCAACACGTTTTCTCCAGCATTGAGTAACGGGATTCACAATCTGTGAACTTTTTACTCAAGTAGTAAATCGCATGCTCCTTCCTGCCAGTCTCGTCTTGTTGACCGAGAATGCAACCCATGCTATTCTCAAGAACCGTCAAGTACATTATCAAAGGTCTTCCGGCAACTGGGGGAATCAAAATTGGAGGCTCCTGCAGATACTGTTTTATTTTATCGAATTCCCTCTAGCAATCGTCATTCCAGATAATCGCCTGATCTTTTTTCAGTAGTTTGAACATCGGTTCACACGTGGCCGTGAGTTGAGAAATAAACCGAGGAATGTAGTTTATTCTCCCCAGGAATCTACGAACTTCTTTCTCTGTTTTAGGCGCTGGAATTTCTTGTATTGCTTTTATCTTGGCAGGATCAACCTCGATGCCTCTTTCCCTTACAATAAACCCCAGTAGCTTTTCGGATCGTACTCCAAAAGTACATTTATTAGGATTCAGCCTCAACCTGAACTTCCTAAGCCTCTCAAAAAGCTTCAGCAAATTGACCAGATGTCCTTCCTCTATTTGGGACTTTGCTATTATATCATCAACATAGACTTCAATCTCATGGTGAATCATATCATGAAACAAAGTGACAATCGCTCGCTGATAAGTTGCCCCTGCGTTCTTCAGACCGAAAGGCATTACTTTGTAGCAGAGCGTCCCCCATGGTGTAATAAACGTGGTTTTCTCCATGTCTTTCGGCGCCATCTTATTCTGATTATAACCGGAGAAGCCGTCCATGAACGAAAAACACGGAATACTGAGCAGTATTGTCGACCAATACGTCAATATGAGGGAGTGGGAAGTCGTCTTTAGGGCTCGCCCTATTCAAATCCCGATAATCCACACATATCTGCACCTTACCATCTTTCTTAGGCACAGGTACTATGTTGGCGACCCACGGTGGGTAAATAGTGACTGCAAGAAAGCCAGCATCAAGCTGCTTTTGGACTTCTTCTTGATCTTGACGGCCATATCTGGTCTTGTCCTTCTAAGCTTCTGCTTAACTGGAGGACACTCTTCGCGTAGAGGAAGATGGTGAACTACTATATCTGCTTTGGAGAATCAAGAATCATCCTGATAGAACACCTCTGCTGAGGAACACCTGTACACAAGAACGATATCAACCTAGCTCATGTTTCATATGCATGTATGTTTGATTATGGTGTAATGCTCCATATGATGGAAATGCTACGCATTTACGGTAGATGATATGCAATCATGCAAAGATGCTACAGAATCGAATCAGCAAAATAAATGCTGAAAAGAACCATCCTGTCAAGGACGAAGAAACCACTCAACTGTGGAGACGCGCCAATATCAACTGGACTTAACCTGGGGAGAACGAGCCTTGGACGTATTTCCTCGGGGAAATAAAGTTCTACAAGAACCTGAAGCTCAAACTCAGCCGGGGATTCACATCAGTGTCTGCTGAAGGGAAGACATCATGAACGGCCTTCATAGATACGACTGCTGGAGATACAGACTCCACTGGAGAACATAGCATCAGCTACACCACCTCTCTCGCCTGCTGGAGTAGTTACAACTTTGTGGGGAAGAATCATCCTCGACCATTGACATCAAATGCCCTGATGGGGAATAAAGCCTTGATTGGCTTCTTGGAATGTCAAACCTTTAGGTGACGACTTCACTGGCAATTTCTCTTCGGGAAGAATGTTGCTTCTGCTCATAAGAACAACTGGGCGACACAATCATGTGCTCTGACTTTGAGAAGAAGTCAAAACCTACTCGGGGACACAATCATGTGTTCTGGGGAGATTGCATGTGCACCGGTCAACGGAGACACGATCATCAGATCTGCTTGGGGACACAGTCATGTGCTCTGAGGGATGGAAACAAGATTATCAGATCTGCTTGGGGAATCATTGGGGAGACCCGCAGGAGAAGAGTTGTTGTACACGGCTCAGATGGAAACATGATGTTCCTATCAAGGACGCATCTTTGGTAGGATGTTTTGAAGGTTTCAACCCTGCGAAAAAAATGAACAAACAGACAATATACCCTTCACAAAGGGACCTATCAAGGTTATCATTCATGACTTTGTTCGAGCAAATCAATGCTTTAACCATTATCGGCCTAGGCCTACAAGTTTATGTATGCGCATTTTAACAAAAACATCGGGCGTTTTTTTCGCAAACAAAACAGATAAATGTTGTCAAGAAAAAAATAAACATCAAGGAAACAAAATACTGAATAGTATATGTTTATTGATAAATGAGCCCCTGAATAGGCGAAATGTTTTATAACATATGCATGCTCCTAAAATGAGGAAGCTGCAAAGTACAAACATAAATATACATCAGTATATACAAATGTCGGCGATGTGGTGCGGACGAACACCATGATTTGATCCCTCCAAGACCCACTCGACTTTGATACTTCTCTGACGTATCTTCTTCAGAAGAGATTGACTTGGACAAATGGCCCTCAGATCTTCCCAAACCACTAGGTGATGAAAGTTCGCACGCGGAACACAGTCATTTGCTTTTTCAATCCCTAGCTTTTGCCTGGATCACCTTTTCGGGTTTTCAATCCACCGGGATACCCTTTTTTGCCAAAGTCGCCCCTTCAGGTTTTCGACTTTGCGGGTGTACATTTTTTCCTTTATATCCCTAACTTTTGCCCGAACCTTCTTATTTTTCTGGTTCGCCGAGATGCCCCATTTTTGCCTGGATATTTTTTTTCTTTCCAGCGGGTCATTTTAAGCAAAGTATTTTTTAACTGTGTCCGCGTTCATAGGGGACGTGAAATCTTCGCCGTCCATCGTGGACAACAATAAGGCTCCTCCCGAGAAGACCTTGCTGACGACATATGGAACTTCGTAGTTAGGAGTCCATTTGCCCCTGTGATCAGAGTGTGGTGGAAGAATCTTCTTCAGGACGAGATCACTCGTCTGAAAGCTACGAGGACGCACCTTCTTATCATAAGCTTTCTTCATCCGGCTCTGATACGGCCGCCCGTAAGCAATCGATGCTAACCTCTTCTCATCCATCAGGCTGAGTTGATTCAATCTGTTCTTTATCTATTCTGCCTCGTCGAGCTTCACGTCGACCAGAACTCGCAAAGAGGGAATCTCGACTTCCAATGGTAGGACTGCCTCCATACCATACACCAACGAGAAAGGAGTTGCCCTAGTTGATGTACGCACCGTCGTGCGATAACCGTGCAAGGCAAATGGCAACATCTCGTGCCAATCTTTGTAGGTCACGACCATTTTCTGCACAATCTTCTTGATGTTCTTATTAGCTGCTTCAACAATGCAATTCATCTTCGGACGATATGGAGAAGAATTGTGATGCTCAATCTTGAAGTTCTGGCATAACTCCTTCATCATCTTGTTATTCAAATTCGAACCATTATCAGTAATGATCCGTTCGGGAATTCCGTATCGACAGATGATGTCCCTCTTTATGAACCGCGCTACCACCTGCTTGGTAACGTTAGCGTACGACGCTGCCTCTACCCACTTGGTGAAATAATCAATAGCCACCAAAATGAAACGATGTCCATTGGATACAGTAGGTTCGATCTTGCCAATCATATCAATGCCCCACAGGGAGAACGGCCAAAAAGAGGACATGACATCAACGGGCACGGCGGCACATTAATCTTATCAACATAAATCTGGCATTTATGGCATCTCTTCGCGAATTTGAAGCAATCAGACTCCATCGTTAGCCAATAATAACCAGAACATAGTATTTTTCGAGTCATGGCGTGCCCGCCGGCGTGCGTACCAAATGTACCTTCATGGACTTCTTCCATAAGCAATCCTGCTTCTCTCTCGTTCACACATCTGAGTAGCACCAGATCATGATTTCTCTTATACAACACTCCAAGCTGGATCCAATACAACCTTTTCTCTTAAAATCAAGTCAACATCTCCTTTAAAATCGAATTCATATCTAATTTGTTAATCTAATCAATACATTTTTTTAAAATAAAATAAATCTCTATAACTCAATAAACCAAACATCGTAAATCAACGTCAATCGTGCACGCTTCAATTCCACTCACATATGCATATTTCACACACCTTAGCGCTTTCATGCGTTTGTGTATGAATTTATTTACTTGCTTGTACTTTCCGCAATTTAAATTTACCGCATTTACTTCATCGCATTGCATTCCGTCCAAAGGAAGAATCTGCGCATGATCTCAACAATCGTGCGTATGCATCATCTGCATCATTTTCCCTACGATCCTTGATCCCATTCAAGTCGATCTTTTAGGATAGATCCTACCCCATAGGAAGGGCCTTTGTCTTTTAACTTTACAATATAGAAACAAAACAATTCAAAACAATTTTTTTAAAACACAATAGAGAAGGATGTTAATCATTTTAAGCGAGATAGAACCTCCACCCCACAACAATACAATCTCTTACACTTGTGGCGGTTACATCTCCCTTAAAATGACAACTCGTCTTTTCTCCTAAACTTAATCAATCAACTACCCTAATCCCGTAGGAACTTTGACCACAGTCAAGGAACTCCTCTAACCCTTTAGGAGAACTACAGATACTCTGATTCCACTCCCGTAAGGATATGTAGGCATAAGATGCGACATCTTATCGAGTATACTTAGAAATAAACCTCTAGGTCTTTTAACCATTAAGCAGATAAACCATAGCAATAAACAAACATAAAACAAGAGGTTCCTGTAGATTACTACAGAAACTTAGGATGCTAGTACCTTCCCTAAGTTTAACCAACCCCCGAACCTAAAACTTTCTAACCTTGCATTTGCAATTCATTGTGGGAATTTCGATCTTTATCCCTTCCTTTGGACTAATCAAAGACCGGTTGCAAATTGAATTAAAGATTCAAACTAATTAATAGTTTGATATCCAAATTTCACCGCGACAAAAATGGCGACTTCACTGGGGACAGGAAACAACCAGCAATGGGAAATCTCCAAGAATATGGTGTTTTAACAACAGGTGAGAAACTTGTAATCGAAGGATAAGTTATTATCACCACGGAGCAATCCAGATGATGGTAATATCCAAAGTGAATTCTGTGATCGAATCAATAATTCTGTTTTGTTTTGTTTTATCTTTTCTTCTTTTTTTCTGTATATCTTTTTTTTTTTGGAATCCAATTGAAAGTAGTAAAATGTAATATCCTCCCCGAGCGTCATGGTCCGGGACCCATGAGCTGGTCTCAGTCTCTTATGTAGAACCTCCCCGAGCGTCATGGTATGGGAACCATGAGCTGGTCTCAGTCTCTGTTGTAGAACCTCCCCGAGCATCATGGTATGGGAACCATGCGCTGGTCTCAGTCTCTACTCGAAATGTTGAAAATTTTTGCAGATTGTAGATGTCATTGTAGATGTCGTTGTAGTTGTATATTGTAAATTGTTGTAGATTGTAAATTGTAAATTGTTGTAGATTGTAAATTATAAATTGATGTAAATGTTATTGATGTAATCTGTATATGTGGAACTTGTAGATGTAATTTGTAAATGTAGTTGTAAATTGTAGATGTAGTTCGTAAAGCTTCACCGGGGATCTTCGGAAGAGATGTGGGCCGGTTGAATTGTAATGTATGTCTTCTCAAATAAAGGGAGACTACCGTGATAAACTTATTTGACTTCTTCGGGGAGATGTCACTTGATGGAAATAAACTTGTGTGATGAACTCACTGGGGAATTCATTCCTGAGGAGTATCTTGTTGTAGTTGCAAAATATGTGAAATTTTGTAGTGAAAATTCTCAAATAAGGAGAAGTGTCTTGTAACGTCTTCGGTAAACTTCTTAAGGGTACATGAACTGTCTTGTAGAGATTGTCATTTTGAACAAGATCTTAGTCAAAACGAGTTGCTCAAATAAAGAGATTGTTTATAGTCCAAATGTAGATGTTCGAGAAAACCTTGTGATGCTATTGTTGGAAAAATGTTTGTCTTTATGAATATTCTTCCTGGGGAATAGGGTGCAAAATAAATGCACACTTAATCCATGTTCAAAGGTTGGAGATGTCCATGATGTGATTGCCAAAAACCGAAGTTCAATTCGGGAAGTAGCCGAAAAGAAACTGTCAAGCAAGACTCGGCCATTGAGGTATGAACTCGAATGGAATTGAACTGAAATAACCATCTTCCATGACGGTTGAACTTCATGGGGAAAATGAAACATTGTGCTCTTCCTGCCTAGGTTTAACAAATCTATTTGGAGGGATAAGACACACCCAAACACCTAGGGATAACTACGGCCAAAGCGATAGAATAAAACAAACACAAAAAATGCAAAAAATGCACATGCCATGCTGTCTACTTATATGCTATGCGGATGCTGACGGACTGGGAGAAGTGAAAAAAAAAACGCCTCAAACGGAGGGGTACTCAAGCAAAGTCTCCACAGATCTCTTATCACCTGCAAAGAAAATATCTCGAATGGAGATAGTCTTCATGTCCGGATAAAATAAATATCCTTTTGCCTTAAAGAATCACATAAGATTGTTGTTCTTCCATGGATGAAATAAACGTCCATGGCCATCCTTTCGTTATTCATATATCAAGTAAGACAAAAAGTTTTGAAAAAGTTAAATTAATTTGGATTTTGCTATCAAGAATAAAGACTTTTGATAAATGAAAACTTTTATTGAATGGTGGTCAGCGGAGAGGCGTGACCCCAATATTACAGTGTTGGAAAATAATAACGATTACATAAAGGGAATAATGACTTGCTTCTCCTAAATTGATGTGAACTTCCCGATTTCTAAACAAAATACTTCTTGACAACATCCGTATTCACAGGGCGAGTGACCTCTTCTCCATCCATTGTTTCTAACATCAGAGCGCCTCCCGACAAAACTTTCCTTACCACATATGGTCCATCATAGTTCGGGGCCCATTTTCCCCTGATGTCGGTGAGGAAAGACTGGATCTTCTTGAGTACAAGGTCACCTTCCTTGAACACGCGGGGTCGAACCTTTTTGTCAAATGCCTTCTTCATCTTTTGCTGATACAATTGTCCATGGCACAGCGCTGCCATCCTCTTTTCTTCGATTAAGTTCAACTAATCAAATCTGTTCTGGCACCATTCAGCTTCAGATAACTTCGTATCCATCAAAATCCTCATAGATGGAATCTGAACTTCTATCGGGAGCACTGCTTCCATACCGTAGACAAGTGAAAAAGGAGTTGCCCCAATTGACGTGCGCACCGTCGTACGATACCCATGCAAGAAGAACGGGAGCATCTCATGCCAGTCCTTATAAGTAACAACCATTTTCTGAATGATCTTCTTGATATTCTTGTTGGCGGCTTCAACAGCCCCATTCATCTTTGGTCTGTAAGGAGAAGAGTTATGATGCTCAATCTTGAATTCTTCACACAACTCTTTCATCATTCTGTTATTCAAATTGGAACCATTATCTGTAATAATTTTGCTTGGCACACCATATCGGCAGATAAGCTGATTCTTGATAAATTTAACAACCATATATCGAGTTACGTTGGCATAAGAAGCTGCCTCAACCCACTTGGTAAAATAATCAATGGCTACTAAGATGAATCGGTGTTCGTTAGAGGCTTCCGACTCTATGTTCCCAATCATATCAATTCCCCACATAGAGAACAGCCACGGAGATGAGATAACATTCAACAAAGTTGGAGGCACATGAATCTTATCTGCGTAGATCTGACACTTGTGACATTTTCTAGCAAACATGTAACAATCTGATTCCATTGTGATCCAATAATAACCAGCCCTTAAGAGTTTCCTAGCCATGGCATGTCCATTGGTATGAGTGCCAAAGGATCCTTCGTGAATTTCTGTCATTAACATATCTGCTTCTTGCTTGTCAACACATCTTAGCAAGACCATGTCAAAATTCCGCTTGTACAACACATTATTACTCAAAAGGAAATTTCTAGCCAGTCTCCTCAAAGTTTTCTTATCCTTGTTGGAAGCTCCCAAAGGATATTCTTGAGTTCTAAGGAATACTTCAATGTCATAATACCAGGGTTTGTCATCTTTAACCTCCTCGACGGCAAAGATGTAAGCGGGTCTATCAAGACGTTTTACTTCAATTCGAGGACAATCATTCCAAAAGTTCACCACAATCATGGAGGCAAAAGTTGCTAATGCATCTGCCATTCTATTTTCATCACGAGGGATATGATGAAATTCGACTTTGTCAAAGAACGGTAACAGTCTTCTAGCATAATCTCTGTACGGGACCAAATTATCATGTCGAGTTATCCATTCTCCAGTGATTTGGTAAATTACCACTGCAGAATCACCAAACACATCCAAATTCTTAATCCTTAAATCTATCGCTTCCTCAAGGCCCATAATGCACGCTTCATATTCAGCTTCGTTATTAGTACACTTGAATGTTAACCTGGAAGTGAACGGGATGTGGGATCCTTGAGGAGTCACAATAACATCACCTATTCCTTTTCCATGAGCGTTGACAGCTCCATCAAAAAATAAACCCCACTGAGAACCTGGTTCGGGTCCTTCATCATGCAAAGGTTCTTAACAATCTTTCATCTTTAAAAACATAACATCTTCGTCGGGAAAATTATCATTCGAAGGTTGATGATCCAAAATAGGCTGGTGAGCCAAATGATCAGCCAAAATACTCCCTCTAACAGCTTTTTGAGTATGGTATTCAATATCATATTCAGATAACAACATCTACCATCTAGCAATTCTCCCAGTCAGAGCGGGCTTCTCAAAAATATACTTGATAGGATCCATCTTCGAAACTAACCAAGTGGTGTGATTCAACATATATTGGCGCAAACATTTGGCGGCCCACGCCAAAGCACAACAAGTCTTTTCTAACATAATGTACCTTGTTTCACAATCTGTAAATTTCTTGCTCAGGTAATAAGTGACATGATCTTGCTTTCCTGTTTCATTTCGCTGACCGAGTACACAGCCCATCGAATCTTCCAGAACAGTCAAATACATAATCAAAGGCCGGCCTTCAACTGGCGGTATCAGGATAGGTGGTTCAAGCAAATACTCTTTGATACTATCAAAAGCATTCTGACAGTCTTCAGTCTAAACATACCCTTGTTCTTTCCTCAAAAGCTTGAAAATAGGTTTACATGTAGCAGTCATGTTGGATATGAACCTGGAGATATAGTTCAAACATCCTAAAAATCCTCTGACTTGTTTCTCAGTGGTAGGAGCCGACATCTCTCGGATAGCTTTCACTTTATCGGGGTCCACTTCAATCCCTCTTTGACTAACAATAAAACCCAATAATTTCCCTGATCGTACTCCAAATGTACATTTGTTGGGGTTCAGACGGAGCTTGTATTCCCTCAAACGGCCAAACAGTTTAGACAGGTGTTTAACATGATCATCCTTAGTTTTCGACTTAGCTATCATATCGTCCACATAAACTTCAATCTCCTTGTGCATCATATCATGGAACAAAGTAGTCATAGCTCTCTGATATGTTTCTCCTGCATTCTTCAGTCCAAACGGCATAACTCTGTAACAAAAGGTTCCCTAGGGCATGATAAACGACATCTTCTCTCTATCCTCGGGAGCCATTATTATTTGATTGTAACCTGAAAAACCATCCATAAAGGAGAAGATCTCATACCTTGCAGTACTGTCAACCAAAATGTCAATGTGAGGTAACGGAAAGTCATCCTTCGGACTGGCCTTGTTCAAATCCCTATAATCCACACATGCGAACCTTACCATCCTTCTTCGGAACGGGCACAATATTAGCCAACCAGAGCGGATATTCGGCAGTGACAAGGAAACATGCATCAATCTGTTTCTGTACCTCTTCCTTGATCTTTAGAGCCATGTCGGACCGAGTTCTTCTGAGCTTCTGCTTTACCGGCGGGCATTCTGGCTTCAAAGGTAGACGATGTTCAACTATCGCAATGTCCAATCCCGGCATGTCCTGATACGACCAAGCAAACACATCAACAAACTCCCCAAGTAAATCAAGCAGCTGTTTCTTCACATCAGGCTTGAGCAGAGCTCCAATTTTCACTTCTCTACGGATTTCCTCTATTCCCAAATTGATTACTTCCATCGGCTCTTGATGAGGTCGGATAGCCTTCTCTTCTTTCTCAAGCAGTCTGGAAATCTCTTCTGGAATGTCATCTTCCTCGTCTTCAGCCTCTTACACGGGAAACTCAAAGTTCGGAGAAGGTAGTGGATCATTATTCCGAGGATGTAATTTATGTAGCAATCTGGGCAAGTGACATGGTTTTAATAAGTTTTGTAAAGTGGAAAGTGTGTGTACGCGAGATGCTACTTATCATTTTTCAACATCGTAATAGAAAATAAAGGAAAATAACACACAAATGAAAACGAAAGCGATTTATTGATGATAGCAAAACCAAAAGAGACACGCCCAACAAAATCACCTTTGCCTTGGGGAGAGCAAAGGAAATTATTTAAAAGTAAGCCCTAACAATGCAGTTTCTCCTTGGGCAGAGCGAGAAATTTAAAAACAAATGCTTTACTTAGATATATGAACGACAGCAGGGGCTTCGACCACACTCTAGTTCTTAATCAAAACACCTGAGGTTACAAAGTCTGGAATATCCCCATCTGAATCTTCTTCGGTAACAGCATAAACTCCAAAGGTGTAGTCAAACTCATCTGAAACATAACTTGGATCTTCCATATAGGGCTCATAATCTTCATAAGGAATGGAGGACCTTGCAGAGCCATCTGATATGTAACCTTCATATTCATCCTCTGACACAACATTAACTTGAGGATGATGAATGATCCCTCCACTTCGGAACACTTCATTAATCAGCAGAAATCCTTGACTCTTGGTAGCTTGTTGAGCAAAACCACTGGTGAAACCAAGACCTTCTTTGTTTTTGTTCTCTGGAAAAGACAACACTTTGCCCCAACCTGTCTGAGGACCACCGCTCACTACGCGTTGTTCGTCCTTAAATGATGACATGGATGCCTGAGGTTTCTGAACACCTTCGCCCATAATAGACAAAGCCTGAAACTGCGTACCAATTTCTTCCTCAGCTTCAACATACGAGAATGACGACAGTTGACTCACTACCAGAGCTCTTTCTCCATAAACTGTAATTGTTTTACCTTCAAAAACATACTTTAACTTCTGATGCAGCGTAGAGGTAACTGCCCCAGCTTCATGTATCCATGGCCTCCCTAACAAACAACTATAGGCGGCACGAATGTCCATGACTTGGAATGTGATCATAAAAGTATGTAATCCAATATTCATTGGCAAATCTACTTCACCAATTACTATCTTCCTTGACCCATCAAAATCTTTGACAATAACATAACTTGGCCTCATCGGCGGTCCTTGATAAGATAGCTTGGACAAAGTAGTTCTAGGCATCACATTTAGAGAAGATCCAGTATCAACCAACACACTAGAGAGAGAATCATTCCCACAATTCACAAAAATATGTAAAGCCATGTTATGTTTCCTCCCTTCCTCTGGGAGGTCGTCTTCATTGAAACCCAAATTATCACATGAAGTAATACTACCAATGATGTTATCAAATTGTTCCATAGTCACATCCTGTTCAACATATGCTTGCTCTAAAATTTTCTGGAGTGCTTCTCTATGAGCCTCAGAACTCATCAGCAATTGCAACACAGAAATCTTCGACGGGGTTTGCAGAAGCTGATCGGCAACCTTATATTCACTTCTCTTGATTACTTTCAAACATTCATCTGAATTGGACAAATTGGATCCACCAGATTGCCCCACAATTGGGTCCTTTGAGCCTGATGGTTCAAATGAAACTTCCTTTTCTTTTGGTGGTACAGTCGGGTAAACTCGGCTACTCCTTGTCACTCTGCTAACATCTGCAATGTTAACTACTGACGAGATAGTGGGCAAAGGCACTTCCTTTCCATTCTCTGACATGGTGGCATTGTACCTGTATGGGATAGCCTTACTAGAAGTGTAAGGGACAGGTCCAGGCACGTTGATTACCAAAGGAGTAACAGTCGGTTTTCTGCTATTGTAAACGATTTCAATACGCTTCACTTCCTTAAAGTGAGGCACTATAACACAAACTTCTTTAGCCCTTTTCATCTGAAACTTCTTAATCATTATCTTCCAAACAGTCTTCAATCATGTTGACAGAGGGTGAACCATGTGGGGGTAATGGATTATCCTGCACATTAGGGTCAGAATCCTTGAAGGACAAGATTCCATTCTTAATGAGCCTCTGGACATCCATTTTCAAACCAAAACAACTCTCAATATCATATACTGGAGACCCCTAATGGTACAGACAAAACCTGTCAGCTCTATAAGAAGGAGGAGGATTTGCGGGAACCAAAGGTGGAGCTCTCGTCTGAATATGACCCTTATGAATCAGAGCTGGAAATAACTCAGCATACTTCATAGGAATTGGGTCGAAATTTATCTTTCTATACACGCGACCTTGATTGTTGAATGGCCGATTCTGCTGAGGATATTGCAGACTTTGTTGAGGCTGAGGTTGTTGAGCAACGGGGGACTGAGGTTGCTGATACGGCTGTGGACTTTGTTGGGGTTGATAAGCTGGAGCATTAAACACTGGTGATACTTCTGCAACTTGGTATGATGGCGAATACCTCTTTCTGAATTGTCCCTTTTGAACGGTGTTCACACCCTGTTCCTTTTTCTTTACAAAACCACTCCCATACTTCTTAGCATTGCTAGGAGCACTCTCTTCTTTAGCCAATCTTCCTTCACGAACACCTTCTTCTAAGCGCATCCCCATATTAACCATCTCAGTGAAGTCACTGGGTGCACTTGCTACCATTTTCTCATAAAAGAACGGACCAAGGGTCTTTAGAAAATTTTTGGTCATTTCCTTTTCTTCTAACGATGGTGTGACTTGCGCGGCCAACTTGCACTAACGCTAAGCATATTCCTTAAAATTCTCCTTATCCTTCTGTTTCATGGCTCTCAACTGATCTCGGTCGGGCGCCATATCCACATTATACTTATACTGCTTGACAAAGGCTCCCCCTAGATCATTGAAAGTTTGAATCTTCGTACTATCCAATCCCATATACCACTTGAGTGCAGCGCCTGTCAGACTATCTTGGAAATAGTGAATGAGTAGCTAATCATTGTCAGTTTGTGCAGACATCTTCCTAGCATACATAATGAGATGGCTCTGTGGACAAGTATTTCCTTTGTATTTATCAAAGTCAGGGACCTTGAACTTCGGTGGAACCTTGACATTCGGAACCAAACACAAATCAGAAGCACTCTTCCCAAACAATTCCTTCCCACGAAGGGCTTTCAACTCTTTCTGCATTTCAGAAAACTGGTCTTGGAAACCATCCATCCTCTCTTCCAAACCCACAATCTCAGTTGGCGATCCATGTAAAATTGGCTCATCCAGAATATAAGGAACAACATTCACATGTGGAGGTGCAGTAGTCATTATAGCAGTAACTGTAGGAATAGCTTGGATGGTGGTCACAGCAGGGATCTCAGACACGGGCGGGCGATAACCAGCCGGAATGAAATTAGGAGGCATCCCCCACGGGAAACCTGGAGGCATGTTGTAGGTCACTTCAGCAACAGAAGACACCACTGGGATCGGTGTCGGTACCACTTCGGAGATCACAGTCCTTTGAACCTCTTGGTGGTTGAGTGTGGCTTGATTGGACAACGCTTTGAATAAACCATTCACCCTCTCCAGACTTTCCTTCAAAGCTGCAACTTCATCACGGAGTACTATGTTCTCTTGTTCTAACTGATCCATCTTCTAGCGTTGATTAGCTCGAGTGTTGTATCGGTGATTCATCTTGAGATCTGTGGAGATGAAGCAAGAATGAGACCCCAGAATGCAAACAATGCTATGCTGATGCGAAAATGCAAAATGCAGGATGAGACTTCAAGAAACTCAAAAATGTTTTTCGGCATTATAATGTAGGATAAAAAAACTTATTTTATTAAGAAACAATGCAAAACAAAGTACTCTTTTCCAGAGTTTATTAATAAAGCAAAAGGGAAAACTTAAAATCTATTCCACGGGCTTTTCTTTGATACGAAGCTTCTCGGTCAGCTGGTTGACACACTCCTGCAGCTTAGCCTTTTCACTGATAAGCCGATATACATACTCCTTCCAAGCCACTGTAATCAGGGGAATATCGTCATTGGTACCAGCTCCTGAAGAGGTGTGAGGAGAAAATAAATCCCCTCGCGCCTTCCTTTTCCTTGCAGATTCCACTTCTGGAAGCTTCTGAGACTTCTCTGTCTCTACCTTGAGAGTGAAAAATTTGTTCTTCCAAGCGATCTTCATCTTTTGGGCTTTAGCCAAAGCAGTCTTCAACTGATCTATCTCACTTACATCAAACCAGTCGGGATCATGAAAAGTCAGCGCCATAGGTTCATGAAACAGAAAAGGCATCTTGAGGTCGAGAGCCCTTTCTCGCACCCAATTCAGATAATCTTCAGAGACAACACAGTCTGGGTTCCCTAAAGCGGTCGTCCCTTCCATGTTGATGTATTTCCGCGCATATATTATAGTAGTCTTCAAATCAGGATCCTCTCCTTCCTTGAAAAAGATCCCCTCCGCTAGAGCCTGATTAGGCACTTCGTTCATTGGGTGCCCCAATTGTCGTCGAGCCAAAGCTGGGTTATAACTGATGCATCCTTCTCTCCCAATTAAAGGTACATTAGGGAATCCCTCACAACTATGGATCATTTTCACACCTCCATACACAGGGTCATACCACACAATGTCAAAATGAGTGAGGGCCATAACTATCTCGGACCAACGGGGTGTCTCTATCTGATCCCTAATGGATGGATGCCAAGCTAGGCGAGAAATGAACCACGAATACAGCAAGGCAGTACAACAGACAATGTGACCTCCTCCTTCGGCATTCCTCAAATGGATGGAAAAATATGTGTCAGCTAACAAAGTAGGGACTGGATTTTTTAGGATGAACAACTTGATTGCATCCATGTCAACAAAATCATCAATCTTGGGGAACCAAAAGATCCCATAGACTAATAAAGCAAAGATAGCTTCAAGAACAGGGACTTCCTTTCTCTCAGAATGGTAACGAACTTTCTCGATCAAGAACTTAGTAGGAAATCCAAGGACTCCTTCCTTGGTGGTCAGATGAGCTTGAACGTCTGTCAGACTAAGACGGGTAGCATTTGCAATCTCTTGAATATTGGGTGTGTCCTCCAATCTAGTGAACATAGGTCGAGTAGTCACAGGTATCCTCAAAAACTCAAAATACTCCTCCAGAGTTGGAATCAACTGGTAGTCGGGGAAGGTGAAACAATGGTACAAAGGATCATAAAATTGGACAAGGGTCTCCAACAGCCCTTCCTTCATCTTGAGCTCGAGAAAGTAAAAGACTCCCCCATATTCTGCTGAAAAAGCATGACGGTTCTCAATGAGCTTCGCTAGTTCCCTCAAACTTTCAATGTTAGGACTCTGAAAAGTGTACTCCAAAGTTTCTCTTTTGAAATCCATTATTACAATACATACAAAACACAATTGAGTTTCTTGAAGTGAACACAGAAAAAGAAAGAATGCAATGCAAGATGAGTAGGACTTCATGGGATTCCTCTATTTATGGGTATTGCGGTAAAAAGAAACGTTTCATTAAATTGAAATGGATTACATAAATATTCTTTTAAAGAGTCCCAAATAAAAGCTAGTAAAGACACTAAAGGAATTTCGAATTCTGCCGCTCGAGCTGCTCCTCCAACTGAGCCTTCTCTCGGGTGAGATTTTCCACAATCATCTTCCAGACGGTACACTGAGAGTCAGAGGAAAATAAATCCTCCAACACCTTCCTTCTCTTGTAGGGGAGTAACTCTTCATCCTTCAATTGTAGTTGCTCTTGAAGCTCAACAATCTGTCTCTGAAGTCTAACATTATGTTTCTGAAATTCATTACTCTGTTTCTAAAACTCATTACTCTCTGCAACAAACACTTGATACTTGTTCTTCCACACGTCCGACTCATGTTGTGACTTTCTCAAGGAAACCCCTAACTTCTCAGTGTCAGACATAAAAATATAAGTAGGCTTCTCTCTGGGAGGTAGAGGATCTTGGCGAGAATAAGGCATCCTCAGCTTGATTGCCCTGTTCCTGACCCATTGAAGATATGGTTCTAAAGACACACAATTGGGCCTTCCCAAGCTATTCCTATCTTTCTTATGCAAATGTTTCCAAGCCTCCACAATCTTCTCTCGGAGTTCTCGGTCATCTTTGAAGAAAATGCTCTCAACTTGTATGCTCTTAGGCGGTCCCTTCAACGGATATCCCAATTGTCGACGAGCTAAAACTGGGTTATAACTGATCCCTCCGCAAAAGCTGAGAAATGGTATATTAGAAAAATCCCTACATCCATCAATGGTTAGAATCCCATCATACTCACGGCTGTACCAATCAATGTCAGAATGAGTCAAATCCATAATCCTTTCTGACCAACGCCTATCATTAAGATGCCAAAAGGAAACGTACTTGGGCAAGTGTGTAAGGAACCATTTGTATAATAAGGGCACACAGCAAGTAATCATTCCTCCACCACGAAGGTTTTGGAGATGTATAAAGTGATAGGCATTACCCAATAGAGTCGGCACCGGATTGTTCTTCATGAAGATCTTAATTGCATTGAGATCAACAAACCCTTCAAAACTCGGAAATAGAAACACCTCATAAACAAGTAGGGAGAAGATTTCCTCAAATGGATCCTTGTTTGTAAAATTAGTATAGAATAAGGCTTTCTTGAATAAAAAATCTGTAGTCAAACCAAAAGTTCCATTTTTAACAACCATGTTGTCCTTGACATCAGATACTCTAAGAGAAAGGGCCTTAGCAATGTCTCTTTCTTCGGGGTCCTTTTCCAAGAAAGGAAAAGGAGATTCTTCTAGAATAGGTAGACCCACCAAAAAGGAGTACTCTTCCAAAGTCGGCAACAACTGATAGTCTGGGAAAGTAAAACGGTGGTACATCGGATCATAAAATTGTAATAGAGCGGAAAGGAAATCCTCATTCGCCTTACGTCTCAACAAAGATAGTAACTTCCCATATTTACTCTTGAACTTCTCTTGGTCTTCAATCAAAGCTCCCAACTCCCTTACGTCATCCAATTTGGGACTCTTAAAAGTATATCGCAAGGTATTTCTTCGGTTAGGATCCATAACGCCCTACAATGTTCATAAACAAAGGTAAATCCCATGAAGTCCAATGCAACATGATGCTATATGAATGTAGCAAACACAAGTAAGCACATAGATAAACAAGGATAAACAAACAAGAGGGAGACCCTAGGTTTGAAATGAGCATGGAGCCAAAGGTATACCCAATCCCAAAGGTTGTGGACTAAAGGTGGATTGTACCTGCAGAACAAGGTTCTAAAGAGGTTCCCAAAGTCATCAGTCCATCTTTTAGATATTATCAATTTCCCAACTAACTCGGGGACTAATAATATTCTCAAGAGAACTTCTTTTGAGTGTAGCATCGCATAGCACTATTTCGGGACTTACTCCCTCATAGCCTTGCACTACGTCCCAATAAAGGCCAAAGTAGGGTTAAAGGTAACTACGGTCCTTAGCATCACGGACTCCAATTAAGAATAGTAAAAGTTTTCACGACTAAACTCGTTTAACCGAACCATTTTGAAAAGGGTCTCAACTAAGCGGGATTCTCGAGTCAACTTAGTCGGGACTCACTCCCTATAAACCTCATCGAATATATCACCATCCTATCTTAATTTCTCTCAAGTCCGGGTGTAGGACTTTGTCTCACTACTCAAGGATAATAACCCAAAAGGTCAAACATAAGAGCAAATACACAAATAAAGCAAGTAAGCAGATATGTAAAGCAATAAACAAGTAAATAAAGCAAGGTAGGGAAACGCACTGAGGGGTCCCCAGTGAAGTCGTCATTTCTGTCGCGGTGAAATTTAGATACCAAACTATTAATTAGTTTGAATCTTTAATTCAATTTGCAACCGGTCTTTGATTAGTCCAAAGGAAGGGATAAAGATCGAAATTCCCACAATGCAATGCAAATGCAAGGTTAGAAAGTTTTAGGTTCGGGGGTTGGTTAAACTTAGGGAAGGTACTAGCATCCTAAGTTTCTGTAGTACTCTACAGGAACCTCTTATTTTATGTTTGTTTATTATTATGATTTATCTGCTTAATGGTTAAAAGACCTAGAGGTTTATTTCTAAGTATACTCGATAAGATGTCGCATCTTATGCCTACATATCCTTACGGGAGTGGAATCAGAGTATCTGTAGTTCTCCTAAAGGGTTAGAGGAGTTCCTTGACTGTGGTCAAAGTTCCTATGGGATTAGGGTAGTTGATTGATTAGGTTTAGGAGAAAAGACGAGTTGTCATTTTAAGGGAGATGTAACCGCCACAAGTGTAAGAGATTGTATTATTGTGGGGTGGAGGTTTTATCTCGCTTAAGATGATTAACATCCTTCTCTATTGTGTTTTAAAAAAATTGTTTTGAATTGTTTTGTTTCTATATTGTAAAGTTAAAAGACAACGGCCCTGCCTATGGGGTAGGATCTATCCTAAAAGATCGACTTGAATGGGATCAAGGATCGTAGGGAAAATGATGCAGATGATGCATACGCACGATTGTTGAGATCATGCGCAGATTCTTCCTTTGGACGGAATGCAATGCGATGAAGTAAATGCGGTAAATGTAAATTGCAGAAAGTACAAGCAAGTAAATAAATTCATACACAAACGCATGAAAGCGCTAAGGTGTGTGAAATGTGCATATGTGAGTGGAATTGAAGCGTGCACGATTGACGTTGATTTACGATGTTTGGTTTATTGAGTTATAGAGATTTATTTTATTTTAAAAAAAAATGTATTGATTAGATTAACAAATTAGAGATGAATTCGATTTTAAAGGAGATGTTGACTTGATTTTAAGAGAAAAGGTTGTATTGGATTCTTAAATATAAGTCGATTAGTTATTTTTTAATAAAATTTATATTAGTTGTTTGAGTTAATTTGCAAGAAAAATGCATTCTTTCAGTGAAATTGATTTTATAAAGAAAGTTAAATTAATTATATTAAGTAAAAATTTAGCCATTAATACAAATTAAATTATTTAGAAAGAAAAAAAAGGTTTTTAAAAGTATAATAGGATAAGTTATATGTTTAATAAAATAAAAGGTTTTATTATTAAGGTAAATTAATAATATTAATAAGGTTGAGAGAATAAATTATAAAATTGGTTTTAGTTGAATTTAATTATAAAAGATTAATTAATTAATCAGAAAAAAAAATTAGGTTGATTTATTATTTTAGTAAAAAAACTAAAGTTTAATTAAAGGATTAAAGGTTTAAAAATTATATTAAAACAGATTATTAGTTTTAAAAAAGGATTAATTAAAGTTAATAAAAAGGAAAAGCGTTGGATACGGTGTGCGGAAGTGCATCGGATTTACTGTGAGCACGCAATGTGATCCGTGTGATCATGAGGTAAGTGAAGTATGTGGTGATAGTGACGAGGGACCACGGTACTACTGTGATCGTGCACATATACAGTTACAACAATACAAAACATCAGAATAATAAAAGAAGACGCAGAAAGCTAACGCGATGGAACCCTAATCCCAAACTCGTTCGCTCGATCTCTCCTCCCGTTCAATCTCCATTTAAATCCCCATTTCAATCTCTGTTTCAATCTCCCCCCTTTCCTTCATCGTTTTGTTCTATTCTTGTACTTGAAACACAATTCGAAGCGTTAATCGTTCAATAATTTCAATACGAATAAGGATTTACCGAAGGTTTGTGGAGCGGTGATGACTCGTGCAGCGAAATGGGGCTTTTGTCCGTCAGATCCGCGGCGCCGGTGATGGTTTCGTCAACTGGTGTTTGTGGTGACCGGAGATGATTTCTCCAATTGAGGAGATAAGTTTCTTTTACTCAAAATCTCTGTTTTTGCACATAGGGTTTTCTTCCGGTCGTCCTGAATTCCTTCTCCTCTTCATCTTATATAGGCTTTTTAAGAATCAATTGCTTGAAACCTGATTTAAAACGCTTTGAAGGCTTGATTGGATTTTCTGTTTTGGTACAAACCAATTTGAAAACTTTCCTTTCTTGCTCCAATCTCGTTAAATGTCTGTTAAGTGAAAATCCAATCCCTGATTTGGTGTATCAATCTGTTAAAAAAACTTATCTGTCTAGGTTCAATATTTTGGATTTAGGTTGGATATTCCAACGGTATATTCCCCAAACAATTTGCTAACTTGTGTCTGATATCTGATGGGTGTAGAAAGCGAACGAGTTGGGCCAGAAGACGGACAACCCAGGATGAATTGATGGTGTATGGCGCTCAATGAATGCCTTGGGGAAGCTCACCAAATCTGGTATGTGCATATAGCTTTGACATGTGCTTTCTTCAATCCAACTTAATCGATGTCTTTTCGTTGTTATGCGTATTGTTGCCTTTAACACGTATGTTGTTGCTGTGTTAATTTACTTCTTGCAATGTGTATCTTCTTCTCATCCTTGTGTACTTGAACGTGAAACAAAATATATATTGTATGTGAATGTCCCTCTTTCTCTGTGTTGGTATTCTGATCTGTACCCTTGTTCTTGTGTGTGTACATGTGGTGCTCAACCAAATTGAGGGAGTACAAAGGGGAGAGTGTGTTGAAACGGAGGCAGACAGGCTATTGAGGTATTACGCCGGTTGGAATTAATTGAGGATTTATGCTCTCTCCCCGCTGAAACCAACAGACCTCCCTATAGAGAAATGCTGAGTTTGCATCAAAGGTAAAGCATTGTCATGAAGTTGTGCTTTCTGGTGCGTATTCATGTTAATCTACACTTAACACTCTTGAATCCTGGTAATGCAGGGAAGTCTTCATTTTTGAATGCTAACTTCAAGGTTTAGTTGAGTAGATATTTGTATCTTGAATTCTGGTATTCATCCCTTCACTTTTGGATTAGCAAGTTATTGCATTGATTATAGGACTATGTGTCCTTTTTTGCAGGACCGTTCAGTTAAACAGGGGGAATGAGTTATCAATGGAGGATTCCGTCTTGGCGTGTCTGTTCGTAGAATCAATGAAGTTGTCATCAATGTTGTGGGCACATTTGATGCTACCATTTCGATTGTGCAGGTTATAAGCTGGTAGGAAATGTTTTTGGGAAAACAACAGAGCTTCACTCAATTATGTACGAGGGACTGTCAAGAGAAGTAAGAGTAAGGGCCTTGCAGAAGCATCTCTCAAAATCACTTTGTTGCGGTGACTGGAAGCAATGGTACCCTTGGATAATCGGATCGTTGGAACCTCGTAAGAAAAAACACTCCATCCCAGCGTGTTGATTCCATGCTTTTTTCTAAAAAATTGTAACTTCATCAGTGCTCTTTTTCTTGCAGCGGTTACGTGATAATGGTGGTTACAAGTTTACGGTTGCGGGAGGCTGCAAGTAAAGCAGCAGAGCTTGGTATGGCCTTTTATAGATACTTCCCTTAGATCCCCTTTTCTTATTCAGAATTTATGCTGAAAATATCTCTGTTAAAATTGGTTTGAAAACGTTCCATGAGCTGTAAAGAATCCTTGCCTTCTATTTTGACATGTTTTGTGGACAAGTTGAGCAAACTTTTTTCATTTTATTGCATCCAAAACATGTCTACGGATCTTCTTGAATGTCTTGATTATGCTTTGTTATTGCCGATCAATTCTCAAATTCTTGCTGAGACATAATTAATCTTGTGATATTGAATGGTGTTGTCAGGCCTAGGACATATGTTTGATCATGTTTAATTATCGTGAGCAAGGTTACCCTGTTTTCTTTAGTTTTTTTTAAAACCCATTTGACAGGTTGCAGAAAAGGACAAGTTGCATTCATTTCTCTGGGTTTCATACAGTTGCGGGAGTTGGGATGATTGGATGAACTAGACAGGGTCCGCTGTTATCGTGGCCATTTTGCTGCCTTGATTCTCCTTATCGTGTCTTTAGTCCTCTCAGGTGCTTGCAAGACATGGGTTGATGGAGCCGACAACATAATGCCAGAACCTTATAATGTGAGTTACGGTTGCGAGGTTTTATTTGTTCTTCTCTTCTGAAACCTTCTTCCTTAACTTTCCTCTGAAATTATATTGATTTGTTGAGTATTGTTGAAGTATTCCGAGTAATCCTCATTGTTGCAGGTGGTTTAAGGTTTATGGTTGCCAGCTGATTTCCTTTTACGTCTCCGGTGATCGTTCAAGGTGTTTTGCATTGGTAATTAGATCAATCCTGTCCTTAAGATTCTTGTCAAACTGTCTCAAACTTGTGCTGAAGTCCATAAGCATCCGTTGTTTCAACATGGCCATATGTACTCTTTGATAATTGCCTTGGACACTGACACATGTTGTAAACAAACCGTGAAATATTGGTAACTTGTTTTTGAAATACTAACATTGTTGTTGTTATTAACAGGATGCGACGCCACTGCTGAGTCCAAGCAACTTCAAGATGAAACCTCGTACTTCTATCTCAAGGGGCACCGTGTAGGGAAAATTCGCATAATGGGTCATAGAGTGGTTTTGGAAACGTCATGCTGAGCTTGTTGTTTGGGAGGAGTACTGTTGGAGTTTAATGCACCACCTAGAACAATGTAAAGCTAGATTATTGTATTTGACACTGCTATACCGTTGTGATGGCGTAACTTTGTAGCTTTTATCATTTTAAATCTTCTTGTGATCCATCTTTTGTAACGTTTCTGAAGTATTTAGCAGATTGTGACATACACACCTAAGGGGCTTACCCTTTGCTTTCAACGGTCATATGTGGTGTCTTGGTTGAGTACAACATTTGGTATCAACTTGAAAACATATATAATGTATCCTCAATGTAGGTTACGATATAAACAACCTTTCTTGTAACTTGGCTTGGTGTAATGTAACTTTTGTTTATTTTATGTAATGCAAACTTGTATATTTAGACTCTTAAGAATTTGAAATTGGATCAAGTCTCCACCCAAAGTGAATTGGTGTCTCGTTCTTTACAAAGCATATTTATGAAAGGTTTCTCTTCAAGGATTTAACCTCCAAGTAGCATTAATGATCTTGTATCCAAGTCAAAGAAATAGAACCTCTTTTAGTTGTAGTGGTAGCTTAAAATTCTGCAAGACTGCTATATGATCAAGTTGTGATCATTATCACAAAGCTTACAGTTATATGATATTGTCCACCACTTTTATATACTATTACGAGCCGCTAATCATCCGGTAGTTTAAACTATACAAATGATTTTTATCTCCAATAACCTGCGAAGCCTTTGTGTTGGAAAACAAAGATGTTGTTGCAACCAATTAAGAAGTCTTGAGTTGGTGATATTCCATAAATGTTGACCAAACTTGCCAAGAATTTCTGTATGTTTTGTCTTCCATTGTTCAAATTGGTTATTTTGAAAAGAACTCTTGGCCTTAGGATCAACTTGAATAAGGACCAAATGACCTTGTCCGGAAGGATTAGATTATGAGTGTCATCTCCACTTGAATTTTTAATACACCTGCACATACTTGTTAGTCATAATAAAATACACATAAAAAAAAAACACATAAAAACAAGGAAGTGGAATCTTAAGGTCAAAAATTAGGGTGTGACACAAACCCATATACCATTCAAGTGACGGACCTGAAAGGCTATCCTGGAAAAAGTGCATCATCATTTTCTCATCTTCAGAATGAGTTGACATATTTCTATAAAAGGACTTCAAATGAACACAAGGACAAGTAGTGCCCTTGTATTTGTCAAAATCAGGTGCTTTGAACTTTTGTGGCACCTTAAGGTCGGATATCAATCCCAGCTTGCCCATAT
This sequence comes from Lathyrus sativus, assembly GCA_963859935.3. Lineage (NCBI taxonomy): Eukaryota > Viridiplantae > Streptophyta > Magnoliopsida > Fabales > Fabaceae > Lathyrus > Lathyrus sativus. Next base: position 173,967,320 of record OZ012735.1, on the reverse strand, counting down.
CTAGGCCCATCGAATTTAGGCTTTCAAAGCTCTTCATCTTATCCTCAAGAGCCTTGGATCTCTGCTGAGCTTCGGTAGTCAGTTCACCTTCTCCTCTCATTGAGAAAATATCGTCTTGACGATCCATGTTCGAAAGTTGGTTGCCATGCCCAATGACAATCCCTGCAGCTTCAGGTCCTGGAAAGTTTCCCTCTCCTGTATTACCAACGTTGGCAACAACATTGTTACCACTAGCTCCCATATTACCAATAGCCACCCTAGTGGTGCCATTACCTACCCCGGCTGGGCCAGTACCTGCTCTGGTGTTCTCAACTTCAGTCATGTTGGGAATAACCAACTGTGGTCCGTAGTTATCAGCCCTAGGAGTTTCAACCCTAGGCATGTTGGCAGTCCCTCCTCCATGAAGAACCTCATTATCATCAATGCATGCAATCAAGGGTTGCACTAGCGTTCTGAGCTGATCCTGACCGTTGATAACCACTTGCATGAGATCCATGAAGCGATCCATCCTCTCTTTCATCTCCTGGACGTCAGCCTGAACTTGTTCCATTGCTCGGATTTGATTAGCTTTTGTGGGATACCGATGAGGTGGCCTACGATCAATCCTGAAAACACAAAGGGTTAGATAAATATGCCTGAGGCCCATGCTTATGCAACATGCTTATGATAATGCAAACACGTGTCTGTGCTTTAGGGAAAATCCCCCTCCCCTCGATTCTAGTTCCCGAGACAAATAAAGTCTGACATCCAATCATGGAAAGAAAGCCTCATATATATCTGAAAAGCCATAAAGGCAACGTACAACTGTAGTCAAATACAACCGAAGCCAAAGGCGTAACCCCGGCCAACAAGCCTGGTGGTGGTTAGCATATCAATGCATAAAAAATACAAGAGAATACAGTAGATATCAAGTGCGGCTACGGGCACGGAAATATTCTAGTAATTCTCGTGTGCTGGGATGGTCAGGCTTGTTGAGCAGTCCTCTGATCAGTCGCTCTCTTTTCCTGATAGTATCCTCGAGATCTTCAGCAAACTCTTCACAGGTTCCTTCTCCAAAGCAGGCGTCTAACTTGCATTTTTTGGAGTCAGCTCTGAGTCGGCAATCCTTCAGTTTTGCCTTGGTTTCAACCAATTTACGCTAAATGTCTTGACGGAGTGAAGCTTCAGCCTTAATCTTCTGGTCTCTGGTCTTGAGTTGAGTCTTTAACTTGGCTATCTGCAGCTTCAGCTTTTCTTCTTGCTCCTTGTGACTAGTCATAGTATTATTCCACAACCTCTCGAATCTGGATATCTTCAGATACGCCCTATCCAAGTCTTGCTTCTTGGTAGCGAGGACATTGTTAGCAGATTTGAAGTCTATCCCCAGACGTTCTCTAGACTCAGTCTCCTTGGTCAAATTTGCTCCCAGATGGTTAATCAACTTCATTTGCTTCTTGCAAGTGTACACGGCTTCCACCTTCTCATGACGAAGTTGTACAATCTCTGCTTCCAGAGCTTTATTCACCTTTTGCAGATCCTCCTTTTCTTTCAGTACCTGATTGTACTTCTGGATATCAATCATAGTTGGCTCTTCAACCTTAGGGATACATGGAAGTGTAGCTGGAGGAAACGGCAATAGAATCATCTTTACCCTTTCCTGCATCCAGAGTCTGTAGGGGTTATAGGCACGGCTATTACTTTTTCCCAAGGCGGCCTTACCTTTTCTGTTGACGTTATTCCAAGCGTGCTCGAGCCTGGCTAACATATCACTGCTCAACAACCCTGTGAGGTACAGAGATTTCTGCACCTCCTCCTCTCTAGGAGCATCCAACAAAGCATACCCGAACTGTCTGATCAACAAAGCTGGGTTGTAATTGATACAGCCCTTTCTTCTTATAAGAGGCACATTGGGAAATCCACTGCAACTGTTTTGACATGTTTTGTGGACAAGTTGAACAAACTTTTTTCATTTTATTGCATCCAAAACATGTCTACGGATCTTCTTGAATGTCTTGATTATGCTTTGTTATTGCCGATCAATTCTCAAATTCTTGTCGAGACATAATTAATCTTGTGATATTGAATGGTGTTGTCAGGCCTAGGACATATGTTTGATCATGTTTAATTATCGTGAGCAAGGTTACCCTGTTTTCTTTAGTTTTTTTTAAAACCCATTTGACAGGTTGCAGAAAAGGACAGGTTGCATTCATTTCTCTGGGTTTCATACAGTTGCGGGAGTTGGGATGATTGGATGAACTAGACAGGGTCCGCTGTTATCGTGGCCATTTTGCTGCCTTGATTCTCCTTATCGTGTCTTTAGTCCTCTCAGGTGCTTGCAAGACATGGGTTGATGGAGCCGACAACATAATGCCAGAACCTTATAATGTGAGTTACGGTTGCGAGGTTTTATTTGTTCTTCTCTTCTGAAACCGTCTTCCTTAACTTTCCTCTGAAATTATATTGATTTGTTGAGTATTGTTGAAGTATTCTGAGTAATCCTCATTGTTGCAGGTGGTTTAAGGTTTATGGTTGCCAGCTGATTTCCTTTTACGTCTCCGGTGATCGTTCAAGGTGTTTGAATTGGTAATTAGATCAATCATGTCCTTAAGATTCTTGTCAAACTGTCTCAAACTTGTGCTGAAGTCCATAAGCATCCGTTGTTTCAACATGGCCATATGTACTCTTTGATAATTGCCTTGGACAGTGACACATGTTATAAACAAACCGTGAAATATTGGTAACTTGTTTTTGAAATACTAACATTGTTGTTGTTATTAACAGGATGCGACGCCACTGCTGAGTCCAAGCAACTTCAAGATGAAACCTCGTACTTCTATCTCAAGGGGCACCGTGTAGGGAAAATTCGCATAATGGGTCATAGAGTGGTTTTGGAAATGTCATGCTGAGCTTATTGTTTGGGAGGAGTACTGTTGGTGTTTAGTGCACCACCTAGAACAATGTAAAGCTAGATTATTGTATTTGACACTGCTATACCGTTGTGATGGCGTAACTTTGTAGCTTTTATCATTTTAAATCTTCTTGTGATCCATCTTTTGTAACGTTTCTGAAGTATTTAGCAGATTGTGACATACACACCTAAGGGGCTTACCCTTTGCTTTCAACGGTCATATGTGGTGTCTTGGTTGAGTACAACATTTGGTATCAACTTGAAAACATATATAATGTATCCTCAATGTAGGTTACGATATAAACAACCTTTCCTGTAACTTGGCTTGGTGTAATGTAACTTTTGTTTATTTTATATAATGCAAACTTGTATATTTAGACTCTTAAGAATTTGAAATTGGATCAAGTCTCCACCCAAAGTGAATTGGTGTCTCGTTCTTTACAAAGCATATTTATGAAAGGTTTCTCTTCAAGGATTTAACCTCCAAGTAGCATTAATGATCTTGTATCCAAGTCAAAGAAATAGAACCTCTTTTAGTTGTAGTGGTAGCTTAAAATTCTGCAAGACTGCTATATGATCAAGTTGTGATCATTATCACAAAGCTTACAGTTATATGATATTGTCCACCACTTTTATATACTATTACGAGCCGCTAATCATCCGGTAGTTTAAACTATACAAATGATTTTTATCTCCAATAACCTGCGAAGCCTTTGTGTTGGAAAACAAAGATGTTGTTGCAACCAATTAAGAAGTCTTGAGTTGGTGATATTCCATAAATGTTGACCAAACTTGCCAAGAATTTCTGTATGTTTTGTCTTCCATTGTTCAAATTGGTTATTTTGAAAAGAACTCTTGGCCTTAGGATCAACTTGAATAAGGACCAAATGACCTTGTCCGGAAGGATTAGATTATGAGTGTCATCTCCACTTGAATTTTTAATACACCTGCACATACTTGTTAGTCATAATAAAATACACATAAAAAAAAAACACATAAAAACAAGGAAGTGGAATCTTAAGGTCAAAAATTAGGGTGTGACACAAACCCATATACCATTCAAGTGACGGACCTGAAAGGCTATCCTGGAAAAAGTGCATCATCATTTTCTCATCTTCAGAATGAGTTGACATATTTCTATAAAAGGACTTCAAATGAACACAAGGACAAGTAGTGCCCTTGTATTTGTCAAAATCAGGTGCTTTGAACTTTTGTGGCACCTTAAGGTCGGATATCAATCCCAGCTTGCCCATATCTAGGCCCATCGAATTTAGGCTTTCAAAGCTCTTCATCTTATCCTCAAGAGCCTTGGATCTCTGCTGAGCTTCGGTAGTCAGTTCACCTTCTCCTCTCATTGAGAAAATATCGTCTTGACGATCCATGTTCGAAAGTTGGTTGCCATGCCCAATGACAATCCCTGCAGCTTCAGGTCCTGGAAAGTTTCCCTCTCCTGTATTACCAACGTTGGCAATAACATTGTTACCACTAGCTCCCATATTACCAATAGCCACCCTAGTGGTGCCATTACCTACCCCGGCTGGGCCAGTACCTGCTCTGGTGTTCTCAACTTCAGTCATGTTGGGAATAACCAACTGTGGTCCGTAGTTATCAGCCCTAGGAGTTTCAACCCTAGGCATGTTGGCAGTCCCTCCTCCATGAAGAACCTCATTATCATCAATGCATGCAATCAAGGGTTGCACTAGCGTTCTGAGCTGATCCTGACCGTTGATAACCACTTGCATGAGATCCATGAAGCGATCCATCCTCTCTTTCATCTCCTGGACGTCAGCCTGAACTTGTTCCATTGCTCGGATTTGATTAGCTTTTGTGGGATACCGATGAGGTGGCCTACGATCAATCCTGAAAACACAAAGGGTTAGATAAATATGCCTGAGGCCCATGCTTATGCAACATGCTTATGATAATGCAAACACGTGTCTGTGCTTTAGGGAAAATCCCCCTCCCCTCGATTCTAGTTCCCGAGACAAATAAAGTCTGACATCCAATCATGGAAAGAAAGCCTCATATATATCTGAAAAGCCATAAAGGCAACGTACAACTGTAGTCAAATACAACCGAAGCCAAAGGCGTAACCCCGGCCAACAAGCCTGGTGGTGGTTAGCATATCAATGCATAAAAAATACAAGAGAATACAGTAGATATCAAGTGCGGCTACGGGCACGGAAATATTCTAGTAATTCTCGTGTGCTGGGATGGTCAGGCTTGTTGAGCAGTCCTCTGATCAGTCGCTCTCTTTTCCTGATAGTATCCTCGAGATCTTCAGCAAACTCTTCACAGGTTCCTTCTCCAAAGCAGGCGTCTAACTTGCATTTTTTGGAGTCAGCTCTGAGTCGGCAATCCTTCAGTTTTGCCTTGGTTTCAACCAATTTACGCTAAATGTCTTGACGGAGTGAAGCTTCAGCCTTAATCTTCTGGTCTCTGGTCTTGAGTTGAGTCTTTAACTTGGCTATCTGCAGCTTCAGCTTTTCTTCTTGCTCCTTGTGACTAGTCATAGTATTATTCCACAACCTCTCGAATCTGGATATCTTCAGATACGCCCTATCCAAGTCTTGCTTCTTGGTAGCGAGGACATTGTTAGCAGATTTGAAGTCTATCCCCAGACGTTCTCTAGACTCAGTCTCCTTGGTCAAATTTGCTCCCAGATGGTTAATCAACTTCATTTGCTTCTTGCAAGTGTACACGGCTTCCACCTTCTCATGACGAAGTTGTACAATCTCTGCTTCCAGAGCTTTATTCACCTTTTGCAGATCCTCCTTTTCTTTCAGTACCTGATTGTACTTCTGGATATCAATCATAGTTGGCTCTTCAACCTTAGGGATACATGGAAGTGTAGCTGGAGGAAACGGCAATAGAATCATCTTTACCCTTTCCTGCATCCAGAGTCTGTAGGGGTTATAGGCACGGCTATTACTTTTTCCCAAGGCGGCCTTACCTTTTCTGTTGACGTTATTCCAAGCGTGCTCGAGCCTGGCTAACATATCACTGCTCAACAACCCTGTGAGGTACAGAGATTTCTGCACCTCCTCCTCTCTAGGAGCATCCAACAAAGCATACCCGAACTGTCTGATCAACAAAGCTGGGTTGTAATTGATACAGCCCTTTCTTCTTATAAGAGGCACATTGGGAAATCCACTGCAACTGTTTTGACATGTTTTGTGGACAAGTTGAACAAACTTTTTTCATTTTATTGCATCCAAAACATGTCTACGGATCTTCTTGAATGTCTTGATTATGCTTTGTTATTGCCGATCAATTCTCAAATTCTTGTCGAGACATAATTAATCTTGTGATATTGAATGGTGTTGTCAGGCCTAGGACATATGTTTGATCATGTTTAATTATCGTGAGCAAGGTTACCCTGTTTTCTTTAGTTTTTTTTAAAACCCATTTGACAGGTTGCAGAAAAGGACAGGTTGCATTCATTTCTCTGGGTTTCATACAGTTGCGGGAGTTGGGATGATTGGATGAACTAGACAGGGTCCGCTGTTATCGTGGCCATTTTGCTGCCTTGATTCTCCTTATCGTGTCTTTAGTCCTCTCAGGTGCTTGCAAGACATGGGTTGATGGAGCCGACAACATAATGCCAGAACCTTATAATGTGAGTTACGGTTGCGAGGTTTTATTTGTTCTTCTCTTCTGAAACCGTCTTCCTTAACTTTCCTCTGAAATTATATTGATTTGTTGAGTATTGTTGAAGTATTCTGAGTAATCCTCATTGTTGCAGGTGGTTTAAGGTTTATGGTTGCCAGCTGATTTCCTTTTACGTCTCCGGTGATCGTTCAAGGTGTTTGAATTGGTAATTAGATCAATCATGTCCTTAAGATTCTTGTCAAACTGTCTCAAACTTGTGCTGAAGTCCATAAGCATCCGTTGTTTCAACATGGCCATATGTACTCTTTGATAATTGCCTTGGACAGTGACACATGTTATAAACAAACCGTGAAATATTGGTAACTTGTTTTTGAAATACTAACATTGTTGTTGTTATTAACAGGATGCGACGCCACTGCTGAGTCCAAGCAACTTCAAGATGAAACCTCGTACTTCTATCTCAAGGGGCACCGTGTAGGGAAAATTCGCATAATGGGTCATAGAGTGGTTTTGGAAATGTCATGCTGAGCTTATTGTTTGGGAGGAGTACTGTTGGTGTTTAGTGCACCACCTAGAACAATGTAAAGCTAGATTATTGTATTTGACACTGCTATACCGTTGTGATGGCGTAACTTTGTAGCTTTTATCATTTTAAATCTTCTTGTGATCCATCTTTTGTAACGTTTCTGAAGTATTTAGCAGATTGTGACATACACACCTAAGGGGCTTACCCTTTGCTTTCAACGGTCATATGTGGTGTCTTGGTTGAGTACAACATTTGGTATCAACTTGAAAACATATATAATGTATCCTCAATGTAGGTTACGATATAAACAACCTTTCCTGTAACTTGGCTTGGTGTAATGTAACTTTTGTTTATTTTATATAATGCAAACTTGTATATTTAGACTCTTAAGAATTTGAAATTGGATCAAGTCTCCACCCAAAGTGAATTGGTGTCTCGTTCTTTACAAAGCATATTTATGAAAGGTTTCTCTTCAAGGATTTAACCTCCAAGTAGCATTAATGATCTTGTATCCAAGTCAAAGAAATAGAACCTCTTTTAGTTGTAGTGGTAGCTTAAAATTCTGCAAGACTGCTATATGATCAAGTTGTGATCATTATCACAAAGCTTACAGTTATATGATATTGTCCACCACTTTTATATACTATTACGAGCCGCTAATCATCCGGTAGTTTAAACTATACAAATGATTTTTATCTCCAATAACCTGCGAAGCCTTTGTGTTGGAAAACAAAGATGTTGTTGCAACCAATTAAGAAGTCTTGAGTTGGTGATATTCCATAAATGTTGACCAAACTTGCCAAGAATTTCTGTATGTTTTGTCTTCCATTGTTCAAATTGGTTATTTTGAAAAGAACTCTTGGCCTTAGGATCAACTTGAATAAGGACCAAATGACCTTGTCCGGAAGGATTAGATTATGAGTGTCATCTCCACTTGAATTTTTAATACACCTGCACATACTTGTTAGTCATAATAAAATACACATAAAAAAAAGAGAACACATAAAAACAAGGAAGTGGAATCTTAAGGTCAAAAATTAGGGTGTGACACAAACCCATATACCATTCAAGTGACGGACCTGAAAGGCTATCCTGGAAAAAGTGCATCATCATTTTCTCATCTTCAGAATGAGTTGACATCTTTCTATAAAAGGACTTCAAATGAACACAAGGACAAGTAGTGCCCTTGTATTTGTCAAAATCAGGTGCTTTGAACTTTTGTGGCACCTTAAGGTCGGATATCAATCCCAGCTTGCCCATATCTAGGCCTATCGAATTTAGGCTTTCAAAGCTCTTCATCTTATCCTCAAGAGCCTTGAATCTCTGCTGAGCTTCGGTAGTCAGTTCACCTTCTCCTCTCATTGAGAAAATATCGTCTTGACGATCCATGTTCGAAAGTTGGTTGCCATGCCCAATGACAATCCCTGCAGCTTCAGGTCCTGGAAAGTTTCCCTCTCCTGTATTACCAACGTTGGCAACAACATTGTAACCACTAGCTCCCATATTACCAATAGCCACCCTAGTGGTGCCATTACCTACCCCAGCTGGGCCAGTACCTGCTCTGGTGTTCTCAACTTCAGTCATGTTGGGAATAACCAACTATGGTCCGTAGTTATCAGCCCTAGGAGTTTCAACCCTAGGCATGTTGGCAGTCCCTCCTCCATGAAGAACCTCATTATCATCAATGCATGCAATCAAGGGCTGCACTAGCGTTCTGAGCTGATCCTGACCGTTGATAACCACTTGCATGAGATCCATGAAGCGATCCATCCTCTGTTTCATCTCCTGGACGTCAGCCTGAACTTGTTCCATTGCTCGGATTTGATTAGCTTTTGTGGGATACCGATGAGGTGGCCTACGATCAATCCTGAAAACACAAAGGGTTAGATAAATATGCCTGAGGCCCATGCTTATGCAACATGCTTATGATAATGCAAACACGTGTCTGTGCTTTAGGGAAAATCCCCCTCCCTTTGATTCTAGTTCCCGAGACAAATAAAGTCTGACATCCAATCATGGAAAGAAAGCCTCATATATATCTGAAAAGCCACAAAGGCAACGTACAACTATAGTCAAATACAACCGAAGCCAAAGGCGTAACCCCGGCCAACAAGCCTGGTGGTGGTTAGCATATCAATGCATAAAAAATACAAGAGAATACAGTAGATATCAAGTGCGGCTACGGGCACGGAAATATTCTAGTAATTCTCGTGTGCTGGGATGGTCAGGCTTGTTGAGCAGTCCTCTGATCAGTCGCTCTCTTTTCCTGATAGTATCCTCGAGATCTTCAGCAAACTCTTCACAGGTTCCTTCTCCAAAGCAAGCGTCTAACTTGCATTTTTTGGAGTCAGCTCTGAGTCGGCAATCCTTCAGTTTTGCCTTGGTTTCAACCAATTTACGCTAAATGTCTTGACGGAGTGAAGCTTCATCCTTAATCTTCTGGTCTCTGGTCTTGAGTTGAGTCTTCAACTTGGCTATCTGCAGCTTCAGCTTTTCTTCTTGCTCCTTGTGACTAGTCATAGTATTATTCCACAACCTCTCGAATCTGGATATCTTCAGATACGCCCTATCCAAGTCTTGCTTCTTGGTAGCGAGGACATTGTTAGCAGATTTGAAGTCTATCCCCAGACGTTCTCTAGACTCAGTCTCCTTGGTCAAATTTGCTCCCAGATGGTTAATCAACTTCATTTGCTTCTTGAAAGTGTACACGGCTTCCACCTTCTCATGACGAAGTTGTACAATCTCTGCTTCCAGAGCTTCATTCACCTTTTGCAGATCCTCCTTTTCTTTCAGTACCTAATTGTACTTCTGGATATCAATCATAGTTGGCTCTTCAACCTTAGGGATACATGGAAGTGTAGCTGGAGGAAACGGCAATAGAATCATCTTTACCCTTTCCTGCATCCAGAGTCTGTAGGGGTTATAGGCACGACTATTACTTTTTCCCAAGGCGGCCTTACCTTTTCTGTTGACGTTATTCCAAGCGTGCTCGAGCCTGGCTAACATATCACTGCTCAACAACCCTGTGAGGTACAGAGACTTCTGCACCTCCTCCTCTCTAGGAGCATCCAACAAAGCATACCCGAACTGTCTGATCAACAAAGTTGGGTTGTAATTGATACAGCCCTTTCTTCTTATAAGAGGCACATTGGGAAATCCACTGCAACTGTATACGATCTTAGCACCCAGTTTGTCTCTGCTAAACCAAGTAATACTCTCTGCTGTCAAACCCATCAGGCGTTCTGACCAACTCATAGTACTTGCTGAAGTGACAAAGGGGGCCACCTTGGGCATATGGCTATCAAACCATTGGTACAGTAGCGTAACACAGCATGATACATTTTTTCCTCTCCTGTTCTCGTTCTTGTAATGCACTGAATGATATACATCGCCAAGTAGTGTGGGCACTGGATTACCCAAAGCAAAGATGTGAAACGCATCCAAATCAATGAAGTCCGACATATTTGGGAACAGAATAATGCCATAAATACAGAGGGCGAGAATGGCGTTGAATACGACCCAACATCCGTCCTTAGCACATTGTTGAGCTTTCGCAGCCAAGAATTGCAAAGAGGAACCTGGTATCTCATTCCATTTGGTCAAACCTCCCTTCAACTCTGAAGCATCAAGATGTAGAGCAGCAGAAAGCTTAGCCAGATCAGGCTTAGCGTCTGTATGGTGAAATGGCATCCGGTCACAGATAGGCACCTCCAACAATGTTGAATACTCCTCCAAGGTGGGTGCAAGGATAAAATCAGTGAACGTGAAGCATCGGAGCTGAGGGTCGTAAAACTGCAACAAGGCGTACAAACCATTCAAATCATCTGTTGAGGGCTTGCAAACAAGATCAAGCAATTTCCCATACGTCTTCCTGAAATCATTCCTGACTTCCCTATCAGCCAAACAGATCAGACCGGACAGAATGCTAACATCTGGAGTGGGCAACTTGTAAGCAACAATCTTTCTTAAAGCTTCCATGTTGACGGCGAGCAACTAGATCACTAGAATCTCAGGGGTGAATATGAACCGGCAACATAGACACGTGTTAATGAGATGCAAAATGGTAATGCAAAATGCAATCATACAAAAATGCAGCATGGGATCAAGGTGTTGTTGATTGGAGAAGACCAAAACTCTGCTCTGTCAAGAACACAACACATCTCTGATAATAAGGAATCAAAATATTCTCTATCAAGAACAAAACCCTTATGATAGGAACCATAATTCTGTTCTGTCAAGAACAAACCAATCTCTGATAAGAACTCTTTGATACCAACAATACTGATTCATTGTCAAGAAAACCAGGTTGTCTAAAGGTCAAAGTTTCCTGCAAAGAAAGATCCCAGTCCCACTCACGGGTATGGACCTAATCCACGGACAAAGGTATGGCATCCTATGCATTCATCAGTGTCACAGACTTTCAAGAAACAATGATACGATACCCAAGAAGGTGTGGCATCATCATCTCTTGAAGCGGCCTCACTTAGATGAATCACAAATGATCGGTTCCTAGGGTCGACAACTCTCAAGTCTGACGTCCCCTCAAGCCCAAAGGGCTGGAAAAGAAATCATCCATGAGAATCTCGCCTGAGTGTGGATTTCTCGGGACACTAGTACATGCAAAGCATGCACGCGCCCACTAATCTCCACTCTAATGTTATGTATCTCTCAAGCCTGGGTCTGGCTTCTCACTCATCAGAATCAGCCCACCCCCACAACAGCATAATAATAGTAATAAAATAATGCTGAAAAGTAAAATGCGGGAAAGTAAAAGCTACAGTACAATAAGCATGTACAAAAACCCAACAAGACTAGGAAATCATGCGCTAGAATTGACTCGCATAGGGAACCGTTGGAGTCCCCAGCAGAGTCTCCAGCTGTCGCTACTACGAAAAACGAGGCCGGCGATGACAGAAGAGTCACCACCGTGCGTTATTTATCCCAAAGGAGGGAAAGGAAACGCTCAGAGTAAACCTAGCGAAAAGGTATAAGACAGGTCGTCGCAACCAAATCTCGGGTTTGGGAGTCGGTTACGCAAGGGGAAGGTATTAGCACCCCTCACGTTCGTCGTACTCGACGAGATCCACGCTTGATTATTTGTCTCGAAGGATTGTTAACTATCTACCTATCAAGGCTAGTTTGAAATAGAAAAGAAAAGATGACTCGACAAAGCATCGCGCTTTATGCCTACGTATTCTCATCAGAGAAATCAGAGTCAACGTAGTTCGGCTAACTACGGGTTACGGGGGAAGGTTGCTCGCCAAGACGTCGCGTCTTGTGCCTACGTATTCTCATCAGAGAAATCAGAGTGAACGTAGTTCGGGTAACTACGAAACACAGGTTTGTTCTATTGTTTTTACCCGAGTAAAGTTAAATAACGGTTCCAGCAGTTAGAGACAATGCCTATTTGCGGTAGAACCGAGGCTTAACAACACTCTTTTCTTCAGAAAAGGTTTTCCTTGAGTTACGGGCCCATGGGAAAAAAAGAGGTTTGAACGTCTGTTTTTGTCTTTTATCGAAAAGAAGTGTCTTTTATGGATGTTTGCAATTCGTATCGCACTAAGGACTAGGACCTATGAGTGAATGTGTCGCATGTCACCCAAAGGGTACCACACAAAACATCCTGATCATTGGAAGGAAACCCTCCAACAACCATTTCCCAGATAGCTTAAGGCTCGTAGCGTACGACACGAATCTGCCTTTATTATGTATTTTTCTGTTGTTTGAGATGAGAGAGAGAGAGAGGGACTCTACAGGGGAAACTATCAAGCATCCTACTGCCATCATACAAAGGATTCATCCTATGATTGAGTTTTGAAAAGGGATCTACCCTAATGTTATCATGCCTGGATTCAATCCTAAAGTCTATCACATTCATCCTATCAAGGAGACTGGAAGTCCTAAGGGCACATGCAAAGAAGGTATCAACCAACAGCAAAAGAGTCAAACAGTAAAGCTATCAAGCTAAAACAAACACAAATGCATATGATGCAGCAATACAAGCAGAAGGAGGCAAACTCAACTTCTAGAGCAAGCAAGCAAAAACAACACAATACACAGGCAAGGGAGGCTAACTCAACCTTCAGCCAACAAGCAAAGCCAAACAGTAACAGACAAGCAGAGGGAGACAGACTCAACCTCTAATGCAAACAAGCAAAGGGAGTCAAGCTCAACCTTTCAAATGAACTTAGGCCTAAAAACAACTACATGAAAGCCTATTCTAATGCATCATACATAACAGACAGTCACACAAATACAGTCAAACAGTAGAACACAGCAAAGCAGTCCAACAACAAAGCAATCCAACAGTCTGACAAACAGTCTTCTATCTTCTTGACCAAGTCATCCATCAAGAGAAAAGGAAGTAAGGACTCCATCTTCAAGCTTCAACTTTCTCCATCAAGAGATTATGTGAATCCACACAAAGATCATTGGATGATGAGGGGAAGCATGATGGAAACCAAAGGAATCCATCATGGCACTCAACCACTCGTTTAATATTGGTATCCTCAATGGTTATACCTTTTATAGTAGGCCTTGAGTCCTTCCAAAGGAGGGACTAGGCTCCCACAAAGGTACCTTGCATCATTGGATGGGAAATGGAATGCAAATCAAAGCAAACCACAATTATGAAAAAGGAAGAAACTTCTAAAACCCTAATTCTACAAACTCTAAAAGCAACTCTATCAAGAGAACTAATATACCAAATTAAGCCTTGAGATTCAATATACAGAAGCCTTAACATGTCTACTAGACCATTAGAAAAAGTTTGGAAACTTATCATAAGCTAAAGGTCACTTTTGAAGTCAATCTAGGGGAAGTACTATGCTAGAAGCATCCTACAAACAGCCTAGATGTAAAATCTAACTAAAATATTAAATCAATTACTAAAAATATATAAAATTTTCTAAGGGATCCTAAATGTGTTGAGAACCTATGGTAATAAGATCAGAGCCTAATTCAATGTTTAAGGGCACTAATGAAATTCTAAACTAAAAGTTGTCAAATGAAGATCCAAAAGGGGAAGTTCCTACAAACCTAATCCAAAACCAAACTTAGAGTAATCTAAAAATCACCATAAAAATCCTATAACATCATCAACATGTCTACTACCAGCCAGCAAAATATCAAAAACTAATTCTATACCAATCAATAGCACAAAAATCATCAAACAACAAGCCCAAAATACCAAATTAAATTAATTAACAAAAATGGAAAAATGGAAATTAAATTGAAAATTCAGCCAAAATAAAATCTAAGAGCATCAAAAAATCAGAAGTCAAACAAGGAGCATGCACATATTTTTTCCACATTTTTCTGATCAATATTCAATTTAATATGAATTTTAGAAGTAGAAATCAATTAAAGAAAATCCAAAAATGAAATAAAGAAATAAAACCTCAGAAAATACCATAGCCCTAAGATCTATTGACCAGTCCACTCATCCTAAGGCTAAGCGCGCGCCATCATATTAATGAAACTGCAGCGTTTTGGCTATTCAAAGTCCAAGTTCTCAGGGTGAATCTCGTGCGCACGATCTGCTTACAAAGTCCATGAATTCAAACTGATCCAATGGTGATGGCTTATCTTCCTCGTTTAAACCTACAACTGGGAGGGAACAAGTGTGGTGGCCGGAGAAGACCTCCGGTCGTCTTCTCCGGTGGGTTCAATAGTGGTTCATCACAAAATCTCACCAAAGCTCAAGAAAATTATACAGTTCTTCTCCAAATTTCACACTGATCTCGAATCTACTCTCCATTTGTCCTAATTCTCAATGAATCTTGAAAAACGATAGTGAACAGAAAAATCACCAAAACAATGATCATCACCAAACTTGAAATTCTTGCCATGGATCTCTTTCTCACCTCTCAGGGATCAACCTAAGCTATTCAATTCTTGCTAACACCTCAAGATCAAGCAGATATCAATCCAAATAGAAATGTCATCATGATCTAAACCATCACTAACCTTCAAGATTATGATCCTAAATCCATCTATGTTCCATCTACATCCTAACCACAGGTCTAAATCACTCTACATTAGCCTAGAATAAGGGGAATTCTGAAGTTTACCAACCTGAACTGAAGCTTGAAATTGGAGTAGTTGTAGTGTGAATCTTGATCCCAAACTGTGCAGAAACTTTCACTGAAGCTTGCATGTGCTCTTGGAATCCTCAATTCTCCTTGAAACGGCCTTGAACTCAAAACA
Organism: Lathyrus sativus; assembly: GCA_963859935.3. Lineage (NCBI taxonomy): Eukaryota > Viridiplantae > Streptophyta > Magnoliopsida > Fabales > Fabaceae > Lathyrus > Lathyrus sativus. The sequence goes on along the minus strand of OZ012735.1, from coordinate 173,952,087 downwards.
CGATCTCCACTTTTGAAGCTTGAAGCTCTAACTGCCACAACTGATTTCTTCACCAAAATTCTACCAAACTTGCTCTGAACTGGATCAGGAACTTATATATGATGTGTTTGGACAGTTATCAGACCCATTGGAAGCCCAATTTAAGATATCCAAAATCCAATTTTCCTTCAAAAATGTGAACATGGTATCCATGAATTCTGCATGATTTCTGCCTCAAGAAGCTTCATATGCAATGCTTATGACTTGTTGAGTATGAATGGACCAGATTGAGTCCTCAATTTCATCCCATGGTGGATCTTGGATGTGTGACTTTCTCATGAAGCAACAAGAAGAAAGTCCATGAATTATGCACCAAACGGAATTTCTACTATTGCAAATGTGTTCAAAATGTTATTTCCAATCAAAATATGCACTCATTTGTCATTTTTTGAACACTTGTGAATTGTTTTGAATTTTTCTCTTTTAATGCCTTTGAAAATGCCCTTTTGTCAAATTCCTCAAACCAACTCTTATCCTAAGCCAAATCAATGCCTCATGGATGCTTAGGTGAAGTTAAAATCCCATTTTGAGCAAGTTTCTTGTTGAACAAAACTTCATTTGAAGTATGGAAGATAGTGAAAATGACCCATAATGCAAAATGACCTATAATCTTACTTTCCCAAAATACCCCTGCCTTGCAAGCAATGTATCTTGAGTTCTACAAATAAAATCATGGACTTCTAGGACTTTTTGGAAAGCTAAGAAGATAAGGAACAACAATCATGTTTGGTCCAAAGATAGGTGAGACTTCCTCCTAGGTCAAAAATGGCATGGAAGTTGGTTGACTTTCAAGCTCCAAATTCACATTCATCTAAGGACCTATAACTTGTCTGGCTTGTAACTTGAGTTCTATAAACCCTATCAAGGACTTCTAGTACTCAAATTAAAGCTATGAAGATGCTCTACCACATTCATGTGGAGGACAAGATGAGATGAGAATCACATCTTGAGCTATGTGGTCTTGAAGTTGGGCATCAAGATAGGCGATTTTACACTATCAAGCTTAGAAACCCTAACTCAATAACTTCTCACACTCTTGATTCATGATGATTTGACCTTGGAATCATCCCTTAGACATCTCAATACACCAATCCATGATCACATGGCCTTGAAATGAGGTCTCATCCTACTCCAAATTCAACTATTGACTGAGGGTTGACCAGATGAAAACCCTAGTTGCACCAATCTTGGTTGTGGCTTCTCATACTCTTCAAAGTGACTTGTTTGAGCTCCATGATGACTATCAAGACATTATATGAACTCTTTCAATCTCTAGGCTTCTTTTAGTTGACTCAGAATCATCTGAGGAACTCCCATGCTCTTCAAGATAAGAGACATGATCACATGTAACCAACCTACTTCTCTGGGGATCTTCAACTTCTTTGGTAAGGACATTAACCCTTGGATACTTGAATGAAGACTCTTGAATAGCCTTGATCTCCTGCACACATATCAATGCAATGCATATGGTAATATTATGTTAAATTAAATGAAACACAAGCTAGGTAAAACAAGGTTAGGCAAATTTTGGGGTGCAACAAATACCAAAGAAACTCGGAAATTTGCCAACCGCAGAAATAAACTGCAAAAACTACTTGGGGAAAATATCCAGAAACTGAATCCAGTTGCAATAGCAACAAACTAATCAATCATCTGATAAAGAAACCTAATTTTAACACCAGTTACCTGTGTGACGCCACAGGCTTCAAACCCGAAGGCCAGATCAACATGTACTTGATCTTTTCACGTCGTCTAATGATAGACAGGAAGAGAAATATACTCACATCGTCTAAAGGTAGACGGAAAGACACCACAACATTCACATCATCTAAGGATAGACAAAAAGAAAAACATATCCCGAAGGTTCACATCATCTAATGATAGACAGGAAGAAAATATATCCATACTCACATCGTCTAAAGATAGACGGAAAGACACCACCCTGAAGGTTCACATTGTCTAAAGATAGACAAGAAGAAAAATATCCATACTCCCATCGTCTAAGGATAGACGGAAAGACAAATCATACTCACCTCGTCTAAGGATAGACGGAAAGGCACCAAATCGTTCACATTGTCTAAGGATTGACAGAAAGAAAAATATCCATACTCACATTGTCTAAAGATAGACGAAAAGACACCATCCCGAAGGAGAAAAATATCCATGTCAATGAACTTTAAAACCACCCATCAAATTTTAGAATCCTTTCGTCCATAGGAGTTGATGGAAAGAAGAAAAAAAATATTCAAAGGGGCCACATCATCAATAAGAACTTACAGGAAGAAAACTGCCTTCAAAGAGCCATGTCGTCAATAGGAATCGACAACAAGGAAAACCTAACATTCTTCAAAGGGCTCCGACGTCAACAAGAATCGACAAACCAGGAAAAACCCCTCTTGAAATGTCATCTCTACCAATGAACAGAAAGAAAACCATATCTGAAAGATCGCCTCGAAACCCTGCATCGTCTAAAGATAGACAGAGAGAAAACCATACCCAAAACTCACATCGTCTAATGATAGACGGAGAGAAAACCAATCCGAAACTCATATCGTCTAATGATAAACGGAGAGAAAACCTACTGTGGAAACACATCGTAAATAGGAACTGGCGGAAAGAAAAAGTATGTCATCATCAGATGACTGATGGACAAAGCAAAACTGTTGTATGATCTGAAATCCAAACAAACCAATGAGTTGTCTAAACAAAGCTGTTGGATAAATGCCCCTGAACTGATTGCAGAGTGACTCATGTTGCCACGGAAGGCTGATAGAAAAACTGGCTTATGCTTCGTATGCATATGCGTATGTTTGAATTTTTCTATGGCGTAATGCTCCATACGAAATGGAAATGCTACGCATTTGAGGATGAAATGCGAATATGATGCAAATATGATGATATATGCAAGATGCAAATGCAGGCTCGGGTTGCTGGAGATAGCTGGATGCAACAGAAACGCTCTAGAAAAATAAATGTTGAAGACAAAGCCAACTCCGCTGGGGATAACCAGATGTGCCAAGTACGATTGGACTTCCCTGGGGATAGCTTACATGTGCCAATGAAAATTGGACTTCTGCTGGGGAAAACAGACGGAGTCTTCCTGCGTACCAATTGAAAATTAGATTTTGAAATGATGCGCCGAAATGGATTGGGCTTCCTGATAATTGCCAATAGGAATTAGACTTTAGGCTATCCGCGATGGGTCAGGTAAAACTGATGCTGGAAAACATCCTGTCTGAATTCACGGTTTCTGATTGAAGGGTCAAGGGATGGTGATACGACTTCCCGACATTCGTCTTGAACTTGAATATTAGCTGAACCTGCTTGAGTAGCTTCGAGTAGCTCTGATGACACGGAGAGGAATAATTCCTTCGCTTCTGTTATTGCCCCAGCCTGTGGGATCTCTGTGGGGATATTCCTCAAAAGGAAATCTGAAATTTTCATACTCTGACGGACTAAGATAGACTACCCCAGCATTCTGAACTTTGAAGAGATGCTTCATATTAACTGCCCCTTGGGAAAGAAACAACTTCTGCATTCTTAGGGTGACCTGCCCTTGTCTTGCAATGACTTTGCCCTTGATTGGTTGATTCGAGACAGCACCTCTGATGACGAGAGATTTACTGAATCTCGACCTGATTGCCCCAGAATAACTGACTTTGGATGGCTGACTTCACTAGGGATCATTTGATATAGCTTGTCCCAGATCACGGAGTATTCGGGCGTTCTGCATTCTATCCTGATCAGACTTTCCACTGTAGGAAACTTTCTTGTTGTCAAGCGCTTACTCGCAAGTAAAACAAGTTGTTCTGCATAAAAGATATGTTAATGCAACGCATATGACAGTTTTGAAAAATCCAATCTGTTCACTAGAAAAGGGAAAAAACAGTTTACGGCATATGATGAACAAATCAATTACCAGAATATCAACATTAATACCAATGTGGTAAGAAGAACCCTTTTAGGAGTCAGTTTTGACGCGATCTTTACCGAAGTATGCTTTCGAAACAAACCTGCTTCAATTAGGACTTTTGAAGGTTGTAACGTGGCCAGGTTCACGGTTTTGAAGGAAAGGATGAAGGCTCAAACTTTATTTTAACCCACCCATTCTCCTTGATGTTCTCCGATCCTATGTTCAGCTAATCTAACACAAGCGCTCACCTCTCAGAGATTGAAAGATAGGAGCGACGGTTCGAGAAACTGCGAGTTTTTGGAGTGACAGTCACCCACTCTTCGTCTTTGACACTTGGGGTCACCCGACTTGTATTTATCCAAGGATTTTCTTTTGTGATATTTTCATTTTTTCAATTTTTTTCTTTTTCTTATCCCTAACTTTTGCTTGGACTGACTCTTTTGAGTTTCTTTTAATTTTTAAGTCCAGCGAGAAGCCCTAATAAATTGAAACACTATTATTAGGAAAACTTCAATTATATCACAAAAGATACTACTATGACAATTATCAGAGAGCCTTATTTGTTTCATTTGAGGTTTCTCTACTAGTTTTCAGAGGATCTTAAGTCTTATGAAATGAAAGACTGTTCCATTATTAGGAAATTTAAATTATATCACGAAATATACTGCTCTGTCGATTATCAGAGAGTCTTGTTTATTTCAATTGAATTTATGTTCTACCAATTCTCACAAGATCTCATTTAAGACAAAATTTTGGGATCTTTTCGTATCTAATTGAGTTCTACCCTGAAAGTATGAACACATGGAAACTCATCTTCCTAGTTTTAAGGAATATAGATAGGGGCAACTGTCACACTCAAATTTTGTCATACCTAAATTGCATTACAATTTCTTTTTTCATCTGCATTCACATGGCCATTTCATTTGATCATGCCCTTATTTTATCAGTCAATAGTTCAACTGCACATCTAATAAGTCCATTAAAGTCAAAGGTTTTTTATCCTTGATCAATGCATTCATCCTTTTCACTTTGTCTTGATAAAGGTCCATCTACATCAAGAGAAAGTTAAAGTCAAAGCTTGACTTCATACCCTTGACTTTCTTTAGATATCATGTGCATCCTTTTTGGTCTTTTATTAGTTTTTAATTAAATGAATTCCCATGCATTCATAATTAGGTTTTAATAGGAAGTTTATCATTATATGTGGATCTAATCATATTTTAAGTTTAAAAAATAAAACAATATCTTTTGTTTTAGGCATCACTCTTGACGTTTAACCATGGTGGTTTTTTAGGCACGACCTCTAGAGGTGTGATTGTTCCTCGAACGGACACTCCCTTTCGTGATTTTGGATGCTCGGTCAAATTAGCTAACACCTACCCTGCCCCAGGTTAAGAATTGAGGGTTTTTCGTTTTCAGAAAGAAACCCCTACTACTAGGCTCAAAGGGGTTGACAAGGGATTATCTTCCTTATATCTCCGGTGTTTAGGGATTAGAAACAATGCATGTACATCATCAGCAGGTTTTATTTCAAAAGCATACAATCGGAAGCTTGCGCGTCTCTTAATTTCGTCATCCTCCCCGGATTCCGCTTAACTAAGCATTGGATATTAGTAAAAAGCAATTAGTGAACATGAATGGATTTAATTAAAACATGCATACTCATTTCATTATCATCATTAATTGAAAACAACAAGTTTTACAAACAAGATTGCAATTTAAATAGGAAAGAAACTACAAACATAAAGAAATGACAAGATAAAACAAAGGAAAATGCCAACTTCCAAGAATTGAGCTTTCACATCTGACTTGCTGCTGAACCAGCCATCTTCACAATTGCTTATTGAAACCATTATGTCTCTCTGACTTCTTTGGGTTTTTCCTGGCACGCAGGTTTAACCGATAACGATAAGGCTGCTGACTCTGGAGAGGAGCTGACGTCTGTTGACTCTGAACAGTTGGACCACTCGGAGGTTGGGTCTGAATTATTAGGGACTCCTTTTGTTCAGGTGCTTTCATCCTCAAGCTCGGCCTAGGCACATGCAACAACTGAGGACAAGGGGATTCTGACACCATTGATTGCAGGATATACTCCTGACCTACTGCAACTTTGGGTGAGAGAACGGAAACATCCATCATTTTGGCAGTGGCTGGAATAGGACCATCCGGTACGCTTACGTCGCTCGGCATGAATTCAATAGCTTTTGAGTCAATCAGGTCCTGGACTTTATGCTTAAAAGCTTTACAGTCTTCAATGCTATGCCCAAGTGCCCCAGAGTGAAAATCGCAATGGGCATTCATATCATAGTCTAGCGGTAGCTTACCCTTAGGTGGAGCCATAACCCGAAGTTCGATCAGCTGAAGCTGAAGCAAGACTTGCAACAACTGAGCATACATCGTTGGGATCTGGTCAAAGGTTTTGTCACCGGATTTTGTCTTCTGATACCCCCTAGGCATATGATTATCCTGAGCAGCACGGCGTTGAAGAGAAAAATCTAGAGCTCTACGTCGTCTATTAGACATCCTTTTTGGTCTTTTATTAGTTTTTAATTTAATGAATTCCCATGCATTCATAATTAGGTTTTAATAGGAAGTTTATCATTATATGTGGATCTAATCATATTTTAAGTTTAAAAAATAAAACAATATCTTTTGTTTTAGGCATCAATTAGATTTAAATGCTTTTATTTGCATTGCTTTGAGATACCATTTTAATAAAGATACATATTTTAGTCTTCCATTTAAACCATACCCATAGTTATTCAACATCATAATATATACATGTAAGTACAAATTAATAAACTAGTTTTCCCATTAATAGTACACTTTTATATTTTATTAAATTGATATCACAAAAGTACAAAAATTGAGGATAAAATAAGTCTGACTTCATTATTTACATATTAATAATACATTGTACTTTTACATTTTATAAAACATAATATAATGAAAAGAAAAAAAAAAAGAGGAAATGACATTTATTTGTTGCAGCAAGTCTTCATGTGCTTTCCGTACCCTTTTTGTGTACCTCATCATCAACAACCATCATCGTCCTGCAAAATAAAAAAAAGGAAATCAACCAATATATCCACAACATACCATACATGTGAACATACAAAAAACAATAAAAGCAAACTCATAAGAAGGTGCATACGCATGATGAAGACACGAAAATAAACATTGGCCAAGCAAGCAAAGTGTAAAAAAATGTGTGTATATCCATACATACATACTCAGTGCAGCCATCTACATACATACATCATGGAGGTTGGGACCATAAGAATCACACCAAAATCACAAAACTCATGCTCAAAGCAGTGTGAATTTCAGCTTCATTTCACTACAATTTAGAAAGAAAAAAAACAAATTTAAATGAAATGCAAAAAATAAAACTCAATTAATCTCATGCATTCATCAACCATTTTCACTCGGATTACCCTTTTGACTCACACATATTCACTTCCTAATCTCCCTCTAAAAACCCTCCTAATAACCTCATAATTCCCTATTTTTTACAACCTCTTCACTATTTAATCACTCTCAAACTTCATTAAGACTTGTATTTACTCTCATTATTATCGACTTATTTATTTAGCCGAGAATTAAATTCAATGAATGATTATATTGATGATAAATATATTTTTTAAAGTTTAAAAACCCTTGGTCCAATGCTAATCGAACTTTTCTAAAACCTTGATCCAACACCAATGATTGTTTTATAACTCGATTATTTCGTATCGACGCAAATTCAAATATTTTCTCGAATAAAAGTAACATTGACAATCTTTTTTTAACAAATGTGAAAGAAGAGGAACGTTGGAGTCTAGTATTCCATGAAACCCTCGAATGGTCGGTCCTGAGGCATACGTCTTGAGCTAGCCGCTTATTCTTTCTTTCATTTCTAAAACACTTAATATAGAGTTGGACAAAAAATGACCATTGGAGTTTACCATGAAAACCTTTAACAATCGGTTATGAGGCACACGTCTCATTCTTATCGAGTGTTCGTTGTCCATCAAACAAATTTTCACAAATACCTTGAATGAAAAGAGAGCATTGGAGTCTCGAATTCCATGAAAACTCCGAATAATCGGTCCCGAGGCTCACAAAAACCTTTTCAAAAAGAACACTATTTAGTCTATTCTAATGCGAATATAAACAAGTGCTTAAGCCTCCCCGCGAGTATACAAGCCAATGTTTAACCATTAAAGCACGATCCAAACACTTGTTCAATAAAACAAAACAACCCACAAAACATAGTTTTCTACGCCAATCTTTGAAGCTTTGAGTTCCTCATTGTACCCCGAGGATACGTAGGAGCGAGACCTGCAATCTCGTAAAGCACACTAATAAAAAAATTTTGGCGACCCATTTTCTTTTCCTTTTACATATTTTGTTACTAAAAAAAACAATTAATAATAGCTAGCATTCAATCGCAAGTTTAACTAAAAGGTTCTCATTGAATACAACAGACGTGAGGGGTACTAACACCTCCCCCTTGCGTAATCGGCTCCCAAACTTAAATATGATTATGAAGACCATCTTATTTTTCTTTTAAGGATTTTATCGATATTTTCCCTTTCCTTCTTTGGAATAAATGAAGTTCGATGGCGACTCTGTTCGATATCATTTTCCACAAATGTGTGATACGCTTTGCGAATGATTGTATTTTTCGAGACGCGAAAAATTCTTCTAGAGACATATTACCCACCAAATGTGAATAGATATTGTTGTTTTTGAATGCATATTCTAAAATTGTAATACTAAGACCAAATGATGTTTGTATCTCATTATACTGATTTTGGATCATTTGGTTCATAGAGTCCCAATCTCTACATAAATTACTTTTACTATTTCTCAACCGATTCTTCAATGTAGCATGAGCAGATTCAACTCGTTTAGTTGTTGTATTTCCAAAGTGTCTAAACGTATCAATTCAAGCACAAACAATCTTCTTTCATCTGGTCTAGAATTTTACTTTCAACATGTTTTAAGAAATATGGATATTTCTCACACACCTTCCTGAAGTGTATAACAAAATCGACATATAACTCTCTCATTAAAGAATTTATTATACCATTATAGACATCTATTATAATTTCCCGTATCACACTATCTTTGACCATTTTCTCATCTTAACCCTTTATTTATTTGGTCCCTACCACAAGCTTACATCTACTCCTCACATTCTTTATTATGTGATTCCTACAAAGTAAGGCTTATGATGTAGGAAACACCTTTGCAACTGAATTCACCAGTGAGATATCGCAATCAATGACAATGACATTTGACATATTTTCTTGGTCCTTTAATAAAGTCGTACACACTTCTAAAGACTAAGTAACATTGTCCTCTTTATCACTTTCAAAAAATGCAAATCTAATCTAAGAGGTCTTTTCCATAGAAGTAACACCAATAATTTTCAATAGTGGAAGTCTGTACTTGTTCGTCTTATATGTTGAATCAATAATGAGTACCATGAGAAAGATGTTGAACAACTTTATGGAATCAAGATGACTCAAAAATATATCTTGAATAATTTCTCCATCATCACATACTATGTACCTAGATACATAATAGTTATCATCCAAAAGCTTCAACAATCATTTCATTTCCGTTCTATTCCCTCTTATCGCCTTGTTATTTTAGGCACAAACATTGTATACTTGCTTGATATTTGAGATATTTTCAGGTCTTTTCCATTTCAAAGATGCAAGTATATTTTTGGGCTGCACCATGTTCAATGCCATGTCAGAAACTACTTTCTCGTCTTTATCCTTAAGGCGACATCAATGGAATGAGCAACTAACTTGCGACATATGTCATGACTATGTATACCACAAATCACATTAAATCTTCATGTATTATTCGATAAGGTATCCCCGTAACTTAAAAGGACACTCATATTTCCTTAAACCGGTATCATCCCGTTTCAACTTCTGGATATGATTTGTGTATTTACCATTTCTTTCACATAACAGTGTCACAAATACATTTCTTCTATTTAAACCATTATTTGAACTTTCAATTACAATGTTGAAACCCAATTTGGCAGCCTTTGTGCGAATCTATTGGAGCATATGATCACGAACAACAAACTTCTGTTCATTTGTAAATTGTTTACCAATTTCTACCTTGACATCAACTGGTTTGGCATCCGTAGACACAATAGATTTGGGGAGAACACCAGAGTGCACCATATCTAAGGTCAATCATAACAAAAAATATTCAAAAAATGATCAAATTCAACTTTGAACTAATTCGAAAATACAGTTCCGAATGGCATTCGTCACAATTCCAAAAACACATTTCTGGACGAAATGTTCTTTTTTTCAAACAGAAAACCAGACTAATACGAGTAATGAGGAAGGAAGTACATGTACATTACCTTAAACTCCAACTTCTTTTACTCTTTTTGATGTGAAAAAATACTCAAATATTATTTTGAAGCAGAAAAGATGATTCAACATGGATGGTGGTTTTGGTAGGGTTTGAAAAAAATGGTTTTTTTTAATCATGTTCATGAGTGAAGCAACACATGCAATGTGCTATTTTATTAAATTTTTCCACTTCACATTTTCGGAAACGCACTTCTGAAATTGGCACTCAATTAAAAAACACTTGCAAAGTGATATTTTTTTTCTTTCAAATTCCCTTTTGGCAAATACAGTACTTCCGTGTATGTCATTGATTTGTTAAATGAACAAAATTATTAAAGTGGTTTGTCTGTAGAAACACTTCCAAGTTAGATTTTGAAAAATAAGAGCGTGTCTCATTTAGATATTGTTTTGGTGTGAAATAGGTATGCTAGAAAATGTATTTTTAGAATTAAGAGTATTTTTTAATTTTCTCCACCATTTAAAGTGGGAGGTGGAAGAAGTAATTCTCTTTTATTATATTATATTTCATAAAAAAATGTTATTTTTACACCAAATTCACACACCTACACCGTATTTCACTGTTCACCAATAAGATGAATAGTAATATATATATATATATATATATATATATATATATATATATATATATATATATATATATATATATATATATATATATATATATATATATATATATATATATATATATATATATATATATATATATATATATATATATATATATATATATATATATATATATATATATATATATATATATATATAAATTATTATTATTTTAATATATATTTTTTATTTTTTTAGATTAAATGATATTTATATAAAATTGTGTGATTAACCAACTTTATAACTTCATTAAGAGTCAAAGCCGAGATAATTGAACCTACTACCGCCTGAAATTAACTCTTAAGGATACATATTTCAATTAATTTCGGTCAAACATCCTAATTTTATTTCCACGGGCAAGGGCGCGATCGCAGACACAATCGTCGTGACTATTTCTGGATGGTGAAACCGTTCGTGACGTGCATGAATGTGACGAGGGGCAGCTGATCCTGAGGTTCAGCTGACCATCCTTCCTCGACAGAGGGGCAGAGGAGAGAGAGTTTAATTTTGCCCTTAGCTGGCAGGGCTAAGGCTATCGGACCGTTCTGGATGCAGAAGTGGATTGGGCCTTACTTAGTCATTGTACCAGTCCAGAACAAAAGACTTTGTATGATACTCCCTCCGGTCCTTTTATAAGAAACAATTCACCTTTTTATATTCATTAAATAATTAATATATTTGATATGTATTATAGACCAGATACATTAATTATTTAATAAATCTAAAAAAGTGAAGTGTCTCTTATAAAAATGACCAGAGATAGCATAAACATAAAATTTCACTCTATCCTAATTTTCATAATTCAGTTTACAATTTTTTCTTTTTCTCTCTTCTTTATCTTTCAGTTTTTAAAAAAAATATGTGTTCCAACACTAGAATAATTTGTACAAACTTATATTTTAGAATCACCATTAGACACATTGCCTTCATTTTCTAATACCTGCTCATGAAATAATGAATGAATTCATTATCTTTTATTTAGATCTTGGCCGTCTATGAAATTAACCTTTGTTTCTGTTATAAAGAATTGTTCATAGAATAAGGTTTCCAGATACCCTTTGTATAAAAGTGAGTTTGGTAGCAAAGTAGTAAACCATGTAGACCAATTATTTATTCTTTTACCTTTATATTCATCTTCCAAAACAAGAATATAAAAATCCAATGTTTATTGCACTCTATCGATGATAACTATACAAAACTTATGTAAATAAAGAATAAAAATAGCTAGACAAAAACATAGTACAATGAATAATACAAACTGTCATAATGCTTCATGGATTGATGATGAGATAAATATTTTAATTACGTGGATGAGTATTCTCTGGATGAGCCATTCCAGTTGAAACCTTAGCAACATCCAAAGCTGATGCTTCAGGCTTCTTATTAGCGTACAAAACAAAGTAACCTAAGACAGATATTGCCGCAAATCCTCCTATGGCCATTCTCATTGGACAAAATGGCATTTTCTTACGTTGGTGAAGTACTTCAGTTGAATGTTGTCGTGGTGAATCTTTCATTGTTTCATTATTATTTGTTCCTGCCATCTTCACTTATTTTCTCTTTTTTATTTTCAATTGCAAATTTCTCTTCTAGTAGGTGTTTGTGGAAGTATTGATAGAGAAAAAACAAGGGAATGAGAGTGGTTAGAAGAAATGTTAGGCGAAAAATAATGGGTTCTCTACAAATGGATAGAGGTTCTATTATTGGATTTTAGGCATTTGACACGTGCATGTGTTATAACTATATTTTCTTTTTGAATTTCGTACTCTTTCACTAATTATGATGAAGGTCTTTACTATCTTAAATATATTGTTTAAAAAATCTTTAAGTAAATTGTGTCTTGGATTCTTTAATTTTTATTATGGAAATATATTGACAACTCATTTGATTTGAAGCTAAGCTTCTATGTACTCCTCTCTCCTTTTTTTAATAGAGAAATGCAAATGTATACAACACAAAATATCATGTAAACCCCACAAATATATAATAAATAGTGAACTTGTCATTCAATTGTGTTGTTTTTAAATTTTCATTTTGACCCATTTTTCTTTTACTATCTCTCTAGTGGATAATAAATCTTAGCAATTATGGTTATGAAGAGCATGTATGAAAAGTCAAAATGTTATTATTGATTTAATTTTTTTTTATTAGTCTGGTATCATAATTTATTTTGGTTTATTAATTTAAAAAAATTCATATTAATCTCTTAATTAAAAAAATTATATTAGCATCCATTTCTTTGAGCCATCTAGTCTTAGCTCTTTGGCTTAACTGAGAGTCCTCTACTTTAAAAAGATTTCAAAGATCATCAATGACTTTGGATCTAGACTCAAATTCCTAAAATCCGCCACCGAATCCAAGTTCCCAACCACAATTCTAAAAGACTCAATTCAAAAATTCAAATCACCGAAAACTTATTTATTTCAACATTTAAAGATATCTTTAAGAGATATAAGCTTCTCTAAAAGAACAAAAGCTTTCCTGCCCTGAGTTAAAGAAGTTAACCAAAAATTGCAAACCAGATCAGGGAAATCAAGATGAGATAACCCATGATTGTTGAATCTAAAAGGTTTTGAGCCTCATAATTTATTTCAGATTGAGTCCTTAAAATAGGTGGTAAAGTGTTTAGACTCTTTGAGTGATAAAAAGATTAAAAAGTGATAGAGTTTTTTCATGCTTATCTAGTGTGAAGAATTCTATCTTAACTCTTAAGATTTGTGATAGGTTGCACTACAAAAAAAAACTAATATTAATCGGGTAATTTTGATGGGTGAGTTTCACCTTGCAAAAAAAATGATGGTTGTTGAATGATACTCACCTCACAACTCATTTATCCAAATAAATTTTTTTATTTTTAAATATATCACATCGCAAGTCATCTGAAAGAAAATGAAAATTTTTAAAACAATGTTTAAGAGGTGTTATTTTCCTCACAAGACAATTTTCAAAATTCAAAATTTGAACGTTATGGCAAGTCAATTCAATGCAGGATTTGACAGAGTTGTGTTAGAAGGTTGTGAGGTGCAAATAACTCAGCAATGGTCACATGCATTGCGACATGTCATGCACCCAGCAACAACTGACATTGCGACGTGCTTATTACTTCGTTCACGTGCATTGCGGTGTGTTAAACATCCAGCAAACCGACATACGCAGATTCCAAAAAACATTGCAGAGGTCATAAAGGCAAGGTATTGTATTTATTAATCTTTCCTTTTTTCTTTAGCTTGCTCACAATAAATTTCATATAATCTCACACTCCTTCTTCTTCCCAAAATCACACAAAATTTTTACAGAAGCTCACAATTTTTTTTTATCTTTTAGCTTAAAATTTTGTCATCTTCTCCATTCCAATATCAAATTTTTTATTTACACTTTATTGTTACTATAAAATGAATACTTCATTTCTAATTTTTTTTTTATTAATATTGGATTATTTTGGTCTAAATGTTTTTGTTAAATGTTTTTGTTAGTGTTTCTATCATTATCATTGTTTATGTTGTTTTAAAATTTATTTTTGCAAATATTGTTTATGATGATATTAATTTTGTTTTGATATATAATATCTTGTTGTGATTTATTATTTTAATTTTTAGTTAGTATAATAGGGTATTAATTTTGTTTTACTTTTTTATAATGTAAAAAAGTTAAAATAGTATATATTTTTATCAGTATATAATATGGTATTGATTTTGTTTAATTTTTTTTATAATGTTTAACAAAATATGTATATTAGGGTTTTAGTTTATATATATATATATATATATATATATATATATATATATATATATATATATATATATATATATATATATATATATATATATATATATATATATATATATATATATATATATATATATATATATATATTCGTTTTTTTAATTTAAGTAAATTAGTTTTTTTATAATTATTCATTCTTTTGTTATATACCTAAATTAAGTAAATTAGTTATTTTTTAATAATAAATAATACAAAATAGAATATAAAGACAAATTTATTATTATTATTATTACTAGCGTCCAAACGGGCACTCCGTGCCCGTTTGTCCGCTTTTTTTATTGCGCTAACGCGTGCAATTTTTTACGGTGTTTTTGACATATATTCCATTAAAAATAATATTATTTAGGAACAATTATAAAAATAAAAATAAAAATATAAAGATACATATTAACTTTCAATATGTTTTAGTAATGTCTTCGGATCAAAATATAAAGATACATATTAACTTTCAATATGTTTTAGTAATGTCTTTAGACCAATTTAACAATAAAAAAAATATCTCCAAACCAATTTAACAATGCAAATGTAAACTTAAAATTAATTTAATAATCTAAAGAGTAGAATGTAAAAATTAAAACTTATCAATACATTAAATGTTATATAAAATAATATTATTTACACAATTTAAAAAAATAAAAGTAAGAAAACAACCCATGTATGTTGTTTAATGTCTTAAATTTTTAATAATATCACAATGTAGAAATCATACAAATTATAAATGGATATAAAATAACAAAAAATTAATATTCACATATTTTACCATAAAAGAAATTAATAATGTTATTATTACTTTTTATACTCGATGTTTGTGTTCAATGAAAAAAGACATATATAGAAAATAAAATAATGTGGTAGTTGTTATTTGTTTTTGTAACTTACCCGTTTCTTATAACTTATTTATGAATGTTGACACTAATACGTGTTTTCTCTCTCTCTTTTTGTCACTTCCTCTTCGTCTCTCTCTAACTCTTTTTTTATATATCACTTATCAGTCTCTTTACCTCTCTATATATCTCAATCTCCTTTGCACATGACATTCATTTGTTCCTATTTCTTTGTTTTGTTAAGTAGTTAATGACCGGTTATCATTCATCGAAAAATCATGATAAAAATATAAACACAAATACATTCAATCTTTAAACAATATTCAACCCTTAATATCATTAACATTATGTTATACAAACTGTAGTTTTGTATCAATGACATTATACAAAAAAAAAAAACACTTTAAAACATGTATTTAACATTATCTGATACAAACTGTAATTTTGTTTGTGAATGTGAGTCTTATAGATGACAAAATTAGAGATTATTCTCAATAACAACCTACATAATATAATTAAGTATCATATATATATATATATATATATATATCTATATATATATATATATATATATATATATATATATATATATATATATATATATATATATATATATATATATATATATATATATATATATATATATATATATATATATATATATATATATATATATATATATATATATATATATATATTTGGATATTTTAAAAATGATTAATTATTTTCTAATGCATTGATTAAAAAGGAAAAAAATTAAAAATATATAATTCAAGTTTGTATTCCTGAGGAGTTGAACGGTGTTATAGTAAGTGACTTGACGGATGAGAATGATGCGTGGGACAGGAAGTTAATGCCATCATGAATGTCTATCGAGATAGATATAAATTAATGTTTACATCACATTGTAGAAATTATACAATTTAAAAATTAAGATATTGTTTATATTTTAAAATTTTTGCAAATTACACAGGTAAAATTTTTGCAAATTACACAGGTAAAAAAATGTTTAAAATTGCAAATTAAGAAAATAGGCTACACCAAAAAGATGTTTTGTCTTTATATATTGTTATAGATTCAAAATAACTACTATCATTTAATAAAAACTTCATTTTTTTATTTGTATTTTTGTTTTTAAAATTAACTAAAATTAAATTTTAAAGGATAAAATAGAAATAAAAATAGGTCAGTCTAAAATTCCATGTTCCCTAGATAAATTATTTAATTTTAATTTAATTATAAAATATTTATAAAATAATTAAAGATAATGATATGAAAAATAATAAACTGTTGGCGGTTAATAAACCTTTCTGTAACCGCCGTTGTGAGAAAAAAATAAAAAATTTTAAAAAAAAATTGAAAAGGGTAAATTTGGGGAAAAAAAAGCTACACCAAAACAATCTATTGTCTTTATATATTGTTATAGATTATCATTGCATAATCACCAACTAATACTTGAAAATAAACATTTTTGAAAATACAAATACAAATTAGATAACTTAGATGGTGATCATTGTATAATCACCGAATATTACTTAGAATACAAATTACACAACTTAGACGATAAAAAGATAACATAATAATAAATAAAAGAGAGTATCTTCTTCATCCTCCGAAACCGTATAAAGTTCTTCCTAGTCTTTTAAGAGTATACACAACATCCATGGCAGTCACAACCTTCCTTCTTGCATGATCAATATATGAAGCAACATCATGAATGATTTTTGTCAAGAAAATCTTGAGAAATAATCTAGTTTTTTCATAGATCAAACCACTTATCTTCTTGACACCTCCTCTCCTCGCAATCTACGAATAGTTGGCTTTGTAATTCCCCAAATGTTGCCGCGCAGAATCCTCATGTGCCTCTTTGCTCCTCCCTTTCCGGGCCCCTTAATACCCTTTCACGACTTGTCATTTTTGTAAGAAATTTTGAGAAACTATTTATTCTTTTGAATTTTGAATGTGAAAAAGTAGAAGATGAAAGGGGTATTTATATATCATTCTGAGCGGGAAATGAAGAAATTGTTTATCCTCTATCGTTGGATTTAAAGTAATAGACGGTTTAAATTTGATTGAGATTTTTCAAAATTTTTAAAAATTGTTTTTAAAATAAAATAAAATATTGGTTAATCATATTTTCAAAAACTGTATTTTAAGAACTACAACTAATTTTTTTAGGCAATTATAATTCACTTATCCGTACAATTCATTAAATTGTATGATAAAAATTATTGATGATAATGATCAATAATTATTTAACTTTTTAAAAGATAATATGTAATTGTGATTATTTTAAGTATGTAATTTATCAAAACTTAGAGTATACGGACTTTATAATCACTATCATCTAGTTTTATTAAGAAAAAGCTTTGGATAAATTTAGTCATAAATAAAATACATTATAAATTTTCAAAATTAAAACAATTAAATATATAATTAAATATAGTAATATTAGTTGAGTAGGAAAGTTGTTATATGCTTCTATTTCATTCAATAATAGGATTAGTGGATTATAAAATAGTTAATCATTTTTAGAAGTTACTATTATTTTTTTAATTATTATTTCTTATTTAATTAATTAAATTAAATACAGAAGTTGTTACATGATTCTTGGGATTAGTGGGTTATAAAGCAGTTAATTATTTTTAAAAGTTATTACTTTTTTATTACTATTTCTTATTTAATTAATTTAATTAAGTACGGAAGTTGTTACATGATTCTTGGGATTAGTGGGTTATAAAGCAGTTAATTATTTTTAAAAGTTATTACTTTTTTATTATTATTTCTTATTTAATTAATTTAATTAATAAATTATTTGTTACTAAAGATGAGGATATAACCATAAAATAGTTTTTAAAGTAATTTTAATATAAAAAAATTAAAATGTGAGGTGGTAAAAGTTTTTTAACCGTCTATGTAGTTGATTTTTGTAAAGGGTGTTAATGGAATAATAGTGTAAATTATTGAACAAAATTGGAAAATAAAAAGCTACACCAAAACTAACTATTGTCTTTATATATTGTTATAGATTATCATTCAGTTTTATTAAGAAAAAGCTTTGGATAAATTTAGTCATAAATAAAATACATTATAAATCTTCAAAATTAAAACAATTAAATCTATAACAATATATAAAGGCAATAGATTGTTTTGGTGTAACTTTTTTTCTTTCCAAATTTACCCTTTTCAATTTTTATTTTAAATTTTAATTTTTTTCTTCACAACGGCGGTTACACAAAGGTTTATTAACCGCCAACAGTTTATTATTTTTCATATCATTATCTTTAATTATTTTATAAATAGTTTATAATTAAATTAAAATTAAATAATTTATCTAGGGAATTGGAATTTTAGACTGACCTATTTTTATTTCTATTTTATCCTTTAAAATTTAATTTTAGTTAATTTTAAAAACAAAAATACAAATAAAAAAATGAAGTTTTTATTAAATGATGGTAGTTATTTTGAATTGTGGTAACTCCATAACTCCTAGAGTTGGTTTTTTATTTTTATTTTTATATATAAACCTCCCAAGGTGGGATGCATAACATAACTACAAATTTATAGAGTAAAAAAACATGTTCATTTAATGTTTCATCCAATGATTCTTCATAATTTATAGTTTGTGAGTGGTTAATAATTTACTTCTTTGTCATTGTTTGTATTAGAAGTCTTATGGAAGTTCCAATGATTGTTTCTGTGTTGTTTTTGTATTCGAGAGCAACATCAAGATTGAAATTAATTCATGCTTATATTTCGGGTCTTATTACACTAGCATTTCATCCTCAATATATAGTATAATAGATAATATACAATATATAAAGGCAATAGATTGTTTTGGTGTAGCTTTTTGTTTTCCAATTTTGTCCAATAATTCACACTATTATTCCATTAACACCCTTTACTAAAATCAACTACATAGGCGGTTAAAAAACTTCTATCAAAATAATAACTTCTCATTTCCATTTAAACAATATATAAAGGCAATAGATTGTTTTGCTGTAGCTTTTTGTTTTCCAATTTTGTCTAATAATTCACACTATTATTCCATTAACACTCTTTACTAAAATCAACTACATAGGCGGTTAAGTTGTCATTTATTTTGTCATATTATGTATAAAATAATATAATTTAGAACGCCAAAATATATTGTTGAGTTACACCATTTGATATATTAATAATCATTTCGTTTAAAAAAGCCATTTGTCATACATTAAATTATTAATTAGAATGGCTTAATATTAATTAGAATACATTAATATTAATAATAGAGACAATAATATATAACTAATTTACCTTTTAGTCCAAAATAAAATGAACATGACTTTATTAACCACTCACTAACTCAACAATTTATATTATGTATAAAATGAGAAATATCTTCAAGCATAAAAGGTAAAGTTAATTATAATAATGTAAAGTTAATAATAATTCAGAAATAAGTTGTCTCAACGTAAAGTTAATTATAAGCTACAATATCAAAGGTTAAATTAACTTTTGTGCGCAACTTAATATATTATTTAGAACGCCTTTATTATAAGTTTGATTTTAATATCAAATATTTATATGATGAAATATATTGTATTTATTTAGATGCATCATAAGTTTTATTTGTAATATGTAATATTTGTATGTTAAATTTTGTTAACCATATTAATTTCTCTATATTTAACCAATATATTAATGTATTCTAATTGGTTAAATTAATTAGTTAACTTAACCAATTTACTAAATATAATCAGGAATATGTATCTGATATTTGAAATTATAATGAATGGCGAAATCGAAATCGTGATTGAGAAATTAGATATAGTTGAGGAATTGGAATTCTGGGAACACACAATAATTCGTCAAAGAAATCATAGAATCAAACATCAAAGCATCGCTGCACACGATCAACATTCGCGAAACTCTGCTACGTTCGCTGGCATGTTCTTTAGGCGAGTCTGGAGCGAGTTTCTTCGTTGTGTGAAGGATTCTTCGCTAGGCGAGTCTAGAAACAACATGGTTCGCTAGGCGAACAGTGCGATGACAGCAAATTCTGTTACACACCAGAACTTGATCCAACCCAAAGGTCTACACGATTCGCTTCCTCAATGTCTCCAAAACATCCCTAAATCATCCCTAAGGTCCTACGCCGATAAAGACGCAAAACCTACGTTTCATTAGGCCAATCTCGTATCATATCTACACCCTAAATCACAAATTTCCCTACAGTTTCCCCAAAGGCATTAGAGTTACTCACTATCCAATATTCCTATTCCTTCAGGGTTAAGCTAATAACAATTCAAGGTTTTTGGCCACGAAGGCCTAAATTTCCTTTTCCCCAATGAATTTCACGGTTAGATTCACCAATAATCGATTTAGGACACGAAGGCCAAAGATCATTATTTCTCATATCCACGCTCTAACTCTCAGGAATACTTACCACTACACCACAATCATCAGAGTTTTTATTATCAAATTTCCCTACAGTTAGACCAATGTCAAATCAGAGTTTTTGCCACGAAGACCTAATTTCCCTTTCTCCCCATTGAACTCACGGTTAGATTCACTAATAGTAGATTTAGGCCACGAAGGCCAAAATCTCTTTTTCTCATTATTCGCCTCAAAACTCTTAAACCGTTAATGTATGACAAACGTAATATATAGTTAAAATATATTGTATTATTGTGTCACGTTTAAAACTACCAAATATCTTATGCCCTTTAACCGTTATTTTAAAACTACCAAATACACCAATTAAATAATAACCACTCATTTCTCAATTTAAAACTTCTACATAATAACTGCTCATTTCTCAATTTAAAACTTCTATGTTTTCTATTTTTCTTACTTAATTATCGTTAATTTTTTGCCAAATTCTCTCTTTCACTTGCAAATCATCTTCTTAACAATATAAAGGGAATAACAATGGTTTGGTGTAGCTTTTATGTTTACCTATTATGCCCTTTAACCGTTATTTTAAAACTACCAAATACACCAATTAAATAATAACCACTCATTTCTCAATTTAAAACTTCTACATAATAATTGTTCATTTCTCAATTTAAAACTTCTATGTTTTCTATTTTTCTTACTTAATTATCGTTAATTTTTTGCCAAATTCTCTCTTTCACTTGCAAATCATTTCTCTCTTTGGTAGTTACTACAAATTTCTCTTTCACACCAATTTTGAATTTTTAGATTGTAAGTTGTCTCTCTTTTCACTATTGAATCTTTGAGTTGTGTTTATATGTGTGTGACTATCAATTATGTTTTAATATTTGCAGATTTTATCTGGTATACTCATTTATTTTGAATTATGAAACTGTCAGTTGTCATTTATGTTTTAATATTTGCAAATTTTCTCTGGTATACTCATTTATTTTGAACAACAGTGAATGTGTACGTATTAAACTATAATTTTCATTTCACTAACTGTCGTGTTGAATGGGTAGAATATAGTATCATGTTATTGTAATCATCAAAATTATTTTGGAAATGATTTTACTGTTTTTTAAAATTGTGATT
The DNA here is from genome assembly GCA_963859935.3 of Lathyrus sativus. Lineage (NCBI taxonomy): Eukaryota > Viridiplantae > Streptophyta > Magnoliopsida > Fabales > Fabaceae > Lathyrus > Lathyrus sativus. The sequence goes on along the minus strand of OZ012735.1, from coordinate 173,930,008 downwards.
ATGAGAATATATTGTGTTTATAAAAATTTTCTTGAATTTTCAAACTTATTTTGAATATTAATGTTGTTTTACTCTCTTTTATATGATCTTTATTTATGTCACTCGCTTATTTATTTTTCTAACTTATTCTTCTACACACCATATAATTGTTGCCTCATTACACAATGTATAATTGCATGTGATAATTTTCCTGACAGTTACAACGAAATGATAACCAACTATAATCATCTTGCTTACAATTTTTTTTTAATTGTATTACTTAAAATCAATAAAAGAATCTTTGGAAAAAGTTTATGCTTCTTAATATTATTTCTCCAATTATAAACAAATACATTGAGAAAAGTATGAAAATAGGGCAGTTATTTTTGTAATAAATACTCTTAAAACTTGAACCACTTATTATTTTAATTATCTTCTTTTTTAAATATCCTCTCACGCCTTTTAATTAAATTGAAACAAAAATACAAATTCCAAAAGAAAATTTAAATTCTTTTACTTAATTTTTATATATCTCACATTTTTCCTAATTTAAATTAATTAGTTAAATTTTATGTTTAATTATGTTCTCAATCAATCTCTTGGTTGTTTGTTTTTTAATCAATAAAATTTTATTTTTTTCATATAACTTTCTCAAACATAATAATTGTCAATTGAGACAATAATAGTTATTTGTAAAATAGAAAATTGTAGTTTTACTCAGCCACTTACATTCTCATCAAATAAAATATTCATGATTTATTTTTATTTTATTTTGTGTTATGTAGATTAGTTACTCTACATGGTTTTTAATAATTCTTATATACTAATTTTTTTTTGTTGAGAGAGGTCATACTTACTAATTTGAGATTTAAGTTGCCAATTTATTTAATTTAAAACAAAAACTAAGAAAATAAAATATTTTAGAATTTGTTGCGCGTACGCTTTTAAAAAAAACATATAAATACACATGAAAGAAATATATCACAAAGTTTATATTAAAAATAATTTATATTAAAAACAACATTAGATTAAAAAATATCTGTTTATATTTTAATATGTGTGTCAATTAAAAAAAGCGGACAAACGGTGGAAAGAAACGACGGAGGGACGGCGGAAGAAGAAGGTACAGAGCGTTTAAGGAAGAAGAAGAAGAAACACAACGGAGGGAGGTGGAAGAAGAACGAAAATGTCATATAAAAGAGAGTAAAACAACATTAATATATTGTGACTACTAAATTACATTATTTTGGGTAAATTGAAATATAAGAGAGGAGTTTGTCATACATAAAAAAATACGTTGTTAAATATTAATCAGTTTAGCAATAAATTACATTATTAGATAATATATTAATAATAACTCAGTTTATACATAACGTAAATAAATAAAATGACATTAATATATTGTTCTAAATAATATATTATTAGATATATTAACCTATTATTTTTAAGCTACAATAACAATAATACAATATATCTTTATAGTTAATTTACCTTTTATGCTTTATCTTTTTCCTCTCTTACTATTATTGTCTCTAGTAATAAGGTAAAGTTAACAATAATACATAACGTTGTTAATTATTTGTCTCAAAACCATTGCCAATGGGGAGGTGAACGCACTCCAACAGAGAAAACCACAGCGAAAAGTGGGATGTACGAGATCAGCAGTCTTGAAAAGTTCAACGCTAAAGTAGATGCTCTAGCACAGAAGATTGATAGTCTGACCGTTAACCCCACTGCAACCGTCGCTGCCGTAACTCCAAATTGCGAGTTATGCGGAAGCACCACTCATAATGCGCCCGAATGCCCATTGCTAGCCGGAATCCCACCAGACCAGGTAAATTATGCTCAAGGAAATCCTTACGCAAATACCTACAACCCAGGTTGGCGAAATCATCCAAACTTTTCTTACAAAAGCGAAAATGCATTGCAAATGCCTACTGCTCCACCAGGATATCAGAAACCAGCTGCTGCTCAGACTGCACCTAGGAAATCAAACCTCGAATTGATGATGGAAAAATTCATAGCTACTCAAGCTCAAACAAACAAAGAATTCCTGAATCAAAACATACACACTAGCGAGCAAATTAAACAGTTGACCGGAAAAGTAGACGCTTTAGCCACCCACAACAAAATGCTAGAAACACAGATATCACAAGTGGCTCAACAACAAGCCTCTGCTGCCGCACCCGCTGGCACATTTCCTGGACAACCCGAACAGAATCCAAAAGGTCAAGCAAATGCTGTAATACTAAGAAGTGGAAAAGAATTGGACGAACCGATCGATCCGAGGACTGAAAACTCAGCCATGCAACAAAAACTAACTGAACAAGCAGAAAAGGAATCCGAGTTAGAGAAGAAGGAAGACAACGAGAAGGAGGATACCGCAAGTGAAAAAACTCAAGCACCTCCAGCGCCATATAAACCACCTATCCCTTATCCTCAAAGACTAATAAACTCCAAAACTTCAGGACAGTTTAAGAAATTTGTAGAGCTCATTAAACAGCTGAATATTACTATTCCTTTTACAGAAGCGATAACTCAAATGTCGTCTTACGCTAAATTTCTCAAAGAAATCCTGTCGAATAAGAGAAAGATCGAGGATAACGAAACAGTTCCACTTACTGCAGAGTGTAGCGCCATTATTCAAAACCGCATGCCTCCTAAATTAAAAGACCTAGGTAGTTTCTCCATACCCTGCGTCATAGGAAAGTTCGTAATAGACAAAGCTCTATGCGATTTAGGAGCCAGTACCAGTGTTATGCCTTTATCTATATGCAAAAAGCTGAATATGGGAGACTCAGACCAACCAAAATGTCTGTACAATTAGCTGACCGATCAGTAAAATACCCCGTCGGAATACTGGAAAACGTTCCAGTACGCATAGGACAATTCTACATTCCAACCGACTTCATAATCATGGACATCAAGGAGGACACTGTTACCCCAATTATCCTAGGAAGACCATTCCTAGCTACAGCCGGAGCGATTATAGACGTGAAGAAAGGAAGGCTAACATTCGAAGTAGGAGAAGAAAAGATAAAGTTCATTCTCACCAAGTTCTTATAAGCACCAGCCATAGACGATACCTGCTATTTAGTAGACGAAATTGACGAATGCATAAGAGAACTTGAAAATGAAGAGACCACGTATTCAGAAATAATAAAGATTCAAATACCCGATATTTCTGAAGACGACGATTGGCGTAAACCGTATAAAGACGACAACCTAAGCGAAAGCTTAGCACTGACTCCAAACTATATGCCAGGTCCGAAGAACCCATCTTTAGAACTTAAAACACTACCCAAAAACCTTAGATATGAATTTCTAGACGATGAACTAAAAAGACCAGTGATAGTCAACGCCGACTTAGGACAACCAGAAACCGAAAAGCTATTAGAAGTCCTAAAGAAGTACCCCACCGCGTTAGGCTATAACATAAGCGATCTAAAAGGTATAAGCCCTTCAATCTGTATGCATCGGATTATAATAGAGGAAGACTCTAAAACCTCTAGAGAGCATCAGAGAAGACTGAACCCCATCCTAAGCACTGTAGTCAGAGATGAAGTAAAGAAATTGCTAGATGCAGGAATCATCTATCCAATCTCCGATAGTGAATGGGTTAGCCCAGTTCATGTCGTACCGAAGAAAGGAGGAGTCACAGTAGTTAAAAACGAAAAAGGTGAATCAATAACAAAAAGAGTCATGACTGGAAGCAGGATGTGTATTGATTATAGGAAGCTTAACAAGGCCACACGCAAAGATCATTTCCCGTTACCCTTCATAGACCAAATGTTGGAAAGATTAGCCAAACATTCATATTTCTGCTATCTAGATGGTTATTTAGGATTCTTCCAAATTCCCATTCATCCTGATGACCAAGAAAAGACTACATTCACATGTCCTTATGGTACTTTTGCTTACCGCCGAATGCCGTTCGGACTCTGTAATGCTCCAGCAACCTTCCAAAGATGCATAATGGCAATCTTCGCAGATTTCATAGACGACATCATGGAAGTATTTATGGACGATTTCTCGGTATGTGGACAAAGTTTCGAAGGATGCCTACAAAACTTAGAAATGGTATTAGAACGTTGTGTAAAAGTGAACCTCGTCCTAAATTGGGAAAAATGCCATTTTATGGCCCGACAAGGAATATTTCTAGGACATGTCATATCAGATAAAGGAATTGAGGTCGACAAAGCTAAAATAGAGATTATAAAAGATCTCCAACCTCCAAAATCCGTACGAGAAATACGGAGTTTTCTAGGACATGCCGGTTTCTACAGAAGATTTATAAAAGATTTTTCAAAAATCACAAAACCTCTGACCGGCCTGTTGATGAAAGATGTTGAGTTCGTCTTCGACGACGACTGTCTAAAAGCATTCGAAACATTAAAATCATCCCTTATCACCGCACCGATTATGCAACCACCCGATTGGCGACTACCGTTCGAAATCATGTGCGATGCGAGTGATTATGCCGTAGGCGCAGTTCTAGGACAAAGGAAGGACAAGAAACTCCATGCCATCTACTATGCTAGTAGAACCTTAGATCCTGCCCAAATGAACTACGCTACCACAAAAAAGGAACTTCTAGCAGTTATATTCGCGCTTGACAAATTTCGTTCTTACTTAGTAGGAGCAAAAATTATCATATACACAAACCACGCTGCCATAAGGTACCTAATAAGCAAAAAGGATGCCAAATCAAGACTATTGAGATGGATCATGTTATTACAAGAGTTTGACTTAGAAATCAAAGATAAGAAAGGAACCGAGAATGTTGTTGCAGATCACTTATCCCGAATAGAAGGCATCAGACACGAACCAGTACCGATAAACGACGATTTCCCGTACGAACGTCTGATAGCCAAATTAGAAAGTGACATACCCAACTCAATCTCGGAAGATCCAGAATTCGAAAAAGCCGTAGAAGCCGTCTATGCCCAAGTCACATTACCTTGGTATGCTGACATCGTTAATTACCTCGCTGCAGGCGTGCTTCCACCGGATCTCACTTATCAGCAAAAGAAGAAATTCTTCCACGATCTGAAACACTATTATTGGGACGAACCTCTACTCTTCAAGAGAGGGGCCGACAACATATACCGTCGCTGTGTCCCAGAGGAAGAAATAGAAAATATCATTTCCCAATGCCATTCAGCACCATATGGTGGTCATGCTAGTACATCCAAGACGTGCGCTAAGATTCTCCAAGCTGGCTTATTCTGGCCTAACCTCTGGAAATACGTTCACATCGCTGTGCTAAAATGTGATCGATGCCAACGAACTGGCAACATCTCATGACGCGATGAAATGCCTCATAAAGGAATCTTAGAGGTAGAAATCTTTGACGTATGGGGAATAGATTTCATGGGACCATTCCCACCTTCTTTTGGTAATAACTACATACTCGTCGCTGTAGACTATGTGTCTAAATGGATAAAAGCCATTGCTGCTCCAACAAACGACGCACGAGTAGTAATCAAACTCTTCAAAAACACAATCTTTCCTAGATTCGGTGTACCCAGACTCGTCATTAGTGACGGCGGATCTTACTTCATATCGCGAATATTTGATAAACTTCTCTCTAAATATGGAGTCCGACACCGAGTAGCTACACCTTATCATCCACAAACTAGCGGACAAGTAGAGGTCTCGAACAGAGAAATAAAACAGATATTGGAAAAGACTGTCGCTACCTCAAGGAAATATTGGTCATCAAAGCTACAAGAAGCTTTATGGGCTTATAGGACCGCTTTTAAGACACCAATAGGTACTACACCCTACAAATTAGTTTATGGTAAATCTTGCCATCTCCCTGTAGAATTAGAGCATAAGACCTTCTGGGCCATTAAGACACTCAATTTCAACTACACCGAGGCAGGAGAAAAGCGAATCTTGAACTTACACGAATTGGAAGAACTTCGATTAGACGCTTACGAAAATGCCCGTATCTACAAAGAACGAACTAAAAAGTGGCACGATAAACGTTCAGTCAAGAAACAATTCAGTGTGGGAGACATCGTATTGCTATTTAATTCAAGATTAAAACTCTTCCCAGGTAAACTAAAATTTAGGTGGTCTGGACCTTATGAAGTGACTAAAGTACTTCAGAGCGGAGCTGTTGAGATTACCGATAAGATGAATGCACCGTTTATCGTAAACGGGCAACGTCTAAAACATTATAATAAGAACGAAAACAGCCCTCAAGTCTGCAGTATAACATTGCTTGAGCTTCCAGCTCAAACACCCGAATAGCTTGTCACCAAGCTATCGTCAGACTTTAGACGTTAAAAACAACGCTTACTGGGAGGCAACCCAATTTCCCTCATTACTGTATTTCATTTTTTTTTATTTAAAATTTTACTTTGAAACTTTAACAAAAATTCTAAACTTAAAATTACCACTACTTTCTACTTTCGTTTGTTTTCATATTTTCATATTTTTATTTTATTTTTCTCTTTTGTCTTTTGTTTCTACCGCTTTTTGTTTTTAAATCCTGACTTCAAACTTCTGTTTTAAACTCTTCAGGATTTTAAAAGTCTTCAAAACCTTCCTCCTGTTTTCTCCGACTTACCTACGAGTATGGCCGAGTACGACTTCACAAAGGTTCATTTTCAAGGACTAGCTCAGAAGGCGAGATTTGCAGCCCTAACTGAAAGAGAAATCGCCTTAATGTTGTATTATGATAAGTCTACCATGGATAAACTAGGAATCACGGATAGCATTCAATACCTGTTCAATCAGCTGGGTTGGGAGAACACTGCTTTGAAAACGCGTTTTGCTACCTATAAGGATCTCACCTATGAATTCCTTAGTTCGTTCAGATACATACCCAACTATGGTTTTGGATCCAACACAGAGCTGATTACCTTTCGAATGTTTGGAATGGACCAAACCCATAGCCGGATGTCACTAGCTAACCTCCTAGGATTTCCTAACGGACCGCATGTGTTCATCAGTGCAGAAGATGACGATATTGATTTTGAACTCGACCAATTCTGGGGTAGAATCACAGGCGACTATCACCCTGAACCAGACAAAATGTATAATGATGATATTCATAACCCAGCTTTCAGATACTTCCACAAGATACTAGCTCACACCCTTTTCAGGAAAGAAGAAAATATTACCGCAGTATCTAAAGAAGAGTTATTCATCATGTTCTGTGCTTCCCAGGGACGTACAGTAAATGCAGTGCCTTTCATGATGAGATCTTTCAGACGCCTCACGCAGGAACCACAATCACCTATTCTTATAGGAGGCCTCGTGACAATGATTGCCCATGAGCTTGGCCTTAGATTCCACTTAAATGCAAGCACTCGTTTTGGCACCATCCGACCCATGAATATACAATTCTGCTTTAACAGTCGCATTTTAGGAACTATGGGACCTGGACCTTATGAGTACCTCATTAACGAAAAACCAATACAACTATTCACACTGCCTGATCATCAGATGACAAGTATCCACAACAAGGATAACTGGCTTTATGAATTGGACGAGCCCATGGGACCTCCTTCACCTCAGTCAACACCACAGAACTATATGTATGACAGTGACCACATCTCTGAGGCACACGACTATATGTACTATGCGGATGCTGTATCAGAAGCTGAAGTAGACCCTATGACTCCTCCGCACTACAACACCTATCCTGAGCCTATCCCTGAGGAGACCACCAACAAAATGGATACTGTTCTACTCCGATTGGACAACGTTGATGCAACTCTGACTACTGTAAAAGATGACATCGCAGGCATACACAGCGAACTGGTAGTCTTCATGGACTTAGTCTGTGACCAGCTCGACTACTACGCACGAAAATTCGATGAGTTGAAGGCACGAAAAGACTAGATACTAGTTTTAGCAGTAGATTCAGTTTAGTTTGGTTTAGTTTAGTTTCGTTTAATCATTTGGATTTTTCGCATTGTTAGTTCCTTTATGTACTATATACACTTATTTCAATTTCTTGTTATTTCAATTATAGCCTTTATTCAATTATTTTGTTTTTACGTTACTCTTTGTTTATTGGCTGCTATATTACATTGCCGTATCAATACTAGGCCTAAAAGTCACTGCAAGAACGCCCTCAGAGCAAAATTCTGCGTTCTGCAGATTTTGCTGCTGTGACGACCGTCACAGGATCCTGACGAGCGTCACGAACCCAAAACTGCTATCTGATATAACATGGGTTGCATTTTCTCTCCCACTACCCTCATTTCAACTTCCAATCATCAGCACTCTCACCACACTCAAAATTTTCGTCTTCCCCATATTGCACCATATATTTCAACTCCAATCTCAACTTCCTACCACACTTCTATCAATTTTTCCCACTTCGCAAAACAACCCCAATCTTCAGAACCCTCTCAATCTTCCAACAATGGCGAGAAATATCGAAACCCCGGACATCAGTAACATTGTCTTCAGCGAAGGTGACTTAGGCGAAAGACAGCGGGCAAACTACATCGCATTCCATCAAAGGTCGCTCCAGCCGACTCATTATCCACACATTCCGTCGCTTACGGAGCTCGGACTCCTTGAAGGCGTAACTTGGATGCTTCAAAGAGCCGGCATCTGGAATCTCTGCACCAATCCACTGCCAACATACGAACAACTCACTCTCGAGTTCTTGAGTTTGTTTACCTACGTCACATCCAGCGGCGACCTCAGCCAACACTCCGGTGCCGCATGTTTCCGGATGTTCGGCACAAACTATCAGGTGAACCAAAACCAGATTGCCGCCATCTTACAGCTACCTCGAGGCGACAATGCTCACCACCGCCTCACCGATCAGTTCCAGCACGAAGCTTTTGCGCTGTGGTACCAGTTGACCGGCATCAATGCCGATGGTTGGGACTCTCTGCACGCCACGCATATCCATAACCAAACCATCCGGTACTTTCACAGAGCATTGAGCAACACAATCTTCGCCAGGGACATCAACCATAAGGTGAACTCGAAAGAGCTCTTCTTCCTCCATTGCGTCTTCAACAACGAACCTATCAACGCCGCTCCGTTCCTGCTGGCTCATATTCAGGCCAACTGCAACCGTGGCTCGAAGCCATTTTACTTTGGCGGGATTGTCACTGCCATTGCACTTGGGCTGAACCTTGGCGACCGCCTCCAGCACCTCCATTCCATCCCCTCGGTGTTCCTTGACACCGACCACTGCAGAGCCTCTCACCTTATTCGCTCTAGAGCCGACGACAAGTACCATCCGGTAGTGCGTGGCAAAACCGTCCGAAGCATCATCCTTCCATCACGCACCCGGACACACCCAGAGGATCGTACCAACTGGTTATTTGACCTCACTGCCCCTCCTGCTGCCGCTGCTCCTACTCAGGACCACACCCAAGGTTCTGACGATGAAATCCAAGCTGAGTTGGACAGGTCCGAGCAACCGGAGGCATCGCAGCCTCCTCCTTCCGAAGGTACATCCTCTCACCGCCGCCATCATCCAGTGCCCGACTACACAGAAGAGGACCTCCGCCGCTCTCTCGACCAGCAGGCCCAAATACTCGCTATGCTGCAGCAGCAGAATCAGCGAGCAGACCAGTTCGAAGCTTGGCATCGGACCCAAATGCAACAACTTCAAACCGGCCAAGCTACCATTACTGAGAACCTGACGAATCTGACTTTGCAGGTCGAAGGACTCCGTGACACTGTCTACCACACCGGAGCTATGAGTTATGAGGACCGAGTAGCCCTTGCCAGAGCCAGAGGACGCCAGCGCGGACGTGACCGAGGCAGCGGACGTGATTAGTTATCCATTTTTCCTTATTTGTTTACTATATTTCCAGTTTATTTGTACTTTCATTCCAGTTGTATCTCCCTCTCGCATGCTTCAAAATCAGTGGGGACACTGATTGAGATAGTGTGGGAGCGGAGCCTTTATTTCCATTCCACTGTACTTTGAATTTCGTAATTTCTATATAAACACTTTCTATTTTTAGCAAATAAAGCTCGTTTATATATCCTTTTTCCGTTACGCAAACATCCCCACATTATTCAACGTAAACAAAAATTTTCGTTCGTTCCTCAAAAGCAAAAGCATCACGAGAATGCACCCGAGTTCAAACCAAGTTTTGAAACTCCGAGGAGACGACAATTCTAACAAAACCAGTACCATCTTGACACCTTAGATCTCCGGTTTATGCGAGTCGGTTTCACTACCTACGTGTACCAAAGTCTCAAGTGTCTACACAAACTCAGCCCCAAGTAGTTTATACTAGCAGTTAGCACCATCCTAAAACACTTCTAAGCAAGCGACCGATGCAGATAAGTGTATGATCTCCAAAAAGATGAAAAATCATGAAAAGAGAGCTAGATAGCCCAAAAATATAAGACACGTTTCCCTCTAAGTTAGGTGCTCCTCACCCGAGCATTTAGCCCAACGGCACGTAAACTCATTGAAAAATCAATGAAATAAGCTTATGACCAATGAAGAAGATCAAAAACAGAAATGAGATCATATTCACTAACAGGTCGACTTGCCATGAAAGTGTATGGACAACAGGCTTAATGTGATTGCGCTAGAACAAACAGGTTGAACTTTCCGCGAGAACCTTGACACCAAGTTACAGTAGCATGATTGGGACCGGTTTGCATAAAAAGGAGACCTCCGAAGACTTGTAGTCCAGTGTCGTCATGGTACTCGTTTTGTTCTTACCAAGAATCCCGGTTTTTCCCAACTTTGCGAACGAAGAAGCTGCCTCGTGCTTGCCGACTTTTTCATGTTTTACTTGAGGACAAGCAAAGATTCAAGCTTAGGGGAGTTTGATAACACGAAATCGTATATATATTTTGATGCATAATTCAACTAAAGTTTAACTGTTTTCGATCCGATTTCGGGTTATTTCCGTGTTGTTTGTCTGATGTTTTGCAGGTATTTGATGATCACGTCTAAACAAGGCATTATGAAGAAAAGAAGCAATCTCAGATGAAATATGGACGAAAACCGGGTGAAAACATCATGAAAAGCGCAGAATGCTGTTTTTGCTGCTGTGACGACCGTCACAGCTCCATGACGACCGTCACACGGGTGACGACTGTCACACCTTGTGACGACCATCATGCAGGCAAAAACGCCCCACTTCAATTGCACGTTGATGAAGAAGTTCCAAGTCCCAAATAGTGGACCACTACTCCCTGATTTTTCTGCCTCAAAGTCCACCCTCTCCAATTATAACCGTTAGAATTCCATTTCTATAAAAGGGGAAGAAGGGGGTCTCAGAAAGGGAGCCGCATTCATACAATGAAGTGCTGCCAAATTTATTTCCAGAGCAACCTTTCCAGTTTTTAATATTCTTATTTATTTCTCTTTGCTTTTTCTGCATTCCTTTCATTCTTCTGTAATTTCTATTTCCGTTGTACGATCAAATTGGCATAAAGACCAGAATCCTGCCAACATCTGTGGAGGATCTGCCCAAAGGCCAATTGGAATATTTACAGGTTTCTCATTTCAATCGTAATTCCAGTTTTATTATGATGCATGCTGTTATTTATTATTTTCATTTATGTTTTACCTTTCCCAAATCCATGTCTAGTTAAATTTAAGTAATCGATATGTAGTAATAATTCGAAAGAGATTTGATAATAACTGGTCGAAAATTATCTTTTCAAAAGTAATTTATGGTCTGAGTGTTTAAAATTAATTTACTGAATAAACTTCGTCGCGAAAGCGAGAACTTATTTAAAAGTAGTTTTGCCACGAAAGTGGGAAATTAATTAAGATACGAACCAACAAGCGAAAGTTGCGGTAAGATCAGATAGTAAACACTAGTCATTTATTTTAATAACAGCGAAAGCACTTTAAAATGAATTAGAACTTAGAGATTTCCAAAAAATAATTTTAACCCCGAATGGGATACGAAAGTGTACGTTTGGCCCTTAGAATTATGATTAGCGTCAATAACCATCGTGAGGTGAGAGTCTTCAAATCACCATTTTCTGCTTAAATAAATTCTGAAAATTATTTCATACACCGGTAACTTGTCAAATCCCTGAAGAACACAATTACTGCATCTCGATTCAATTAATTATAATCTAAGTAACAGTCTTAGTTTCCCTTTAGTGACAATCTTATTCCCTTAAACATATTCTACCTAACTAAACATAGTAACTCCCGAGAACACTAGTTTGATTACGAGTCCCTGTGGGATCGATATCTATTATTACTACGCGATAGACTGTGCACTTGCAGTTAGGTTGTATTAGACATAGAAAGTCGCGATCAAGTTTTTGAGATATCATAACGGGGCCATGTTCTAAATATATTTTAACTATATTTAGAAATAATACAATATTATATAATATTTGTTATGTGAAATTAACTTTATTATATTTAAATAAAATGACAACACAGAAACAATCATTGGAACTTCCATAGGACTTCTAATACAAACAATGACAAAGAAGTAAATTATTAACCACTCACAAACTATAAATTATGAAGAATCATTGGATGAAACATTAAATGAACATGTTTTTTTACTCTATAAATTTGTAGTTATGTTATGCATCCCACCTTGGGAGGTTTATATATAAAAATAAAAATAAAAAACCAACTCTAGGAGTTATGGAGTTACCACAATTCAAAATAACTACCATCATTTAATAAAAACTTCATTTTTTTATTTGTATTTTTGTTTTTAAAATTAACTAAAATTAAATTCTAAAGGATAAAATAGAAATAAAAATAGGTCAGTCTAAAATTCCAATTCCCTAGATAAATTATTTAATTTTAATTTAATTATAAACTATTTATAAAATAATTAAAGATAATGATATGAAAAATAATAAACTGTTGGCGGTTAATAAACCTTTGTGTAACCGCCGTTGTGAGGAAAAAAATTAAAATTAAAAATAAAAATTGAAAAGGGTAAATTTGGAAAGAAAAAAAGCTACACCAAAACAATCTATTGCCTTTATATATTGTTATAGAAGATATCATAACGGGGCCATGTTATAAATATATTTTAACTATATTTAGAAATAATACAATATTATATAATATTTGTTATGTGAAATTAACTTTATTATATTTAAATAAAATGACAACACAGAAACAATTATTGGAACTTCCATAGGACTTCTAATACAAACAATGACAAAGAAGTAAATTATTAACCACTCACAAACTATAAATTATGAAGAATCATTGGATGAAACATTAAATGAACATGTTTTTTTACTCTATAAATTTGTAGTTATGTTATGCATCCCACCTTGGGAGGTTTATATATAAAAATAAAAATAAAAAACCAACTCTAAGGGCCAAACGATCTTTGGATCTCCAGAAGGAAAACCACATGGTTATGAGAATCAAGAGACGAAATTGAGGACACTACAATTCATCATGAATCGAAATTGAAACTGCTCGATCCACACACGAGCAGCTTCAGAGAGAGAGTAGGGTTTTCGAAAGATCGCGATGAGAGAGAAAGAGTGTTATTGAAACAACCGAGAACAGTTGGATTTCGATTAATTAATTAACTAGAGGTTGAGGTTGAAGTTGAAATTGATGATGAAGATGATGATGAGTCCGACGGTAGGAAAATATAAAGAATTTGAAGGAAATTTGAATTATGACGGTATGGAACATGTGTTACATGAATGAATCTTCGCGTTGTTGTTGAGTATAGGATCAGTATACGAGTAATTGATTAACAGCAACAGGGAAAATGCCTTTTAGATGCGAAATGGGATTATGGGATCATCCTTCCACGACCCAATACATAATTTAACACTTATTACACAGTTTGTTTTGCTATCCACACCACCTCTCTACTAAATTATATCACTATATTTTTTAATTGGTTGTTTTGGGTTACTTCCACTTATTAAATATATAGTCATGTTATTTCTACGCCACTTTTTATGTGAAATATATATAACACTTATTACACAGTTTGTTTTGCTATCCACACCACCTCTCTACTAAATTATATCACTATATTTTTTAATTGGTTGTTTTGGGTTACTTCCACTTATTAAATATATAGTCATGTTATTTCTACGCCACTTTTTATGTGAAATATATATAACACTTATTACACAGTTTGTTTTGCTATCCACACCACCTCTCTACTAAATTATATCACTATATTTTTTAATTGGTTGTTTTGGGTTACTTCCACTTATTAAATATATAGTCATGTTATTTCTACGCCACTTTTTATGTGAAATATATATAACACTTATTACACAGTTTGTTTTGCTATCCACACCACCTCTCTACTAAATTATATCACTATATTTTTTAATTGGTTGTTTTGGTTTACTTCCACTTATTAAATATATAGTCATGTTATTTTTACGCCACTTTTTATGTGAAATATATATATATATTTCACATAAAAAGTGGCGTAGAAATAACATGACTATATATTTAATAAGTGGAAGTAACCCAAAACAACCAATTAAAAAATATAGTGATATAATTTAGTAGAGAGGTGGCGTGGATAGCAAAACTAACTGTGTAATAAGTGTTAAATTATGTATTGGGTCGTGGAAGGATGATCCCATAATCCCATTTCGCATCTAAAAGGCATTTTCCCTGTTGCTGTTAATCAACTACTCGTATACTGATCCTATACTCAACAACAACGCGAAGATTCATTCATGTAACACATGTTCCATACCGTCATAATTCAAATTTCCTTCAAATTCTTTATATTTTCCTACCGTCGGACTCATCATCATCTTCATCATCAATTTCAACTTCAACCTCAACCTCTAGTTAATTAATCAATCGAAATCCAACTGTTCTCGGTTGTTTCAATAACACTCTTTCTCTCTCATCGCGATCTTTCGAAAACCCTACTCTCTCTCTGAAGCTGCTCGTGTGTGGATCGAGCAGTTTCAATTTCGATTCATGATGAATTGTAGTGTCCTCAATTTCGTCTCTTGATTCTCATAACCATGTGGTTTTCCTTCTGGAGATCCAAAGATCGTTTTTCCTTGGATCAACTTAGGTAAATTTCCGTTCACAATTACCTTAATTTATCATTTCTTCTCAATTTTCCTCAATGCCGCATAATTGATAAATTGTTCAATAAGTAAATAAATAATCTGCGTTCTGTTGATTTTGTTTTGCATTGTTGTAATTCAAAGTTTAATTTATATAATAAATAGTGAAAAAATGGTAGATATATGTGCTTAACGATGATATAGCTGTTAAGATATTATGAACTGATTACTTAGGAGCTAATATGTCTCGGAAACCTCTAAGAGTTTTGCTTTGGTAAAATATGCACTAGGGGTCTTATTTGTATTGATCAACCAGCCTTACATATTGTCTCTAATTCCGAGTGTGTTTCGTTCTGCAGTAACGAGAATTAATTCTGACTGAATTGATTTTGTAAAATTGATTCGGGTTAAAAGTGAGTTGAATGTAAAGATATTTCTGTTTGGATACATTTATGTAAAAGTGAGTTGAACAACAACTTTCAATGTAAAAATCACGTTTAAACACAAGTAGAAACAATTCTGAGGGCAGAATCAATTCTATTTTAGAGGAACCAAACACCTCAATCATTTCAAAATCAATTCTATCCCTCAAGAATTGTTTTTGTCTCTTTCAAAAGCCAAACCAAACACACACGGAATCTTTCATGAGAAACTTGTGTCTGGCGAGATTGATACTTCTTTTGTTGGTTCTACTAATGATCAATTGGTGGACATTTTCACAATTTGAGGACCAAGGATACCTTGCATTTGTGAAAAGCTTGATGCCTACAATCTTTATGCTTTAGCTTGAGGAAGAGTGTTGAGAGATATATGCTGATTTAATTCTTTATTGTTAAGATATACTCTTCCTCGTATATAATATAGTTTTATTAGGATTTATATTATGATTGATGTTGTAGCCCGATTTATTCCCTTAATTATGGGGTTCTCCCTGTACAATTTTCATTATAAATAATATCAATCTCTAAAGCTATTCAGTACCAAAACTTTATTATCAAGTTAGTGAGTAATTGAGTAAACTTCATTGATGTTCTGTTTTGTTTATTCACTGTTACCCTGCTGACTTGTGTTGTTTAGGTACCTAGCTGATCAGTTAACAAAAGTTCATATAGTTAATGAGGTTAATAAGGTAATAAAAACTCTAGCTATGATTAGAACTTTTTGACTTTTTTCTGTGTTTCTTCAACTTCTCTATTGTATTATTTGTGAAGGATTTTGTTATTGAGGCACTGAGATCAATCGCGGAGTTGGTAACATATGGTGACCAACACGACCCAAGCTTTTTTGAGTGAGATTCAGTTATGCTTATATTCCTTGGTATAACTGTTTTTATTATGGCAATTTATATATTCTAGCTTGTGGCAGATTTTTCATGGAAAATCAAGTTGTGGGGGATTTTGTTCGTGTTCTAAAACTTAGCAGGACTATTAGTATTCCACTTCAGTTGCTACAAACAGTTAGCATTATGATCCAAAACCTTCAAAGTGAACATGCTATATGTGAGTTGTTTGTCAAATGAAGTTCCCTTTTCCGCAGTTATATTATTTTCTACACTAGATATGTAACGATGTTGATGGGCTTTGTTTTCTTCTTTATTGTCACTTTTGCAGACTATATGCTTAGTAATGAACATATGAACTTCCTAATTACATATTCATTTGATTTCCGCAATGAAGAGCTGTTATCATACTACATATCTTTTTTAAGGTTGGTTTTAATGTATCCTTATCCTACCAGTGTACAGCAGTTGATGATTACTCTGCATAACCTTTGTTTTTTGCTTCCCTTTGGATAATTATGCTAACTTGTCCTTTAATATCTTATGGTCATCATTGAAGAGCAATAGGTGGAAAATTAAACAAGAATACTATTTCTTTGCTTGTGAAGACACACAATGTAAGTTTCTGCTTTCTGTCTTCTTGCTCTGATAATGATTTAGGTTATTAGCTTATAAGTAATTTGTAAGATGTTCTTCTGAGCACTTGGACTTCGTTATAGACTATAGCTGATCTCATGTTTATGGCTTAAAAGAGGTAGAGAAGATACTTAGTTTTGATTATTTTTAGTTGTATTCCTGCGGCTACAGAAGGTGGTTAATATAGGTTTTACTGTACTTTGAGAAGATTTTGAAATTTTATTGCATCAGGAAAAAAGAAGAAATGAAAGAAAGAAAAAATTAACGGTTCTTTTTCTCACTAAAAAATTAACAAATATATTAACAGTTTAAATTCAATTAAACTCTGATATTTTGTGCAGTCTTGAAAAATTGCTAGTCCTGTAAGCCAGGCACAGGCAGTCCAATCTTGTGAGATTTGTAATTTTATGGATCAATTAATAATTGAGCATCCCAGTCTTTCAAGGATAATTAATTTTAAATAATATTTTTATTGGGTTGAAGATGTCAGATAAATATGCCTTTGTTTTTGAGATGCCAAAATGTATTTACCATACTTATCTGTGCATTTAGGATGAAGTAGTTTCCTTTCCACTATATGTTGAGGCGATACGCTTTGCCTTTCACGAGGAGAACATGATTCGGGCTGCTGTTCGTGCTGTGACCCTTAATGTTTACCATGGTGAGATTTTTGCTGTTTTTTGGAGGCTGTTTTATATACCTTTTCAATTTTTTTCTGAACTCGGTTATCTTATGATTAAAAATATTTTTTGTAATATTTTTGTCTACAATTTTCAGTTGGAGATCACTCTGTTAATAGATATATAACTAGCGCACCTCACACAGATTACTTCTCAAATCTGGTTTCTTTTTTTAAGAAGCAGTGTATGGATTTAAACAAACTGATCTCTGATACGCTGAAGTAAGACATACATATTTCTTATTTTGCATATTAAATTCAGATTTCCTTGTTCCTTAAAGAGAAATTATGGTTGCTGAGACAGAAATCCAGGCCCAGATTCAAAGGCTACCATTACGGCTGCTGTAGATGAAATTGAGGATAATCTATATTACTTTAGTGATGTGATCTCTGCGGGAATTCCTGATGTTGAAAGGTTAATAACAGACAGCTTTCTGACGCTTCTGATTTTTCCAGTACTTCTTCCTTCCCTAAGGATAGTGGCTGCTAATGTATGAAACTTACTTTACAGGTTTCTCTGTTTACTTCTGATTTATGCAATTCAGCATGATCTTATTAATGTTTAGGAGCATGTTGACCAGGATATACAAAGTGATGTTGTCACTTCTCTCTACTTACTTTGTTGCATCTTGAGGATAGTCAAGATCAAAGATTTGGCAAATACAATAGTTGCTGCACTTTATTACCCCTTAGAGTCCCTTACAAAATGTTTTGGGGGTCAAGTCAATGGAATGAGACCTGATCATGGTTTTACTTCTGAAGGCGACGGGATAGCTAATGATAATCTCGCCAAGAATAATAAAAAAGGCTTGGTAGTTGATGTTCCATGCTCACCTAGTTCTTCAGGTTTTCATCCACCGAGTATCACCATGCTAAATAATGGTAGCAGTTCAAATGTGGCTTTGAGGTATTAGTGAATCTTTTGGCGCGCTGATTTAATTTTGATTTTCTGTTGATATTCTTATGTTATATTAGGAAAAGTGATGTTCATTTTATTTTTTATTTTTTTGGGCACAATGATCTTCATATTTCTGCGCCTTTGGAACTGTGACACATTAGTAAATATATAACTGCGGCTGTCACAGTTGACAGATCGGCGATGTTTGATTATGATTGCTAGGTAGTCAATAGTGGGCTCAAGCGATGTTATTGTGGCGGCGAGTGGAAAGTAGAGGGAATTAGGGCTCCGGCCGCTCAGGGGGTTTTGCGGGGCCTGGGTGTGGGACAGTTTGTGTTCTGGATCGGATTCTGGATCTTCGTTTAATTTTTATTTTTTTGAGCACAATGATCTTCATATTTCCGCACCTTTGGAACCGTGACACATTAGTCAATATATAACTGTGGTTGTCACAGTTGACAGATCGACGGAGTTTGATTATGATTGCTAGGTAGTCAATAGTGGCCTCGAGCGATGCTATCGCTACGGCAAGCGGAAAGTTGAGCGAATTAGGGCTGCGGTCGCTTGGGGGGGGGGGGGGGTTGCGGGCCATGGCCGTGGGACGGTTTGCGTTTTGGATCGGATTCTGGGCCGCGTTTCCTTTTTTGCTTAAAATTAAAACTTTCAAGAGTAATTTGGGGTTTCCCTCTAAATTTGAGTGATATTCCTCAAACTGTTTAACCGTAGCAGTTTTTCCTCAACTCTGCTCTGCTGTTCAAGCTTCATCTTCATCAGGTTCGTTTCCTCATCTTCCCTCTAGTTCGTTTCTTTTCCCTCTTTCTTTACCCTCTGTTTTTCCCTCATTTCCTTCTGTCTTTTCCCTCTGTTTTTTTCTCATTTCCTCTCCTTCTTTCTTTTTCCCTATGTTTTTTCTCATTTCCTTTCCTCCTTCCCTTCTAATGTTGGCTGGAGAAACTGTTGGGTTATTAATTTGAGGTAGAATATAAGCCAAGACTGGAAAATCAAGCTGCTGATGTATTGTCAAGGTGTCACAAGGAAAAGGAACAGCGTTGATATCTTACTCGAGTTGGCTGGATGGTGCCCAATAAATTCAGGAATCTCAGAGCGATGTGATAGAAACTGGTACAGGAAGTATTTGTGAATAACTGAATATTATTGATTAATCTTTGGAGAAAGGTTCCCAATCAGAGATGACTACATACATTTACACACGTTCCGACCAAGATTCAGAACTTGGCCTCTCTCCTTCCCAAATGTTTGAGAGTTGAGTCTCTCCCTTTCCAAATTCCGCTCTGAATTTCTAAGATAAAACTGCCCCTGCTCAGCGTTTTTCCTATTTATTGTTACACACCACCCAGAATAGAATAGGCATAAATAATTAGATAATTAATTACTGCTGACAGCAGTAACGCCCCATAACTGACAGTCACTGTCCCATTAAGTAACTTCCCCATAACTAACAGTAATTTTCCCATAACTGGAATAATCAGTTTTGCCTTTTCCTCTTATACACATTTCGAATAAGAGGTCTCATATAGGGTAAACAGTGGGATATCAAAGCGGAGTAGTTCTCGGCTCAGGGCGGTTTCTGGATCGCTAGCCTTTTCCTCTCTGAAAAACCAAAGTTACCCCTTAAATTTAAGTGTTTAGGGCTAAATTTGAGTTTTTTCAATCAAATTTGAGTAGAGAGGCCTCTCTCATCTCTCTCGGCACTTCGTTCTTTTAAAATTGTTTAGGGGTAATTTTGAGTTTTTTCTATCAAATTTGAGTTGAAAGTCCTCTCTCATCTCTCTCGGCACTTCGCTCTTCCCTCTTCCGTTGTCTCCTCCATCAGCTCCATTGTTTCATTATTTGATTATGAATATTTTATGGGTTTTAATTAAATATATGTTTATAATTATTATATGTAATTTGTCCAAAAATTATCAAATGACGGTCACCCCGCTATCCCACTTTTGGGGCCGGCTGCTCCATGCTGCTATCGGGATTGACTTCTCTGGTTATGCGACACTTGAAGTTCTGTGGCATTATTTTGTAATTCAAAGGGATTTTCTCTATTTCCTTTTGTGCATATGTTGGTTTCTATAAGAGAACTTCATAAGGCACTGGAGATTGCTGCAAGTGATGAAGCTGTACCTGAAAAGGTAATTAGACAGAGTTACTGTCAGGGAGTGTAGTTCCGTGAAGCAGAGCTTGATTAAGTTGAAAGACAGCTCAGCAGAAGGTGTTACATGGGAAGATGATGAAAATGTGCTGGGGCCTATCCTGATTTAGCCTTGAAAACAAAGCTATTCTTATATAAGGTGGTATTGATAGGAATGCGGTGGAAGATATGGGTCAGTCTGTATCAGTTAGAGAGAGTGTGCCCAAAATACGGATAGTCTATAGTAGGCACATCGCTACAGGGAAATAAAGGGGACTGAGCTGGCAAAAAACGTGGGAAGCAAATGATTAGTTAGTTATATAGGAGGGGAAGGGGGAGAGAGAGAGATAGAAAGGGAGGTAGGAAAGAATTTCTGTTATAGAAAGAGAGTGAGATCATCAAGATATTCTTGGTGATGGGAGCCTTAGGCTTTTGGGGTTATAAAATATATATTCTATCAGATTCTTCTTTTTCTAATCTGTGATTGTTGTCTTGTCACTGTTAATACAATTCACAGATTTTATCTGTTCTTTTGATAAACTGTCCTATTACACGATGTCTCTGATTGATGTAGGGAAGTTTTGCTTGAATATGTAACTAACGGGGCTGATTTACAAGTTTTTGGTTCCTTGAGTGTGCTTGCCACTCTGCTGCAAACTAAAGGTTGTACACGTGAATGTCTATTTGCTTCACCTTTGTACTTAGTTATGTTTTCTTGACATATATTGTTTTGCAGAACTTGACGAGTCAATGCTAGATGGGCTTGGAATTCTTCCACAACGCAAACAGCAAAAAAAGCTCTTATTGGTAAGTTGCACCTTCCCCATTCTGACCATTTTAAACTCTGAGCATTTTACTGTTGACTTTTGCTGCCCTGAGTCAATACAGTTACTCAGGTAGAGTTACCTTCATTACAACAGAATCCTCATTCAACATACAAGTTTATATGTTGTTCTAGTTAGGATCCTATCCTGCTTTCTCTATTTTAAAATTTGCTATTCTTGTTAAGTGTGACATTTAGTAATTTGATTTATTTGATTAAAATTTTCTTTAGCGTAACGATAGGTCTGCTATTGTTAATTAAGTAGTTGGTTAGTTAATTAGTTAATGAGTAGTTAATAGCTTTATGGAGAGATAATTAGGTCAAATAAGACATGCTGCCTATCAACAGATAGGAGGATTAGAGAGGGCAGCATCTTATCATTTGAGAGGAATAGGGCCTTTTGGAATTGGGAGGTAGGCAGACCCTCGAAGTGCTCCCATTGTTTGTAATTAAAGTGGACTCTTTCCCATTTTCAGTTATAATATACCATTTGGTTCTATCACATAGCTGCTTTGTGAACACTGTTGAAGATACCCGATTCCTCCCCAAGTACCATTTTTACTGTAATCTGTAATAAAAATAAAATGAAAAAAGATGTTAAGAATTACTGTTAATGGTCTTGATGGAACTGATTATTATCCACATAATTCTTGGATGCGATGTTCTATAAATGATGTTGTGGTGTTGGTGAAAGGCTCCATTCAAGACTGTGTGTTGGTGAGCTGTCTTGTGGATAGAACAAAAATGAGGAATATTTGTTGATGGACAGTAATAAAAATATAAATTGCTTGTAGAAATGAATTCGTCTCAATTAAGTTTTCGCCGGAAGCTTAAGTTATAAGGAAATAAAGTTTGGATATGTGAGAACTTGGTTTTTAAGTTGGTACTCTGCTCTCTTTGCTTGCTGGAAGAAACAATTGTAAAATTAGTGGAGGCTTAAAAAGATTGCTTAGGAAGGTTATTTCTGAATGGTTTATTAATTTTTTCCTCTTCTCTATTGAAAGAATTAGGGATCATTTCAGTAGGAGGAGGGGAAGTAGCTCAGTTTTATTCTAGTGAAGTGACTTGGTACTTATTTGATTTCCATTGCATGGTTGTGCAGCAAGCTTTGGTTGGTGAGGCTTCAGAGGAAGAACAACTTTTTTCTTCTGAAACTAGTTTGACAAGAGATGGCATTGCATGTGAGCTTGATGTTTATCTTGAAAAGATCAAGGTTTGCAATTTCCTCTGTTTTCCAGTGTTAGTTTGATGCATTTTTCCCCTACCATATAATTTTCACTTTTTCCTTCTTCGAGGTAAGATTAATTCTATCATGTTTATTAGTCTTACTAATTGGCTCAGCGATTAGATTTCAATAATATCTGATTATTATTTTCTCCTCTTGATTTATTTTATACGGAGGTATATAGATTACATTGTGTTTTATTGTGATATACTTCTTTATGAAAGGTATGTACAAATTAATATAGGAATGTTCATAAATAAGAAATCAACTATCCAAATAAAACAGTAGAATAGAGGATACTCGCCTAAATAGATTATATTTTACCTAAATAGATGATACTTTCCAACTGTAGACAGTAATTACATTTATTGGGCAATCCATTGTCAAGTACAATACAATGCTCCCAGCTAGGATACTAGTGTATATAGGGGTTTGGTAGTTGAATTTTTACTTCATCATTCAATTTATTCCTTATAAATTGTTGCATACAATTAACTGGTAAAAATACAATACACAAATACGATACATTTTCAACAATATTTTCTTGTACAGTCTGTACATCATCATATTCATAGATAGTAGATACAGATACTTACTAAATGGTTGTTTGATATTTTGAATCTATTTGTGATAATTTCTAATAGATTATATCTGAAATTATAGTAATAATTGATTCACTTATTACTATTGTAATGTATTTCTGGAGCAAACTATTATGTTTAGTTTCATTTTCTTCCTTGTTGATATTTATTAGATGTTTTGCTTGATGGTGACTTAGTTTTTGCGTATCATGTTTTACAGGAGCAATATGGGGTATGTTTTCAGCTTCCAAATGTGATACCAAGCCCTCGTGTACCTAGATTTCAGGTACATGTTTATATTTGATAGTCTTGTTGACATACTTTTTAGAAATAGTCAAATATACCTATTCTATATGGAAGTATCTGACTCCTTATTGGTAGTAATATCTTTCTTGATTTTGGTATTAGAAATTTAGCATCAACATATTTGACAATTACCATACAACCTAAACATCATGGTTGTCAAATTCCCTAGTAATCTCCGAATCATACAAGTTTACAACTCTAGGTATTGAGATCAAGTTAACTGCTGAGAAAATCGTTTGTGTAAACTTGGGTACACTTGCATAGTGAATATTTTCACATGGAATTGTGAGTTTGAGGACAATTGTATGAGTCTACAACATAGTAAATATTTCCCCTGGACATGCTAAGGCCCCGTTTGTTTTAGCTATTTCTAAAAATGATTTTTATAGTGTTACATATTTTTGTTAAAAACAAAATTTGCAAATAATTTTTTAATAATAGCTTCAATAAAAATTTGGTTTGAATAGTTGTTCTTAAAATGTTATTTTATGTTCTTAAAAAAAAATAGTGTTTTCTTTTTGAGCATGTCACCAATATTTGATACCGAGGTGGCCAGTAGCATTGCTGGTCAAAGGAACTAATAGATTGTATGTACTATAAAATATGTAGTTTACATATCAAAGGATCTGCTAGACTGAAAATGCTACTCGGATCATAATATGTGGTTGATTTTATAAATAAAAATGTAAGTACCTGCCTAACGTTAACAAATAAAATGAAGTTTGGAAGTTCACATCACATGTGAAGATTTGAACAAAAATAAGCACCTGCCTGATGTTCCTAGTTTGACCATTTAGTTTATGTGATGATTTTCTAGATTCTATAGGATAAAATTATAATGCTCTAGTAAATGGTCTTTATCATTTTTCCACTGTGACATGGCATTTTTCGATGGAAAGCCCATGCAATCTTATTTTATTATTTGATGTTTGAGTTTAGTAATTTAATAATTTATATGGGATGTATTTTTCAGGTGCTAGATGCATTAGTGAGCCTTTTTTGCCGTTCTAATATATCTGCAGAGACACTATGGGATGGTGGCTGGCTTTTACGCCAGTTGTTTCCTTACAGTGAGTCACAATTCAACAAGAACCACCTCAAATTGCTGAAAGTAAGAACATATGAGATTTCAGTAGTGACACCGACACTGCATACTGTTTACTTGGTGGAAGTCGAGTTATTTACTTAAGTATTAAAGCAATTTTCAGGCAGGAATGACTAGTGGTTCATGTGTCAATTTGTTTAATGTTTTGTTGTTCTTCCAGATATATAGCGTGCAAATACTTGTGTTTTATGATATTAATTGGTAGGAACTTGGGTGTTATGTGGTGCCTAAGTCCAGCATCAAGTAGTTGAATAACCTTGTTCTCCCCCCGTTGACAGCTATCTGTAAGGGGGTTATCCCTAAATTTTAGAAGGTTGATGTATATTATCCGGGAAAAAATGTTCCTTTATTTGCATACATAGTAGGTGTTTATGGCTTATAAGATGACCGCTTGCAGTGAAGCATTTGGACCAATGACAGATATGAAATAATTAATAGTTTTCTAATACATATATGGTTATTGACATGAAATTACCATATTCCCTTTTGATTATTGTGAATAATCAAATGAGTCTAATATCTGTGCTACGAGAATATCTTAATTTCAGTTGCATTTATTTTCCTTCCATTGCAGATTTCATACGAGAATTCTGCTTGTGCTCTTGAAAAGGAAGTTAAAGGTTTCTGGCCTGACCTTCTTATTACCGTTCTTTGTGATGAGTGGAGAAAGTGCAAAAGAGGTGATTTTAATATTTTGTTATTTTTAATGGATTTCTATGTTTGTGTGGCTTACTTTTGTGCTTGAATTATTTAACTTCCTAACTCCAGCAATGGAGTCCTCATCCCCTCCAAAAGAACCAAAGTGCATGCTTTTTCCGCCTAGGATGCTTTTTTCAGAAGGTAAGCATGTAATGTTATAGCTTTTCCAATACTTATTTATTTTCCTTGGCTTGTTGTCATGTTGAGAATAATAAGGTTTTTAATACTGTTTCTGTTGTTTCTACAGAAGATATACCTGAGGGATCATCATTTACTGCTGGAGAAAGAATGCACGAGTTGGTGAAGGTCTGCCTACACTTATTTATTTTTTTGTTGTATTCTTATAAAAATCCACTGGGCATAACATGTCGAACAGTTGGATTTCCTCCATTCTGATTCTTCATAGATTGCATACCTTTATAATGAAGAACTTTACATTGGTTCCCCCTCTCTCTTGCAGGTATTTGTACTTCTGCACCAACTTCAGATATTCACTCACGGTAGGACTTTGCCTGAGCAACCTCTTATTTATCGTCCTTATGATCATCGTATGGATTCTCGTGCCCAGACTTCTGGTCTTGTGTCAGTCCCAAAGCCAGGCACTGAAATGAACCTTGGTAGGTGTTCTGAACTGCAATTTTGTGTATTCTCTCATGACTGATTCTGTTTATATTTAGGTTGTTTACCTAAATACTTATTTATAACTCTATGTATGCTATCTGTTGAAATACAAGAGACTAAGAGACATTTGAATAAACCGTGTGTTTTGAAAAGCACTACGGAGACATTATTATATATAAATAGATTACACCTAATTACATAATATAGTCGATGTGGGACTATTCTATATACAAATATTCTTAACACTTTATATATATATTTACAAATATCAACACTCCCCCTCAAGCTTGAGCATATAAGTCAAATGCACCAAGCTTGTTACATATATAGTTAGTTCTGGGGCTTCGTAGGGATTTTGTAAACACATCTGCCAATTGATCATTAGAGTTGACAAAGCTTGTGACGATGTCGCCTGACTCGATCTTCTCTCTGACAAAGTGACAGTCTATCTCAATATGTTTGGTCCTCTCATGAAAGACTGGATTTGAAGCAATGTGCAATGCAGCTTGATTATCACAAATAAGTGTCATTGGTCTTGCTTCTTCAATTTGAAGTTCCTTGAGCAACTGTTTTAACCAAATAAGTTCACATGTTGCCATTGCCATCGCCCTATACTCTGCCTCGGCGCTTGATCTTGCAACTACATTTTGTTTCTTACTTTTCCAGGATATAAGGTTTCCTCCAACAAGTACACAATACCCAGAGGTGGATCGTCTATCAATGGGTGACCCTGCCCAATCAGCATCAGAGTATCCAATTATCTGGGTATGTCTTTTATCCTCATACACAAGACCTTTTCCTGGAGCACATTTGATGTATCTCAAAATCCGGATAACAGCATCCATATGTTCCTGACAAGGGGAATTTAAAAACTGGCTTACCACACTGACTGCAAAAGAAATGTCCGGACGAGTGACTGTGAGATAATTCAACTTTCCAACCAATCTCCTATACCTTCCTGAGTCAGATAGAGGCTCCCCCTGATTGGGTAGTAATTTAACACTTGGATCCATAGGAGTATCGGCTGGTTTAGCATTTAACAAACCTGTTTCTTCCAAAATATCCATAGCATATTTCCGCTGAGAAATCACCAAACCATCTTTAGATTGGGCTACTTCAATACCCAAGAAATAACGGAGTTTACCAAGATCTTTTGTCTGAAATTGTTTCGAGAGATGTTGTTTCAACTGGAGTATTCCCTGCTGATCACTACCAGTTATGACAATGTCATCTACATACACAATAAGATAAATACACCCTTGGGGTGAGTGACGATAAAAAACAGAATGGTCAGCTTCACTACGGATCATACCAAACTGTTGTACTACAGTGCTGAATCTGCCAAACCAAGCTCTCGGAGATTGCTTAAGACCATAAAGAGACCTGTGTAGCCTACAAACCATATTCGATGACTCCCCCTGAGCAACAAACCCAGGTGGTTGCTCCATATATACTTCCTCTTCAAGATCGCCATGTAAGAATGCATTTTTGATGTCAAGTTGATGAAGAGACCAATGTCGAATGGCTGCAATGGCTAGAAGAAGTCTAACAGATGCCATCTTGGCTACAGGTGAAAAGGTATCACCATAATCCAACCCAAAAATTTGAGTGTATCCTTTGGCTACTAAGCGAGCTTTAAATCGATCAATCTTGCCATCTGGACCAACCTTCACTGTATAAAGCCAACGACAACCTACTAAAGATTTTCCATGGGGTAGAGGAACCAGTTCCCAGGTACCACTGCTTTGAAGAGCACACATTTCATCAATCATTGCTTGCCTCCACTCAGGGTGAGATAATGCTTCACCTGGAGTTTTAGGAATAGAAACAGAAGACAAAGAAGACAAACAAGTATACTGCAAAGGGGAAAGACGATGATAACATAAATCAATATAATGTGGAGAAGGATTTCGTGTTTGACGTATACCTTTTCGAAGGGCAATCGGAAGATCAGACTCAGGTTGCAGGATCGAATCCGGTGATGGCGAGAGCGTCGGAGGAGAGTCCATAGTGACCTCAGGGACAGGTACAATTTCAGGGACAGGTACGACTACAGGGACAGGTACAACTTCAGGGACAGGTACGACAGACTTTGGGTGACGACGCTGATATGTTTGAAGTGGGCGAGTGGGGGGGTCAACCGTAGGGGTAACTAGTGGGTCAGGTTCCCTAGAATGATGGGGGATAATGACAGATGGGACTTCCGGAAGAGGTGTGGGAATACTTTCCCGTAGAGGTTCTGTAGTTACTTGGCTGGATTCGAAATATGGAACAGACTCGAAGAAGGTAACATCGGCGGATACGAGGTATCGTTGTAGAGTATGTGAGTAGCAACGATAACCTTTTTGGGATCGATGATAGCCAAGAAAGACACACTTTAGTGATCGAGCTGATAGTTTATCAAGACCAGGGGAGAGATTGTGTACAAAACACGTTGACCCGAAGACTCGAGGAGGAATTGGGTGGAGTGGAGAGTTTGGAAACAGGATTGAATGAGGGATTTTATTATTAAGGACAGATGAGGGCATGCGATTTATGAGGTAACATGCTGTGAGCACCGCATCTCCCCAAAACCGGAGAGGAACATTACCATGGAGAAGTAGTGTCCGAGTGGTTTCTACGAGGTGCCGATTTTTGCGTTCGGCTACCCCGTTTTGTTGGGGTGTATGAGGGCAAGATGTTTGGTGCAAAATACCATTGGATGACATAAATGTTTGAAATTGTTGGGATAAATATTCACGTGCATTGTCACTTCTTAGGGTACGAATAGATAAACCAAATTGGGTTCTTATTTCTCGATAAAATTGTTCAAAAATAGAAAACAATTCAGACCTGTTCTTCATTAAAAATAACCATGTGCAACGTGAAAAATCATCAATAAAGGTTACAAAATACCTAGACTCAAAAGTAGACACAGTACGTGAGGGACCCCAAACATCGGAGTGGACTAAAGCAAAAGGGGACGCAGCCCGTTTATTGACTCGATCGGAAAAGTGACTACGAGTATGTTTTCCTAACTGACAAGACTCACAATGTAAAGTGGATAATTTAGATAAACTGGGCACCAACTTTTGTAGCTTGGGAAGACCTGGATGACCTAACTGCGCATGTATAATGAGTGGAGAATCTGTGGTGGAACATGTGGTAGATGACGTAGAGAAGTAGTAGAGGCCTTGAGACTCACATCCGACGCCAATCGTCTGTCCCGAACTCCGATCCTGCATAGTAACATTACTATTAGTAAAGGTGATAGAACAATTAAGGGAACGAGTTAAACGACTGACTGACAGTAAATTAAATGGGCAATTAGGTACATAAAGGACAGAAGTAACAGAGAGAGACGGTAAAATTTGAACAGTACCAATCCCTTGGGATCGGGTTTGAGAACCATTTGCTGCAGTTATAATAGGCAAGAAACCAGAGGTAGAGAGGGAGGAAAAAAGACCTTTATTACCAGTAACATGATCAGACGCACCAGAGTCAAGGACCCAAGGACCAAGAGGAGATGATTGAGAGAAGCAAACAGATGAATTACCGGTGTGTGCAACCGAAGCAGTGGAACCAGAGATCTGATTAGTCTGACACCATCTGAGAAAATCTTCGTAGCTTGGCGTAGGGTTCTGAATAGAAGGTGAAGTCTGCATAGTTTCTGAGTTATCACTTTGAGCTGCATTTACCTGGCGTGGGGGTTTGCCATGTAGCTTCCAACAACGGTCGATAGTATGTCCAAGCCGGTTACAATGGTTACACTTGGGACGAGGTTTGGAGTTGGATGACCCTCCTCGAGGACGACTCTGATTGTTGCCCAGAGATGCGAGGGCAGCAGTGTCACCTGGTGTAGCAACAGTAGATGGAGGGGAAACCGGACCAAACGCATGAGGTGTAGCCAAGCGCAACAGTTGTTCACTAACTGCATCATAGTTAGGAACAGTAGTACCTGATAAAATCTGGTTACGAACGGAGTCGAGTTCGGATGGTAGTCCTTTAAGTGCCATCACCATGAAAAATTTACTCTGTTGTTCGGCATGAGCTGTTGCGTCTTTTGCGTACGGCATGAGGGTTGCGTAACTTGCTTTCAAAGCATCAAGGTTACTCAGATAGGTTTGCATATCCATATTTTCCATCTTTAGTGTGTCGAGTTTGAGGATGACACTGTATAGACAATGAACGTCGTTGGAGAAGACTTTCTTGGCCTTTTCCCAAACTTCATAGCAAGTGGAGAAGGCTTGATACTGTGCTTGGAGGTTAGGTGCTATGGAGAACCATAACACGGTAAGGAGAGAGGCATCTGTTTTCTTCCATTTAGCAAGTTTGTCGGAGGCAACATTAGTCAATTGTGTGGTTAGGTGATCTTCATATCCCTGACCACGAAACCACATATCGACAGCACGCGCCCATATGTTATAGTTTGCTGATCCGGTCAATTTTTCACATGGGATAAGAGGAACTTTAGTAAACGAGTCTCCCATAGCTTAATGACACAAACAATCGGGGTTGCTTGCACTGGAGCACCGTTTTCCGTGAGTCGGAAAGTAAAACAGAGGTCGGATCTGGAATGGGTGAGGAGAGGTGAGTAGATCAGCAGAAAAACGGTCGGAATCAGCCGTCGGTCGCGCTAGGGCAGCGGGAAAAAGGGGCTCTGGGGCAGCAGCGGGAAACGGATCGGAAAATCAGTAATCCGTGGCGGCGGGGCTCTGGGGCAGCAGCGGGAAACGGATCGGGCTCTGGGGCAGCAGCGGGAAACGGATCGGAAAATCAGTAATCCGTGGCGGCAAGGCGGTTGAGAGGCAAACCGGAGTGACAACACGGTTTGCCAAAAAAAAATTTTTTCTCACCGGAAGACAGTAGGTCAACCGGGTAAAATACGGCAAAGAAAGAATTGTCTCTTGTTAATAGGCTCTAGATACCATGTTGAAATACAAGAGACTAAGAGACATTTGAATAAACCGTGTGTTTTGAAAAGCACTACGGAGACATTATTATATATAAATAGATTACACCTAATTACATAATATAGTCGATGTGGGACTATTCTATATACAAATATTCTTAACACTTTATATATATATTTACAAATATCAACACAATGAGAGTTATTAGCCCCATACAGTGGCACGGCCTACCTAAAAATGACTGTGATAAAGCATATCAGGATGACTGTTATTCCGATTTTTTTATTCATATTCCATTCAAACTTATTCATAAGAAATAAAAGATTACATCACTAAGGAAGCACCTTCAAAACAGTCGATGCTAATTTTTAGTTAAAAAATACCCTTAACACATCAGATGAATCCCACTTTTGTAGGGGAAAATGAATCCAGGTAAAGTAAAACTCATGAAAAATATGAGATATAAAAGGAAATTTAATAACTAATACGCCTTAAGAGTGCGTTTGACAAAAAAACCTAATTGTTTATTTTCCACGTGCAGTTAATGCTGTGCCTTGTAGAATTGCTTTTGAGAGGGGCAAAGAGCGCCATTTTTGTTTTCTAGCAATCTCTGTAGGAACATCTGGTTGGCTTGTGCTTGCAGAAGAATTGCCTCTGAAGAAGCCCTTTGGAATTGTTCGGGTTGCTGCACCTTTGTCTGGGTGCAATGTATGTATAGTTGTCTGCTACCCTTGCATCTTAATCTTGAAACATGCCAGTTTTATTAGCTGAAAATTGTACAAGTTTATGTTGGTTTCCAATCAGAAAGAAGCCGTGAATGTAATTTTAATAAATTGAATGTTACAACTATTTTTAATTTGATCAGTCAGTGTATAGTAATGTTACAATCATTTTTGTCCTCATTCTTTAGCCCAGGATTGACGATAAGCATTCAAAATGGTTGCACCTGCGGATCCGGCCTTCTGCTTTACCTTTTCTGGATCCTGTCAAGTACAGTCCACATGGGAAGTTAAAGACAAAAGCTTTTGTTGATGGAAGATGGATATTGGCGTTCAGGGATGAGGAGTCTTGCAAAACTGCTTTTCTCATGATTCTTGAAGAGATTAACTATCTATGCAACGAGGTTCATAGAAGAATAAAACCCTTGCTCAAGCTTGAAACCGTGCTAGACATATCAAGTTCGTCTGCTCCTGTTTCAGAGGATTCCTCTTCATATACAACACCTCCCAATTCATTGTAAGTTTTTGACTTAATTTATAATAATAGGCTGTTTACTCCAAGGGTGGGAAATTATTAAGTCTGTCACCCTTTTGTATATGCTCCGAAAATACATATACCATTTGTAGATTAGAAATTGTGGCTTAGTGTCATTCTTTTTGTATACTAGTCTTTCTTTTCTTGATTTGTAAATTTACCCTTTTGTTCCATTCTTTAGGAGCTCTAACTTAGGCCCCATATTTTTCTTTTATATTATACATTTGTAATCTCTGTATCAAATGTAAATTTGAGGGAACTCCGGAAAGAGTTTTTTTTCCTCCTTGTTCTGACAGTTTTTGTTGTTCTACTTGTTTTATTTCCAATTAATAGAATAGTGAAACATTTTTTCTTTTCCTTCTATTGTCCCGTGTGATCGTCTTTCTGTGTTTCCCAGTGCTAATGACCGGTACCTTAACCTCCCCATAGTTGATATTTGTTGACTGATGTGTACACAATCACTCATTTTCATTGTTTTCATTATTCGATTACAGTTAGTTCTACTGTACCGCTATATTCTAATTATATCTTATGATATATCATTACAATAAGTAGGGGTGACAAAGCGGACGGTCCACCTCATTTAAGCCCGTCTAAAAACGGGACGGGGAGGGGCAGGCCAAATTAGTCGTCCGAGCTTAAAAGTCAAATTCGTCCTATTTACTAACGAGTTGGCGGGTTGCCGGATTTTTACAATTTGATTTGCTACATAATTTACAAAATTGTTAATCATTACTAAAGAGACCTACAAATTTTAATATTGTAGTAAAATTTTATCAGTCTTAATGTAAATTTCATATTCTTTATTATAAACAAACAACATAACAATAATACCAACAACGTAAGACACACACTAAAAATTTCAAAAATCAAAATTTTATTATCTTAATGAGAAACAAATCTCTATGTGTAAAATTTATCTTATAGCTTTAGAATGCAAAACTCTAAGGGTTCTATCTGACTCTAATGATAATGAGTAATAGAAAACAGAAAAGAATGTATTTTCTATGTTTTGCAATAAAGATTTTTTTTTATTATGAGTGAAAATAAAGAAGCAGAGACTAATTAATGCTTTGTGATTATGTGAAAAATGAATATTAAAGTTTGAAGAAATGAGGGTTATTTTAAAAAGAATGTCTGATACAAACTACATTAATATTGTTCTAATTTCAAAAAAAAAAAAAAATTTTTAAAACAAAAGTCTGTGGGCAAAATCCGTCCCTCGCCTTTGGCTTGTTTTAAAAGTGGGTTAGACGGGGTGAACAAACTTAAAATACCGAGCTGAAAATTTGTTTCAATCTGCTAAAAATGATAATGGGTGGGTCCAACCCATTTTGTCACCCCTCAATAAGTGTATGAAACAAGTTAAAAATAAAATCATCTGTGCACATTATTTCATGCCCACCTTACATATTAAATTACTACTATTTAATCCTGAACAGGAACTTTGGAATGAAAATGGAGCTCAACAAATTTAGTAGATAAAAAAATGAACTATTGGGCAAATAAAGATTTAACTTATATTGTTTCTATTGTAGTGAGGTTAGTTTAAATGATGTTTTAATAAAATTTAAATAATATTATAAAGGGATAAAATAATGGATATTATAGTTTAAATGAATAGTATAATTGAAGATAAATTACAAATTTGAATCTTCAGCAAAAGGCGTTTTCACGTATTCAGAAGTATATTAAACATTTTGATTATATTGAGTCACAAAAATAGGCGAAATTTCTTTTTCCATACTTTGGTGTGGCTCACACCTCTAAAAATTCAAAATTGCTCTCAAGGGTTTTGAAGATACATCTTCGAACGCATCTTTAATTATCTCATTTTTTGTAAATCAAGTAGTCATCGCAGCTTTGTTAAAAATTAGTCTAGAGACGCATTTGTGAAACTTTCTAGGGTGTATTCGATGATGCATTTATGAATATACCATTGAGTGCATTTTAAACTATTTAAACAACATTATTTTAATCTCTGAAATCTTTCTTGCATGCATTTTGGGTAGAAACATTGTCATAAGTTTGTATTTTTTTGAATCATAAGTCATTTTAATATGACTAATAGTGCCATAAAATTGATTCAAACATTAATAAAAGCGAACATCATAGAACAAGGTAATGCATTAATAAAAAAATATCCCATAATATTACAAAAAATTATTCTAACAGTATGGAAAATAAAACTAAAACATCCCAAAATACAAAAAAAAAAAAGTATAACTTACTACATATGTCTAATTCTAATAGTTGGCTCCTCCTTTGCCGCCGATAACCAAGACATTCAGTGACTCGATAAGAATGACACATGCGAGGGCAACCGCATCATCACCACCTCTTTCAAACAGCCCGAACTCTATGCCCTCATACGTAATCCGCATAATAGTTTAAAAAATCAACAACAAATAAATGACATGGTCATCCCTGACCTATTCATTCTCTAGGATCTCCTCATGAACAACCCTTGGTAGTCGTCCAAGGGTATTTGGTGTTATGACAGGGTGTGACACACTATAGAACCAAGTCATGTAGTCGTACACATAAGACCATTGAATTGTGGTTGACATACTCCAATATTCCTCTGGTATGAGATGCCACTTGTAATCCGCCAGTATGTCATTAAGATGTCTGCAAACAATGCTGTTAGAAACAAACTCGAAGGGGAATTTAGGAATGATCTGCACAAATTCAAACCGACGAATGCGTCACTCCGACAAATACATGCACATCATATTCCTCCCACATACCAACCATCTACAGTAAAATAAAAATGGGATTAAAGGCAACAATATTCCAGTGAGTGGTTTGTGGTGTCCAGTCGATATCATCTTGTTGAGTTCAGTCAATATACACACAGAACAACCGCCCAACATCATTCACTCTACGCGGGCAATACATGCAAACACGTGGCTAATCCTTTGTATATTCTATCACACAATCAAACCCGTGTACGCGGTGAAAGTGAGATATGATCCATCCCTGAAAATGAATAAGAAAAAAATATTAGTAACAAGTGTAAAAAAGTGCTTTTAAAATTAATAGTGGCTATGGAAATTACTGTCAGCAGGGTGCAAGAGCCATTCATTTGTCTTGTCGTCCAAAGAGGACCTTCGCTCAGTTTGGAGTATAGGTATACTAAACAGGCGGCTCCCAAATTCCACTCGTGAATGGCCGACAAGTCGATAAAGTGCTTAAGGTATGCCACACCGATGTAGGTTACAATTTTGTCCAAACAATGGACGTGTCAACCAAGAATTTGAGGAAACACCTCAAAGCACACTCCCGGTGGTAGGTAACTTGTAGATCATCGTTGTCTAAATCCAAAATTTCTTCATAAAGCTTATTCAAGTATGAAATTTTGGCATGAGCACCTTTGTTCTCTCACACTACATTAGGGCATCCATTGGGTCATCTCCCAAATAAATGACCATCATCTCATGGACTTCATCACGTTTGATCAATCAATGTTTTGGATTGATCCAACTTCAAACAAGATCAAGGATAATACATTGGACCAAGAATGAGTGCAATTTGAGGTGGTCACCCGGGGATTGAGAACAGTGCAATTTGAGATACCCGATTAGGGTTTTCGATTAGAAAAAGTCAACTATAGTTTGACTTTCGATTCAAAGAGTATTTCAATAGTAGGATCAAGGTCCATTAAGCTCCTATGGCTTAGTAAAGTCCATCCAACGAGTTTCAAGTCCTCAGGATGTCCGGATCACCAACAGGCGACTCGGTAGACACCGATCGATCGAACGGTTGACCGAAAAGTCAACTTTTCAACAATAAGGAATTTGACTTCAAGATGTGAATCAAAAATTTTCCTTATGTCATATTACACCTCCCCATAAAATTTCATGACCATTGGATCAAGGGTTAAGAAGTAATTGCGAAAATTGAGAATTAGGGTTTCGAAAGGGGCCAGACCATAACTCCTCAACCACACATCCAATTGAAGTGGTTCAAAGCTCATTAGAAAGCTCTTGACAAATACTACAAAAGCCTCAAAGTGGTCCATGATCAAAAAATGCATAGAATTGGAGTTATAGCAAAATTCATTTTTGAAGGGGAAATAACAGAAAATTTCTAAGTTATTTAGCACTTGTAAGTAGTTTTTTCAGAAACTTTGAAGGGTTTTTCAACCTAGTTCCATCAAGAATTTGGAAATTCCTAAAACATGAAAGTTGTAGAGCTACTTAAGGGCTTTCCAAATTATGGTAGAGCTCCTCAATAGCATGTTTGGGCAGGAAGTTATACACCATAGAAGTTGGGCCTGTCACACTTGGAACCACCTTGTCAAAATTTCTCAAAACTGATATTTCACAACTTGAGTCATTCTCCACCCTTGGATTATGTTACAAACTGATAATATGAGGTATAGATAAAGAGAAAACCAGAAGGGAAGTTGGTTTGATGAGCATTGCAAGTTGATGGCAAGTAGACATTATTTTATTCAAATAATAGGAAGAAAGAGAAACTTTTCCAAGACATGTGGCAGCAGTAGTCTCCTAATTCTCTAGCATCATCTCAGGTCACCTCACCCCCCTCATATCAGCTGGTTTTGCCTGCATTGAGCCATGGAGTTGATGTAAAGAGGCTGCCACTAGATTTGGCAAGATTTTCTTCACAAATCTCCCTCCAAAAGTGGTAAATGACCAAGGCTGCCCTCACTCTTGCTTGGCTATAAATAGAGGCCTCCTCTATGAGTTCAAACACACCAGAGCAATCTCAGAAAACCATAGCTCTCATTCTCCTCTTATTCATCAAGAATTCCAAAATCTTCAAAACCTCCATTTTCACCAAAAAAAAACTGTCTTGAGCAAAACTCTGCTCAAGACCAGTTCCATCCCTTCCAAACCTCTAAAAAGAATCCACACAAACCCTAAATATAATATAGAAGGTGTCTATACCTTCAAACCTCTTAAAACATCATTTTGCAAAAAGTCAACTTTCACACTAAGAAAGTTTGACCACCACCCTCAAAACTTGTCAAATCTTGGTCTAGGCTGTTTCTTGTTGATATAACCATCCACACACCTCATACATGTCATATTATAACTGTCTAAGGCATTAAAAACCAGCTGGAAATCCATTAACTCCAACTGTCTTGAAGTTTGGTTTTGTTGCTTCAAGAGGAAACAAGTTTCATATTATTGCAAAAGAAGGAACACCTCTGGGTTTCTAAGCTTTTTAGCTTGTTCAAGGCTGATCAACAAGAGGTATGTGATGTTCTAACTGTCTAGAAATCATACATTATCATATTTTTCCTTTTTGTGAGGATTTGTGTGAAAATGTATCATGGCTGCCCTATTATGTTTCTTTGTCAAGAATGTTAGTTTCATGATCATAATGCTTGTTTTGTCCAATATTTTGTCATTTGTAAATGATATGTGGAGGTTAGATTGTAAGTTTGTGTCTTGATATCATATTTATACTTGTTAGTGATATTTTGGTCATTTAGTAGATTTAGGATCCAACTTTGAGAAATTGGTTTGTTTGCCCTAGAACTCTAAACTTGGCTCACTTTTAGGATAGGTAGATGATTTGTAAGTTGCTTATAGATCCCCCCTTGCCTTTGATCATGTTTGAATCAATATGGCTATTTGATTTTGCTCCTATGTTATTTTGATATCATCTTGCTTGTCACTACTAAGAATTGTGTGTTGGGCTGATTACTACTTTGTATCTCATTTGTTCTAAGTCATTTGTCTAAATGCTTACTTGATCAAGCTCATAATGTTTTTTTTTGGTGGAAATATGAGAAACATGAAGTGTGAACTTTAGGGCTTGTCATGAGATATGTGTGCTTTTTGCTGTCCAATATTGGTTCAACATGTCATTCTTTGATTTAATGAGTTTTTGCCTAACTTGAAGTTGTAAACTCATTTGCCTATCCATTTCAAGAATGTGAATGTTATTGTTATGCACAAAATCTGTCTAAGGTTCTATTTGGCATATCATGCTTCAATCTGCTGTACTTTGTAAAATATCATGATGACAAAC
The DNA here is from genome assembly GCA_963859935.3 of Lathyrus sativus. Classification (NCBI taxonomy): domain Eukaryota; kingdom Viridiplantae; phylum Streptophyta; class Magnoliopsida; order Fabales; family Fabaceae; genus Lathyrus; species Lathyrus sativus. The sequence goes on along the minus strand of OZ012735.1, from coordinate 173,891,900 downwards.
ATACTATATTCTGTTTCAATCCATGTTCACTTGATCTATGCTCATAAAATCATTGCCTTAATCATTTGAAATGTGTGTATGATGTCATTTGCCTCAAACTGTCATGGATGTTGTTGGTTGCATATTAAGGTTGTTGTTTTTACATGTCATGAGTTTCAAAAGGAGATTTTCTGTTTGGCCAAGTTTTCCTCCATGTCTTAAGCATGTTTTCATTTGTTAGCCTCATTATGATGTATGTATAGCTCAGGATTCATCACAAACTCATTGATTTGGAAAATGCCCCTGCTGCTACATAAACTTGCCAAAGGCAGTTTTTTTCACAATTCACCACAACATGTTTTTTTATCCAAACTGTCATATGCTCATTTCTTGGAGTCGAAACCCTTTCATTATCATATTTTTGATGTGTGCACATTGATAATTTGATCTATTCTTGCCTTTTTTCACAATTCCAGCCACAATTGCATTTTTACACCAAAATGTGTCACAACATACCAAATTGCTGCTCTGTGTGTGTATACCTATTGTTTTGAGTTGTTACTCATTCATATGCATGATTATAAGATGTGAGGATGATTGGATTGACCTATATGTACCTCTCTTCTTGTTTCACCCTCAAACTGCTCCTTTTAAGTTAAAACCATACCATGAATATGTCAATTTCTTTCTTGCTTGCAAAGTGCCTAATTTCTGAGTTGTAACTCATTGTCCTATGTATATGTGATGTGTGTGTGTGTTCTATTTGACTTAATCATGCTTTAAACCTGAACTGAGTTTTGTCAAATGTATGAAGCCAATACCATGAGTTTTGCTGTCACTAGAGCTTTGTGTTAGGATTGCTGATTTGGTCTTGTTATATTAAGAAGTTTTCATTGGTGCTGTGAAATGCATACTGTCATGTGCTTGTAAGCCAGGATATGCCTGTTTCTCTTTGGGATAGTTGATTGGATGATTTTAGTATTGGCCTGTTTTGAGCTCACAGCTGTGTTAGTAGAAAACTACTTTGAAATCTGAGTCTGCTAAATCATGTTTTGTTGCTATCAGAACATGGTCTCTATACTAGGTGTTTGTGTGCTAGATTAATGTTTCATTATGGCAATGTGTGTATGTTGTGGCTTTTGTGAAAAGTGCTGATGTAGTTTGTTGAAACAAATGGTAAGTTGAGGATTGATGTTTTAAGCTGGTTCCATCACATTGAGTTTATAATCATTTGCAATCTGAATTTTGTGTTTCCATAACTAAAGCCTATTGTGAAGTAATGAGTACATGTCAAAGCTGGTACTGCATTGGTTCCAGTTTAGTTTCTTGAACTCTCACATGGTGCACATTTTGGTTTAAACCAAACATTTCAATATGTACAAGGACTATTGAGATACATTTTACATTGTTGATTAATCTTATTCAGGGTTTCTTTTATTTCTGTTAAGGGTAATTCTGAATTTGTAAACTCATAGTATGCTTGACTGATTTTGCATCCTTAAAAATGATATGCCTACATTTTACTCCTGCCAAAATCTTTCCTTTCACATGCTGCATTTTTGGTTCGAGTTTTGTTTAGACAAATTGGTAAATGTTCCAAGCTGGTGTGTATTGCTAGTGTTTAATGGTTGAAAGCTTTGTTGCATTAGGCTGCTGTCCTGATTTGTTTTGAGATTGGTTAAATCTTTTTGTGCTGTCAAATTTTATTTTGTTCCTAGAATCCATGTATGTCTCAGTCAATGTCTTGATTGCTGGCTGAATTTAACTTAGGTGCTAGACTGTTTGTGATTGCTACCTAATACTGCTTTGACTCATCACTTTCAACCATGATATATTTTGTTACTTTACTTCAACATTTTCATGATGAGATAACTATCAGCTTCCATAGCTGTTTGCATTTGCCACTGCCAGGTTTTGTTTCCTCATGAACAAGTCAGTTAGGCTATCAAAAGTTGCTAAGAACTTTGAGTTTGACAGCTCATGTGTCATTGCTGTTAGATGTCATACTTGAACCCAACCTTCTCATCATGTCATAATGGCTACCTCTAGTTCAGTTTGGCTTGTGTTTGTGTAGGAGTGTTGGTTGAAATTCATTCAAACTGAGATGTTGTCCTAGGCCACTTACTACTGTCTGATGCATATTTCACCTCAGTTAGCATGCCACTTTGCACAAATTGAAAATCACAAGCTAGACCAGGATGAGGATTTGGCATCCTTTAAAATTCACATTTTTTTTAAGTTGACAGTAGGGTTAGAACTTTTATTTTGCTTGTCATGATTGGATAATGGTCAAGCCAGGTTTGTCTTGGCAATGCATATGCCAGATTCTTTTCCTGTTGTCCTTTGGTTAGAATTGATGCCCAGTCTGTACCATACTTGCTTAAAACATGAACTAACCTTTTCCATGAATGTTAACAACTACCAAAATCTGTTTGCACTAATAACTGACACCTGAAAGAGTTTGGGGTTGATTGTTCTTGATTTTGGATTTTGGTCATTGTTTGATAGCAGCCATAATGTTTGATACTGGTATGATAATGATCAAACAATCATTTTGATTTGGGGGAAATGTATACTGTCAGAAGAGCATTGTCATGCAAAGCTGTGCAGTTTGTTTGAAATTGACTTTGACATTGTTTTAAATTGACTTGTCCAATTTGTGTTGTTTGCATTAAGTTAATGGCTGCCAATAGGGTAGGAAACTGGACTGTTATTTGTTTCTTGTAATATCAAAATTGGTTGAGGGTTGGAATTCATCAATGAATTGAGCCACACAAAATAACTTGCTGTTATTTCTGTGTTGGAGTTTGCTAACTCCTTTTATCACCAATCTTCATTGAATCCATTTCTGCTTCAACTGTTAACCATAAAAGCATACTAGAGATTGTTTACATTCTGAGCATGAGAGTAGTAATCAGCATGATTGAAACATGGTGCATTGATTGTATGACATGAATCCCTTTACTTCTGAACTTGCATCATCAAATTGGTTTTCAAAACAGTCCTGCATTAGCCTGCACCATCAAGCTTATTTTTTCAAGAAAACTGTTCTGCATTGTGCCTGCTGTTTCAAATCCACCTGATGCCATTGATGTATGGACCTCATTGCATTGCATCTGTCTTGATAATTTCTTGCAACCTGAGCCTTATCTTCATCCTTCTATTTGTTTAAGAAAATCACAGGGTATGATTGTTTGCATTTTCATTCCAACACAATTACACTCAACATATTAGCTTGACAACCTCCACTTAAAAAGACTTCAATTCTTGTGCTAACAGTTTATTTTAGAGATTTATAGGTGTTTTGGTGCATTTTTTTGATTTGTTGGAGTTGTGTTGATTGATGTTGTGGACATTCTGTTTTGTTCATGAGCAACTCATGCTTTTAGTAGCAACTCTTATAACAGTTCCATGTCTGGAGATCCTTCAATTGGTTTGCTAGTTGTAATTCATTTAACATCACATTTGTAACTTGCTCATGCCTTGGCTTAACCTCAATTGCATCTGTACTGGTGTACCATGTGCATCAAATTGCATCTCAATGTCTTAGAATGCATGTTCCTTCGATTTTCATGTTGTGTACATTGTTTGGAAAAATGAATGATGCTATCATGATCCTCATAAAATTTCAAGTGGTTTTGACTAAAATTTCATCAAAAAAGGTTGAGTTTCGAGTGAGTTACGCATCAAACCGTATTTCGGCATTTCATTGTTCTATCTTGCCCAGAAATCCTTTGAAACATACCTCATATACTTATTGGGGTGGCTAAATACACGGATGTATAGCCACCCCAGTGGTAGAACCATGCGCCCCTTATGAACTTTTGCCCTTGTGTCCTGAGTTCAAGTCCCATGGAGGACACTTTTTACCATTTTATTTCTTTTTATTCAACAAACTTCAAAAAAATCATAACTTGCTTACTATTTATCATTTTCAATCCATTATTTTTGCAAAATGTTCATAATAATGCCTAGTTTTATTTAATAAGAGAAAATTTTCAAGTTGCTCATAATCACATTGCTTTTTGCCAATTTGAAAGTTGTTCCTTTTGTCGGTCGTTACCTCGCGTCTTTGTTGACATTCTTTTATACCATACTTATTTATCTTGTCAGATTTGTGAATGATTGTTTCTTTTGTGTTTGTTAGCATGATAGGACCTTGTTAACATGAATTTACCTCATTATCCCTCCTAAATTATGAGGTTTAAACTTATTTAACGGTGTTCGATTATCATCTATGCATTGTTGTTACATTTGCTATGTTTTGAATTTGTGACTTGCCTATCTTCAAATTGTGATTTGTTAATTACCTCCATCATGTTCCAATCTTTGTCAAGATAGGTCCTCAATCTTTGTTAAGATGATTTATTGGTTGTAATCGTTGATATCATTTAAAGTATATGCTTATTGTAATTTGCATACTTACTTGTCTTATTTCATCTTGCTTATTTAATTTGTTAAGTACTTATTCCCCAAGTGATGGAACTTTTTAGTTCTCATCCAAAGTTCTCTCTCTCTCTCTCTCTCTCTCTCTCTCTCTCTCTCTCTCTCTCTCCTTCCAAAGGAAAAGTCTCTTCATTGACCCTTGTGTCATTAGATAGCTCATTACCCTCCCTTGACTTTGTGAAGTCATTTTGAACCTTAGCTTAGTTAAGTTTAAGCCTTAGACTTTGCTTTAAGTCTAGAAAACCCACCTTTACTAAGAGTGTTTTTTTCAACTAGAACCCTAGGATATAGTTTGTAAACTCTATATAAGAATCATGGATATGATTACTTACTCCCCTCTTGAGTGTTCAACATAGATCTAGAGAGTTTTGTGAAACTCTATACAAACATTGTTATGTTTGTTCCCCTTTGAACCTTGATCATAATCAAGTGTTCTTCATCCCTTGTGAGGTGAACTACGATTGCTCTGATTCTATCCTAGTTAGGATACGTAGGCAGAGGACGCGATGTCTTTGCGAGCAAACTTAGAAACTATCTTTAGGTTTTAACCTTCACCTTTTACCTAATTCCAACCTTAGCAAACATTTACCAAATTTAGCATGCAAACAAACAAAAGGTTCCTGTAGAGTACTACAGATGTTTAGGATGTGAAATACCTACCCTATGCATAACCAACCCCCGATCCCCGAATCTCTTATTGTTGTTGTTACATTGCGAAAAGGGTTTTTCTTTCTTTAGACCTTTCCTTTGGATAAATTAAAGTCCGGTTGTGAATTTAAGAATTTAAGATTCAAGTTAATCAATAGCTTGGTATCACGATTCTCACCACAACAGAAATGGCGACTTCACTGGGGAGGATTGCTTAGAACTTGAGGGTTTAGCCTATTTTGTTTAATTGCATGCTATATTTGTGAATATTTGCTTAACATGTATATTTGTCAATATATTTGTTTAACTGTTGGGTATTGGGGGCTTTGAGTGGTGAGACGGTCCTATACCCGGACTTGAGTGCAATTATGATAGGATGGTGGTATATTCAAGTAGGCTTATAGGGAGTTGATTCCCGACTAAGCTAACTTGAGAAACCACCGCTTAGTGTAGTCCCTCTTGAAATCTTTAGTATTGTTGATCGAGTATTCGTGAAAACAATGCTACTTTCGACGAAGGAGCCCATGACACTGGAATTTTAGAATACACTTTACCCCACTGTGGCCTTATTAGGACGTAGTGCGATGACTATAAGGAAGTATTTCCGAAATAGTTGATAGGCGATACTACACTCAGACGAGATTCTCTTGAGAATATTATTGATTACCAAGTAATTTGGGAAGTTGATAATATCTGAAAGATGGGTTGATGACTCTGGGAACTTTGTAGAACCTGTTCGGCAGGTACAATCAATCCATAGTACAAATCTTTGGGGATGGGTAGACCCTTGAACTCATGCTTGTCCTTAACCCTAAGTTTGTGTTGTGTGCATATGCATTTGCTTGTGTTTGTGCATGTTGCATTCATATCATCATATCATCATCATATGGTTTCATGGAACTCAGACTTTGTTGTTTGTAAACATCAAAAGTCGTCATGAACAGTGAAAGAAAGAAAACTTTGAAGTACACTTACAAGGGTTTTAACTTAGATGACTTGAAAAGGTTGACCACCTTAGTGACAGATCCAGAGGGATTTCAAAGCCGATATGAGAAGTTGTTGCTACTCTTGAAGATAAAGATGGATAGTGGACTTCTTTCTACTCTTCTCCAGTTTTATGATCCGCTCTACCACTGTTTCACATTCCCTGATTATCAGCTAGTGCCCACGCTAGAAGAGTATTCTCAGTTGGTTGGATTGCCCATTCTTGAAGATTCTCCTTTTCCAATTGTGGAGAAGGACCCTAAAGAACAAGATATTACCAAGGCTACACGTTTGGGAGTGGTTGATATAAAAAAGAATCTGATTACAAAAGGAGGAGTCTTTGGGTTAAAAGCAGAAATCTTGATTGAGAAAGCTCAGTATTATGCAGATCATTTAAGCATGGATGCATTCGAGGCTATCCTTGCCTTACTCATCTATGGTATCTTCTTGTTTCCAAGCTTTGAGAATTTTGTGGACCTCAATGCCATTAAAATTTTCTTGAAGAAGAATCCTGTGCCTACCTTGTTAGCAGACACATATCATTCTATTCATCTGAGGAACTTCCACAATGGAGGAATGATCACTTGTTGCGCTCCTTTATTGTACAAATGGTTCACTTCACACTTGCCCAAAGCCAACGCTTTTTGGGATCCAAAGAAAGGATGGTGGTCGCAAAAGATCATGGCTCTTACCCACTCTGATATTGATTGGTATAGTCGTGACTATGATGGGACAATGATTATTGACAATTGTGGGGATTTCAGCAATGTACCTCTTCTCAGCATTAATGGAGGAATCAGCTACAATCCAATACTCGCTCGCCGATAATTGGGATACCCGTTAAAAGATAAACCCAATAGTGTTCAAGTGAAAAATATTTTCTTCAAAGAGGGGGAAGATAGTCAAGGATTAAAAGGGAAGATTCTAGAGGCTTGGAAACATCTACACACGAAATGGAAGAAGGATCTTGGAAGACTCAACTGTGTCTCTTTGGAACCTTACCTTCAATGGGTTCGAAAAAGAGCCATCACACTAAGGATGCCGTATCCTAAGCAAGAGCCTATGGCTTTGAAGGAAGAACGCCCCTTAGTCTTCATGTCTGAAGAAGAAAAGTTGAAGATTGCTTTGGTCAAAGCACAACAAACTGAAGAAGCTTGGAAGCACAAGTATCAAATAGTCGTCGAAGAAAATGCGGAGCTCCAGAGACAACTCCAGTTGAAAGATGAAGAAATCCTCTCTTGTAATAAGAGGAAAGCACTAGAAGAACCTTATGAGCCTCAGTCTAATCCATGGAAGATAATTGTGGACAGACTCATCTTTGAGAAGACTCAGATGGAAAGAAAGATCGAGAAGCTCAACCTAAGGCTGCTAGGAGAACCTTGATAGGATTCATTTAGTCGTTATTTAAAACTCTTGTAAGGGGAAACAATGTTTTGTAATCCGTTTTGTTAATCAATGAAATGGCGACTTCTGATGTTCGTAAATATCTGAGTTCCATGACACCATTTGCATCTTCACTTCTTCTAACCATTCAAGGAAATTCATTTTTTTCTTTTTGCAGACAACAACATGGTAAAAAGAGACATGCTTCGGGTTCCATATCTGAGGTTGGGCCGTCTAAGGATGTTAACAAGACTTGTTCAAAATCCCGCTGCTTTCATAGTCAAATATGGGGACCTACTGCCGTTGATAAGTGCTCCGATCAACAAGCCCATGTTGCAAGCCTTGGTTGAATTTTATGATACAACCTACCACTGCTTCGTATTTCCGGACTTTCAGTTACTCCCGACCATCGAGGAATATACTGCTTACTTAAAGATTCCATGGACTTTTACGCTCCCTTATGGAAAACCAAAGAAGAGGGACTTAGCTAAAGCCCTACATATCAAGCTGGAAGACTTACCACCGATGAGAGCGAAAGGAGGGTGGTACGAAATGGATGCCAGGCCTCTAATGGAGATGGCTGAGTATCATTATGAAAGTAGAAACCTGGGAATTTTTTAGGCGATTCTGGCATTACTGATATATGGACTGTATCTTTTTCCAAGCAGTTACGACTTCATCAGCGAAGAGGCGATCCGCCTCTTCATCATCAAAAATTCGGTCAACACGATACTTGCTGACACTTATGTGGTTATATATCGTTTCATCTTGTATGATTGTGGGCAATTCTCATGTTGTCTTGCACTACTCGACCGATGGTTTACTTCTCATCTGCCAAGGACTCATATCCTTTGGAGGCTTCCTACCAAAAGCGCATAGGTTTCTAAACTCGTCACTCTCAGACACCATGACATCACATGGTATGACACCAGCATCGGTGACCAAGTCATGATTCCTAGTTACGGGGATTTCCCCAATGTGCCTCTCATTGGGATAGAAGGGGTGATCACCTATAATCCTATTCTCGCTCGGCGTCAACATGGATATCCTACCGGACCAGAGCCCGAACCAGAACTGTTGAGGCCTTGCTTCTGTGAGACAGGTCACAACCAAGAACTAGAGGCTAACGCTCAATACGCTCAAAGAGACCCACACCTATTGGGCCTAACTCCAATGGAGAATGCAAGTTGTTTAACCACCAGGGGGTACCTGCTATGGTCAAAAGAAATTGCCTTAAACATGTTCTACACTCATGACTATGAGATAACCATGGAGCCCGAGGTCCCCGCAACTAGGGAAGAGCTAAAATACGCTTTGGTCAAAGCGCAAAGAGAGAATGAAGACCTGTGGGAGATTATCCACTAGGACCAAGTTCATGTCAGAATCCAAGAAGGAGAAGGATCATCTTGTTAGAGTGATCTTTGTTTCACCATTTCCCTGCTTTCCCTAAAAAGGATCGAAATCCTATTGTTGCATTTACTTTCATTTTCTTGTAAGAAAGGTCTTGCTTTTTAGCAAGGGCCACTCTATTGTAATAGATTTCCAGCTATCAAATGAACAACGCTTTTTAAGCATGTCGTTACATGCTGTTCTAACTTTTTGTTTGTAAACAAAAAAAATGGGTTTCCTTGAATGGTTTATACATCCGCATTTGCATTCACATGTCATCCTGCATTAGTCCTGCATTTGGGTTCCGCAGCTCATCCTTTGTTCTTGTTCAGAGAGAAGGAGAGAAGGAGTCACGATGAGTACTCACAGATACAACACACGGTCCCAAGCTCAATAAAAGATGGCAAATAACGACCAGAGGTTTGATCAAATGGATAATGACATCGAAGGGATCAAAGGGGACGTCAGCCAGATCATGGAAGTCCTCAACATAATCAAAGCAAAAATGGATACACAACCTACAGTGATCTCCGAAGTTGCCACAGCAGCGGCCAATGTCACAGTAGCTCCTGTTACTTCAGCAGAGTTTCCCTACGGCATGTTCCGGGATTTTGTGCCACCCTTAAACAATATGCAGTCTTCAAGTCTCAATCCCCTGTTCGACTCAATAACCAGAAACCCTATTTTCACTCAAGCAGGTGGGCCTACCACAGTACGACCGGTTTTCGCTAATCAACATCCAATTTTTGATATACCCGATGGATCTGAAGCTGAGGACGAAAAACACGAAAAACTAAGAGTGGAGATGGACATCATGGCCAAAAGGATGAGGGCCATTGAAGGAAATCATGTCTTTGGATCTGATACCAAGGATCTATGTCTGGTATCTGGATTGGTGTTTCCTTAAAAATTTAAAATGCCAATCTTCGACAAATATGAGGGGACCACTTGTCCTAAAGTGCACCTAATCATGTACTGTAGGCGGATGGCTCCGCATATTGAAAATGATAAACTGCTAGTACACTGTTTCCAAGATAGTCTTAAAGGAGCTTCCGCTAAGTGGTATCTCGGTTTAGATCAAGCGAAAATCCACAGTTTCCAAGACCTTTCAGATGCTTTTATTCAACATTACAAGCACAACATGGACTTAGCTCCCGACCGCCATCAGCTTCTCAGCATGACGCAGAAAAATACTGAAACCTTTAAGGAGTATGCGCAAAGATGGCGCGGAACTGCAGCACAAGTAGAGCCTCCCCTTACTGAAAAGGAGTTGGCAGATTGGTTTGTGGATACAGTTCGACTAGAATTCTATGAATGTTTGATCAGCAGTGTTACAACAAATTTCTCTGATATTGTGGCAGTGGGAGTCAAGGTGGAAGCAGGTTTAAAAAGTGGAAAAGTGACCACTCCAAATATTACCTCAAGCGCCAGCACAACAAAGAAGCCAGTAAGCAATTTCCACAAAAAGAAAGAGGGAGAGGTGAGTGCAATTACATATGGGAAGAAAGCACAAAGCTCCCGAAGCCATCACCAACAGTACCAACCATCATACGTGGCAGCAGTGACCCCGGTTTTTCAACCTTCATCACAGCATGGTCCCCAGCCTGGGGCATCCAGCAATCAGTACCAGTATCATCCTGGAAATCAGCAACATTATCGCGCCAATAATCAACAACAATACCAGCAGCCGCAGGGTCAACAACCTCAGAACAGGGCTCCGAGGGCAAATTATCAAGCAAATAGGCCAAAGATACAACCTATTCCAATGAGTTACACCGACCTGTTTCCCATGCTAATAGAAAGAGGGCTGGTCAAAACAAGGAAATTAGGTGCTCCACCTAATCCACTCCTGTTCTATTACAATGCAAATGCTCACTGCCCATTTCACGAGAATGCTCCAGGTCACGATCTTGAAGGTAGCTTCGCCCTCCAGCATCTAGTTCGTGAACTAATTGAAAAAAGAATTCTATCCTTCGAAGATAATCACCCCAACATAAAGAGCAACCCTCTGCCAAATCATGGTGGAGTCAACGCCATTACTGAAGAAGGGGAGGGGTCCGAAGACAAGAAAGTTACCACTGTTGGTGAAATCAAAGTGCCATTAGCAGACCTACACAAATGCCTTGCCCAAGCATGGTCGCTCAAGACATCTCACGAAGATTGCAAAGAATGTATGCTAAATCCTGAGGGTTGTGACGCTGTGAAAAAAGACATTCGGGCCATGATTGAACAGGGAATGATAGAAATCGCTCGCCGAAAAAAGGAAGAAGATGTGGCGGTCATCGAACCTGTGTTTAACATACCAGGAGAGCCCAACAAAAGAGCTGTATTCAAGAATGATAACAACAACAACAACAAGAACGTCCGACCAGTATTCCGCGACGATGCACCCCCGAAATTCGGGAGGGAACATACCAGGTTTGAGCCGAGGGGAGGATCCAAGCCTCACCCAAGAGTCGTGACACCAAAACAAGACTATTCATGGTGTGAGGGGATTTTCAAAGAAAAGAAACCAGCAAGTGTGGCTAACATTATCGGTGGAAGCAAAATGACCCGGAGTGGTCGCATCTACCAATCTCGAACATATAATGAGGCTCCTCCACCAACAACTTCTGTTCAGAAAACTCCTGTTCCTCAGAAGCCTGTTCCAGAGGCAGTCATCGCCAAAGAACCTTTAGTTAGAGGAAAAGAAAGTCTCAAGAACGATGAAGAAGAATTCTTGAGAATCATTCGACGAAGTGATTACAGGGTGGTGGACCAACTAAATCAAACACCCTCTAAGATCTCGGTCATGGCTTTGCTTTTAAAGCTCTCCAGCACACCGCCAGGCGTTGCTCAAAATCCTGACACAGGCCCACGTCACTAAAGATATTACAGTGGGGCAGTTTGACTCTGTTGTAGCAAATATCACTGCCTGCAACACATTGAGCTTTGACGATAACGATTTGACAGCTGAGAAGCGTAAGCATAATCGTGCTTTACATGTGTCAGTCAAATGTGAAGAGGATACAATGTCCCGAGTTCTTGTCGATACAGGATCAACACTCAATGTAATGCCTAAAAGGACTTTGGCCAAGCTGGCGTATCAAGGCGCTACCATGAGGCCAACTTCTCTCATAGTCAAGGCATTTGACGGATCCAGGAGAACTGTGATAGGAGAAGTTGATCTTCCTATCCTAATTGGACCATAAATCTTCGAAGTCACCTTCCAGGTGATGGACATAAATCTAGTCTACAGTTGTCTACTGGGAAGACCATGGATTCATACAGCTGGCGCTGTCACTTCCACTCTCCACCAAAAAATGAAGTTTGTTGTGAATGACCAGTTGGTCATCGTCCACGGAGAAGAAGACTTAATGGTGAGCAACTTGTCATCATTCCGGTATATTGAGGATGATGAAGATTCCCTCGAGACGGCCTTCCAAGCATTAGAAATAGCTCACGCTGTTCTAGTTGATGAATTGGACATAACCCGTGGGCCATCATTTACCTCTGCTCAAAGCATTAAGGCATCACTGAAAACGGGAGTCCCATTGGGATGGGGAGAGGTCATCGAAGTCAATGCTTGAGCCAAAAATGATCGACAAGGGTTGGATTACAAACCAACTCCAGAAGGCGAGCCAGAAGAAAGCACCATGAAGAAGAAGTCTTTAAAAGAGATATTCACCAAAGGCGGCGTGCAAGTCAATGCCATTATTGCTGAAGATGAAGATGGTAATCTGGATCATTTAATAACTAGGGGAGGAGCAGCGTTGCGCAATTGGGAGGCTGTGGAAGTTCCCATCTTTTTACCTTTAGAGCAATTCACTCTGCTTGTTAGCTTTGTGTTTTTCTTTAAAAATTCCTGGTCTTGCCCAAGGCCTGCGAATTATTTTGTATTGGGCCACTTTGCAAAATTTGAAAATCATTAATGAAAAAGTGTTTTTGTTAAAACTCTTGCTATTTGTTTTGCGCATCATTTTCACTCTTTTTGTTAAAAGAAAAATTGGCAATCTTTTTTTTGAAAAAAAATAAAAACAACCCTTCATCTGCATGTCTGTGTGTGTGCGCCTAATTGTTCCAAAAACAAAACATGCAGAACACCTCCATCAACCACAGAATCCTATGATCCTTCGGCTCCTTCTACTAGCGGTTCATTTGTCTTTCAAGCATAAGAAGAGAATGACGAAGAGTTAGAAGTCCCCGAAGAGTTAAAGAGAATGGTTGAATACGAAGATGTTTATCTCCAGCCCCACAAAGAGCAGACGGAAGTCATCAACTTAGGGTCGGAGGAAGAAAGAAAAGAAGTCAAGATTGGGGCATCATTAAGTCCAGAGGTTAAAGACAAGATGATAACAATCCTCAGAGATTTTGTTGACGTATTTGCTTGGTCCTACCAAGATATGCCAGGGTTGGATACCGACATTGTCATGCGCAAGCTCCCCCTGAAGCCAGAATGTCCTCCGGTCAAGCAAAAGCTTCGCAGGTCAAGACCAGACATGGCGCTTAAAATCCGAGACGAGGTCAAAAAGCAAATTGATGTCGGCTTTCTAGCAGTATCCAAGTATCCAGAATGGGTGGCAAACATTGTACCAGTCCCGAAGAAGGATGGCAAGGTCAGGATATGCGTTGACTACAGGGATTTAAACAAAGTGAGTCCGAAGGACGACTTCCCTCTACTGCACATCGACACTCTGGTGGATAACACAGCAAGCTTTGCAGTATTCTCATTCATGGACGGATTTTCTGGTTATAACCAGATAAAAATGGATCCAGATGACATGGAGAAAACAACCTTCATCACACCATGGGGCACCTATTGTTATAAGGTCATGCCTTTTGGTTTGAAGAACATAGGGGCAACGTATCAGAGAGCTATGGTCACACTCTTTCATAATATGATGCACAAAGAAATCGAAGTGTATGTGGGCGATATGATCGCAAAATCCCAAAGTGAAGAAGACCACTTGGATCATTTGTTGAAGCTATTCGAGAGACTCCGAAAGTATCAACTGAGATTAAATCCAGCAAAATGCACCTTCAGAGTTCGCTCAGGAAAGTTACTTGGTTTCATCGTTAGTCAGCGAGGAATTGAAGTAGACCCCGACAAGGTTAAAGCAATCCAGGAGATGCCTGCTCCCAAAACAGAGAAACAAGTCAGAGGCTTTCTCGGACGTCTGAATTACATCTCCAGATTCATCTCCAATCTGACCCCTACTTGCACACCGATCTTCAAGTTGTTACGAAAAGATCAAACAGTGGTATGGAATGAAAAATGCCAAGCCGCATTTGAGAAAATCAAGCAGTACTTGCAAGAACCTCTAGTGTTGATTCCTCCGGTACCCGGAAGGCCTTTGTTCATGTATATGACGGTACTAGAAGATTCAATGGGCTGCGTCTTGGGCCAGACTGATGAGTCAGGAAAGAAAGAACACGCAATCTATTATCTAAGCAAGAAGTTCACTGATTGCGAGAGTCGTTACTCTCCCCTGGAAAAAGCCTGTTGTGCGTTAGCATGGGCCGCCAAACGTTTAAGGCAGTATATGATTTGTCACACCACAATGCTGATTTCTAAGATGGACCCCATCAAGTACATCTTTGAAAAGCCAGATCAAACAGGAAGATTAGCCAGATGGCATATGCTCTTATCAGAGTACGATATCCAATATGTGGCTCAAAAATCTATCAAAGGAAGTGTCTTGTCAGAACACCTCGCAGAGCATCCTATGGAGGATTATCAACCACTCAAACTTGATTTTCCTGATGAAGATGTGATGTATATTCAGCGCACGAAACCAGAGCCTGGTCCAGAAGAAGGTCCCGAGCCTGGATCCCGCTGGGAAATGATGTTCGACAGAGCGTCAAACAAAAATGGACATGGCGTCGGAGCTGTTCTGAAAAATCCAACTGGAGGGTACACTACCGTCACAGCCCGACTTTGTTTCTCATGTACAAACAACATAGCCGAGTATGAAGCCTGCATCTTAGGTTTGGAAGCTGCCATTGATCTTCGCATCAAAATCTTGGAAGTAATTGGTGATTCTGCCTTGGTGATATACCAACTTAAAGGAGAATGGGAAACCAGGGATGAAAAGTTGATCCCTTACAAGACTCATATCTTGGAGATGGCGGAGTATTTTGATGAAATTACCTTCAAGCATGTACCAAGAGCAGAAAATCATATTGCCGATGCGCTAGCCATGATGGCATCAATGTGGAAGGTCCAGTTTGTCAACGAGGCACCTCTGATCCGCATCGAAAGAAGGACAATACCCGCATACGTCATGGCAATAGATGAAGAATCTGATGGGAAACCATGGTTTCATGATATCAAGAATTTTCTCCAAAATCAAGAGTATCTCGTTGACGCGTCCACAATTGACAAAAGAGCAATACGAAGATTGTCATCTAAATTCTTCATCAGCAATGGTACCTTGTACAAAAGAAATCATGACATGGTCTTACTCCGATGTGTCGATGAAAACGAGGTGAACCTCATAATGACTGAAGTACACGAAGGAACCTTCGGCACCCATGCCAATGGCCACGCCATGGCTAAGAAAATCTTAAGAGCAGGCTACTTCTGGTTAACTTTGGAGACGGACTGCATCCTCTTCGCTCGAAAGTGTCATAAATGTCAAGTCTATGCTGATAAAGTGCATGTCCCACCACATCCTCTCAATGTGATGACATCACCATGGCCTTTTGCAATGTGGGGCATATATATGATTGGGGCAATAGAGCCAAAAGCTTCCAACGGTCATCGCTTCATCCTTGTCGCAATCGATTACTTCACCAAATGGGTGGAAGCAGCGTCGTAAGCAAGTGGTTGCTCGCTTCATCAAAAAGGAGATCATCTGTCGATATGGTATCCCTAATCAAATCATCACTGACAATGGGTCGAATCTGAACAACAAAACGATGAAGGAACTTTGTGACAATTTCAAGATCAAACATCACAATTCGTCTCCTTACAGACCTAAGATGAATGGTGCAGTTGAAGCTGCAAACAAAAACATCAAAAAGATAATACAAAAGATGGTCGTAACTTACAAAGATTGGCACGAGATGCTACCATTTGCTTTGCACGGATACCGAACATCAGTGCGCACTTCGACAGGGGCAACTCCCTTTTCCTTAGTGTATGGGATGGACGTTGTGCTATCCATTAAAGTCAAAATACCTTCCTTGAAGATCTTGACGGAAGCAAAGCTTGATGAAGATGAATGGATAAAAGAAAGATTCGACTCGTTGAACCTTATTGACGAAAAAAGAATGACGACCATGTGTCACAGTCAAATCTATCAACAAAAGATGATCAGAGCGTTCAACAAAAAGGTTCGTCCCAAAGAGTATAGGGAAGGAGAGCCTGTGCTTAGAAAAATCCTGCCAACTCAAAAGGATATGCATGGCAAGTGGATGCCCAACTATGACGACCCTTTCGTTGTAAAGACTGTATTCTCCGGAGGATCTCTAATTCTCGAGACTATGGATGGTGAACAACTCAAGTATCCCATCAACTCAGACGCAATGAGAAAATACTACGCCTGAAGCGAAATACCTAGAAAAGAGATTTCAGTGCTTCATCAAGATGAAAGCCCAACGTTTGAAAGCTGGCAGACGCTGGAGCGGAGTCTTGTGCAAGATATCAAAAGAAAGATCAACGCCTGTCATTCTCGTCAGAAGCAGCGAAGCAAGTGAACTAGCAGTCAGAAGGACCAGGTTATTATGGGATTCTGTAACCTTTTCTGTTTGCCATTTTTCAAACTTATAAAGTTCCCAAGGCTTTGCCTTTTGTAAAGTTCTTGTCTATCAATAAAATCAGATTTTTGGCCAAATCATTGTTATGATCTGCTGTTTTTGTTATGCAATTTCACTTATTTGTTAATAAGAATTTTCATGAAAGCAAAGTGTTTTGAAAAACTTAAGTCTTGTTTTAAAAAGGAAGCACGATTTGACAAAATGATTGAAAAATTCTAGAGGTAATCTGATGATATTACACAGTTCTCAAAATTGTGGAAGTTACTGTTACCTTTGACCAAGCTAGATGTATCCGACAGCAATTCTAGCTCTTAAGCCAAGACTTCTTCTCTGCAGAATTACGAGGATATTATTGAGAAAAGATCGTTATCTACACCAAAGAAGAAAGTGTCGCCTGACGAGAGGCGTTTTGAAACTCAAAGTGACGAGTTCCCTCTTTGTTTTACTTTCTTTTGTTCCTGCGAGTCGGTCTGCATCTTACATACAACATCATGCCGGCATACGCATTTGTTTGCATTTCTGGTTTTAGTTTTTGCCTGTTTAGGTTGTTGCCTTTAAGATCCTTCGGTTATTACCATTATCTTTGGTCTGTCATAACAAGTTCGCTTCAAAGTTGACATCCTGGGGTTTCCTTATCTTCTTTGGGAAGCTAGTGGTGACTAGCAATGTCCAAATTACACAAACAGGGGGTTATTACCAATTTTTCATCTTCGATTTGGTCGTCACCAACAATCTTTGAAAGACTAGTGGTCACTAGCACACGTTCAGAACTAATTACGTTCGGTACCATGATTCGGTCGTCACCAACCATTTTCCAAACCCAGTTGTTACTGATTCTGTTATAAAGCAAACCAATTGTTATTGGAGTCCCTTTGATTCGGTTTTCACCAATCTGGCTAAAAATCTAGTGGTTATTAGTATTGCCTTCTAAAAACCAATGGTCATTGACATTGGAGTTGGTCGTCACCAAAATTCCCTAAAAGTCCAATGATTATTGGCATCACCTTCAAATCCAGTCGTTATTTGTACCCGTTTGATTCGGTTATTACCAATCTTTCTGAACCTAGTCGTTACTAGTATTACCTTCAGACCCAACTGTTATTGGTACCCCTTTTGATTCGGTTATTACCAATCTCTATAAGTCTAGTGGTCACTAGCCTCGTTTGGAAAATCTAGTGGTTACTAGCATTATCCAGAACCAATTGTTATTGGTACACCTGATTTGGTCGTCACCAAAATTCCTTAAAAGTCCAATGATTATTGGCATCGCTTAAAGCAGATTGTTATCACCGCAGTGGTCTGGTCGTTACCAAACTCCTTGAAAATCCAATGGTCATTGGTCTCCTTGGATTCGGTCGTCACCAAATTTTCCAGTTAAGTCTAGTGGTTACTAGCATCATCCAGAACCAATTGTTATTGGTATATCCTGATTTGGTTATCACCAGTCCCCTCTAAATCCAGTGGTTACTGGCATTGTTTGAAAACTAATCGTTATTAGTGCCGAAAGTTGATTATTACCAACTTCCCCAGCCAGAGTCCTGTTGTTTTAACAACATTGTTTGGAATTCCCAATTGTAATTGGAACTTTGATTTGGTCGTCACCATATCCCCAGGAAGTCTGTTAATGCTTAGCACTTCTTGGAAACCGTTTTTGATTTGGTCGTCACTGTATCCCCAGTAAGTCTAGTGGAAACTAGCACCGTTTGAAGATATTTATTTTTCTGGTCGGCACCCGTCTCCCCATTTGAAAGCTTTCGCTCTTCCAATCGAGTCTCGGAGAACTAGTGGATACTAGTCTCCCCGGCACGCCCGGTCTTGTTTCTAACCTTTTCCTGAAGATCCCGTTTGAACTCTTCGGTATAGGAAATTTCTCATCTAGTCATCCCTAGTGAGATTCGTGTCTTCGTTCCGTCTTTTCCCTGGTGAAGTTGTGCTTCCCCAGTGGATGTTGTTCCTCAGCGAAGTTTTCCCCAGTGTGGTTTACGCCTCTTTCCTTTCATTTCCCCAGTGAAAAATTGTCTTCTTCCCCGGTGGGCTTCCTCATATGGTTATCCCCAGTGAGGTTCGTATCCCCTTTCCCCGATGAAGATGTGTCTTCCCTGGTGGATTTGTGTCCCCTGTGCGAAAGATTTCCTTGAACATCATCTTTAGTCATGTTTGAACCATCTTGCTTACTTAGTCTTGAATCTTCCCTCAGCATGTTGGGTCCTTGTGAGTGGTTACTCATCGTATTGTCGTTCTTTTATATTTGCTCGTGTGTCTGCATCTGTCTTGCATTCAAGCATCATAAAACATAATTTAGAAACCATTTGCATCTCAGCATTTGTCCTTTTGCATACCATCGGATCTAAGGGACAAAATTTCTGGTTTGCTATATTTAAATACCTTTCACTACGATTCTATGAGGATTGTCATCTCTCATCACTATCTAGTGAAGATATTTAAATAGGGGCATCTGTTGCACCCTAAATTTTGACCCCTTAGATCCTCATCATCATTGCAGGATCATATTTGCTTGATTAGCTAACCTTAACCCACTTTCAGTTTATCTTTGATAAGATGCAGATGAATTAGGGTTCCGTACCGTCAAAATCGAAACTTCGAGGGTTTGATCAATCAATGTTTTGGATTGATCCAACTTCAAACAAGATCAAGGATAATACATTGGACCAAGAATGAGTGCAATTTGAGGTGGTCACCCGGGGATTGAGAACAGTGCAATTTGAGATACCCGATTAGGGTTTTCGATTAGAAAAAGTCAACTGTAGTTTGACTTTCGATTCAAAGAGTTTTCAATGGCGGGATCAAGGTCCATTAAGCTCCTATGGCTTAGTAAAGTCCATCCAAGGAGTTTCAAGTCCTCAGGATG
The DNA here is from genome assembly GCA_963859935.3 of Lathyrus sativus. Classification (NCBI taxonomy): domain Eukaryota; kingdom Viridiplantae; phylum Streptophyta; class Magnoliopsida; order Fabales; family Fabaceae; genus Lathyrus; species Lathyrus sativus. The sequence continues at coordinate 173,872,462 of OZ012735.1, read as the reverse complement.
TCCGGATCACCAACGGGCGACTCGGTAGACACCGGTCGATCGAACGGTTGACCAAAAAGTCAACTTTTCAACAATAAGGAATTTGACTTCAAGATGTGAATCAAAAATGTTCTTTATGTCATATTACACCTCCCCATAAAACTTCATGACCATTGGATCAAGAGTTAAGAAGTAATTGCAAAAATCGGGAATTAGGGTTTCGAAAGGGGCCAAACCATAACTCCTCAACCACACATCCAATTGAAGTGGTTCAAAGCTCATTAGAAAGCTCTTGGAAAATCCTACAAAAGCCTCAAAGTGGTCCGTGATCAAAAAATGCATAGAATTGGAGTTATAGCAAAATTCATTTTTGAAGGGGAAATAACTTAGAAAATTTCTAAGTTATTTAGCACTTGTAAGTGGTTTTTTCAGAAACTTTGAAGGGTTTTTCAACCTAGTTCCATCAAGAATTTGGAAATTTCTAAAACATGAAAGTTGTAGAGCTACTTAAGGGCTTTCCAAATTATGGTAGAGCTCCTCAATAGCATGTTTGAGCAGGAAGTTATACACCATAGAAGTTGGGTCTGTCACACTTGGAACCACCTTGTCAAAATTTCTCAAAACTGATATTTCACAACTTGAGTCATTCTCCACCCTTGGATTATGTTACAAACTGATAATATGAGGTATAGATAAAGAGAAAACCAGAAGGGAAGTTGGTTTGATGAGCATTGCAAGTTGATGGCAAGTAGACATTATTTTATTCAAATAATAGGAAGAAAGAGAAACTTTTCCAAGACATGTGGCAGCTGCAGTATCCTACTTCTCTAGCATCATCTCAGGTCACCTCACCCCCCTCATATCAGCTGGTTTTCCCTGCATTGAGCCATGGAGTTGATGTAAAGAGGCTGCCACTAGATTTGGCAAGATTTTCTTCACAAATCTCCCTCCAAAAGTGGTAAATGACCAAGGCTGCCCTCACTCTTGCTTGGCTATAAATAGAGGCCTCCTCTATGAGTTCAAACACACCAGAGCAATCTCAGAAAACCATAGCTCTCATTCTCCTCTCATTCATCAAGAATTCCAAAATCTTCAAAACCTCCATTTTCACCAAAAAAAAACTGTCTTGAGCAAAACTCTGCTCAAGACCAGTTCCATCCCTTCCAAACCTATAAAAAGCATCCACACAAACCCTAAATATAATATAGAAGGTGTCTATACCTTCAAACCTCTTAAAAACATCATTTTGCAAAAAGTCAACTTTCACACTAAGAAAGTTTGACCACCACCCTCAAAACTTGCCAAATCTTGGTCTAGGCTGTTTCTTGTTGATCTAACCATCCACACACCTCATACATGTCATATTATAACTGCCTAAGGCATTAAAAACCAGCTGGAAATCCATTAACTCCAACTGTCTTGAAGTTTGGTTTTGTTGCTTCAAGAGGAAGCAAGTTTCATATCATTGCAAAGGAAGGAGCACCTCTGGGTTTCTAAGCTTTTTAGCTTGTTCAAGGCTGATCAACAAGAGGTATGTGATGTTCTAACTTTCTAGAAATCATACATTATCATATTTTTCCTTTTTGTGAGGATTTGTGTGAAAATGTATCATGGCTGCCCTATTATGTTTCTTTGTCAAGAATGTTAATTTCATGATCATAATGCTTGTTTTGTCCAATAGTTTGTCATTTGTAAATGATATGAAGAGGTTAAATTGTAAGTTTGTGTCTTGATATCATATTTATACTTGTTAGTGATATTTTGGTCATTTGGTAGATTTAGGATCCAACTTTGAGAAATTGGTTTGTTTGCCCTAGAACTCTAAACTTGGCTCACTTTTAGGATAGGTAGATGATTTGTAAGTTGCTTATAGATCCCCCCTTGCCTTTGATCATGTTTGAATCAATATGGCTATTTGATTTTGCTCCTATGTTATTTTGATATCATCTTGCTTGTCACTACTAAGAATTGTGTGTTGGGCTGATTACTACTTTGTATCTCATTTGTTCTAAGTCATTTGTCTAAATGCTTACTCGATCAAGCTCATAATGTTTTTTTTGGTGGAAATATGAGAAACATGAAGTGTGAACTTTAGGGCTTGTCATGAGATATGTGTGCTTTTTGCTGTCCAATATTGGTTCAACATGTCATTCTTTGATTTAATGAGTTTTTGCCTAACTTGAAGTTGTAAACTCATTTGCCTATCCATTTCAAGAATGTGAATGTTATTGTTATGCACAAAATCTGTCTAAGGTTCTATTTGGCATATCATGCTTCAATCTGCTGTACTTTGTAAAATATCATGATGACAAACATACTATATTCTGTTTCAATCCATGTTCACTTGATCTATGCTCATAAAATCATTGCCTTAATCATTTGAAATGTGTGTATGATGTCATTTGCCTCAAACTGTCATGGATGTTGTTGGTTGCATATTAAGGTTGTTGTTTTTACATGTCATGAGTTTCAAAAGGAGATTTTATGTTTGGCCAAGTTTTCCTCCATGTCTTAAGCATGTTTTCATTTGTTAGCCTCATTATGATGTATGTATAGCTCAGGATTCATCACAAACTCATTGATTTGGAAAATGCCCCTGCTGCTACATAAACTTGCCAAAGGCAGTTTTTTTCACAATTCACCACAACATGTTTTTTTATCCAAACTGTCATATGCTCATTTCTTGGAGTTGAAACCCTTTCATTATCATATTTTTGATGTGTGCACATTGATAATTTGATCTATTCTTGCCTTTTTTCACAATTCCAGCCACAATTGCATTTTTACACCAAAATGTGTCACAACATACCAAATTGTTGCTCTGTGTGTGTATACCTATTGTTTTGAGTTGTTACTCATTCATATGCATGATTATAAGATGTGAGGATGATTAGATTGACCTATATGTACCTCTCTTCTTGTTTCACCCTCAAACTGCTCCTTTTAAGTTAAAACCATACCATGAATATGTCAATTTCTTTCTTGCTTGCAAAGTGCCTAATTTCTGAGTTGTAACTCATTGTCCTATGTATATGTGATGTGTGTGTGTGTTCTATTTGACTTAATCATGCTTTAAACCTGAACTGAGTTTTGTCAAATGTATGAAGCCAATACCATGAGTTTTGCTGTCACTAGAGCTTTGTGTTAGGATTGCTGATTTGGTCTTGTTATATTAAGAAGTTTTCATTGGTGCTGTGAAATGCATACTGTCATGTGCTTGTAAGCCAGGATATGCCTGTTTCTCTTTGGGATAGTTGATTGGATGATTTTAGTATTGGCCTGTTTTGAGCTCACAGCTGTGTTAGTAGAAAACTACTTTGAAATCTGAGTCTGCTAAATCATGTTTTGTTGCTATCAGAACATGGTCTCTATACTAGGTGTTTGTGTGCTAGATTAATGTTTCATTATGGCAATGTGTGTATGTTGTGGCTTTTGTGAAAAGTGCTGATGTAGTTTGTTGAAACAAATGGTAAGTTGAGGATTGATGTTTTAAGCTGGTTCCATCACATTGAGTTTATAATCATTTGCAATCTGAATTTTGTGTTTCCATAACTAAAGCCTATTGTGAAGTAATGAGTACATGTCAAAGCTGGTACTGCATTGGTTCCAGTTTAGTTTCTTGAACTCTCACATGGTGCACATTTTGGTTTAAACCAAACATTTCAATATGTACAAGGACTATTGAGATACATTTTACATTGTTGATTAATCTTATTCAGGGTTTCTTTTATTTCTGTTAAGGGTAATTCTGAATTTGTAAACTCATAGTATGCTTGACTGATTTTGCATCCTTAAAAATGATATGCCTACATTTTACTCCTGCCAAGATCTTTCCTTTCACATGCTGCATTTTTGGTTCGAGTTTTGTTTAGACAAATTGGTAAATGTTCCAAGCTGGTGTGTATTGCTAGTGTTTAATGGTTGAAAGCTTTGTTGCATTAGGCTGCTGTCCTGATTTGTTTTGAGATTGGTTAAATCTTTTTGTGCTGTCAAATTTTATTTTGTTCCTAGAATCCATGTATGTCTCAGTCAATGTCTTGATTGCTGGCTGAATTTAACTTAGGTGCTAGACTGTTTGTGATTGCTACCTAATACTGCTTTGACTCATCACTTTCAACCATGATATATTTTGTTACTTTACTTCAACATTTTCATGATGAGATAACTATCAGCTTCCATAGCTGTTTGCATTTGCCACTGCCAGGTTTTGTTTCCTCATGAGCAAGTCAGCTAGGCTATCAAAAGTTGCTAAGAACTTTGAGTTTGACAGCTCATGTGTCATTGCTGTTAGATGTCATACTTGAATCCAACCTTCTCATCATGTCATAATGGCTACCTCTAGTTCAGTTTGGCTTGTGTTTGTGTAGGTGTTGGTTGAAATTCATTCAAACTGAGATGCTGTCCTAGGCCACTTACTACTGTCTGATGCACATTTCACCTCAGTTAGCATGCCACTTTGCATAAATTGAAAATCTCAAGCTAGACCACGATGAGGATTTGGCATCCTTTAAAATTCACATTTTTTTTAAGTTGACAGTAGGGTTAGAACTTTTATTTTGCTTGTCATGATTGGATAATGGTCAAGCCAGGTTTGTCTTGGCAATGCATATGCTAGATTCTTTTCCTGTTGCCCTTTGGTTAGAATTGATGCCCAGTCTGTACCATACTTGCTTAAAACATGAACTAACCTTTTCCATGAATGTTAACAACTGCCAAAATTTGTTTGCACTAATAACTGACACTTGAAAGAGTTTGGGGCTGATTGTTCTTGATTTTGGATTTTGGTCATTATTTGATAGCAGCCATAATGTTTGATACTGGTATGATAATGATCAAACCATCACTTTGATTAGGGGGAAATGTATACTGTCAGAAGAACATTGTCATGCAAAGCTGGGCAGTTTGTTTGAAATTGACTTTGACATTGTTTTAAATTGACTTGTCCAATTTGTGTTGTTTGCATTAAGTTAATGACTGCCAATAGGGTAGGAAACTGAACTGTTATTTGTTTCTTGTAATATCAAAATTGGTTGAGGGTTGGAATTCATCAGTGAATTGAGCCACACAAAATAACTTGCTGTTATTTCTGTGTTGGAGTTTGCTAACTCCTTTTATCACCAATCTTCATTGAATCCATTTCTGCTTGCACTGTTAACCATAAAAGCATACTAGAGACTGTTTACATTCTGAGCATGAGAGTAGTAATCAGCATGATTGAAACATGGTGCATTGATTGTATGACATGAATCCCTTTACTTCTGAACTTGCATCATCAAATTGGTTTTCAAAACAGTCCTGCACTAGCCTGCACCATCAAGCTCACTTTTTCAAGAAAATTGTTCTGCATTGTGCCTGCTGTTTCAAATCCACCTGATGCCATTGATGTATGGACCTCATTGCATTGCTTCTGTCTTGATAATTTTTTGCAACCTGAGCCTTATCTTCATCCTTCTATTTGTTTAAGAAAATCACAGGGTATGATTGTTTGCATTTTCATTCCAACACAATTACACTCAACATAGTAGCTTGACAGCCTCCACTTAAAAAGACTTCAATTCTTGTGCTAACAGTTTGTTTTAGAGATTTATAGGTGTTTTAGTGCATTTTTTTGATTTGTTGGAGTTGTGTTGATTGATGTTGTGGACATTCTGTTTTGTTCATGAGCAACTCATGCTTTTAGTAGCAACTCTTATACCAGTTCCATGTTTGGAGATCCTTCAATTGGTTTGCTAGTTGTAATTCATTTAATATCACATTTGTAACTTGCTCATGCCCTGGCTTAACCTCAATTGCATCTGTGGTGTACCATGTGCATCAAATTGCATCTCAATGTCTTAGAATGCATGTTCCTTCGATTTTCTTGTTGTGTACATTGTTTGGAAAAATGAATGATGCTATCATGATCCTCATAAAATTTCAAGTGGTTTTGACTAAAATTTCATCAAAAAAGGTTGAGTTTCGAGTGAGTTATGCATCAAACTGTATTTCGGCATTTCATTGTTTTATCTTGCCCAGAAATCCTTTGAAACATACCTCATATACTTATTGGGGTGGCTAAATACACGGATGTATAGCCACCCTAGTGGTAGAACCATGCGCCCCTTATGAACTTCTGCCCTTGTCTTCTGAGTTCAAGTCCCATGGAGGACACTTTTTACCATTTTATTTCTTTTTATTCAACAAACTTCAAAAAATCATAACTTGCTTATTTTTTTTTATCATTTTCAATCCATTCTTTTTGCAAAATGTTCATAATAATGCCTAGTTTTATTTAATAAGAGAAAATTTTCAAGTTGCTCATAATCACATTGCTTTTTGCCAATTTGAAAGTTGTTCCTTTTGTCGGTCGTTACCTCGCGTCTTTGTTGACATTCTTTTATACCATACTTATTTATCTTGTGAGATTTGTGAATGATTGTTTCTTTTGTGTTTGTTAGCATGATAGGACCTTGTTACCATGAATTTACCTCATTATCCCTCCTAAATTATGAGGTTTAAACTGATTTAACGGTGTTCGATTATCATCTATGCATTGTTGTTACATTTGTTATGTTTTGAATTTGTGACTTGCCTATCTTCAAATTATGATTTGTTAATTACCTCCATCATGTTCCAATCTTTGTCAAGATAGGTCCTCAATCTTTGTTAAGATGATTTATTGGTTGTAACCATTGATATCATTTGAAGTATATGCTTATTGTAATTTGCATACTTACTTGTCTTATTTCATCTTGCTTATTTACTTTGTTAAGTACTTATTCCCCAAGTGATGGAACTTTTTAGTTCTCATCCAAAGTTGTCTCTCTCTCTCTCTCTCTCTCTCTCTCTCTCTCTCTCTCTCTCTCTCTCTCTCTCTCTCTCTCTCTCTCTCTCTCTCTCTCTCTCTCTCTCTCTCTCTCTCTCTCTCTCTCTCCTTCCAAAGGAAAAGTATCTTCATTGACCCTTGTGTCATTGGATAGCTCATTACCCTCCCTTGACTTTGTGAAGTCATTTTGAACCTTAGCTTAGTTAAGTTTAAGCCTTAGACTTTTCTTTAAGTCTAGAAAACCCACCTTTACTAAGAGTGTTTTTTCCAACTAGAACCCTAGGATAGAGTTTGTAAACTCTATATAAGAATCATGGATATGATTACTTACTCCCCTCTTGAGTGTTCAACATAGATCTAGAGAGTTTTGTGAAACTCTATACAAACATTGTTATGTTTGTTCCCCTTTGAACCTTGATCATAATCAAGTGTTCTTCATCCCTTGTGAGGTGAACTACGATTGCTCTGATTCTAGCCTAGTTAGGATACGTAGGCAGAGGATGCAATGTCTTTGCGAGCAAACTTAGAAACTGTCTTTAGGTTTTAACCTTCACTTTTTACCCAATTCCAACCTTAGCAAACATTTACCAAATTTAGCATGCAAACAAACAAAAGGTTCCTGTAGAGTACTACAGATGTTTAGGATGTGAAATACCTACCCTATGCATAACCAACCCCCGATCCCCGAATCTCTTAGCGTTATTGTTACATCGCGAAAATGGTTTTTCTTTCTTTAGACCTTTCCTTTGGATAAATTAAAGTCCGATTGTGAATTTAAGAATTTAAGATTCAAGTTAATCAATAGCTTGGTATCACGATTCTCACTGCAACACCCTTACGGGAAGGCATATAAGGCATACAACGTCATCTAGTGTAATCATTATCTTGCCAATAGGTAAATGGAAAAATGATACTTCTTTATGCCATCTCTCAAAAAAAGCCCCTTACATGCCATGACTAATTGTCTTGTACCTGAAGCAACACGGGCCAACAAGACCAGAGTATTGGATGACACATTGGAACCAATCATCCCCAGGCTAATAAAGCCGTAAAATATTTCTGATGTGGTTAACAGACTTCAAACATTCGTGCTCCTGTTAACAAAAATATAACAATATAAGTAGTAGGGAATTTGATTAAAACATATAAATAACAACCATTAACAAATATAGCTCTCCGGCCTAGACATGCCCATCAACATGATTTCTATAGTATATCAATAAAGAGGAGTCACAGAGCTCTCTCGAATAAGGGTCTGCAGGTGTAAGGACACCATCATGTGCAACATAAGCTTCCTCTCGGTCTTCGTGAGTAGGGGAGACGTGCCATTGGGATGAAGACCCTTGTGACACGCGACTCCTAGAAGTCAATGCTTCTTCGTTTAAAGGCCTAGGGATGGTTCCCCTCTTAGCCCTAGCCTGCTTATTCCAAAGTCTATCCCTATCACGTCGAATGGACGCATGCTGGGTTTCACGACCGAGTCTCAATCTGTAAGTGTTGTTTGCAACCATTTTTCTTGAAAAAAATGAGAACATGACATATCAGAACATTTTCGGATACACATCTCTAAAAACTAGTAAGGACACAATTCAAAGACACATATTTGAATAAGCTCGTGTTTCTCAACAATGGTAGAAACACATACCAGTCTTGCCTAAAAATCCAAAATGAAACCAACTGAAAATGCATCTCTCTAGCAACTACCTATTTCGAATGTGACTACTATCTAATGCATTTATAAAAAAAACTATTTTCCCTAATACATTAATCAAAACTATAAAAAAAAGTTAAATGAGAAACTTACTCAAAAAAAGTGTTGTTGAGGATGAAAAATGTTGAATATAGTAAGTGGAGTGAATTGGAATTGGAAAGCTTAAAGTATAGGTAGTGATGATCCTTGAAAATGGACTACAAGAATGTTGCTCACGAGCTCCATTGGGGGTATCTCAAAAGTTTCAGAAAATGAAGAAGGAGAAGAGGGTGGGCATGGCGTGCATTATATATATATATATATATATATATATATATATATATATATATATATATATATATATATATATATATATATATATATATATATATATATATATATATATATATATATATATATATATATATATATATATATATATATATATATATATATATATATATATATATATATATATATATTAAACACGTTTGGAGATGCATCTTCGAAGAACCCCCTGAATTTGAAAATAAGGGTTAATCAGAAGATGCATTTGCGGAAAAATCCTAAAACACATACAAAGATGCATCTCCAAATTTAGTTTTGGCAAAGTGAGGGATGCTCATCCATTTGCACTTAATTTGTGGAAAATCAGTGTGTCTGGAGATGCATCTCCAAAAACAGGGGGCATTTTTAACTTTTCGCCAAGGGTTTGGAAGAACCTTTAGAGATGGGAAAATAAATTCCCAAAATAGATATGGTTCTCCTAACGCGTCCCACATTGTTGTGTTGATTTGAAAATAATACATTAGAGGTGGCAAAATATATGGATGAGATATATGAATTAGAGTGTTAATGGATGAATTAAATCAATCTATAAATTCATTAATGATCCACTATTTTTTTTAAATCCAATCAAATTTACCATTAAGGATATAATTCATCTAATTCATCTAATTCATCCATTAATATATATTTAATAAATGGATACCCATCTATAAAATAATTTTAATATTTTACTTCCGACTAACCGATCTTTGGAAGACTGGCTTCACTGTGCTCCTGATGTGACTTGTCCTAGTGTGAGCCTTGAAGAGATTTGTCTTTGACTAACTAACTCTTAGAGTGGTTGTCTTCATTGTGCTATTGAGGTGGCTTGCCCTAGTGATCTTCGAAGACATTTGTCCTTGACTAAACAGCTGTTGGAGTGGTTGGATTCATTGAGCTCTTGAGGTGGTTTTCTGATAACGCAAAATCATATACATTAAATGACATACGTTTTAACTAATCTATGACTTGTTTCACTCTGATTTCAGGTTTTTCCACGTTATTTGTCTAGTATTTTGCAGGTATTCAAAGTTCATGTTCAAATGGAGCAAGATGAAGAAAACAAGCAATCAAAGATGAAAATCAGATGAAAAACAGACGAAAAACAACAGATACGTATTTTGATGATATGACGGTCGTCACATGACCCTTACGACCGTCACATTGCATGACGACCGTCATGCAGACAAATTATGCAGAAACGTGCACGTGCTGAACGTGTCTTCAAATACCAAAAAGAGTGGACCACTAACTCCTACTTTCTCTGACATCAACCCCACTTCTTGAAGCAACTAACCATTGGGAATTCCATCAATAAAAGGAAGAGGCAGAGACCAGAAAAGGGGGGCCGCATTCAAGACCACGAAGTGCTGCCAAATTATTTTTCAGAGCGAATTTAAGTTTTAGATTTCTTTATTGCTTCCTTTTCCTTTCCTTGTAATTCCTTTTTGTACTTTTCAATTCTATTCTGTACGAGCTATTGGTACCAAGACTAAATCCTGCCGACATTGTGGAGGATTTCCTAAAGGCCAATCAAATTATTTACATGTTTTTATTATAATTGTTAATCGTATTTTTACTTTCCCATTATGATGGACGCTTATATTTTCTGCCATTGTTTACGTGTTATTAGTTTATATTCCATGTCTGGCTAAATTAAAGTAATTGGTATGTAATAGGTAGTCAGATGGGATTCGATAATAACCAGTGTATTCTTTCCTTTTCAAACTTATTTCTGACTTTAGTTTTTAAATTGATTTTCTAAATAAACGTTCGTCGCGACAGCGAGAACTTATTTAAAAGTAGTTTTGCCACGACAGTGGGAAATTAATTAAGGTACGAACCAACAAGCGACAGCTACGGCCAAGACCAGATAGTAAAAACTAGGCATTCGTTTTAAAAACAGCAACAACGCTTTAAAAGCGATTAGAACTTAATGGTTTTCAAAAAGTAATTTTAACCCCGAACGGGATAGCGACAACATACGTTCCGCCTTAGAGTTGCGACTAGCGTCAATAACCATCGTGAGACAAAGGTCTTTAAACCGTCATTTTCCTCTTAAACTATTTTTGAAAACACCTAATACGCTGGTAACTCGTCGAATCCTTGAAGAACCAACATATTGCATACCGATTCACGCACTTATACCTTAAGTAACGTTTTTAGTTTCCCTTTAAATTACACATTTCTTTTTCTTTTATTTCCCTAAAACCATACCAACCTAGCTAAACATAGTAACACTCGAGAATACTAGATTGATTACGAGTCCCTGTGGGATCGATATCTTTTATTACTACGCGATAGACTATGCACTTGCAGTTAGTTCGGTTAGACATAGAAAGTCGCGATCAAGTTTTTGGCGCCGTTGTCGGGGACCCGTTTAGTCAGTAGTGTAATCCTTTGTTACACAGTATAGACTAGGTTAGCTATTCTCTCTCCCTCTACTCGCTCGTCGGTTGTATGCCAAGTACTCGCTCACAAGGAGACATCTTACAACCTACAATCGCCGAACTAGAGCGCTTCTTACACTTAAGAAGGCGCATCCTTGAATATCAACGAAAACACAATATTCCTGATCTTCTAGTTCATACTCCTGTTGAAGAATCGAAGATGGCTGAAGGACCCCAGAACAAACCGCTGAAGGACTACTCTACCCCATCTTAGCTGGAGCCTCGAAGTAGCATTGTTGCCCCCACTATTAATCGGAACGATTTTGAGCTGAAACCGTCATTGCTGTCAGTTGTACAACAACATCAATTCTCAGGAAATGCAACTGGGGATCCAAATGAACACTTAACGAAGTTTGTGCAATACGCGGACACAATGAAGGCAAATGGAGTAACTCCAGATGCAATAAGACTTCGTCTCTTTCCTTTCTCTCTTAGAGATAGAGCTTGGACTTTGTTACAATCCTTACCATCCAACTCCGTTACAACGTGGGAACAGTTGAAGAATGTTTTCTTAGCAAGATACTTTCCGCCAAGCAAAACTGCTATGCTTAGAGCTCAAATCAACGGATTTCGACAGAAAGATGCTGAATCTCTCTATGAAGCATGGGAAAGGTTTAAGGATATGATGAGAGCATGTCCTCACCACGGTTTAGAAGATTGGGTGACGATCCATACTTTCTACAATGGGCTTCTATATAACACCAGATTAACGGTAGACGCCGCCGCGGGCGGTACACTTATGGATAAGCCATACGATGAAGCCTATCAACTTATCGAAAACATGTCTCAGAACTATTGCTAATGGGGAGGTGAAAGAACTCCATCAGAGAAACCCGCAGCGAAAGGTGGGATGTACGAGATCAGCAGTCTTGAAAAGTTCAACGCTAAGGTGGATGCTCTAACACAGAAAATCGACAGTCTAACTGTAACACCACCTGCAACCGTAGCTGCTGTAACTCCAAATTGCGAGTTATGTGGAATCACCACTCACAATGCGCCCGAGTGCCCCTTATTGGCAGGAATTTCACCAGACCAAGTAAACTACGCTCAAGGTAACCCTTACGCGAATACTTATAACCCAGGATGGAGGAACCACCCAAACTTTTCCTACAAAAGCGATAATGCCTTGCAAGCACCGGCTGCTCCGCCAGGATATCAGAAACCAGCCGTAGCTGCCCAGACTGCCCCTAGGAAATCAAATCTCGAAGTGATGATGGAAAAATTCATAGCTACTCAAGTTCAAACATATAAAGAATTCCTGAATCAAAACATACACACTAGCGAGCAGATTAAACAGCTGACTGGAAAAGTAGACGCTTTAGCCACCCATCATAAAATGCTTGAAACGCAGATATCACAAGTGGCTCAACAACAAGCCTCTGCAGCCGCACCAGCTGGGACATTTCCAGGTCAGCCAGAACCTAATCCGAAAGGTCATGCAAACACTGTCATATTGAGAAGTGGAAAAGAATTGGAAGGCCCAACAGATCCTAGGCATGAAAATTCAGCCATGCATCAGAAATATGATAAACCAACAAAAAAGGAGTCTGAAACCGAAAAGAAGGAAGGTGACAAGCAAGAGGCTGTCAAAGATGAAAACTCATATGTGCCTCCACCGCCATATAAACCACTAATTCCTTATCCTCAAAGATTCATAAATTCCAAAACTTCAGGACAATTTAAGAAATTCGTTGAACTTCTGAAACAACTGAATATCACTATTCCTTTCACAGAAGCGATAACTCAAATGTCGTCATACGCTAGGTTTCTTAAAGAAATCTTGTCTAACAAAAGGAAAATCGAGGATAACGAAATAGTTACACTTACTGCCGAATGTAGCGCAATCATTCAAAATAACATGCCTCCTAAACTAAAAGACCCAAGTAGTTTCTCCATACCATGCGTCATAGGAAAGTTCGTCATAGACAAAGCTTTATGCGATCTAGGAGCCAGTATAAGTGTTATGCCCCTATCTATATGCAAAAATATGAACATGGGAGAACTAAGACCAACTAAAATGTCCATGAAATTGGCTGACCGATAAGTCAAATATCCCGTCGGTGTGCTGGAAAATGTTCTAGTACGCATAGTTCAATTCTATATTCCAACCGACTTCATAATTATGGACATCAAAGAGGACTCTGTTACCCCAATTATCTTAGGAAGACCCTTCCTAGCAACAGCCGGAGCTATCATAGACGTAAAGAAAGGCAGGCTAACATTTGAAGTAGGAGAAGAAAAGATAGAGTTCATCCTTACTAAGTTCTTGAAGGTACCAGCCATAGATGACACATGCTATATAGTAGATGTCATTGACGAATGCATACAAGAACTGGAGAAGGAAGAAACTAAATATTCTGAAATCATGAAGATCCAAATCCCTGATATTCATGAAGATGATAATTGGCATGCGCCATACAAAGATGATAGTCTGAGCGAGATCTTAGCACTAACTCCCAATCACATGCCAGGTCCGAAAAACCCAGCTTCAGAACTTAAAGAACTACCTAAAACCCTCAGGTACGAATTCTTAGACACAGAATTCAAAAGACCAGTAATAGTCAACGCAAATTTAGGACAGTCAGAAACTGAGAAATAACTAGAAGTCCTAAGGAAATACCCAACTGTGTTAGGCTATAATATAAGCGATCTTAAAGGCATAAGTCCCTCCATATGTGTGCATCGAATCATGCTAGAGGAAGACTGCAAAACTTCAAGAGAACATCAGAGAAGGATAAATCCGATCCTAAGCACTGTAGTCAAAGACGAGGTGAAAAAGTTACTAGACGCAGGAATCATATACCCGATCTCCGACAGCCAATGGGTCAGCCCAGTGCACGTAATGCCAAAGAAAGGAGGCGTTACTGTAGTAAAGAATGCGAAAGGTGAATTGATAACCCAAAGAGTTGTGACTGGAAGCAGGATGTGTATCGATTACAGAAAACTGAATAAGGCGACTCGGAAAGATCACTTCCCTTTACCTTTCATAGACCAGATGTTGAAGAGACTAGCGAAACATTCGTACTTCTGCTATCTAGATGGTTATTCGGGATTCTTCCAAATTCCTATTCACCCCGATGACCAAGAAAAGACAACATTCACCTGTCCTTATGGCACTTTTGCTTATCGCCGAATGCCATTCGGACTATGCAATGCTCCAGCAACCTTCCAAAGATGCATGATGGCAATCTTTGCGGATTTCATAGACGACGTCATGGAAGTGTTCATGGATGACTTCTCTGTATGCAGACAAAGTTTTGAAGGCTGCCTGTCAAACTTAGAAATGGTACTCGAAAGATGCGCTAAAGTGAACCTTGCTCTCAATTGGGAGAAATGCCATTTCATGGTCCGACAAGGCATCGTTTTAGGACACGTCATATCTGAAAAAGGGATTGAGGTTGACAAAGCTAAAATAGAGATCATAAAGAATCTTCAACCTCCAAAAACCATACGAGAAATACGAAGCTTTTTAGGATACACCGGATTCTACCGAAGATTCATAAAGGATTTCTCGAAAATCACAAAACCTCTGACAGGTTTGTTGATGAAAGATGTCGAGTTCGTTTTTGACAAAGAATGCTTGGAAGCATTCGAAACTCTAAAGAAAACACTCATTACCGCACCAATCATGCAACCCCCAGATTGGCGACTACCATTTGAAATCATGTGCGACGCGAGTGATTATGCTGTAGGCGCAGTTCTAGGACAAAGGAAAGACAAGAAGCTTCACGTAATCTACTACGCCAGTAGAACTTTAGACCCTGCCTAAATGAACTACGCCACAACAGAGAAGGAACTTCTAGTAGTTGTGTTTGCACTTGACAAATTCCGTTCCTACTTGGTAGGAGCAAAAATAATCATATACACAGATCATGCTGCCATTAGGTACCTAATAAGAAAAAAGGATGCCAAACCAAGATTATTGAGATGTATCCTGTTATTACAAGAGTTCGAATTAGAAATTAAAGATAAGAAAGGAACCGAGAACGTAGTTGCAGATCATTTATCCCGAATAGAAGGCATTAAACAAGAATCAGTGCCTATCAATGACGATTTTCCCTACGAACGTCTGATAGCCAAATTGGAAAGCGATATGCCCAACTTAACCTCGGAAGAACCAGAACTTGAAAAAGCCGTGGAAGCTGTCTATGCCCAAGCCACTTTGCCTTGGTATGCCGACATCGTTAATTACTTAGCTGCAGGCGTGCTTCCACCGGATCTAACTTATCAATAAAAGAAGAAATTCTTCCACGACTTAAAGCATTATTATTAGGACGAACCTCTACTCTTCAAACGAGGCGCCGACAACATATACCGTCGCTGTGTCCAAGAGGAAGAAATAGAAGACATCATTTCCCATTGCCATTCAACACCTTATGGTGGTCATGCTAGTACTTCAAAGACATGCGCTAAAATTCTACAATCTGGCCTATTTTGGCCCAGCCTCTGGAAGGATGTCCATATCGCTGTACTCAAATGCGACCGGTGCCAACGCACGGGCAACATCTCACGACGCGATGAAATGCCTCAGAAAGGAATTTTAGAAGTAGAAATCTTTGACGTGTGGGGAATAGACTTCATGGGACCTTTCTCGTCTTCTTTTGGAAACAAATATATACTCGTCGCTGTCGACTATGTATCTAAATGGATAGAGGCCGTTGCCGCTCCAACAAATGATGTGCGAGTAGTCATCAAACTCTTTAGAAACACAACATTTCCTAGATTCGGTGTGCCCAGACTTGTCATCAGTGACGGTGGTTCACACTTCATATCGCGAATCTTTGACAAACTTCTCTCTAAATATGGAGTCAAACACCGTGTAGCTACACCGTATCATCCGCAAACTAGTGGACAAGTAGAGGTTTCGAACAGAGAAATAAAACAAATATTGGAAAAGACTGTCGCAACCTCCAGGAAAGATTGGTCATCGAAACTGAATGAAGCTTTATGGGCCTATAGGACCGCTTTTAAGACACCAATAGGTACCACACCATTTAAATTGGTTTACGGAAAATCATGTCACCTGCCAGTGGAATTAGAGCATAAAGCCTTTTGGGCTATTAAGACGCTGAACTTCAACTACACTGAGGCAGGAGAGAAACGAATCTTGAATCTTCATGAATTAGAAGAACTCAGATTGGACGCATATGAGAATGCCCGCATCTACAAAGAAAGAACCAAGAAATGGCATGATAAATGTTTAGTCTGGAAACAATTTAGTGTGGGAGACGTCGTGCTCCTATTCAACTCAAGATTGAAACTTTTCCCAGGAAAATTAAAATCAAGATGGTCTGGACCTTTTGGGGTAACCAAAATCCTTAAAAGTGGAGCTGTTGAAATTAGCGATAAAACCAACGCGCCGTTTATAGTAAACGGACAACGTTTAAAGCATTATAATCAAAACGAAAACAGCCACCACGTGAGCAGTGTGCAATTGCTCGAGCTTCCCGCTCAAACCCCCGAATAGCTTGTCACCAAGCTATCGTCAGGCTTTTGACGTTAAAAACAATGCTGATTGGGAGGCAACCCAATTTTCCCCATTTTCCCTTTTGATTTATTGAAATTATGTTTTCATTTTAATTTATAATTTTGCATAAAATTCTATTTTCTTATTTTCTACTATTTCCTTTACTTTATTTTTCTTATTTTTATCACCTTTTGCTTCTTAAAATCTAATCTGAGTAAATGTGATTTTAACTTTTCCAGGATTTTAAAGCCTTCCTACTTTTCTCCTATTTTTATCTGACTAACTTCCAAGTATGGCTGACATCAACTTTACGACAATTGTATTTAGAGGACTAGCTCACAAGGCCAAATTTGAGGCACTGACTCAAAGAGGCATCGCTTTGACTTTGTACTATGATAGATCCACCATGGATAAGCTAGGAATCCACGATAGCATTCAGTATCTGTTTAACCAATTAGGCCGGGAGCAAACTGCTCTAAAGACCCGATTTGCTACCTATCGCAAACTCACGTTCGAATTCCTTAGCTCCTTAAGCTACATACCCGAATATGGCTATGAATCCACCAAAGAGTTGATAACCTTTAGAATGTTTGGAATGGACCACATCCACAACCGTACATCGTTAGCTAACCTCCTAGGGTTCCCTATCAGACCTTATGTGTTTACCGACACCGAATAAGAGAATATTGATATCGAGTTAGAACAATTCTGGGGTACCATCACAGGTAACTATCACCCTGAACCTAATGACATGCACAATAACGAGATACATAATCCAGCGCTCCGTTACTTTCATAGGATTTTAGCCCATACCCTCTTTGGAAAGGAGGAAAACATTACTACCGTTTCTAAGGAAGAGTTGTTTATCCTGTTATGTGCTTCACAAGGCCGTCCTGTCAATGTTGTACCTTTTATGATGAGATGATTCACACGCCTTAATCAGGAACCACATTCACCCATCTTAATAGGAGGCCTAGTCACCATGATTGCCCACGAAATTGGCCTTAGGTGAAACACCCATTTTAATTATTTATTCATTTTATTATAATTTTAATTATTATGTGTTGGTGTGCCCTTTGGTGGGGGTGTGTTGGATGATGATTGGTGGGTGTCCCTGATATGGGAGGATTATTGGTGGTGTTTTGGTGTGGATATAATAATATAATAAATAATAGTAATATTGGTGGTGATATTATTATTATTATTATTATTATTATTATTATTATTATTATTATTATTATTATTATTATTATTATTATTATTATTATATTTGTTATTATTATTAATATTATTATGACTTTTGGTGAGTTAATAATATTACTATTATTATTATTATTATTATTATTATTATTATTATTATGATTAGTATTATTAATATTTAGTAATATTATATATTATTATTATTATTATTACTTGGGATTAGAATATATAAAATAAAATAGAGGAATAAGAGGGGGAGTTAGAACGTGAGAAGAGAAAAGGACGATAGAAGTGAGAAGAACGAGAAAGAGAGCGAAGAACGAAGGAGAAGAGGGAAAGTCAAAATTGGCCAAACTTGGAGGATTTCTTCACTGATCAGGTCGATTAACAAGGTAAGGGGGGAGAAACTTGATTGGGAATGGTATATACATGTATAGGGTAGAGGGGATTCCTTAACCCCGTAGGAATGTATCAGTGTATGAAGTTTTATGTTGACATGCCTATAATTGTTGATTGATGTTGAGAATTGGTATTTGACAAACCAATGAGGAATTGATATATGTCGATGTTGATGAATTGTTATTTTTGGTGAGTTTGGGGTATTGGTTGGGTTTACGGTTTTAGGGAAGTTCTGTGTAATCTTTTTGATGTATCGATAGAATGTTTAACTGTTGATTCTGGAATATGGATTAGGGAGTGATTGGTTGGAATTACGTGCACTATTGATACTGAGAATAAGATGAGGATTAAAGTTTGAATGTTAGGCTTGAATTTGGCTCTGGTAGAACTTTAGAGCAGTAGAAAATTTGGTGGATCTCAACATTCGCTGGGCTTCGCCTGGCGAGTGTTGGCGAAGCTTCGCCTGGCGAGTGTTGGCGAAGCTTCGCCTGGCAAACTGTGGCGAGTAGTAGCGAATAATTCTGAATTAAATCCCAGACCAAAAGAGTAGGAACTTCGCCTGGCGAATGCCAGCGAAGGTTCGCTACAGGGATTCGCCTGGCGAATGTCCCAGCGAACGTAGCAGAAAAATGTGACTTTTGTGACGTTTGGCCTTGAGCTTTGATCTTGTGTGATCCCTTTGGCCATGATGAAGTGATAGAGTGGTGATTGTAGGATTTAATTGAAGTACTTGGTGATAGTAAGTGATCCCTTGATATTTTATTTTAAGTGGATGATTAGTTGGTGTATTCCTGAGTGGTGGGATGTGTTTATACTTGGTGTTAGAATGTGAGATTGCTCACTGTGTGATTTAAATTATATGATGTTAGTGTGTAATATATCTATACCTATATGCATTGACGTATGATGATATGATCAGGAGGATCGTGTGCACTTAGTGTGCCTGAATATAATAGTTATGCATTGGTGTCGTGCATATCATGGTGTTTGGTGGGATAATCATATCTCAGGAGGAACGTAAGTGATTCATCCATACTCCTTGTTGAGAATGGTGGGAGATAGATCATATCTCAGTAGGAGCGTAAGTGATCAGTCGGGGATAGATCATATCTCAGAAGGAGCGTAAGTGATCTGTCCAAGGTTCAATTGAATGAACCAATGAGTCGGTACCGCATGCATGGTGTTGAGTTGCATATTTGCATTATAATATGTTATATTGTAATTTGAACATTAGGTTCGTGATTGGTGTTGTGGGGTGAATATTGGGGTGTTGGTGTGTTTTACTACCTTGTTTACATGTATTACATTACCAATATATTTTTGACCATGTTTTCTCACCCCTTTGTTGTTGTTGTGGTATGTGCTTCTTCGAAAGTACAGATAATCCAGGTACTTAGCTAGCTTGGGTTATGGTGTGCTAGTCGAGTCTAGGATGCTCTGATACGTAGCACGAGACTTGGGTGTTTTTATTTGTTTTATGCTGAACTTGTATTTTGTTCCTGTGAACGTATCAAAAACCTTTGTTGGATTTTACTATTTAATATTCCGCTGTATTTGGAGAAAAACCTTTTTATAAGGAAATGTTAGTTTTTCTATGTGATATCCCACTTGGGAAGAAAAACTCTGATGTTTATTTATAATGTTTATTATTTTAATTGTTTTTGGGAAGTGGGGTGTTACATTAGGTACCACCTGAATGGAACCATTCGTTTTGGCACCATCAGACCAATGGACATTCAATTTTGCTTCAACAGACGTATCTTAGGTAACTTAGGACCAGGAGCCTACGAATACCTTATCGTTGATCGACCTGTCCACCTTTTCACATTGCCTAACCATGAGCTGACGAGTATCCACAACAGAAACAATTGGCTTTATGAGTTGGACGAGCCTATGGGACCTCCATCACCTCAATCCACACCCCAGGCCTACATGTACGACAGCGATCATATATCAGAAGCACATGACTATATGTATTATGAAGATTATGTATCCAAAGTGGAGACAGATCCTGAGACTCCTCCGAATTACCATAGCTTTCCTGATCCTACTCCTGAATAACGCACAAACAAGTTGGACACTGTTCTGAAAACTATGGACGATTTCAAGCTGGAATTAACCACTGTAAAAGATGAACTAACACAACTTCACACGAATTTCATTACTTTTATGGACGTAGTTTGCAACCAGTTTGATGACATTACTCATCAGTTCGACAAGTTGAAGCAACAAAAGGATTGATGTTTTAGTTTCTTTTTAGTTTAGTTTACTGCATTTCACATTATTTCCCATTTTTAAATTTTGAAATTATTTTTTGATTATTGTACTGAATTCAACAAGTATTTCAATTAATGTTATTTCATTTTCATTTCGGTATTACCTTTAATTTTGGTTGTTCTGTTAATTTCCATTTTATACCTAATCTCCTATGCAGCAATATCACAAAAATCGCCATTAAAAAAACCATGAAAACACCCCATATGCTAAATTATGCGTTTCTGCAGAATTTGCTGATGTGACGGTCATCACACAACCCTTACGGTCGTCATGCGTATTACGACCGTAACAATCTGTAATGGTCGTCACGCGTACATAACCCAACTTCTGTCAAAAACAGGGGTTACGAACCCTTCCCCCTCCACTCTCTTAACTTCCCACTTTCTCACATTCAAACCCCACTACCACGTTCCAAATCCCTCATTACTCAGCCACTTCTTCAAACTTCCATTTCACCCCTATAAATCCACCTTTCCATTTCCCTATTCTCCATCCAAAGAACCCTCACTACTTTCCCTCTCTGAACCACTCTCACAAAAATGGCAAGGCAAAACCGTGAAATCCCCAATCTGAGCAACATCCTCTTCAGAGAAGGCGAGTCCGGAGAAAGGCAAAGGACCAATTACATGACTTTCCATCAATGGTCGCTTCAATCGACCCGCTATGCTCACATTGAGTCTTTAACCGAGCTTGGAATTCTGGACGGTGTCACCTGGATGCTGCAGTGGGCCGGCATTTGGCATCTCTGCACAAACCCTTAACCTACCTACGAGTTACTCACATTGGAGTTCCTCAGTTCCTTCACATACGTGACTTCGGCTGGCGAAACAAATCAGCTTACCGGCACCGCTTGCTTCCGCATGTTCGGCACTGAATACCAAATCAACCAGGATCAAATTGCCGACATGCTGCAGTTTCCTCACGGCGACGATGCTCATCGCCGCCCCTCCGATCAGTTCTACCATGAAGCCTTCACCCTTTGGAACCAACTAACCGGCACCACAGTTGATAGTTGGGAGACTCTGAATGCCACCTACATCCATAATCCAACCATCAGATACTTCCATCGGGTGTTGAGTAACACTATCTTCACTCGAGATAGTAACCACAAAGTCAATTCGAAGGAGCTGTTCTTTCTCCGTTGCGTGTTTGCTTCGGAACCCGTTGACGCTGCACCGTTCCTCTTGGCTCACATTCAAGCCAACTGTAACCGCGGTTCAAAACCATTCTACTCTGGCGGCATCATCACTTCCATCGCCTTAGGCCTCGGCCTTGGCAACCACCTCCAGAACCTTCTCCCGATGCCTCCTTTTTTTCTCGACATCGACCATTGCCGATTTTCTCACCTCATCAGATCCCGAGCAGATGGAAAATATCATTCGGTAGTGCGAGGCCGCACTACCCAAAGCATTATCATGCCCTCTCGTACCCGGATGCATCCTCAGGACAGAGCCAACTGGCTCTTTGATCCGAATGCCCCTGCTGCTACTGCTTCCCCAACTCAAGAAAATGCCCAAGGGCCTGTTGATGAAGTTCAAGAAGAGTTGGACAGAGCTGACCAAGCTGAGGCATCACAACCACCTCCTCCCGAAGGTCCCTCCTCACGTCGCTGCCGCCGTCCTGAAACCGATTACAGAAATGCGGATCTCCTCCGCTCCATCGAACAACAGAATCAGATAATGATTATGATGCAACAACAAAACCGGCGGGCCAAACAGTTCGAAGCTTGGCAGAAAGAACATGATCAAATGAGGACCTCCATGCAGCAGCTCCAAGACGGCCAAGCCGGCCTGATCGATGACATGGCCACTCTCACTTTGCGAGTCGACGGCCTCCGGGACTACATTTACCACACCAGATCTCTGAACCTCGACGCACGCGATGAAAGAGCTAGAGGTAGAGGTAGAGACAGAGGCAGAGGCCGAGACTAGTATTACTATTTATTTCTTGTATTTCGTTTTCTTTCCATTGTACTTCCCTTCCGCATTCTTTAAAATCAGTGAGGACACTGATTGAGATAGTGTGGGAGCGGAGCGTTATTTCCCTTATTTCCTTAGTTTTCCTTTACTGCTACCTTGTACTTTCATTCAAATTTTTTTTTTTCAATTTAAAGTATTTCAATTTTGGCAAATAAAGCTCATTTATATATCTTTTTCCGTTACGTGAACTCTCCGCACTTTATTCGACATATACAAAAACTTTTATCCCACTAAAAGCATCACGTGACACGCCAAAGTTTAACCAAGTTTGGAATTCCCGAGAAGAAAATTCTAACAAAACCATTACTGCCCTAACACCTTAGACCTCCGGTTTATGCGAGTCAGTTTCACTACTTACTTGTACCAAAGCCTCAAGTTTCGACTCAAACAGAGCCCCCAGTAGTTTATACGAGCAGTTAGCACCATCCTAAACACTTCTAAGTAAGAAACCGATGCAAATGAGTGCGTGATCTCTAGTGTGAAATGAAAAATCATGAAAAAGAAAAGCCATATAGCCTGAATATAGAGACATGTTCCTTCTAAGTTAGGTGCTCCTCACCCGAGCATTTAGCCCAATGGTACAAAACTCTTCAAGATCAATAGGAGAAATAAGCATATGTGCGAAGAAAAATCGAATTAGCAAAGAGATCATAGTCACTAACAGGTTTACTTTCCATGAACGTGTATGGACAACAGGCTTAATGTGATTGCGCCAGAACGAAACCGGGTAAAAATTGTTGCGAAAAACTTGACGTCGAGCTGCAGTAGCGTGATTGGGACCGACTTGAATAAAGAGGAGTCCTTTGAAGACTTACAGTTCAGTGTCATCGCTGTATACGTTTTGTTTCCATTGGACTCCCGGTCTCCTAACTTGACGTCTGAAAAGTCTTTTCGAAAGAAGAGCGTGTCGCGTGCTTGCTAAGTTTTTAAATTTTTCCTACCTTTACTTGAGGACAAGCAAGGATTCAAGTTTAGGGGAGTTTGATAACGCGAAATCATATACATTAAATGACATATGTTTTAACTAATTTATGACTTGTTTCACTCCGATTTCAGGTTTTTCCACGTTATTTGTCTAGTATTTTGCAGGTATTCAAAGTTCATGTTCAAATGGAGCAAGATGAAGAAAACAAGCAATCAAAGATGAAAATCAGACGAAAAACAACAGATACGGATTTTGCTGATATGACGGTCGTCACATGACCCTTACGACCGTCATGCGTATTACGACTGTCACATGTCGTCATGCAGACAAATTATGCAGAAACGTGCACGTGTTGAACGTGTCTTCAAAGACCAAAAAGAGTGGACCACTAACTCCTACTTTCTCTGACATCAACCTCACTTCTTGAAGCAACTAACCGTTGGGAATTCCATTTATAAAAGGAAGAGGCAGAGACCAGTAAAGGGGGGCCGCATTCAAGACCACGAAGTGCTGCCAAATTATTTTTCAGAGCGAATTTAAGTTTTAGATTTCTTTATTGCTTCCTTTTCCTTTCCTTGCAATTCCTTTTTGTACTTTTCAATTCTATTCTGTACGAGTTATTGGTACCAAGACTAAATCCTGCCAACATTGTGGAGGATTTCCCAAAGGCCAATCGAATTATTTACAGGTTTTTATTATAATTGTTAATCGTATTTTTACTTTCCCATTATGATGCACGCTTATATTTTCTGCCATTGTTTATGTGTTATTAGTTTATATTCCATGTCTGGCTAAATTAAAGTAATCGGTATGTAATAGGTAGTCAGATGGGATTCGATAATAATCGGTGTATTCTTTCCTTTTCAAACTTATTTCTGGCTTTAATTTTTAAATTGATTTTCTAAATAAACGTTCGTCGCGACAGCGAGAACTTATTTAAAAGTAGTTTTGCCACGACAGTGGGAAATTAATTAAGGTACGAACCAACAAGCGACATCTGCGACCAAGACCAGATAGTAAAAACTAGGCATTCGTTTTAAAAACAGCGACGACGCTTTAAAAGGGATTAGAACTTAATGGTTTTCAAAAAGTAATTTAAACCCCGAACGGGATAGCGACAGCATACATTCCGCCTTAGAGTTGCGACTAGCGTCAACAACCATCGTGAGACAAAGGTCTTTAAACCGTCATTTTCCTCTTAAACTATTTTCGAAAACACCTAATACGCCGGTAACTCGTCGAATCCTTGAAGAACCAACATATTGCATACCGATTCACGCATTTATACCTTAAGTAACGTTTTTAGTTTCCCTTTAAATTACACATTTCTTTTGCTTTTATTTCCCTAAAACCATACCAACCTAGCTAAACATAGTAACACCCGAGGACACTAGCTTGATTACGAGTCCCTGTGGGATCGATATCTTTTATTACTACGCGATAGACTGTGCACTTGCAGTTAGTTCGGTTAGACATAGAAAGTCGCGATCATTTTCCCGTGACTAACCAATTCCTTAAGTAGTTGACCTTGGATTGACAGATTCTTGAAATAATTTTCCCCTGACGGGACTATTTTCACATGATCAAGTTCTTCAACTGATTGTACATTGTTGGAACTCCCCCGATCATAAGTATCGGCTTGCAGATAAATTTGTTCCTTTAAAATGGTAATTTTAATGCATTGCTCATGCAAATTTTAAAATCAAAGTTATTATTGAGATCATGTTGTTAAATACATCGAATGGGTCAACAATCAGAATATAACGTTGATCTAGACATTCAAAGTATAAAGAATGATGTGAAAGCATGATACCAAGCAAACATATTTGGATTCGGGTTAACATAAACTTGCTATATATGCTTTCAAAATGAACCTTGCTTTAATTAGGTCTTTTGAATGTTGCAACGTGGCATGGTTTATGGTTTTTGAAACAAATGGATGTAAGGCTCAAAATTTGATTTTAACTCAACCTATTCTTTATGATAATCTCCAGTCTTACGTTCAGTTAATTCGACACGCACATTCAACTTCCAAGAGGGTTTTGAAGGTAAACATGTGATTGCTTCAGAACTAATGAATTTTTTTGCATGAGGTGGCAGTCACATACTTTTGCTTGGCAGTCAAAAAAAAATTTGTCAAGAATTTTGGCGACCCTTTGATTCTCGATATGGTGGTCAACTAAATTTGTATTTTAGTTGATGATTTTGATGACCCCTCTTTTTTACTTTTTCTTTATCCCTAATTTTTTCCTGGACCGCTTCTTTGAAGCTTTCTATTCCTCCGGGATGCCCTAATTTTTGCCTAAGTCTCCTTTTCTAGTGCTCGACTTAGCAGAATTTTCGTTCTTTCCTTTTTTTTTTGATTTTGCTAAAAGGTTTTAACTACCATGTTATTAGTTATTGAGGAAAAACCTCTAACTTTTTGTTTTTGTTTTTTCATGACTTATTCGACACTTCATGATGTGTGTGAAGAATAGCACATGGTTCTATTATTAGAATGTGTATAGATGGAGTGATTCTCTTGAAGTTTGAATGCATAGTCAAACTATCTGAACAAAACTACCCTGCCTCAGGTTAAGATTAAAGGTTTTTAGTTCCGAAAGAAACACCGATTTTTGGGCACGAAGGAGTTGACCAGGGATTAAATACTTAACTCATTGGTGTTTGGGTATTTGAAACAATGTCTTACTTCATCAATGTTTTTAATTCAAAAGCATACCTTAGAAATTTTGGGTATTTCATTTTCATAATTCTCCCTCCAATCTTTCCTTAAACAAAAGTTTAATAAAGATAAGTGAATGAGAGAATTATTGATGTATTTTTTTCTTCTTTTATGTAAGAGAAGAAAAACGAGTGAACACAAAATGATTGATTTAGAAAATGCATGCTTACTTCATTAGTATTACCATTAAAAAACAACGCTTAAAAGTAAATATGTGTTCAACATGCAAGGAAATTACAAATGCAAAATGCCAAAGGATCAGCAGCATCGAGGATGTTCTTTCTTGACTGATCCGCGAGCTTTAGGAGGGACTCCATAATGTCTTCCCATTCATTCAAGCGAGGGGTTGTCGTTCACTAACAGGTACCCTTCTTTAAAGTTCATGCATTTGTGATAAATCAAATCCTGCACTCTGGCCTTAAAAGCTCTGCAATCCTCGATCGAGTGCCCCACTGATCTAACATGATATTCATATTTCACATCAGGATCATACGTAGATGGAAAAGGTTGTGGTACTGGCTCTAGAGATCTGGGAACCACCAGTGAGCTTTGAATTAGACGTGGCAAACGTTGACCATATGTCATAGGAATTGGGCCAAAGGGAGCATTCCTTCTTTCTAGATTATTTCGAGTCCTATGCTGGTTCTGATGCTGATTATGATATTTCTGACCTTGTGCTTTCTGATTTGAATGAGGAGCGGTCCATGGTTGCTGGTATGGAACTCTGGGCATTGTTGGTTACCCATAAGGAGTTGGTGATGCTGCTGCCACATAAGGATAATATTGCACTAGAAATGGTGATTGCTAAAAGGATAGGGGGCCATATGGTCCTGCCAGTGTACCATGAGAATACCCGACACCTGCTGTGACTTCATTGGTTTCACCCTCTTGCTTCTCCAAGAAGATGGTTGGGGATTACTTCTCACGAGTATTTCTACTCAAGGCGTCTTAGATTTTTTTTCACTTTTAAGGCCATTCTCGATGTGTTTTCCAACTATAATCAGGTTAGAGAAGCCTGATGACACACTTCCTATCATCTTTTCGAAGTATGGGCCTTGCAGAGTACCCATAAACAAATCAACTAGCTCCTTATTCAGCATTGGTGATTGAACGGGAGCAACCAACTCTCTCCATCTTTGGGTGTACTCTTTGAACAAATCATCACTCTTTTGAGTAAGATTTTTCAATTGAGTATGGTTCGGAGCCAAATCTGAGTTGTATTAGTAATGCTTTAGGAATTCCATAGCCAAGTCTTTCTAGGTGTGGATGTGGCTTTGTTATATTTGCATATACTATTCCAATGACAACCTGCTTAGACTTTCTTAAAAACAGTGGATAAGCAACTTGTCGTTGCGAGAGTAAGCGACCATCTTTCAACAATACATCATCAAATGAGTCTTTGGACAACTACCCCTTTTGTACTTCTCGAAATCCGACATCTTAAACTTTGGAGGAATTCCCACGTCCGACACTAAGCACACTTCTAATGCATCTAGACTAAAATCATCATGCCCTTCAATGGCTTTAAGTCTTTCATCCAGCACGCGATATCTTTTGGCAGCCTTAACATCTTGTGGTCCTTCGATTTTCACCACCGGGGTTTCCCCTTGGGAATTTGGCATAGAGAATGTAAATCCATAATCCTCAACAGCATCATGAGGCAAGATATGCTTATCTCGGATAATGGGATGCTCTTGTATAACAGGGTTCTCAACTGGGATCTGTACATGCTGAGGTTGAGCAGGACCGTTTACTTGAGGTGGAATGACGTTCTCATGAACTGCAGTCCGTTGAATATTATCCTCTCTCTTTGCCCAAGCTAACATGGACTCCACAAGTTGGTCTGACTTAATTTTCATCAAGTCAACATCTTCTCTTAACACAACTGGTTTTGTTCCAACTAGTCCATGATCCTTTGAGAGTTGCTTCGGGTCCAATATAGGTGTTGAGGAATAAGCTTGCTGGTTATGGACATAGGTTGAATGAGTTTTTTTCCATGGAAAAAATGCATGCATGTTGATGAATGCAGATGCATGAGTCTTTTTTTAATATGCAAAAGAATGCAATGTCATATCATGCATGCCTTTTTTTGGGTTTGTGAGCAATATGGTCCCAAATAATCTGGGTGCGGATTTCTCGTGACAACACAATTCTGATCACTTTTCACCCAATGGTCACACAAGGGGTGGCTCTAGGGTTAAAGAAGGTTCCTAAAGTCATGGATCCTTATTAAGAATATTGTCTTCAATAGAAAATTACTTGTTAACCAACAATGTTCCCGAGAGGATCTACCCTAGGAGAGGTTTTCATGTTAACCCAACAAGACAAGTACGTAAAGCAGGCCAACATTACGCAACCATCGACTCTAAGGTTCTAGATGAGGTTTCGAGAGTCATGTCAGAGCAACACCATTGTCCAAACATTGCATTATTTTAGGCCAACTTATATTAAAGTAAAATGAAGTTGTATTAAAGTTAAAGAAAAGTAAAAAAAAAGTCATACACTAATCCAAAAGTCAAGACCATACATAACATCTGTCTGAAAATACAAAAAAAATACATCCAAATATAAACTACTTGGTATGTATAACCCCTGCCTCTTCCCGCGCCTATACTACACGAAATTCTGTGACTCGACAACCATGTTTTTCACGAGGGCCAATAGGGGGTGACAACCTTAAATAGTCATGGCTCTATGCCTGCTTTGCTCATCTCCACAACACACGGACATACCGTTGTCTCGTTCTTAGTGTGGTCATCTTGAGCCTTAAGTACCTCTTGGTTAGCTGGCGTAGGTGGTCTTCCATAAGAATTCGGTGTCATGATAAGGTATGATACCCTATAGAACCATGTCATGCATCCCTAAGCATAAGCCCACTGAAAAGGGGCTGGCAAACAACGATACTCCTCTAGTACCAAGTGACTCTTAAAATCATCTCGTATCACACCAAGATCTCTACGACAAACGCCAGAAGGAGCGAACTCATAGGAAGGTCTCGAAATAATATGCAAATATCCAAATTGGCACATCCCTCACTTGGGAAAATAAGGAAACATAAGAGACGAACCACATGCTAACCATTCAGAATATAAGGAAATAATATCAAATTGATGCGTCTAGAGGTGACCCTCATATGGGTAGAAGCAAATGTCATCTGGTATTATATGGTCAAAAGAGACTTTGAATGTCTTGATTGCACTATTCCCTCCATATGGAACAAACATGTCTGCACGGGTCCAGTCCTCATCATAGGTAGGCGCATCTTCCCACCCGATGATGCGAGGGAAGTGGAAGAGATGATTCATCCCTAAAAATGGTTTGGATACAATATTAATAATAAGTGTAACAAATGAATTACAAAATATTAGTAACAAGAAATTATGGTAAGCAACATGCAACTCCCTGTCATATGCTTTGTCTTCCAAACACAACTCTCGCCCATCTTTGAGTACCCGTGTACCAAATAGGCGACCCCCTAGCATGAACGCCTCTAGTGTCATGTGCCTCTTGTGCGACCTTAGCAAGGCTAACCCCCAAATGAGTGACCTATTAGATTGATGACTTCCTCTCACCCAATCCTCCTATAGTCCAGTAATCTCCCCCTTATGGGAAGATGCAAGAGACATGAGACATTATCCAAGGTGATGGTCATCTTTCCTATAGGAAGGTGGAAAAATGACGTCTCTGAATGCACCTCTCAGCAAAAGCCGACTGCATGTTGTGGTTTATGGTCATGTAAGCAGAAGAACATAAACCTACAAGACCTGAATAACATACAATACTAATGAACCAAGCAGAAGTGGGTTTTTCTAGCTCTAATATCTTTCTGTTGTGGTTTAACGATTTCAAACACGTATGCTTTTGTCAAAATAAAGTATCATCATCAACATCATTTTAATTAGATGAAAACATATGAATTTCAAAAGAAAATAAATATACCTCCTCTTCCCATACACGCGTAGCAGCATGGTTGACATATATATGAAGTAAGGAGATGTCAAGTTTCCCCCTAGGTAAATCTCTAAAGAAGCATCGATAACGACTTCCTCCTACACTTTAAGGTCTTCAGAAACTTCAGAACCTGTTGCATCATATGCCTGAGAGAGTCTGCTACGAGAACTAGATAGGTGCGAACCTCGAGGTTGTGAAGTGTATGCATCACCAAACGAGTTATCAGCAACTCGTGGCTTGTGGTATTTGTTGTGGCCCTCTCACGTCGTACCAACGCGGTTTAGGACACATGCCTAAACCTAGTTCAGCCAATGTTATTTTCAGCCATTGCTCATGCATTATAAACAGAGACAAATATAAACAACATGTCAGGACAAATTCACAAATTCCACAAAATCAAGCAAATTTTTGCCTGAGTCCAATCCGTAGATGTATCTCCAAAAACAATGCAGTCCAAATCTGGAGAAACATCTCCGGACAAACCTGTGATTGTCTCAGCCATAGAAGATACCCCATTTCCGCCCTAACAGTCCCAAAATAACTCAATGCATGTTATTCTAGCCTACTAAAACCGTTTACACTACTATATAATGTCCCTAAAACAACTAATGTAGCTTAAATAACTAACTACAAATCAAAACATAAAAATGGGTAAATTTTTCAAAACTTACCAAATCAAATTGAATGTATGAGTTATGAGATCCTGGAAAGGAGGAGTTAGATCTCCAATGGTAGTTTTTTTTTCTATAAAGAGAAGCTTGAATGAGACAGAGAACTCAAAAGCCTGAAAGGAGGAATTTAACCTTTTTTGTGTGCATAAAATGAACAATAAGGAAGTGGGAACAATAGTCTAGAGTAGGATATGAAACAAAAGCGTCAGGAGATGCATCTTCAGACCACCCACTAACTTTTGAATAATTGGTATTTACGGAGATGCATCTTTAGACACACTTTTTACGTATATGGAGATGCATCTCCAAATTAATTTTTTGGCACAATGGAGGTGTCTATTCAATTAAATATGATAAATGGTTAAAATAGGTGCGTCAGAAAATATGGTTAAAGTAGGTGTGTCTAGAAGTGCATCTCCGGACTTTAGGGATAGTATGGACTTCTCATGGTGGTGTGGGATAACACATAAGGGTGAAAAGAGAAATCCCATGGGATAAATCCATTAGGGTTTGGATTATTTGAATTTCCAACCAATCTAAATGCGATCAATCTCATTCGATGCTACCACTTTTCCACTCTTCATAAGTAGAAGTGTTACTTGTACAGTCTTTTCACTATTCAGTACCACCATACTTGTCGAATATTTTCTTAGATGTATTCGTCTCATGCTAATTCTTATCTCTAGCTTTAGGTCTTAACCTAGTGGTACT
Organism: Lathyrus sativus; assembly: GCA_963859935.3. Taxonomy (NCBI): domain Eukaryota; kingdom Viridiplantae; phylum Streptophyta; class Magnoliopsida; order Fabales; family Fabaceae; genus Lathyrus; species Lathyrus sativus. The sequence continues at coordinate 173,840,909 of OZ012735.1, read as the reverse complement.
TTGAAGCTCTTCTATGGTATTCGTCACCATGTTCATAAGACGTTTGTAATTAGTGAGAATAGTGAGACTATCAACTTTCATACGAGTAGTAACGTGAATAGAAAAGAGGAAAACTTGGCCCTCAGCTACGAGGGGATTGAGGAACGCATTAGTCTTCCAAGTAGCTTCAACAAGGTAATCCCCTATTTTCGTTTTAAACATAGCTCTGAGGTTCCACTTTACACTTCCGCCATATTCATATCCATATTTATCACAATATCATCCATTTTCCAATGATTATTTATGTCTTCCTTATTCTTTTGCATGTTTGTGTGAATCTCACCTATGGTTTTCCGGCATCTGGTCTTCTGAGTTAAGCCGCTTCTATTGCGGCTGGTCTTGTTATTGTCCCTTACTGGATCACGATGCTGATTGTAGTTCTTCTTATTTTCATGGGCATGAAGGGATAATTATATGATTATACTTGTGGTTCTGCTCCATATCTTCACCTAAGGTCAAGGAATCATTATACGCATCCTGGATCTTCACCTTCTTGAACCGAGTATCGAAAGTAATATCAATTATGAATCTTCTTTTGGCTTTCTTGTCCTGGGTATGGTTGTTATTCTTATTCTTAACCCTATCTCTTATTCTGATAAAGGTATTCCATGTCCTAGAATCTCTGTTGGAAGGACTTTTATTGGGTTGACTGTGATTCCAAGTATCTATCTTCTTGGAAGTCTCTCCTTTGTTCCATAAGATATACTTCTTTTTAGCTTGATTAACTTTAGGATTCTGAGTTTGCCTAACACCTTTACTCTTCATCTGTTGGACCACATGCTCGATTTTATTATGAATCATTATCCTTGGGTTATGCTCGGTGATCTGGCCCACATTATATAGCTCTAGGTACTTTCCTCTTATCATATTGATCTTATCCTTACCCTTATCATTGTTGGTATCTAGGTTATGCTTCTTATCTATATTCTTGGTTTGATTCATGCTCATGTATTGTTGACTCAAAGGGTTCTGGATATACTTCTGGCTATGCTGATTATTGGTAGGGTTGGTGCTGATTTGCTTCCTGTTTTGATGCTAATCAAGGATATCCAGGTGATTATCCATTTTGTGTCTTTCATTGTTTGCCAAGGTGGGTTACTCAGAACTAGCAGGTTTGTGACGCTTGTTGTAAGTTCTTTGGTCATCTTTAGTATTGCCTCGAAGGCTATTATGACTACTGTTTCTGTGATGATTGTTGTTGGTTTTCATGCTATCCTTTCTAGCTTATTTTTCTTGCATTAAGGAAGTATTAGCGTACCAAATGCTATCTTGTATAGGAGTACTTATGAAATCATAGATAGATATATTTCTAGCCCACCAGATGCTATTGAGAATGGACATAACCTTCTTGATAGTATCTTCCTCTTCATTGTTTAACATATCCCACAACCAATCTAGGAATTTGGTATTTGGACTGTTATTGAAGTTTATGTTATGGCCAGACCCAAACCATATATTGTTAGCCCAATCACAGATTTTAAAAGCATGATCCAAAGTTTGCCATATTGTAAGGCATCTAGGGTAGGGGTGGCAAAATAGATGGATTGGATGGATATGGATTGGATTGCTAATGGATGGATTAAAACAATCCATTAGTCCATTAAAATCCACTAAAATTTTATTAAAATTATCCAATCCGATCCATCCATTAAGAATAAAATCCATCCAATCCATCCATTAACATATTTTTAATGGATGGATATCCATCCATCCAACTTTTTTTTTAATTTCGTAAAAATAAATATTTTTTTTTCAAAAACAAATTAGTTTTTTATTCTAAAAAAAAAACCGATTTTTTTTCTAAAAAAAAAATTGGTTTTTTTTTCGAAAAACAAATCATTTTTTATTCTGAAAAAAAAAACTGATTTTTCAGAAAAAAAAATTGATTTTTTTCCAAAAAAAAAGTCGGTTTTTTTTTTTCGAATTTTTTTTTCGAAAAACAAATCAGTTTTTTATTCTGAAAAAAAAAACGATTTTTTTCAGAAAAAAAATTGATTTTTTTCCAAAAAAAAAAGTCGGTTTTTTTTTCGAAAAACAAATCAGTTTTTTATTCTGAAAAAAAAAACCGATTTTTTTCCAAAAAAAAAGTCGGCTTTTTTTTCGAGAAAATTTTTTTTTTTCGAGAAAAAAATTTATTATTTTTTTCGAAAAACAAATTAGTTTTTTATTATGAAAAAAAAAACTGATTTTTTTTCCAAAAAAAAAGTCGGTTTTTTTTTTTCGAAAAACAAATCAGTTTTTTGTTCTGAAAAAAAAAACAGATTTTTTTTCAAAAAAATTAAAAAAAAAATTTCAGAAAAAAAAATATAGTTTTTTAATTATTTTAAAAAAAATAAATCTAACGAAAATAAAAATAATTCATTGGATCCTTAAAATATGTTGTATGGATTGAATCAATCCATGCATATAAATGGATGGATTGAATCCATCCATGCATATAAATGGATGGATTTAATCCAATCCATTAACTTATTTTTTGTGTGGTGGATGGATTGGATGGATTTTTTGATGGATGGATTGGATGGATTTTGCCTTAATGGATTTAATTGCCACCTCTAATCTAGGGTAGAATAAAGGGCATTTTATGCCTCTCTTGCTAAGCTTCATTCTAGTAGGGTCCCCTGCCTAATAAAGGGCACCCTTCCTAATACCTCTAGTGGGGAACATGGTTTTAGAGACATTATTGTTTATAAGAGTAGAAAACGTAATCGAAGCAACACATTTCTTAATAGTGTTGGTAATTTTATTAGATAAGCCCATAGATTAAAGAGTAAAGTGAAAAAAGGCCATTCCAGTCTGTCATAGGCCTTGACCATGTCAAGCTTTAGCCCGTATACTATTTGGTGTTGCTCTTACTATTATTATGGATGTAAAAAGACTCACAGGACAAAATGATGTTATCAATTATGTTGTTTCCTTTGAATTGACTGCATTTTTTAAAACAACAACATGGAAAAAGTGTTTAAGATTAATCTAGTTTGATTAAGTTGTATGGAGATGAAGAAGAGACATATGTTGGACGCGATGACACAACATGTTTGAATGACACCTGGGTCTTGCGCAACAGGTCATTGCTATTGCGTTTTAAAAGAATTTCTGGTTAAAGATTGGATCAGATATTATTGCTAATTGGTTTAGCAATATGATTAAGTGATTTGTTTAAACAACATAAGGGTTCTCATATTTAGGAGGATTCCTAAATAGAAAGTCATTGGGTAGTATTAGAAAGAGGCATTGAACAACATGAATTTTGTTGTTGCTTGTGAGACTAATTGTACTAAGCTATTAATAGTGAATTTCCTTTCTTGGATTGGAAGCCAACCCTCTAGATGTAGGTGATGTTTCATCAAACTGAGTTACCAATTGGTGTGCTTTTTATTGCTTTTTTGCTCTGTCAACTACACAATTATTTGTTCTTTACCATATTTTGAACCAATTTGCATTTGCATTCATATTTGAGTCCCATTCATAAACAAACATTACAATTAAATTTAATTTGTTTTTACGTCATACCATAAACCAATTTTCATTCAAATCATAAACTATGCATATTTTAATTTTTAATAAAGTCCATAAAAAATCAAGTTTATTTCCTTTACATATCATCATACAATATCATCATCTTAATATCATATTACAATTCATGCTTTCATTTCCATGATCAGTGTCTCATCATTAAGCCATCATACCATGCTCCATTACCATGTTTGTTGGACCTACAAAACCACGTTTCATCAAAAAAACTCAATATGACATGAACATAAGAATACTAACATGATAATCAAGCATTAAGGTGATAAAATTCTGCAGTAAATGACCACTAATTCATGCCATAACATGCATACATGCATCAAAGTTCAACTTGAGACCACATGGTTTTCATAAACCAAAACCACTTTCAAAACTACTCCAAACAAACACAAAAACATGATCAACTTGCAATCTCATTTTAGTAGAAAATTAACTTTAACAAACACACAGATGCAATACTAACCTTTGATTAACCATTTTTTTCCCCACAGGAATTACTAATTGATGCAATCTTAATCATTCTTCATTTTTATTTTTCACATTCTAACTCCCTCTAAAACTACCTCCACATTTCACACGAATTTGAATTCATTCACATTCATCTTAGCTTATTTAAACAACACCATATCACCAATCAAAGGTGAAAAATAAAGATCAAAGGTTTAGTTCGATTTTAAACTCGATTTTTAAAGTTTTTCGGGTCTTGAATTTGAGCTTGGATCTGACTAGAGGAAGTTTACAAGGAGGCCAAATTTGTAAAGAAAAATGGAAAACTCACATCGTCGGAGCTTCGTCAGAGTCTCGCCGGAATCCAGGTTTTTTGCCGAAAAACTCATCTGTGATCTTCGCATTCTTTACGTTTTTTCGCATGGATAAGCATTTATTTTTACTTTTTACTTGATTTCTTGACATAAACTTTTTGCTACACTTATTATGTTTCATATCCTTTAATTATTTGTTCAAAATAGTTTGAAATGTGAATTTTTGAAAAATTGGTGTTCTTGAGCATTCCACTATAAACGATTAATTTTTGAAAATTTTAGTTATTGTTTGTTGATATTTTAGCATGCTATTGTATTCGTGAAATTGAGTAGATGAGTTTTCATTATTCATTTATATGATTTCGTGAAATTTTAAAACAATTAGATGTAGAACAAATCGACTAGAAGTGTGTTTTTAAAAATTGTTCTCATTACGACATATGCAATGTTCCTGCATTTCCAACGTGATACGATTGCTAATCCATAGTGGTTCTTTGGAAGGTAGGAAGAAGTCATGTGGGACCACGCGGCCCACCATTTTTTTTCTTTTATTTTCTTTTATTACTCTTTCTTTATTATTTCTCTTTTGTTTTTATGTAATTAATTGATTAAATTAATTGATTAATTTGTTTAATTGATTTTTTTAATTAATTTGAATAATTAATTAATTTTTAATTAATTTGATTAAGTGATTGAATTTATTTTAATTAATTTTGTTGATTGATTTTTAATTAACTTAGTTAATTGATTATTTTTTTAATTGATTAATTTTGTTAATTGATTAAATTTATTTTAATTGATTAATTCTGTTAATTTATTTTTAATTATCTTGATTAATTGATTAATTTTATTTTAGTTGATTAATTTGGTTAATTGATTAATTAAATATCTTGATCACATAAAATCAACCTTTCAAAAATCAAATTAAATACTCGATCAACATCAAGTTGGTTTTCAAAATATCTCGCCACTTCATCGTTATCAAACCACTTTCCTAATTAAACGTCACATTAAAATCTTTTTATAATAAATCTAAAGAGGAGGAACATTGGAGTCTCACACTCCATGAAAACCTCACATAATTGACCATGAGGCATACGTTTTGGATTTACCGATTATTCTTTCTTTTGTTCTAAAATACCTAGTTCAAACTTGGACAAATGGGACATTGGAGTCTTGCATTCCATGAAAATCTCGAATAATCGGCTGCAAGGCATACGTCTTGGTCATACTAAGCATTCGTCATTCTCCTAAAAATAACTCAACACTAATCAATCCATTTCAAATCATCAAACTTGATCAACATCAAGTCTATTTTTTCAAAATGCTAACTAAAGCTCTTGATCAATATTAAGTCCTTTTTTCAAAACATCAAATCTAACCATTTCAACTCAAAAAGCCAAAACTCTTGATCAATATCTAATACTTTTTCAAACTAAAACTCAAACAATCCAAAATCATCTCTCACCTAAGTGCGAGTCTTTTACCCAAAATCGTGTTTTGCCCAAATGTGGGTCTTTTATCCAAAATCACTTCTTGCCTAAGTGCGAGTCTTTTTTTAAATAACTTTCATCGCCCAAGCGCGACTAACCTCATTTTAAAAATTAAAATCAACAAACAAACAAAGTTTTTTTTATCAAGAACTATGTAGCTTTGAGTTCCCCATTGCATTTGGGGATACTTAGGAGCGATATTCAACATCTCGTCAAGAATTATAACCAAAAAACCAAAAATATCTTTTGTCTTGTCCAAAACTACGTCGCTTTGAATTCCTCATCGCACCCGAGGATACATAGGAGTAAGATCCACAATCTTGTCAAGCACCATAATAAAAACCTTTTACAACCCCTTGATCGCGACTTTATGAGTCTATCAAATTGCCTAACTGCAAGTGTACAGTCTATCACGTAGTTTTAAAAGATATCGAACCCACAAGGACTAATAATCAACCTATTATTATCTATTGAAACTGTGTAAAGTTAAGACTAATGATTACTTAGTTTTGGAGAAATTAAAAATTAGAATTAAAATAAGATTTAGAAAAGTATCAAGAAAGAGAGGTCAAAATGTGGGTTCTGTGTACCTCAGGGACTCTATAATTTATTGGCGTTTGTTTTATGTTAAATTGCTTTCAGTAGAAAATACCAGTTTAAAAATTCTATCTCACACTCTCGCGCTATTGATTAAAACTACACTCCTTAAACATGAGATTTTGCTCTCGTTCGCCCATTTCAATTAAGAAACATATTTTTAAAACTAAACAAGTCCAAATTGATGCCTAAAGCGCTCTCGCTGTATTTAGGATCAATGCCCCATTTCCACTATCCGGTTCAACTCTCACACTCTTGCGCTATCGACTCGAACCATAATTATTTTTCACTCTCGTGCAGAAACGTTTGAATTAGACTTGAAAACTAAATCCAGAAAAGTCATTTAAGAAAAGTTAACGCCAAAATCATTATCGAGTCCCGTCGGAACGACGGTCCTCACATACCGGACTCAAAGAAACTTAGCTATTTAAACGTAAACAAATTAAGCATGGTAATAGAAAGTAAAGAAAACATGATAATCAAACAAAATATGCGATAAATAAGAATAATAATCAATACTGTAAAAACCTGAAAACTTGAATTAAATGCGAGAAAACTTCAAGTGCAACGAACGTAAATAAAATAAACTTTAACAATGTCGGCATGATTGTGATCCAAGAGTACAAAAACTTAAAAACTAAAGCTGTGATAATCCCCTCAATGCGAGCGATTATCACTTTGAATGTAAATTTCTGCTTAAAAACTAAAATATCAGAGCTTCCGCGTACAAGAACTTGGATGCCTCAAACTCTGAAAATTCAGTCTTATATAAAGGTCTGGTGTTATAACTGTTTTCAAATTCGTAAATCCATCTAAAAGGTTCTTGTTGTGCACAACGAATGTGAGGGGTGCTAATACCTTTCCCCCGCATAATCGATTACAAAATCCAAATTTGGTTGCGACAAACATTTTCTTTTCATTTTGAGGGTTTTATCGACATTTTCTCTTTCCTTACTTGAAATAAATAAAGTTCAGTGGCGACACTATTTAATCATTCTGTGAGCGCGCGAAATCTCTTCATACCCTCATTTTCACCCTATATTTTCTTATCATACATTCATCATATCATCTCATTAGCATGTCATTTGATCATTGTCATCTAACCAAAACATCAAGAGATGTGGTACTTGTTTGTTCTTATTTGTGTTAATTTAGGTGCACAAGATTGAATTGGGAAGTTCATGATCAAGGAATATTCACTATGGCATGAGAGGTTTCATTTTGGTCAAGGAAGATTCAAAGTTTGGTTCATTGAAATGGTTCATGTGTTTATTTCAAAGACATCTCCATCAAATTTACAAGCCAAAACCCAATTATTCAAGTTTAAATCAATTTTATTCATTTGGTATTCACATGATCAACATTATGTATTTTGATTCAAGATCATAGAAAAAAAATCACAAGTTGGTACAAGGTGACGTGGCCTAAAATCCAAGTATGGTATGTCATTTGGTCTAAACACCACAACTCTCTCAATTTTCACCCAATGGAAAAGCTACTTTGAGCCAAATGTAACAAATGACCTCCTCAACAACTTTGCTTCAAATATCAAGCATCGATTCAACCTCCAAGGACCTCAATTTTTGAAGGGACCAAGCTTCCAAAAGTTCCAAAAACCTTGTCATGACCCTACTTTCCACCCATGCCATTTATAGTTCAAGCATCCAATTGACAAATTTCTTTGTGCCTAATGTTAAACTTATGGAAAAGATCATTTGGCCTAAGTTTGGCTCAAAATGCATGAGGAAATTAAAAGTTGTGATGTCTTGAACTTGGAGGTTTCAACTGGCAGACATGCCACAACCTAGCTCGACCTAATGCATGACCAAGAAATTAGGCCACGACTTAAACTTTAAGGGCATTCCATTCAACTCAAGCTATCTTTTTTACTGGTTCTTTTTTCCTTTGATTCAATGGAACAAGATATCTGGATCATCCATGTGAGATTGTAACCAATTCATTGCTTCTTCTACTCCAACATTTGATGTATTTATAGCATCTTTTTGACAATGAATAAGGTGAAAGCCCATTGAAACCAGTTGTGAAACAATGCTCTTAACACACTTAAAGTGTGTCCTTCAGATGTCTTCAAACACAAAGCAAAAGATACAAAGGGTTTGGATTCTATTGAATAACAAAAGAAATTTAGATATTCAATGGGTCCACAAAGTTAACTTGAATTTAGAATAGACAAGTGGGTTAAAATTTGGTAATATGGATTTGGAAACATGAATAATGTAAAATGGATGAATTTAAATATGGTTTAAAGAAAAGTATTTTTTGAATGAAAAATGGATATGGATTTATTTGTATTTTGAATGAATGTGGATATTAGATAATAAAATGAAATAGTTTGGATTTAGAAATGGATAAAAATGGATAACAATGGATTTTGATATGGATCTCAATTCACACCAAACTCCTACCCTTGATGAATCCCAAAAAACTCAATTCACAAATGCATTGTCTTGATGACCACAAATCCCTTTAACATGACACTCTAATCCCATAATCTTCAATTGATGACTGTCCACAAACTCAACCTTGCATGAGAAAAACCTGATCTTCCTTGAATGCACACTGGTGCAGAAATGACTTGAATTGTTCAAAGGAATCAAAACCCTAATCCATAGCCCTTCTTGATTACACCAATGAAGGAAACTTGAGCATTTGACACTCTTGAGAGACCTCTTGCTTCAACTTGACTAAAGTAGACAGAAAAATCATCTCTGAATAGGGAAAGCTTAGATCACGAGAAAAATTCTTTGATCCATGTCTGAAGAGCTCTAGCAAATGACTGATTATGAATTATGACCTAGTGGAAGATGCAGATGAATGTGAAACATAAGCTAGAAAAAGAGAGGGCAAATTTTGGACTGCAACAATGGTCGGTTACAATATATGTCAAGCGAAACCTCGACAACAAACAAACAACAATGCTATTTCATACATACATGAAAAACAAGAAAAACCAGGCACACACAACATAAAAGTAAAATATTACATTTCCAAAATGTGGGCAGAGCCCATGTTCAAAAGTTACAAAACATGGCACGCATGCCAAAGAAACCTACATCAAAATATGGTGTGCATGCCAAAAATGAAATACAAGAAAACAACACTAGGCAACTACATTCTCCTCAGGTTGGTCTCCTACCATGGTCTGGCCATCATCTTCGTCTTCGGCTTCGGGCGCGACCACACGACCCTGGACCACCTGGTGATAAGGGTATGTTCCTTTGGTGACGAGCTGGACACCAGGGTTCACGATTTGGAGCTTCTCCACAGCACAGTTAAAGCCCACCTCGAGAGCCCCTAGACAATCCTGGTCGACCTCCCGGATCTTCGACACCAGGTCAGTCCGAGATGCCATGAGCTTATCTTTGGCGGACTCATCCTCAATAGTCCGTGCAGCTGCTTCCAACTCGACGGTCCTTGCCAAAAGCTTCTCCATCTCTTCGCCGACGGCCTTCACATGCTTCTCCATTACGAGGTCATTTTGCAGCTTGGTCAAGTCAGCCGAGGGGCAGGTCTCTTCGTTGAGGACCAAATCCGTTTCGAAAACCCCATAACCGTGCAGCCATATCCTCCGATAAGGCTTTCCTCCTCGCCTTTCTGTCAACGCTCATAATGGCATTGGACTCAACGCCACTCACGATCAGAGAATTGGCCCTGCAGAAGAAATCAGGCTGCAAATAGCAGGGTGGGAACACAAACTTCTACTCGGAGATACTCCCGGTGAGGTAGACAGTCTCGAGCTCACTGACCCGCTGTCTTTTAGGCGTCCCCTGCGAGGTTGGAGATTGGCTTCCTTGGGGGCAAGCGGATGAGCCTCCGGGTGTATGGTCAGGACCAGGAATATGCTGTACTTGGGTGACTCGCCCCTTACAAACCTTTTTCCCACCCTTGGTGGTCGCCAGCTTCTTCACGCGTTCCTGCATGCCCGACATCTTACATGCAAAAGAACAAACAAACAAGTCTCCAAACAACAAACCAGTGACAGAAACGTAGAAGGAACCCTAGTGAAGGGGGTTTTCGCTACCTAAGAACCGTAAGGCCTCCTTGTCGGACGCACACTAAAGGAGGGATTTCGTCTTTATCAATCGCTGCTCCAAAAGAACCTCCCTGCGGGAGTCGAGGATAAATTCCTGTCCCGAGTCACACATTTTGCAGGGATGAAGCCGAAGATAAATTTGACCAGCTTCTGGTAGGCCAACCAGTCCTTAGTATCTAATGAGCCGGGCCTGACTATGTAGTTGTCCTTTCCCCTTTTGAAATGCTCCTCCATCCACTCCAATGGAAACTTCGACTCTAAGACCTTCTCCCGTTGCCCATTTTCTTCTTTGACCACTAGGTCATACAGCGAGTCTACGGCCACGTGGGTGATGGGCTTGACGACAAATTAACGGTCTTTGGAGGTACAAATAGAGTCTAGATACGCCCGAAACAGTCTCCTCGACTGCTTCAAGGAAACTTAGTTATGCCGACCTTCGAAGATCTATCGTTGAAGATGGAAGAAGCGGAAGAAAAGAGTCAGTGTGGTCCTAATGTTGAGGTATCGACATAAGAGCTCGTATGCCCGCACGAATGCGATCGCATTGGGGTGTAGCTGCGAAGGCGCCAGGCGCAACCAGTCAAAACTCCCCGTTGGAAATCACTAAAAGGAAAACGTAGGCCTGCTTCTTGGAAAGTGAATTCATACATAGGAAGCCTCATCCCTTTGAAAGACGAGCATATTCGATGGTGTTCCTTGGGTTTATACACCTTCCAGTTTATAGAGGAGCCCTCACAACAGTCCTAGACAGTAGAGTAAGCATCAAATTCATCCACGGAAAAGCGAGAGGGAATGCTCAGGGGCTCCTACCCGACCCAATCCGCGGCAGTCCGATTTTTCTCCTCATGGTCTGTGAGACCGGAGAATCGCACTCGCTGCTAATTATTGTGGTGAGAATCAGATGTCAGGCTATTGATTAACTTGAATTTTAATTCATTGAAGTTCACCACCAAAATTTAATTTATCCAAAGAAAAGGTTAAAGAAAGAAAAACCTTTTTGCGCGATGTAACAACAACGCTAAAGATTCGGGGATCAGGGGTTGGTTATGCCTAGGGTAGGTATTTCACATCCTAGACATCTGTAGTACTCTACAAGAACCTTTTGTGTGTATGCATGCTAAGTTATCTAAGTTGTTTGCTAGGGTTATAGGATCAAGGTTAGGGAAAAAATGAGGTAAAGACCTAAGGATAGTTCTAAGTTTGCTCGCAAAGATATGGCATCTTATGCCTACGTATCCTGACTAGGATGGAATCAGAGCAACCGTAGTTCACCTTACTAAGGTTGAGGAGTACTTGATTGTGGTCAAGACTCCAAGGGTGAACAAACATAACAATGTTTTTATAGAGTTTGACAAAACTCTCTAGATCTAAGTTTAACACTCAAGGGGATTGACTTTAACAAAATCCAAGAGGGGAGTAAGTAATCATAACAATGATTCTTACATAGAGTTAACAAACTCTATCCTAAGGTTCTAATTGAAGGATATTCCTAACAAGGGGTAGGTCTTTAGACTTATAGCAAATTCTAATGGATATAGGTTCTAAATTTACGAAGTTAAAGGACCTAATGTCTTAATCAAGTCAAAGGGATGGGTAATGAGCTATCTATGACTGTGAAGTCAATAGATGGACTTTCCTTTGGAATAAGGGAATAACAAGGCAATTGGATGAGAACTAACAAGTTCCATCACATGGGGAGAACTTAACAAAGTTAAAGCACACATATGAATTCATTCAAATATGATAAAGATATAAAATCATGGTAACAAACAAGAAATATTAGGGCAAGCATGTAACAACATGAAACAAAAATGATAACAAAACAAATTGATGGGAACTAACAAGTTCCATCCCATATGGATCAATCTTGACAAAGATAAATAGAAATAAGATATGATCAATCTTGAAATACATCAAGCATGGTCACAACCAAAAGTTTTTATTTAACATAACAATGTTCAAAGATCATGAAGGTAACAAATCAACAAGAGCAAACATGAAACATGTGTAACAACAACAAGATCACCAATGGTAAACAAACAAAACTCATGCATACAAGATACAAGTTGAGTAAAACATGATATATCAATCAAAAAAAGATAAATTTAACAACATTTAATTATTTTCAAGACATATTGATGACAATCAATCATGGATAAGCAAGAAGAGTGACAACAGTTTAAGCATGGGTTCAAACCTCACATAAAGGAAGATAAACAAGATTTATAGTATCTTTCAAAGAAAGAATGAATCCTAAACATGGTATGGTTCTAAAAATACACATAAACAAATAAGGTAATGTAGGGGGTGTTGAGGATCATGTTCATGAGGTTACAACATCACAGAACACACAAGGATTCACATAGAAGTTCCAAGTCATACATTCACATTCATGCAATTACAAAGGCAAGAAGTAAACCCTAAACATGTTATGGTTCCAACAAGACACATAAACAAGTAATATGAGGTTAAGGGATCATATTCAAGAGATTACAATATCAAGAGGCGTGTCACAAAGCAACAAAAAGTTTCAGGGCATGGTTTTCATATTCATGCATTTAAAAAGGAAAAAATAAGCATGGTAAAACAAAGAACCAAATGTTTTCAAACATATAAACACGTGAAACATACAAAAGTGATTCATACAATATCAATCATGCAAAAAAAATCAAGTACTAGGTCAAAGAAACTCATGAAAACAAGTAAAAACCCTAAAGAAGGTCATGTCTTTCAAGTGAACTAAAGTGTTTCAAAAATAATAATTCTTGAATTATTGCTTCACACATTTAAACTAGATATATAAAGGAGCATTTTTCAAAAAGAATGGCATCCAAATGATAAAAATCAAAGAAGTTATGCACTTTGGAAAATTGGGTGTCAAAAATAGGCAAGGCAAAGCAAAAACTTGGGCAACTTTGACCTATTCTAGGGGATTTGCAAAAGCAATCATAAATTGCTCAAAACTCAACCAAATTGAGTAAAATAAAAAAGGCAATTGTTTATTTTTTTCACAAGGAACTCAATGGTGGTGGTAGTTTTCGCAGATCATGCATCATATGGAAAATTTGATAGCAACATCAAAAATGAAATATTATGTGCAAGAACATGTTGACAGTCAAATGTACATGATTTCAGCAGCAAACAAGTCATCAAATACACCATCTGGAACACATAAATGATGTTTACAAACATCACACATCAAGAGAGGAGTTCAAACAATATATAGAACATGAAATAGCCAAAATGCCAAGTTTGAGCAAGAACATTGTGACAGACAGAAATGCAACATTTCAAAAACAATTAAATGATTCAACACAACACATATAACATGTAAATGATGTTTACAAACATCTAGCACCTAAGCTTAAAAAGAAACACAATGTTTCTTATATAAATGGAACTTTAAGCAAATTAGCAAGCAAAACCAATGAGGCAGTCACAACTATACAAGTTTAAGAGTGAACCAAGGTTCAAACATGGCCTATAATAGATATTGAACATGTTCATACTTAATGCACATAAAAAACTTGCGTGATTCCAAAAGCAGCTAGTTATGAGTATTTACCTCTTGTAGCCTCCTAAATTAAATGCACAAAGCAAGAATTCCAGTTGAGATGTGATGATTTAAACAGCTTTAAGATGCTCCAAATAAACTATTCAAGTGGTCCAAACTCCCTCCAAGTGACTACTTTAACAGAATGGTGGTTTTTGCTAGGAATGACCAAGAACTCCCAAAGGAAAACCTATGAAATGGTGTTACAGAAGTGTGGTAATGATTTTAATAGCAAAAACAACTTATATGTAAGGTGTTTGAAGGGTTAGAGCAGCTGGAAATGAAGTGGACAAAGTTGTGGCTTCAAAGATGTAGAAAGTCAAACTATCTTGGATTGACAATTGACTTTTTGAATGAGATGTTTTCTGGTGAAGGTAAGTGTTTGAACAACTTCAATACTTTATTTTTGATGTGTTTGAAGTGTTGGTGGAAGTGTTTGATGGCTGGAAAAGGTTTGGACTGAGTTTATGAAAAACAGGTTTTTGTGCTACAAGAGAGCAAGTTCACAATTTGCAAGAAGGTTATGATTAGAATAATGGGTGAGATTTTGCATGGTTTCTAGATTAATCTCATGTGTTTTAGAAGTGAGGAGAGTGACCTATTTATAGAAAAGTTTAGAGAGCAAGTGGTATGGGCAGTTCAGATCATTTTGCAAAGTTTTGCTTTTTTGGAGGGAAAAGTGAGCAAATCCCACTTGTGATCTTGTTTATAAGCAAGAATGAGTTTCCAATGCATTTCATCATCACTAACAGCCTGTGAATAGCTGGTATGAAGTGAAAGGAGACTTGCATCTGAGGCAGGAGCTGAGTTGCAGCAGGTTTGGCATAAAGTTTCTCTTTCGTGGCTACTTAGTTGTACTTTCTTTGAATAAACAATTCAATTAACCAAAATTCTGGTTTTGCTTTTGGTACCTTCTTGTACTATCATTAACTAAACCTCTAAACATCATAACATGAGCTAACTAAGTGTTTAGGATGAAATTGACTAGTTTATGCATCCATTGGCAAGAGTTGTACTTGATTTTGTGACATGGCAAATCTTCAACTTGCCTTCTTCGATTCTCCCTAACCATAAAGGCTGAGGAAATGATCTTGTACTTTTTAAAAACCCAAAAATATTATCTATAAGTTTCATGTTTTACAAATGTTCAATTTCCAAAAGGAACTATGTCAAAAATCCTCTTGAAGTTGGATGCAAATTTGATTTACAAGTCAAGAAACATGAAAATTGTTTAAGTGTAGAAATCCTTCACAACTTTATGAGCTCATAACTCCAAATCTATGCATTTTTGGACCCAACCCCATAAGAGACTCTTGTATTACTCCTTAAGAGCTTTCCAACAAGTTTTGAACCACTCCATTTGGATGTGTGGTTAGGAAGTTATGATCATTCCAAGTTGGCTTAAAATTAGGGTTTTTTCATGAACCCTAGTTTCTTGATTTGCAAGTTTTCCATCATTTCTTAACTAAATATTCACCAAACTTACTAGTTAGGCATAACATGATGTTTTAAAGCTTTCTTGCTTCGATTTAGGGTCAGAACCCTAAAATTCAAATAGTTAACTCTCTAGATAGACGAACCGAACAGTTGAAATCTTCAGGATCGATCCTTGGTATTCTAGGGTTTCTTGAACCTTTCATACTTCTTGAGGGGACTTCAATAATTCATAGAAACATCATGGACCATGGTTGAAGCTTTGTAAGACCCTTTAGACCAAAATTCAAACTACAATTGACTTTTTCAACTAGAAACCCTAATCAGGGTTTTTCATAGCACTGCTTAAATTCTTTTGGTAACAACCTCAAATAGCACTTGTTCTTGGGCAGATATGAGCCTCTTTATGATATGAAGACTTGATTTGTAGAAGATCAATCCGACACCTTGACTGATCAGTCCACAGGGTCCTTGATTTTGATAGTGTGAAACCCTAATTCATCTGCATCTTGACAAAGACCAAACTTGTAAAAGGTCAAGTTAGATGACATATGCTTGATGCACCTAGAATGAGAATTGAATCTAGGGGTCAAAATTTGGGGTATGACAGTTGCCCCTATTTAAATATCTTCACCAAATGGTAATGAGAGATAACGATCTCTATAGAATCATGGTGAAAGGTATTTAAATATAGCAAACCAAAATTTTTGCCTTTAGATACAGTGGTATGCAAAAGGACAAATATTGATCATGCAATGAGTTCTAAGAATGATGCTTTATAATTCTTGAGTGTAAGAAAATGCTTACACACGAGCAAAAGAAAAAAGAAGAACAAAACAACGAGTAACCACTCACTAGGAACATAGACACACCGGGGAGAGATTGAAAGCATACCAACTAATAGTTTAGACATGACTAATGATGGTACTTCAAGAGGATCTTCCACACAGGGGACATAAACTCCATCGGGGAAGACAAATCTCCATTGGGGAAATGCATATCCAGCCGGAAGATGCATCAAGGGAGACAAGGATAAGAAGCCACACAGGAGAACAAAAGTCAACAGACTCGGACTCTAACTAGGGATTCAAAAGATAAGATACACGATCTCTATCCAGGAACAAACCAAATGGGGACTTTCCTTTTAACGAAGAGTTCAAACGGGATCTTCAGGATAATACTAGAAACAAGACCAGGACTATCAGACCTCCAAGACTTGCTGGGGATATCTAGGGATTCACTGGGGATGTTGGTAACAACCAACCATCCTAAGATCAGGTTTAGATGAACGTTGCCAATAATCATTGGGCTTTTAAACGGATATGGTAACGACCAAAACCGGGATACCAATAACAATTAGACTTTGATCAAATAATGCTAGTAACTATTGGGCTTACTGGGAATCTCACCAAAAGAGACACGGGTTACAACCATATTCTCATAACAATTGGTTTCGAACAGTGCCAGTAACTACCAAACTTCAATAGGGGAGATGTTGGTAGTGACCGTATTCCAAGAACAATTGGGTTTCAATTAATGTCAATAACTACTGGACTTCCTGGGGGAATGTTGATAACAAACAACATTTAGAGAATATAACAGAGTTGGATGAAAATTGCCAATTGCAATTGGGCCTTAAACAAATCCAGTAACCAATGGACTTCCGAGAGGAAACAGGTAACGACCAAACACTCCCCTATCAATAAAAATTAGTTTCAATTAATGCCAGTAACTACCAGACTTTCTTGGGGATTGGTGACAACCAAAATAGTGATACCAATAACAATTGGATTTTAAGCAATGTCAGTAACTATGGGACTTCCAAAAGGATATGGTGACAACCAAATCAGTGATACCAATGACAATTGGATTTTAAGCAACGCCGGTAACTACTGGACTTTCAACAGATAAGGTGACGACCAAATCAATGATACCGATAACGATTGGATTTAAAAATCACCAGTAAACATTGGGTCTCAGCAGAGTCGATTAACAAACGGGGCATCGACTGGGGGGATAGATCCAGGTAAAAACCAGATCTTAAGGATAAGCTGAAACATTAGTAACGACTAAAATTTGGTAACCATCAATTAGCAGTATCAGATATAGGTCAGCGACCGGCCTATTGCTAATCGCAACTAGACTTCCCGTGGATATAAGTATTTATCACAATAATACCTAAGCTGGATATCTTGACAAAGTTAAGATAACAACTAAAGGGCAAGCCCATGACAACAGGTCTGAAGCAAAGGAGTTTGGTAACAACCAAAGGATCTCAAGATGGTATCCAATAACTACTGGGGAAGGAACACCCAATAGATTCTTGACAAATAAAACCGATCAACTGGATCACAATGGCCACAGTCAGAACAAACCAAAACAAGAGGTATGCTAAAAAATGCATATGCTAAAGGTATGATGCAAATGTAATACCGAACGACTCAGTAGAAGAAGGAAACAAAAGATAGATAACGATCTATCACATCGGAGGAAAAAAGAATCACACTGAATCCCAACGCTGGAGAATGATCTTAATCCCCTGGAGTGGAAACGATCCCTATTCTTGCAAACTTGCCAGAGAGAGGTCACAATTTCAATACAGCGGACAAAATAACTAATCAGAGATATCGAAACTTCATAGCGCGACGGCATGGGGACAGATATCTCTATAAACCTCATATTGCTGAAATGATGGTATCAAGGTTTCAACCGTTATGTCCTTATGAGAGGGGTATAAATTTACACCGTCATGCAGCAATCAGAGTTACGTCTTGCTTGTTAATTATCTTTCTCTAGAAAAACTTTGTTGTTTCAAAAACTTTTTCCTTTAAAAATCATTATTAACGAATAAGTGGTGTTTTGTATAACAAAAAAGATAGAGCATAAACAAAGATTGGTCCAAATCTGATTTTATTCAAAGATGGAAACTTGCAAAAGGCAAAGTCCCATGGAACAATTACAATTTGTAAAAATGGAAATGTAGGTAAAGGTTTACAAAAATCCAACGATTATCCAGTCCTAACTAGCTAAGAGTCGGTCTGAAATGCTGCCTTTGACGAGAGTATTGGAAAGTGAGCCTCTTTGACGACCTTCTGTAGTAGTGACAACTCTTGATACAGTGAAATGCCTTTGTCCCTAAATTTTTCCTGAATCGCCCTTTCGGGTTTTCAATTCAACGAGATGCTCATTTTTGTCTAAGCCGCCTTTTCAGGTTTTCAACTTAGCGAGCTTTTCTTTTTTTATCCCTAATTTTTGCCCGGATCTCCTTCATAGGTTATGATCCACCAAGATGCCCCTTTTTTGTGTGCCTAAGTTGCCTTTCCAGATTTTCAACTTAGCGGTCTTTTTTAGGCATAGTATTTTCTTACTGCATCTGAGTTTATAGGATGTGGGAGTTGTTCACCATCCATCATCGCAAGGATAAGAGAGCCTCCAGAAAAGACCGTCTTCACAATGAAAGGGTCATCGTAGTTTGGCATCCACTTTCCGCGCGTGTCTCAATGTACTGGTAGAATATTTCTGAGTACCAACTCACCCTCTTTATATTCTTTGACTTGGACTCTCTTGTCGAAGGCTCTTTTCATTCTCTTTTGGTAGAGCTGACTGTGACACATTGCCGTCATCCTCTTCTCGTCAATGAGATTCAGAGTATCGAACCTTTCTTTCATCCATTCATCTTCTTCGAGCTTGGCTTCCATTAAGACTCTTAAAGAAGGTATCTCAACCTCAATAGGTAATACTGCGTCCATCTCATACACTAGGGAGAAAGGGGTTGCCCCTGTTGAAGTGCGAACAAATGTTCTATATCCGTGTAAAGCGAATGGTAGTATTTCATGCCAATCTTTGTAAGTCACTACCACCTTCTGCATAATATTTTTAATGTTATTGTTTGCAGCTTCAACAACGTCGTTCATCTTAGGCCGGTAAGGAGAAGAATTGTGATGTTTAATTTTGAAATTATCACAGAACTCCTACATTATTTTGGTGTTCAGATTTGTCCTATTATCTATAATGATTTGGTTAGGGATTGTATAATGACAGATAATTTCCTTTTTAATGAACCGGGCAACCACCTTCTTTGTTACATTTGCATAGGATGCATATTCTACCCATTTGGTGAAATAGTCGATAGCGACGAGGATGAACCGATCACCGTTAGATGCTTTAGGCTCAATTGCTCCAATCATATCAATGTCCCACATTGAGAGCAGCCAAGGTGATGTTAACACGTTTAGGGGATGTGGATGCAAGTGCACCTTGTCTGCATAAATCTGGCATTTATGACATTTTTGGGAAAATAGGATACAGTCAGTCTCCAAAGTGAACTAGTAATAACCAACCCTCAAGATCTTCTTTGCTATGGCATGACCGCTTGCATGGGTACCGAAGGAACCTTCATGAATATCTGTCATCAGCATGTCTGCTTCTCTTTTGTCAACACATCTGAGTAAGACCATGTCGTGATTTCTTTTATACAGAACATTATTGATAATGAAGAACTTGGATGACAATCTTCGCACAACTCTCTTATCAATTTTAGAGGCATCCACCAGATTCTCTTGATTCTGAAGGTAATTTTTGATGTCATAGAACCATGGTTTTCCTTCAGACTCCTCTTCAGCCATCATGACGTATCCTGGCGCAATGTTTCTTTCAATGCTAACCAATGGAGCTTCATTGACAAACTGAACCTTCCACATTGATGCTAGCATGGCTAAAGCATCAACAATATGATTTTCAGACCTCGGGACGTGTCTAAAAGCGATCTCGTCAAAATAATCGATCATCTCCAAAATGTAGTTTTTGTAAGGAACCAGTTTTTCGTCTCGGGTCTCCCATTCGCCCTTGAGCTGATAAATCACCAAGGCAGCGTCGCCAATTACTTCCAGAATCTTAATGCGAAGGTGAATGCAGCTTCAACGCCTAAGGTGCAGGCTTCATACTTAACTATGTTGTTCGTACATTTGAAGCATAATCTTGCAGTACTAGCAGTGTAACCACCAGTCGGATTTTCCAGAACAGCACCAGCACCATGGCCTCTTTTGTTGGATGCATCGTCGAACATCATTTTCCAACGGGAACCAGGTTCAGGACCCTCTTCAAGACCGGGCTCTTTTTTAACTTTGTAAATAAACATGACATCTTCGTCGGGGAAGTCGAATTTGAGCGGTTGATAATCTTCAACAGGTTGATCAGCAAGGTAGTTTGACAAGATGCTTCCTTTTATCAACTTCTGAGCGACATATTGAATGTCATACTCTGACAAGAGCATGTTCCATCTTGCAAGTATTCCTGTTTGAAAAGGTTTCTCTAATATGTACTTTATTGGATCCATTTTGGATATCAACAGAGTAGTGTGACAAATCATGTATTGTCTCAGACGTTTGGCTGCCCAAGCCAGAGCGCAACAAGCTTTTTCCAGTGGAGAGTAACGATTTTCACAATCGGTGAACTTCTTTCTCAAGTAGTAAATTGCATGCTCCTTCCTCCCTAAATCATCTATTTGGCTCAAGACACAACCCATTGATTCTTCAAGCACCATCATGTACAGGAAGAGAGGTCTTCCTGGCACAAGAGGGATCAATATTGGAGGCTCTTGGAGGTATCCTTTCATATTTTCAAATGCCAACTGGAAATCCTCGTTCCACACAACCGCTTGATCTTTTCGTAACAACTTAAAGAATGGCGTGCAAGTAGGAGTCAAGTTGGAGATGAACCTGGAGATATAATTCAGTCTGCCAAGGAAACCTCTGATCTGTTTCTCAATTTGTGGTGCAGGCATTTCCTGGATGGCTCGTACCTTGTCGGGATCCACTTTGATTCCATGCTCACTAACAATGAAGTCGAGTAGTTTTCCAGATCTGACTTCAAAGGTACATTTGGCAGGATTTAGTCTCAATTGATACTTCCTAAGTCTTTCAAATAGCTTTAGCAAATGATAGAGGTGATCTTCTTCATTCTAAGACTTGGCAATCATATCATCGACGTAAACCTCAATTTCTTAGTGCATCATGTCATGAAATAATGCCACCATGGCTCGTTGATATGTGGCCCCAACATTTTTCAAACCAAAAGGCATAACCTTATAACAATAAGTGCCCTAGAGTGTGATGAAGGTTGTACTTTCCATATCAGTCGGGTCCATTTTTATCTGGTTATAGCCGGAGAAACCATCCATGAATGAAAATACTGCAAAGCTAGTTGTATTATCCACCAAAGTGTCAATATGCGGCAGAGAGAAATCGTCCTTCGGACTTGATTTATTAAGATCCCTATAATCTACACACATTCTGACCTTACCATCCTTTTTAGGTACATGTACAATGTTAGCCACCCACTTAGGGTATTTAGAAACTGCTAGGATACCTGAGTCGATCTACTTTTTAACCTCATCTCTGATTTTGAGAGCCATGTCAGATCTGGACCTTCGAAGCTTCTGCTAAACCGGAGGACACTCAGGTTTAAGAGGGAGTTTGTGTATTACAATGTCGGTATCCAACTCAAACATATCTTGGTAGGACCAAGCAAACACATCCGCATAGTCTTTGAGAAGCATTACAAATCTGTATTTAACGTCTGCCCCTAGTGATGGCCCAATCTTGACCTCTCTTTTTACTTCTTCGGAGCCTAAGTTGATGACATCAATTTGTTCTTGATATGGTTGAAGATAGGCATCCTCGTACCCAGTCATTTTTGTAAGTTCTTCAGGAACTTCGAAATCCTTATCACTTTCTTCTTTAGCTTGGAATACCGGTGAACCAAAGTCAGAAGGCACTGGATGATCATCGGATTTAGCGGGTGATGGAGGTTCTCTATATGTGTTAACGAGTTTAAAATGAGCAAACACACACAAAGAGATGCAAATGATGAATTCTTTTTAGGTTTTCAAAAGATTGCCATTTTTTTCTTTTTTACAAAAAAGTGAAAACAAAAAAAAGAAATGAATCACAAATGGAAGTTTAACAAAACACTCATTCATTGATTGATCTTTTAATTACGAAAGTGTGGCCCATACAAAATGATCAACTGGCCCTGGACATGACCAGGGATTTCAAACAGAGAAAATTCTAACAAGCAAAACAAACAAATTACTCGAAGAGTGGTAACATGACGGGAACTTCAACGACCTCCCAATTGCACAGAACGACTTCATCTCTGAATACTAGGTCGTCAATGTAGTTTACTTCAGCGTCTTCTTCGATAACGTTTACTTGAATACCGCCACTTACGAAGATCTCTTTCAGGGTCGTCAGGTGCTTGCCGTTAACTTCTTTTTCTTCATCTAAAGTTGGTTTGTAGCCGATAGTTCTTCATCCGAGCGTTGATCTCAATTACCTCTCCCCAACCTTGCGAAATACCTTCCCTTATGGAACTCTTAATACTCTGGTTAGAGACGAAAGATAGACCACGTGTAACAACAGTGTCCTCAATCAACACAGCATATGCAACTTCTAATGCTTTAAAAGCTGCTTCCAATGCATCTCATCAGCTTCAATGTATCGGAAGAAGGATAGATTGCTCACCATCAGGTCTTCTTTGTTGTGCACTATGATTAACTGATCCTCAGTAATGAACTTCATCTTTTGATGTAATATGGATGTGACAGCGCCCACTGCATGTATCCACGGCCTTTCCAGCATACAACTATATGTCGAATTTATTTCCATTACCTGGAAGGTGATTTCAAAGACCTGGGGTCCCACCATGATCTGCAAATCAACCTCTTCAATTATGTTTCTCCTCGATCCATCGAAAGCCTTCACAATCAAATATATGGCTCTCATTTCATCTCTTTTGTATGCCAACTTGGCCAATGTTCTTTTGGGCATCACATTGAGAGCTGACCCCGTGTCAACAAGTACTATGGTGAGTGTATCCTTTTCACACTTAACAAACACGTGTAGGGCACGATTGTGCTTGCGGCCCTCAGTGGTCAAGTCATTATTATCAAAGCTCAGCATATTGCAGGCTGGGATGTTAGCAATAACGGAGTCAATTACCCCACAATGATGTCTTTTGTTACATGGGCTTGTGTTAGTATCTTCAACAGAGCTTGTTGGTGAGCGGGAGAACTTAGCAGTAACGACTTAATCGAGATCTTGGATGGTGTCTGGTTGATTTGGACCACTACCTGGTAATTGCTCCGACGAATTATTCTAAAAAATTCCTCATAATCTTCCTTTGGTATTTCCTTCCCTTTCATTTTATCAGTAACAGGCTCTTTGGAGATGGTTTCCATAAGAACAATTTCCTTAGGAGTGGTAGCGGTTGCTTTGGGAACAGTGGCAACTGCCCGAGGAACAGTGAAATTTGCCCAGGGTTGATATATACGACCGTTGCGGGTCATTTTGCTTGCCCTGGAAATATTTGTCACGTCCTTCTACTTTCTTCTGGATTCCATGTTGTACCAGGAGTAGTCGTATTTCCAAGATACAACTTTTGGATTAGGACTTGATCCCTTCCTTGGATCAAACCTTGGCTTCGGCTGGCCCACAGTTGGCACAAGGTTGTTGTGGAATACAGGTCTAACAACAGCGGGAGAAGCAGACTTGCTACTCACATTATTGAATATTGGCCTCTTTTCAAATTTCTTTGGTAAATTAAATATTGGCTCAATTACTGAGGTATCTTCTTTTTTCTTCTTTCCATATATTTGTAGCAAACCTTCATCAACCATTGATTAAATATCCCTCTGTACTATGTCACAACCCTGCGAATTACGATGGCAATCACTACAGCTCTCATGTGAACCTTTGATCAGACCAGCCTTTATCAATTTTCTATGCAACTCGACCAATAGGGTTTTGACTTCAGACACCTTAGAAATTAATCTTATGTCAGAATCTTCCTCTACAGCATGGACACCATCATGCTTTGGCGAAGGACGGTTTTCCATATTAGGCTGGTTATCCTCAAAGGAGAGGATCTCCTTTTTTAATCAATTCTCGCACAATGTGTTGGAGTGCTATGCAACCCTCGAGTTCGTGCCCCACAACATTTTCATGGAATTCACATCATGCGTTCGGGTTGTAGTAATATGGTAATGGAGTTGGAGGGGGACCCAACTTTCTGGTTTGAATCAGGCCTTACTGCACCATTAGAGGGTACAAATCAGTGTAACTCATAGGGATAGGCTGAATCCCTTGCCTTCTATTCTGGAAAGCAGGCCTCAGAGCCGGTGCTCTTTGTTGTTGTCGTGCTTGCTGATTATGATTTTGTTGATAGGCATTGGGCGCTTGTTGCTGAAAATTTTGTGGGTTTGGCTGAAGCTGAAACACCGGCGTGACTGTAGCCACATATTGTTGTCGCTGATAATTTTGCTGAGGTTGTAGACAAGGTAATCGTTGATTTTCTGGGTGGTTCCTTCTATTTTGGACCCTCTCTTCGTACATTATAGCATTAGTCTCTCCCTCCTTTTTCTTGTGGAAGTTTCCCGGTGGCTTTTTCATTGTACTAGCGCTAGCTGAACTTGTCACTTTGCCATTTTTCAAACCAGCCTCTACCTTTACACTGACGGCCACAATATCATAAAATTTGGCCGTGATATTATAATTATTCTTTCATAGAATTCGGGTCTGACGATATCCACGAACCAATCAGCCAACTCTTTTTCCATCAGGGGAGGTTCCACCTGGGCGGTGGTCCCGCGCCATCTCTGCGCATACTCTTTAAAGGATTCTGAGTTCTTCTGAGTCATGCTGAGAAGTTGACAACAGTCTGGCGCTAAATCCATGTTATATTTATACTATTGAATGAACGCATCAAACAAATCTTGGAAGCAGTAGATTTTAGACTGATCCGAACTTAATTACCATTTAGCAGAGTCACCCTTAAGACTGTCTTGAAAGCAGTGTATCAACAATTTGTCATTCAAAATATGCGGGGCCGTACGTCGGTAGTGCATGATCAAGTTAACCTTTGGGCAGGTTTCTCCTTCTTACTTTTCAAACATGGACATGAAGAACTTAGGAGGAAATACCAAGCCGGAAACCAAACACATGTCCTTGGTGTTGCACTCCAAAATTTGACCAACATTTCAAGAGGTATGAGTACCAATCAAGACTATGAAGCTAGCCAAGAAGTTTATTCAAGTGCTCAAGGGTTGATATCCTTGTCAGAGAAGTGAGAAGATCCTCAGAGAGATTGGTTGAAACCAAGGTTGTGTGCCTCCTAACTTGAGAGTTGTAGGAGCTCCTCAGATGATTCTGAAGCTATGAGGATGGACTTGAAGCTTTGAGAGAGCTTATGAGATGCCTTGAAAGCCATCATAAAGCCTAGAGAGGCCATTGTACAAGAATAAGAAGACTCAGCCATGAGTGGTGTAATTAGGGTTTGACTGGGTCAACCCTAGGTCAACTGATGATTTGGAGAGGGTTGAGGCCTAATCCAAGAACCATGTGATCATGGATTGATGCATTGAGATGCTATAAGGATGATTCCAATGTCAACTCATCATGATTGAAGAGTTTGAGAAGTTTCAAGCTAGGGTTTCTAAGGCTTGACAGTGTAAAATCCCCTAGTTTGACCCCTATCTTCAAGGCAGTTTAGTTCAAGATGTGATTGTCATCTCATCTTACCCCCAACATGAATGTTGTAGAGCTTGTTCTTAGATTTAATTTTAGTACAAGAAGTCCTTGATAGGATTTGTAGAGCTCAAGTTATGACTTTGACAAGTTGCAGGTCATCTGAGGTATGTGAATCTGGGTCCTTGAAAGTCACCCAACTTGCATCCAACATTTGCCCAAGAAGGATGATTCCTATGAAATTTTGGTCAACATGAATGTTGTTCCTCATCTTCTTAAATTTCTAGAGAGTACTAGAAGTCCTTGATAGGATTTGTATAACTCAAGTTATGGCTTTGACAAGTCAAGGGCATTTTGGTCATTTGGAGATTATAGGTCATTTCAAGCATAAGGCCATATCTCCTATTTCCAAGCTTCAAATGGAAAAATCTTCAACATAAAACTTGATTAGAATGATGTTTTAAGGCTAGTAAGGAGGTCATGAGATGTTGAAAAGGCTTGTAGCAAAAAGGGATAAAAATGACCTAAAATGGAGGCATAAGTTAAATAAGTTGAAGTTGGAAATTGGAAATCCCAAGTTGCACATCCAAACCATGGCATATGATAGGTCATTTTGACTCCAAAGAACATTTTAGAAACAATGGTTCAGCCACTTTTTTGAATTGAGGCCTAGATCATGGGGTTGCTTTGGAAAATGTTTGCTTGCATAATAAGGTACAAATGCAAAACTCAAGGAAAGGCAATGTACAAGCTAGCTAAGTGTCTTAACACATTATATATCTCATCTAGGGAGATTTTCAAGTCAGTTACAAGGGCTACAAGAGCTATGTCATGAGATGGCATGTGAGATGAGATGAATCCATAAACTCATGACATGAGAATTCCAATTTCTCATTGGATGGTTCCAGATGGTTCTAGATGAGTCTAAACCATTCTATATAATGTTTAGAACTTGCTCAGATGCAAGGTTGGTGAGATATTTGAGAGAAGAGTGAGATAGTCATTTCAATTGCTTCCATTGCAAGTTGAAATCAAATTCCACATTCTGATCCATTTCCATTTCTTCTTTCAATCCAAACACATTCCATTGATCACACTGAAGCTGTGTTGACCAAATTGAAGGCAAAACCATGGAGAATTGAAGAGATAGCACTTGGATTTTGAAGGTTGCAAGTCACAATCGGGTTTGGAGATTCAAGCTTTCTTGGCCCAATCTTTTGCAAACAGAAGCTTTATCATCATTCAAGGATTGATTCTGAAGAGTTTGAGAGCTTGAAGTGGAAGATTACCCTATCTGGTGTTCAAGATTTGACAGGTTAGTAAACTTTCTTCTACACCATGATTTAGGCATGATTAGGGAGAATTGTTAGGTTAGAACGGTTAGAGACAATTAGGTGATGGATTCTGGGAAGTTTGAGATCAATTGGTGAAGTTTCAGTTGATGACACCATTTTTGTTTTGACCAAGAACACGAGTTATGGTGAGCTATAGCATGAGTTTGATACCAAGAATTAACCAGTGTGAGGTGGTGATCATTCTGAGGTAATTAATTTCAAGAATCATCAAAGTTGAAGTTTGAGTTTATTTTTGATCTTGGATCGGGTTCAGTGATTTAGGGCACTTCAATTGATTTTAAGGCCATGGTTGTGATCAGGGTCGAATTTAGATTGGATTAGGGCTTTGAACCATTGTTTTTGGTTGAGATTTGATGGAGTTCGAATTGGGGTTTTGAGCTCTGCAACTATGGAGCTTTCCCTCCATTTCCATGGCTGGAGGAAGAAGACAATGCCATAGCCATTGGATCATGTTGGACTCATTGACTGGGACTTGGATCGTGTGGCTGAGATCTATTTTCGCGTGTGAAGAAAAGTCTGAAGACACGATGAAACGCGTCGTTTCATTAAAAGGGAGATTGAGCTTGATTGATATCCCCACCCCCATTCATGGCCCACTTAGATTTTGTACTGATTTTCCTTGCTAACTGCACCGTTTCTTTTTCTTTTTCTTTATGATTTTCAATTAATTTCTGACTGATAATTGGGCCTAGCGCGCCTTACTGTCTACATCCCCATTTTAAGCCCATCTGGAAAATGAATTGTCTGGCATTGCTATTCACACCAAGCATTTCATATTTAAATTTCTTTTTCTCCATTTTTCATTAATCTTTGAAAAATCATAATAAATAGAAAAATGATGATTTTTGCATGGGGATTTTTTCTCCCATTTCATTATAATGTCTAGAAAATTATAAAACCATAATATTTGCATTTCATGCATTTTCAATATTTTTTGTGTATTTTCTCTTTTAATAGCATTTTAATTCCTTTTATGTTGATGCATAGACTTGTAGAATTTTGTTTAGCTAGTTCCCTTTGAATTTTTAGGCCATTCTTTTTAGGATAGTTAGATTAGGACTTTAGCTCCCCTCTGGATTTATTCCATAATTTTGTGATTAATTTTTGATTAGTTTTGGTTAGATGACTTTAGGTTGTGTAGATTTAGGTTAATCCTGAACATAGGTCCACAATAACACTAGAATTTTGGGTTTCTAGGTCAAGTTAGATATTGGGACATATAGGGTATTAAGGGTAGGTATATAGGATCCCCTAGAAATTATATTAGATTTTAATATAGTAGTATACTATTTTTAGTTGATTTTTGTAGTTGATGGTTGTTTGTGTTGCCCTTGTGGGCTTGTATTTTGTTTGCTTTGCTTTGTGGGCTTGGTGGGCTTGGTCTTGCTTTGAGGAGCATGGAGGAGCATAGTAGAATACTTGGAGATTGAAGAAGGAGCTTGAGAGCTTGTAGTCTTGTTTGTTTTGTTGTTGTTTTAGGGTTAGGGGTTAGGAAGAGCTTAGACTTAGTTGATTCCTTTCTCAAACATGGATGGTATCTTTCACCTCCATTCCTCCCCATGATTCAAGGCCCTTCCATGGTACTCACCTCCCTACTTTGGAGGGATAAGTGATGGTACCTAAGAAGTAGAACCTTTGAGGGAACCCTTCTTTTGATGTTGAACCCTTATAGGTCACCTTTGGTGGTCAATAAGCAGTTTAACACCCCAGCTTATCCAGTTAAGTGATTTCCTCTGGTTTGAGTATCTTGAGAGATGTTGGGCTTGAGTGTGAGGATGAAGACTTCATTGAAGAGTATGGAAGGGGATGATTCCTTGGGCATTGCCATTGTAGCTGAAGCTTGGAAAGCAACAAGAGCAAGTTGATACTTGAAGGCCCAATGAAGATCCAGTAAAGACTGAATGAAGAGCTGAGGCTTGAGAAAAGATTGAAGGATGAAGTTGATACTTCTAAGCAATTGAGATTAACTGAAGAGCTGAAGCTTGAAGAACAAAGGAAGTTGATACTTACTTTGAAGCTTGGAGATCCTGAAGGAATCAAGTTGATACTTGTGGTTGAGAGTGAAGCCTGAAGGTGGAACTGATTAAGGAGCTGAAGCTTGAAGGAGAAGATAAGTTAAAACTTATGTTGAAGGGTTGAAACCTGGAGAAGCAAATTGATATTTGTCAAGAGTGAGGGAAGTCTGAAGACTGGGTTGCCGTTAGAAGAACTGAAGCTTGGAGTTGAGAGAGGAGTTGATCTGCTTTCTTGTCTGTTTTCTTTTATGTATTGATGTGCCTTGTTTGACTTGCTTGATGCATTAGAATAAGCTCATATCTAGAATAGCTTTAATCTAGGAGCATGATTGCACTAGAGGTTAAGTTGCTCCCTCTGCTTGTACTGTTACTGTATGGCTTTGCTTGCGGGTATTCGGTAGAGCCCAGCTCCCTTGCCCGTGTGGTTTGTTTGCCTGATGGCATCTTATTTTATTTCCTCTGTATGATTGCAGTTTACTGATTTTGCTTGATAGCATGTTTTATTTCAGTATGATTACTGTTATTCATTCTGGCTTGAGGTTGAGATGAGCTTGTGAAGGCTGATGCCCCACACACATTTCCTCCCTCACTTGCATTGCATGCATTTTACCGTATTACTGTTTACTGTTTAAGCTGATGCTTTATCTGTTTCTGTGTATCATTGATATGATCCCTTAGGACTCTCATTTCCTTTGATAAGGAAGTGATGATAGAACTTTAGGTTGAAACCTATGCATGACAACTTCTAGGAGTTCCCTGTTTCAAACCTCAACCATAGGATGAATCCTTGGCATGACAATAGTAGGACTTGATAGTCTCCCTCCTAGTTGAGCTTGTTCTCTTCTCATCTCAAAAGCAGTTTAAGATACAGTAATCATGAATGATTTCTTTCGTACGTTACGAGCCTTAAGCTATCTGAGAAAGGATTGTGGGAGAGTTTCTTTTCCACAGTCTGGATGTCTTGTATGGTACCCTTTGGGTGACATGCGACGCATTCACTCTCAGGTCATAGTCTTTAGTGCGATTGAAATTGCAAACACAATAAAAAACACATCTTCCGTAAAAGACAGGAAACAATCTGTAGTGTCCCGAACTACGTAAGCTCTGATCTCTCATACCTGTTGAGAGTACGTAGGCACAATACTGATGTATTGGCGAGCCACCTTCCCCGTAACCCGTCATAGGTCGAACTACGTTGACTCTGATTTCTCGTTCTCTGATGAGAATACGTAGGCATAAAGTGCGACGCTTTGCCGAGTCATTTTTCTTTTCTTTTTAAGCCATCCTTGATAGGTAGATAGATAAACCAACTCGTCCAGTAAACACAACAAGCGTGGATCCCGTCGAGTACGACGGATGTGAGGGGTGCTAATACCTTCCCCTTGCGTAACCGACTCCCGAACCCAGACAATGGTTGCGACGACCTTGTCTTACCCTTTTTCGTTAGGTTTTTCCGATCGTTTCCTTTCCCGCTCCGAGGGATAAATAACGAAAGGTGGCGACTCTTCTGTTGTGCCGGCACCTTATTTTCGCGAAAGCGACACTTGGCATCAGACCCAAAGACATTGTTTCCTTCTATGACCCTCATTCTTTTGGCCATTATGTCCATTTCAACCCGTAGTTTCTCATGTTTCTCATCTTCAGCCTTGGACCCGTCGGGTACGTCGAATATTTGTTGATGATTGTTGAAGACTGGTCGGAGCTGTGCCTGAGCACCGGCCTGAGTGTAAATTGGATTTTGGAAATCCGTCATTAATGGAACACTCTGTGGATCAGAATACTGCTGAGGATTGAATTGTTGAGCATCACTAAACGGAGACATGAAATCCCCGGCAATGCCAAAAGGATGTTTCGTTGCTGAAGTTACTAATGAAGGAGGATTTTCTGTCGTTGTGTTGATTTCAAACACTACTGTAGTTTGTATGTCCATCTTTGCTTTGATTACCGGAATGACTTCCATGATTTGGCTAATGTCACCACGTAGCCCTTCGACATCATTGTTGATCAGATCAATTCTTAGGTCTTGATCTGCCTTTCTCTTCTGAGCACTGGCTCTTGTATTGTACTGATGGGTATTCAGCGTGGTTCTGACAGCAACAAAACACAGGATGAGTCGGAGGACCAATGAAATGCAGGATGCCGATGCAAATGCAAGTCGCTCATTCAAGGAAAAACCAAAAAGTTTGTTTTACAAACAAAAGTAATGGCCCAATACGTAACAACGCAATGCTTATCATTAACAAATGAAAGCTTAACCAAATTTCATTAATAAAAAGAATTTTACAACATAAAGTTTTCATTAACAAATGAAAATTTCATAACATTTTATAAAATGAAGGTTACACATTCCCAAAAGCTAGGGGTACAAACTAAACAAAAGGAAATTAAAAGGCCAAGATCTTCTAACAAGATGATCCTTCTCCTTCTCTTGTCCTCATCTGACCTTGATGGAGCAGCTCCCAGAGTTCTTCATTTTCTCGCTTGGCTTTGACTAAAGCAAAATCCAACTCTCTCATAGATAGAAGCTCTTCCGTGACTGGCGGAATGTCATAAGAGCGGCGTAGAACATCTTTAGTGCTATCTCCTTTGACCAAAGCAGATAGGCCTCTGAGGCGAGACAACTTGGGTTTTCTACAGTGGTCATTCCTTGTAAGTTGGGATGATTCCAGGCAAAGATAATTCATGCTTCAAAATCTGGGTCATCACCCCTTTCATAGAAGCAAGTCTTTAGCAGGGTATGCTCCGGTTCTTCCTCGGTGGGGCATCCTAGCTGACGGTGAGCTAAGATAGGGTTGTAGTTGATATACCCTCTAGTGCCGATAAGAGGTATATTTGGGAACTCCCTACAGCTATGTACCATGACTACTCCTCCATGAGCTAGGTCATACCAGTTGATGTCATAGAGCGATAGGGAAGCCAACTTTCCAACCCATTCATCACTGTCTTCCAGGTTCGATAGAGGGAATGTCCTAGGCAAGTATGAAATAAACCACTTGCTTAGGAGTGTCGTGCAGCAGGAGAATTGCCCGAGATTATACACCCTCCACCGATGAATGGTGTAATAGGTATCAATCAAGAAAGTGGAAGCTGGATTTCTAACAAGAAATAGCTTGATAGCCTCTAAACTGATGAACTCAGGTTTCCTGGGAAATAGGTATAAGCCGTTAATCAAGAAAGCCAGTATAGCT
Source organism: Lathyrus sativus (assembly GCA_963859935.3). Taxonomy (NCBI): domain Eukaryota; kingdom Viridiplantae; phylum Streptophyta; class Magnoliopsida; order Fabales; family Fabaceae; genus Lathyrus; species Lathyrus sativus. Next base: position 173,808,366 of record OZ012735.1, on the reverse strand, counting down.
TCAACGATTCCCAAATCTCCACGGTCATAATGGAACTTAGCCTTCTCTATGAATGGTCTTGCCTCCATTCCGGTAAATTCACCCCTCATATCCAGACGGGTTGGAAGGTCAGTGGTTTCCATGTGTATAGCCTTAGCAATGTCTCTCCGATTTGGTCTTTTCTCTCTTCCATAATAAGGTGTGGAGGTCATAGGAATCTTTAAATGTGCGGAGTATTCTTCCAGAGTTGGAAGCAATTGAAAGTCCGGGAACATGAAGTAATGGTAATGAAGGTCATAAAACCGTATTAGGGCTAGCGACATCTCCTCATTTACTTGCATATCCAGTAATGACAACAGGTCTCCATACTTAGTGACGAAAGTGGTAGAGTTCCTTACTAGGCCTCTTAAGATCCTCAAGTTGTCCAACATTAGGCTTGGGAATATGAACCTGTTTCTTTGAGCCATCACTATGTCTGTAAAAAAACAAGCTTTTTGAATTCCTTGAATGGTTAGCAAAATGCAGAATGCAATGCAAAGATGCTAGATGCAAATGGTTTTACAAAACTCAGAAGATAAATTGAAGCAAAACCCTCATTTCATTTATATTGGGAAAAGTTACAAATTTTGAAATATAACACAAGAACGTGCGGTTACATCAAAGGAGATGACTTGGCCCTATGGTTAAGAAGTCTGACAAGAATCCTATCCGCGTGCCCTCTTCAGTTTTTTCAGCATAGTGTTCTCCATCACAAATTTGTCTATTATTCCCTTCCAAGCGTCGAAAGTTGGTGGGATATTCGAATACTCATGAGTACTCTGCGTAGGTTTGACGCTAGAGAAAAATAAATTCTCTTTTGTCACATCTCCGTAATCAGGCGTCTTTCGAGCCACTCAATCAACTTGTATTTGTCTTTTAGCTCCCTCTTCAACTCTGTTGTCTCAGAATAAAGAGTATGTCACTTGCTTTCCCAAGTGTCCCTCTCAAGCTTTGTTCTTTCAAGAATCTCTTGGTAATCTTCCATCTTTTCAATAGGAATGGCAGAAGATGACGCGATGACAATCTGCGTATTCTTCTTAGGAAGGTAAGGCATCTTGAGATCACGAGCTCTAGATTGGACCCACTGAGTGAAAGGCTCAAATGCTATACAGTTCTTCTTCCCAAGGTCAGCTTTGGTTTTTCTCCGGATATTCTTCCAAGCATCAATCGTACTATTTCTTAAACTTTCCTCCGCTTTGACATTAAGGTAGAAGAAACCAGACAACAGGATGTTGTTAGGCTTATCCTTCATTGGAATTAAAATTGATGTCTAGCCAAAGCAGGATTGTAGTTGATCCCCCCTTATACTCCCAAGATGGTACATTCGGAAAAGAACCACAATTATCAATGTAGATTCCTCGGTCATAGGCGGGATCATATCAATGAGTATCTGCTTGAGTTAGAGACATAATCCTTTGAGACCATCTTCAACCATTAGGATTTTCTTTGGAAGCATCCGTCCTCGATAGATGATTAACAAACCATCTATATAACAAGGGTACACAACAGCTAATAGTTCCTCTACCTTGAAGAGTTTTGTGATGAATGGAATGATAAGCGTCACCTAACAAAGTGGGTACTGGATTACCATTTAAGAATATTATGCTGGCAGTTGAATTGAAAAATTCTTCTACCTCTGGGAACAACACTAAACCATATATTAATAGAGCCAAAACTGCTTCGAATGTGTCCATACTATCTTCCTTGGCAAGGTAATTAGACTTTCCCAATAAGTAAGTAAAATGGAAACCTTTGACTCCATTCTTAGAAGTATGATTGGCTTTGATCTCGAATACTTCTAGATGAAGTGTATCAGCAATCTCCTTCGGTGAGGGTAACTTCTCCAAACGACTGAAGGGTTTCTTATCCTTTACGGGAATTCCAATCAAGTAAGAATACTCTTCTAATGTCGGCATCAACTGGTAATCTAGGAAGGTGAAACAGTGGTACAACGGATCATAGAATTGAACCAAGGTGCGGAGAACCCCTTCTTCCATTCTAGTCTTCACAATACTCATAAGTTTCCCATATGTTTTCTCAAAGTCTTCGGATACCATTGTTCCTAGCTTTCTCAACTCCATTGTATCATATTTCTTGAAGTTATATTTCTTAGTATTTCTTTTCCCAAAATCCATGATAACTAGGGTTTCGCAAAAAGAAAATGACCGAGTTTTACAAAACCAGTGCAATAAAATGAGATGATATGATGATATGATGCACACATAGCACATACACAAGTATATACAGATATACAATGCACAAATGCAAATGCTGACAAGCAAAGGTCCTAGGTTCAGGTTACGAGCATGAAGTCAGGGAATATCCTCTCAAAGAACATGTACTAAGGTTTTCATTGTACCTGTATAACGAGTTCTAACAAGAGTTCCTAGAGTCATAGATAAATCCTTTAGATATTATCAACCAACATGACTACTCATGTGGGTCAAAAATATTCTCGGGATAAACTCGTATGAGTGTAGTATCGCGTAACAACTATTTTGGGACTACTCCCTCATAGTCTCCACACTACGTCCTAAAAAGGCAAAGTGCGGTAAGTGAGTAACTAAAGGTCCTCAATTTCATGGACTCTCAAGCTAAAACAACTAATGAAATGCATGACTACTCATACACCATCAATTATCTCAAGGAGGTCTAAACTGAGCATGGTTACATCATATGTTAAGCATGTTAGGATTACTCCCAGCAGTCAACTATTGATCATACCACATCCTATCATATGTACACTTAAGTCCGGGTTAGGACTTATCTCACCACTCAAGATATCACCTAAATGATACAATGAAAACAATACAGTTATATATTCACAAATATACATGTATAGGCCAACATACAGAGATGTAGCATACAAGCACACAAAGTGGGCTAAACCCTCAAGCTTTGGTTTGTCCCCAGTGAAGTTGCCATTTCTGTTGCGGTGAGAATCGGATGTCAAGCTATTGATTAACTTAAATCTTAATTCGTTGAAGTTCACTACCAAGCTTTAATTTATCCAATGGAAAGGTTAAAGAAAGAAAAACCTTTTTGCACGATGTAACAATAATGCTAAAGATTCGGGGATCGGGGGTTGGTTATGCTTAGGCTAGGTATTTCACATACTAGACATCTGTAGTACTCTACAGGAACCTTTTTTGTGTATGCATGCTAAGTTATCTAAGTTGTTTGCTAGGGTTATAAGATCAAGGTTAGGGAAAAGTTAAGGTAAAGACCTAAGGATATTTCTATGTTTGCTCGTAAAGATATCACATCTTATGCCTACGTATCTTGACTAGGATGGAATCAGAGCAACCGTAGTTCACCTTACTAAGGCTGAGGAGTACTTGAATGTGGCCAAGACTCCAAGGGGAAAAAACATAACAATGTTTGTATAGAGTTTGACAAAACTCTCTAGATCTAAGTTTAACACTCAAGGGGATTAACTTTAACAAAAGCCAAGAGGGGAGTAAGTAATCATGACAATGATTCTTACATAGAGTTAACAAACTCTATCCTAAGGTTCTAATTGAAGGATATTCCTAACAAGGGGTAGGTATTTATACTTAAAGCAAAGTCTAATGGATATAAGTTCTAAATTTACGAAGTTAAAGGACCTAATGTCTTAATCAAGTCAAAGGGATGGGTAATGAGCTATCTATGACTGTGAAGTCAATAGGGGGACTTTCCTTTGGAATAAGGGAATAACAAGGCAACTGGATGAGAACTAACAAGTTCCATCACTTGGGGAGAACTTAACAAAGTTAAAGCACACATATGAATTCATTCAAATATGACAAAGATATAAAGTCATGGTAACAAACAAGAAATATTAGGGCAAGCATGTAACAACATGAAACAAAAATGATAACAAAACAAATTGATGGGAACTAACAAGTTCCATCCCATATGGATCAATCTTGACAAACATAAATAGAAATAAGATATGATCAATCTTGAAATAAAACAAGCATGGTAACAACCAAAAGTTTTCATTTAACATAACAATGTTCAAAGATCACGAAGGTAACAAACCAACAAGAGCAAGCATGAAACATGTGTAACAACAACAAGTTCACCAATGATAAACAAACAAAACTCATGCATACAAGTTACAAATTGAGTAAAACATGGTATACGAATCAAACAAAGATAAATGTAACAACATTTAATAATTTTTAAGACATATTGATGACAATCAATCATGGATAAGCAAGAAGAGTGACAACAGTTCGAGCATGGGTTCAAACCTCACATGAAGGAAGATAAACAAGATTCATAGTATCTTTCAAAGAAAGAATCAATTCTAAACATGGTATGGTTCTAACAAGACACATAAACAAATAAGGTAAGGTAGGGGGTGTTAAGGATCATGTTCATGAGGTTACAACATCAAGGAACACATAAGGATTCACAGAGAAGTTCCAAGTTATACATTCACATTCATGTATTTACAAAGGCAAGAAATAAACCCTAAACATGTTATGGTTCTAACAAGACACATAAAAAATTAATATGAGGTTAAGGGATCATGTTCAAGAGATTACAATATCAAGAGGCATGTCACAAAGCAACAAAAAGCTTTAAGGCATGGTTTTCATATTCATGCATTTACAAAGGCCAAAATGAGCATGGTAAAGCAAAGAACCAAATTTTTAAAACACATAAACATGTCAAACATATAAAAGTGATTCATACAAGATCAATAATGAAAACAAAAATCAAGTACTAGGTCAAAGAAACTCATGAAAACAAGTAAAAACCCTAAAAAAGGTCATGTCTTTCAAGTGAACCGAAGTGTTTCAAAAATAATAATTCTTGATTTCTTTCTTCACACATGGAAATTAGACATATAAAGGAGCATTTTTAAAACGAATGGCATCAAAATGATAAAAATAAAAGAAGTTATGCACTTTGGAAAATTGGGTGTCAAAAAGAGGCAAGGCAAGGAAAAAACTTGGGCAACTTGGACCTAGTATAGGGAGATTTCAAAAGCAATCGTAACTTGCTCAAAACTCAACCAAATTGAGTAAAATAAAAAAGGAAATTGTGTATTTTTTGACAAGGAACTAAATGGTGGTGGTAGTTTTCATAGATCATGCATCATATGGAAAATTTGTTAGCAACATAAAAAATGACATGTTATGTGCAAGAACATGTTGACAATCAAATGTACATGGTTTCAGCAGCAAACAAGTGATCAAACACACCATATGGGACATTAAAATGATGTTTACAAACATCACACATGAAGAGAGGAGTTAAAACAACAGATAGCACATGAAATGGCCAAAATGCCAAGTTTGAGCAAGAACATTGTGACAGACAGAAACGCAACATTTCAAAAATAATTAAGTGATTCAACATAACACATATAACATGTAAATGATGTTTACAAACATCTAGCACCTATGCTTAAACAGAAACAAAATTTTGCTTATAGAAATGGAAATTTAAGCAAAATAGCAAGCAAAACCAATGAGGCAGTCACAACCATACAAGTTTAAGAGCGAACCAAGGTTCAAACATGACCTATAACAGATATTGAACATGTTCATACTCAATGCACATTAAAAACTTGCATGATTCTACAAGCAACTAGTTATGAGTACTTACCTCTTGTAGCCTCCTTAAGCAAATGTACAAAGCAAGAATTCCAGTTGAGATGTGATTATTTAAACAACTTAAAGATGCTCCAAATAAACTATTCAAGTGGTCGAAACTCCCTCCAAGTGACGACTTTGACAGAATGGTGGTTTTTGCTAGGAATGACCAAGAACTTCCAAAGGAAAACCTCTAAAATGGTGTTACAGAAGTGTGGTAATTATTTGGATAGCAAAAACAACTTATATGTAAGGTGTTTGAAGGGTTATAGTAGTTGGAAATGAAGTGGACAAAGTTGTGGCTTCAAAGATGCAGAAAAGCAAACTATCTTGGATTTACAGTTGACTTTTTCAATGAGATGTTTTCTGGTGAAGTTAAGTGTTTGAACAACTTCAGTACTTCATTTTTGATGTGTTTGAAGTTTTGATGGAAGTGTTTGATGGCTGGAAAAGGTTTGGACTGAGTTTATGCAAAACAGGTTTTTGTGCTACAAGAGAGCAAGTTCACAATTTGCAAGAAGGTTATGATCAGAAGAATTAGAGATATTTTGCCTGGTTTCTAGCTCAATATCGTGTATTTTAGAAGTGAGGAGAGTGTCCTATTTATAGGCAACGTTAGAGAGAAAGTGGTATGGGCTGTTCAGATCATTTTGCAAAGTTTTGCTTTTTTGGAGGGAAAAGTGACAAATCCCACTTGTGATCTTGTTTCTGAGCAAGAACAAGTTTCTAATGCATTTCATCATCACTAACAGCCTGTGAATAGCTATTATGAAGTGAAAGGAGACTTACATATGAGGCAGGAGCTGAGTTGTAGCAGGTTTGGCATAAAGTTTCTATTTCATGGCTACTTCGTTGTACTTTCTTTGAATAAACAATTCAATTAACCAAAATTCTGGTTTTGCTTGTGGTACCTTCTTGTACTATCACCAACTAAACCTCTAAACATCATAACATCAGATAACTAAGTGGTTAGGAGGAAATTGGCTAGTTTATGCATCCATTGGCAAGAGTTGTACTTGATTTTGTGACATGGCAAACCTTCAACTTGCCTTCTTCGATTCTCCCTAACCATAAAGGCTGAGAAAATGCTCTTGTACTTTTTAAAAAGCCCCACATATGAATACAAGTTTCATGTTTTAAAAAAATTCAAATTCCAAAAGGAACTATGTCAAAAATCCTCTTGAAGTTGGCTGCAAATTTGACTTACAAGTCAAGAAACATACAAATTTTTTAAGTGTGGAAATCCTTCACAACTTGATGAGCTCATAACTCCAAATCTATGCATTTTTGGACCTCCGCCACACTTTTGTAGGACTCCTCAAGAGCTTTCCGACAAGCTTTGAACCACTCCATTTGGATGTCTGGTTAGGATGTTATGATCATTCCAAGTTGGCTTTAAATTAGGGTTTTTTCACGAACCCTAGTTTCTTGATTTGCAAGTTTTCCATCAATTCTTGATTGAATATTCACCAAACTTACTAGTTAGGCATAACATGATGTTTTAAAGCTTTCTTGCTTCGATTTAGGGTCAGAACCCTAAAAGTCAGAGAGTTAACTCTCTAGATAGACGAACCGAACAATTGAAATCTTCAGGATCGATCCTTGATATTCTAGGGTTTCTTGAACCTTTCATACTTCTTGAGGGGACTTCAATAAGTCATAAAAACATCATGGACCATGGTTCAAGCTTTGGAAGACCCTTTAGACCAAAATTCAAACTACAATTGACTTTTTCAACTAGAAACCCTAATTAGGGTTTTGCACAGCACTGCTTCAATTCTTTTGGTAACAACCTCAAATAGCACTTGCTATTGGCAAGATATGAGCCTCTTGATGATATGAAGACTTGATTTGTAGAAGATCAATCCAACACCTTGACTGATCATTCCATAGGGTCCTTGATTTTGATAGTGTGAAACCCTAATTCATCTGCATCTTGACAAAGACCAAACTTGAAAAGGTTAAGTTAGACGACATATACTTGATGAACCTAGAATGATAATGGAATCTAGGGGTCAAAATTTGATGTATGACACCAGTCTCAATGATCCCCTCAATCCTTGCAGCCTTTTTTACTTGAAAAGCAAAGGAAAATGGTGAATTTGACATTCCAGATCAAATCCATCCTTCCACCGCAAATTAAGTGAAAGGGCGAAAAGAGGGGCACATAATTGCCAGACAGGCCTCCCCGATCGAAAACACCCAAATAGGGTGCTCATCTAAGAGAATTTTCTCTTCGACCACGAGACCCCTCCCGGTTGGAGGAGCCTCTGGGACAGGGATCCCCTCACCACGTCAATCAGAGGTTGGGATAGGATCCCTAAGACCTTCAGCAAAGATCCTTGGGATCCTCTTCGGGTCCTCGGGGACTTCATCTAACGTCCTTGGGGCCCTCATCCCAGGACCTTGATGTCGCAACTGCGAACAGGGCCCGGCGAAAACAGAAAGAAGATTCGCCACCGAACGTTATTTATCCCAAAGAGAGGAAAAGGAAACGATCAAAGAAAACCTAAAATAAAGGAGAAGACAAGGTCATCGCAACCAAATCTTGGGTTCGGGAGTCGGTTATGTAAGGGAAAGGTATTAGAACCCCTCACGTTCGTTGTACTCAACAGGATCCATGCTTGTTGTCTAATCAAAGGGTGTGTTATCTGAAAGCTACTGCTAAACGGGGGACGGGAAAGGGAAAAGAAAAAATAGACTCGATAGGACATTGTCGCCCTATGCTTATGTATTCCCTCGTGCAATGGGAAAGTCAGAGTCAACGTAGTTCGGAAAACTACGGGTGATGGAGGAAGGTTGCTTGCCAAGACATCACCGTCTTGTGCCTACGTATCCTCATCAGGTATGAGAAATCAGAGCAAATGTAGTTTGGGTAAACTAGACCACTGGTTTGTTAAGTGTTTTCTATGAGTGACGCTAAGTTCTCATTCTAGCAATTAGGGTCGATGTCTGTTTGCAATAGAATGGAAAAGTAACGTACTCTTTTTGAAAATGATTTTAAATAATAATCCCAAAGGATAAAAAGGTTTGAATTTTGTTTAATATTTTTTAGAGAAGTGAATTAAATTTATTTGAGATTCACGTCGCACTAAAGACTATGACATAGGAGCGAATGCGTCACATATCGCCCAAATGGCACACACTAAACACTCTAGACAAGTGAAGAGAAACCCCTCACTCACCATTTCCCATATACTTAAGGCTCGTGACGCACAACGTTCATCATTCTTTATTAAGTGTCTTAAGATTGTTTAAGATGAGAAGAGAAGACACAAAAAAAAACACTAAAGGGAAACTGAAAACCCTAATGTTATCATACAAAATGGTCCTAAAGTTAGGATGAAAAGGAAGTATACCTAATGTTATCATACAAATGATGGACCTAGACTTGAGGTCAAGAACGGACGTTTCTAATTGTTATCATGCAAAGGATTGAAAGCTTAATGTCTCTCCTACTCTAACCTTAATTAGAAATTATGTGAGGCTAGGAATCCTAAGGGATCATGTGAGCAAACACAAGTAAACACCATACTAATCAATCACAAATGAAGAAAAACTCAAGACTTAAACAAGTCTCAAGACAAGGAAGAGAAAAAGAGAAAGAGGAATGAGTGATGAAGAAGAAAATGCAACAAAGTGAACATACATGAAAGTTCAAGAAGACAAAAGGAATCAAACAAGCAAACATCTCAATTACACAAGGTAAACATTAACATCATGTCAAAGTGAAACAAGAACGCATACATATCAAACCACACTCAAAGGTTAGAGGTTAAAACCAAATGGCAAAACAAAGTGCCCAAACACACACAAGTGACATCAAAGTCCAACAATAGATATCATCAATCATCAAACAAAGTGGAGTGAAGTAAAATGAGGTGAGAAACCAAATATGGTAGTAGCAATAACATGTTTATCAAGGCAAGAATTCATCCATGAACATACAAAGGAAACATCAAAGGTTGATCTCAAAACATGCCTCAAGAACAAACACAAACAACCAAGCCAATCCAAGATAGGAGACACTCAAACATACACAATCAAACACCAATCCATCATGATTAGAAACAAACTCAAATAGGATGCATCATGTTCACATTTCAATCCATAACCAAATTCAAGAAAAGGAAAACAAAGGTTGAAACACAAAAGTCAAGCAAACACACCTCAAGTTATCCATATGTGAAGTACATGATCATGTAAGGAAAATGAGACAAGGTAAGCACACAATGGACCTCTCAATCATGAAAACCATAAACTTAAACATTTTGAGCAAAGAAAATTGGGACCATCAAACACCCATTGAATCATCCAAGAAACAAACTCAAAAGACTAGGCCAAGGCATGCACACAAACATGGTCAAATCAACAACAACTTGATGCACCATCCAAAAATAGAAACAAAAGCAAATAAAATCCAAATAAATGTTAAAAACTCATTTCATGTGTGTTATGAATCATATGAAAAAGCATCAAAACAAGATTAGCAAGAAAACATTAACAAATGGATCAAACAAGGGAAATCACTCAACTAATCAAGCAAGAATCGAGTGTCAAACAAATTCAAATAAAAATCAACTAAAATGTGATCATCAAGCCATGAAAATAGCATCAAAACACTCATCAAATATGTGTTAGAACATGGTAAAAACCTAGGGTTACAAGCTACAAGGATAGGTCATGAAGTAAAATCAAAGTTGTAAACTAGATCAAATGAACACTCTATACAATTAATTCAAAATAAAATAAATAAAAAGAAAATAAAAATAAAAAATATGAAAAATAAGTTGACAAGTCAAAGCATCTAAAAAATATTTTTGTGTATTTTTAAAATGATTTTAGGTGTTGAAAATAAATTAAAATGAAAAGAGAAAGAAAATAAAACAAATATTAAAAAAAGGGAAGGGGTGAACTAGAAATCCCAGAATGAACTGATTCCTAGTTGAAATGCATTGGGCCCAAAAGACAAGGTGTGTGGGTAGAAAATAGTATAGGCTCATGACCCAAACGAAACCAGAAACAAGCAAGAAAAGCTCGTGTGGCTAATTCATTAAACCATGTCATCACCATGTTGTTGCGGTGAGAATCGTGATACCAAGCTATTGGATTAACTTGAATCTTTAATTCTTAAATTCACAACCGGACTTTAATTTATCCAAAGGAAAGGTCTAAAGAAAGAAAGAACCTTTTGCGCGATGTAACAACAACGCTAAGAGATTCGGGGATCGAGGGTTGGTTATGCATAGGGTAGGTATTTCACATCCTAAACATCTGTAGTACTCTACAGGAACCTTTTGTTTGTTTGCATGCTAAGTTTGGTAAATGTTTGCTAAGACTGGAATTGGGTAAAAGGTATAGGTTAAAACCTAATGATAGTTTCTAAGTTTGCTCGCAAAGATGTCACGTCCTCTGCCTACGTATCCTAACTAGGATAGAATCAGAGCAATCGTAGTTCACCTCAAAAGGGATGAAGAACACTTGATTATGATCAAGGTTCAAAGGGGAACAAACATATCCATGCTTGTGTAGAGTTTAAGACAACTCTCTAAATCTATGTTGAACTCTCAAGAAAGGGAAGTAAGTAATCATATCCATGATTCTTACATAGAATTAACAAAACTCTATCCTAAAGTTCTACGTTGTAAGACCAAATGGTTTTATCCAGACCAAAATGTGGGAGAAAGGGGGAAGGTTGCTCGTCAATATATCGCATCTTGTGCCTACGTATTCTCATTGTCCAATGAGAAATCAGAGCGGTCGTAGTTCGGGCACGAACTACAGAATAAGGATCTATTGGTTCTTTCCAGACCAAAAGAGGGTGAAGGTTCTATCCAGACCTATGAGTTTAAATCCTATTGGTTCTATCCAGACCAAAAGGAGGGGAAGGTTCTATCCAGACCTATGAGGGTATCCTATTGGTTCTATCCAGACAAAAAAGGGGAAGGTTCTATCCAGACCTATGATGTTTAAATCCTATTGGTTCTATCCAGACCAAAAGGGGGAGAAGGTTCTATCCAGACCTATAAGTTTAATGAGCTATCTATGACCCAAGGGTCAATAGAGAGACTTTCCTTTGGAAGGGAAAAGATGACACAACTTGGATGAGAACTAAAGAGTTCCATCACTTGGGAAAAGTAAACTTAACAAAGCATAAACATTCACACATGATGAATATAAGGGATATGGTTATAACCAAGAATGATCAAGCATATTATAATAAGCAAGGATCTAAATCAGGATGAATGGTTACAACCAAAGCAAGCATTTAAGACATTACAATATTAATGATTTCAATCAAGATAGATGGTCACAACCAAAGCAAGTATCAAGATATTACAATATCAAGAAGGGTAAGTTCTTACAAGACTTAAGCATAAGGAAGTCACAACCACAAACATATCTTAACAAAGATGGGGATGTATCTTAACAAAAATGGCAGGGGATCTTAACAAAGATAAAGATGTATCTTGACAAAGAATGGTTTCTTAGAGCTTACAAGATGCCATATGTAATTACAATTATCAAGCGTAATCAAATAATGTCACAACAAATGTAAGTGAGAAGTTTAAAAACTTCACGGGGAAAACTTTCAAGTTTTAAGAGAAGATCAAACACAAATGCTTACAAGCAAGAGTTTTAGTCAAACTCAAGTACACAAGGATGCTAACAAGCCAAAATCATAACTTTAAAATAAAACTCAAAAGAGAATAAAATTAAAGTTTTGAAATGAATAAATGAGAGATAGGAAGGTGAAAACCCTAAAAACATTCATGGTAGCATGTGAAATGCAAGTAGAAAGTTCACATTTATGAGTTTTAGGTTTACCTCTTGAAGCAAGCTTAAGCAATATGAAAACCATAGATATTGAGAGCTCTTACGAGGTCTTCAAATGTTCCTAGGTTGATGAATAGATGCTCCAAACAACCTCCAAGCAAGCTAGTGGACGAAATGCCTTGTAAATGAAGGAAAAACTCTAAAATCCAAATGTTTTGAAGACCAACTCACTCAAACCTTGTTACATAAGTGTGGAAGTAATTTGTATAGCTTCAATACATCATATTTGATGTGTTTGAAGTGTTTCTTGAGTTGGAAAAAGTCTGGAAATGGTTTTTGAAGGTGTTTTGCAAAAATAGATTTTGAGGGATTTTGGAGACTTAGTGAGATTTTACAAGAATTTGGTGATTGTGTAAGGGAGAGAGTTATAGATGGTTTCTAGAATGGAGCTGGTGTGTTTGTGATGTAGGAAGTGAGTTCTATTTATATCCAAAGGCCTTGGATCAAGGTATGGGCAAAAGTGAAGCAAATTGCCAATTTTAACCTTCCATCATGAAAATCTTTGAGTTTTCCAATGAAATCTTCATACTTGTCTTTAAGCCACTCTACTAAGATATTCTCCATGCCCCATATATTGTTTTCATCATGCTTTATAGGTTAGGAGGTGACTTGTTGAAGTAAAGTTGATGATTTGACAAGGGTAGCCACCTTTTTTCTCTTTCTTCACTATTCACTTTTGCAACTTGCATTAAATAATGATTTCCTTTGATCTTTGTGTCATTTTAGTGGAAATTGATATTAAAAATGTTCATTATCAATGCAAATATCATAAATGAGGTTTAGTCTTTGATTAACATCGATTTGGAGAGGTTTTGGAATAAAAAAACTCATGCTAACCTAGTTTTGCGAATGTGAGTTTTTGCCAACTTGTGGATCTTAGTTCTCTCTAACCAGGAAGAGTTATGGAAACCACTTGTACTTTTTGAAAATCCCCAATTAGGTACTACAATATTTATGCTTGTGTTAGGAACTCATTTCCCTTGAAACTAGGTCAAAAACCCTTGTGTGGTTAAGGAGTTATGGCTTTGCCCTTTTCAAAACCTTAATTTCCCAACTTTTGCGATTACTCCCTAACCCTTGATCCAATGGTCATGAAACTTCATGGGTAGGTGTAATATGTCATTAGGACCATTTTTGATTCCCATCTTGAGGTCAAATTCCTCATGAGTGAAGAGTTGACTTTTCGGTCAACCGAACGATCGATCGGTGGCTACCGAGTCGATTGTTGATGTTCCGGGTATTTTGAGGCCTTGAAACTTCTTGAGTAGACTTTACTAAGCCATAGGAACTTCATGGACCATGATCCCACCATTGGAACACCTTTTAAATCAAAAGTCAAACTACAATTGACTTTTCCTGATGGAAAACCCTAATCGGGTATCCTGAACTACACTGTTCTTAATTCCTGGGTGACAACCTCGAATTGGATTCATACTTGATCCAATGGAATACATTTGATCTTGTTTATAGTTGAATAAATCCAATACATTGATTGATCAAACCATTGAAGCCTCGATTTTTGACGGTACGGAACCCTGATTCATCTGCATCTTGACAAAGATAAACTTGAAATGGGTTAAGGTTAGTTAATCAAGTGAGTATGATCCTACAATGATGATGAGGAACTAAGGGGTCAAAATTTGGGGTGCAACAGTTGCCCCTATTTAAATATCTTCACAAGATGGCAATGAGAGATGACAATCCTCATAGAATCATAGTGAAAGGTATTTAAATATAGCAAACCAAAAATTTTGTCCCTTAGATCCGATGGTATGCAAAAGGACCAATACTGAAATGAAATGAGTTCTAAATGGTGTTTTATGATGCTTGAATGCAAGACAGATGTAGACACACGAGCAAATATAAAAGAACAACAATACGACGAGTAACCACTCACGAGGGACCCAACACATTGGGGAAAGATTCAAGGCAAAATAAGCAAGATAGTTCAAACGTGACTAAAGATGTTGTTCAAGGGAATCTTTCACACAGGGGACACAAATTCCACCAGGGAAGAAAAATATTCATTGGGGAAAGGAGACACAAACCTCACCGGGGATAAACCAGATGAGGAAGCCCACTGGGGAAGAAGGCAATTCTTCACTGGGGAAACGAAAGAAAAGAAGTGCAAACCTCACTGGGGAAGAAACCCACTGGGGAAAACTTTGCTGGGGAATAATTCCACAGGGGAAAAGACGGAACGAAGACACGAACCTCACTGGGGATAACCAGATGAGAAATTTCCTATAACGAAGAGTTCAAACGGGATCTTCAGGAAAAGGTTAGAAACAAGACCGGACGTGCCGGGGAAGCTAGTATCCACTAGTTCTCCGAGACTCGACTGGGAAAGCAAAAGCTTCAACAGGGAGACCGGTGACGACCGGAACAACAAACAATTTCAACTAGTGTTAGTTACCACTAGACTTACTGGGCAGGATGGTGATGACCAATCCAAAGTTCGGTTCCCAAAACGTGCTAAATATTTCTAGACTTCTTGGGGATATGGTGACAACCAAATCGAAGTTCCAAATTCAATTGGGAATTCCCAAACAATATTGGTAAAACACAGGACTTCGCTTGGGGAAGTTGGTAACAACCGACTCACGGTGCTGATAACGATTAGTTTTCAAGAAATGCCAGTAACCACTGGATTTAGAAAGAACTGGATTTTCAAAGAGTTTGGTGACGACCAGGAAGCACAAATATATCCCTCAATACCTTAGGAACAACAGCCAATATCCTCAAAGCATTAGGAATGGAAGCTGAACATCCTCAATCCGTTAGGATACGAAACACCACCCTCAACACATTAGGATATAGAAGAGACACAACCCTCAACACATTAGGATTGGAAGCTGAACATCCTCAATAAATTAGGATACGAAACACCACCCTCAACATATTAGGATATAGAAGAGACACAACCCTCAACACATTAGGATTGGACGAAGAGACACAACCCTCAACACATTAGGATTGGACGAAGACCCCTAAAGCTTAGGATCAAAAACTAATATCCTCAAAACATTAGGATATAGAACACTACCCTCAACACATTAGGATATATAAGAGACACAACCCTCAACACATTAGGATTGGAGGTTGAACATCCTCAATACATTAGGATATAGAACACTTCATGCAAATGCAACCACCTTAGTTTCTGGGAACTTCTGAACTCGGGATCCAAAGTATACATCTCCAAAGGTACACAACCTGTGCTCGGGATGGCAATAAACATCTTCCAAAGGTACAAAACCTGTGTTTGGAATCAAACAGTACATCTCCAAAGGTACGAAACCTGAGCTTGGGATGGCAACAAACATGTATCTCCAAAGGTACACAACCTGTGCTCGGGATAGAAACAAACATCTTCCAAAGGTACAAAACCTGTGCTTGGAATCAAATAATACATCTCCAAAGGTACGAAACCTGAGCTTGGGATGGAAACAAACATCTTCCAAAGGTACAAAACCTGTGTTTGGAATCAAACAGTACATCTCCAAAGGTATGAAACCTGAGCTTGGGATGGCAACAAACATCTATCTCCAAAGGTACACAACCTGTGCTCGGGATAGAAACAAACATCTTCCAAAGGTACAAAATCTGTGCTTGGAATCAAACAATACATCTCCAAAGGTACGAAACCTGAGCTTAGGATGGAAACCAATATCTATCTCCAAAGGTACACAACCTGTGCTCGGGATAGAAACAAACATCTTCCAAAGGTACAAAACCTGTGCTTGGAATCAAACAATACATCTCCAAAGGTACGAAACTTGAGCTTGGGATGGAAACCAATATCTATCTCCAAAGGTACGAAACCTAAGCTTAGGATAGAAACAAACTTCTTCCAAAGGTACGAAACCTGTGCTTGGAATCAAACAATACATCTCCAAAGGTACGAAACCTGAGCTTGGGATGGCAACCATCGTGACTTAGTTTGGAATGATACACAACCAAATTGTCAGTATTTGTTGTCCATGGATTTTCATGATGTCAATTACCAACGGGCCTTAAATATGATTGGTCACCACCAAATTACTTATATCAGTATCCACTGGATTTTCAAACAATGCTGGTTACAATCGTGCGTCGGCATCCTTAAGATAAACTTCTCAAATGAGACCGCCGTTCATTGTTGGGATGATAAGCTTCTCTAAAGAGTCTGCCACTTATTGTTGATGATGATAAGCTTCTCCTCAGAGATTGCCACTTATTTGTTGAAGACGATTAAGCTTCTCCGAAGAGACTGCCATTTATCTTTGAAGAAGGTTAAGCTTCTCCCGAAAGATTGCCACTTACCGTTGAAGACGATTAAACTTCTCCGAAGAGACTGCCATTTATTGTTGGGGACGATTAAACTTCTCCGAAGAGACTGCCACTTATCGCTGAATACGATTAAACTTCCCTAAAGAGACTTCCATTTATCGTTGATGAAGGTTAAGCTTCTCCCAAGAGATTGCCACTCACCGTTGATGACGATTAAACTTCTCCAAAGAGACTGCCATTTATCACTGAATACGATTAAACTTCTCCGAAGAGATTGCCATTTATCGCTGAAGACGATTAAACTTCTCCGAAGAGACTGCCATTTATCGTTGGGGACGATTACAAAAATGTCCTTCTTGATAGGTAGTGCAAAATAAATGCACATCCAGGTAGGTTCAGTGACTGACAGGGACCAAAGTTCAATCTAGAATATAGCCAAAAAGAAATTGTCAAACAAGACTCCAACCATTGAGAAATAAACTCGAATGGTGACTTACCTTATCCAATCATGGAAAAAGATAACGGAAGCAACCATCATCCACGAGGATTAAACTCTATGGGGATTTGATAAAGGATGGACGTTTTATGCTTAAGGGCTGACAATTCTATTAGAGAGAGACAACACACCCAATCACTAAGGGGGAACCAAAGTGAAACAGGAACAGGCAACAACCAGAGATAGAAACAATGCACGGATGCTATGCATATGCTTTATGCCATGCTTATGTTTATGCTGACAAAACAGACAAAACAAAATAGGAGATGAAATAAGCATCTCGACACGGAGACCCAACCAAACTTCACCAAGATTGGACATCAACAAGGAGAATATCAATTCCACTTCAAGGTTACCACCTTCTTTGGGAGAGAGTAATCTTCTTTAGGACACAACATCATGACTTCACTTGGATTGCCATCATGAATTTGAATTCTTTGTTGGATGAAAACCATATCGAGAGATTCTCGGATCAACTGAAGTAACAACTTAACTGGAGAGCTTGGAAAAAGGTACCATGAGAACAAAACATTTATGCCCCATTATGATAATAATCATCTTTAAATGAGCGATGGCTCTTACGACAAACCGTCTTCAAACCTTTTCTGCCCCAGATTACATGGTCTGTGGGAAGATCATCAAGAGAAATAGCATAAAGATGCTTCAATGTCTTCAAACTCTTATAGAGAGAGATTTACAAATCTCGACGTGATTGCCCCAGTTTAACGGTGCTTGCACAACAAAGTCTCGAACTGTGGAAGTAACGACTGGGTAACAAACTTGCCCTTGCTTGCTGGTAACTGCAAAAGATCTGCCATAGACTAAACTGTTCATTGAGAGCTTCATCTAATCTCGACCTGGTTGGCTTTGAGTAGCTGAACATTGTAACAAATGATTAACAAATCCTTCAAATTGGTTGCCCCGGGCTGAGCTTCCTTTATTAAGTCAAATTCCCTAGCTGACAGCGCTTGTTGGGATTCCTTTGATATTGGATTGTTTTGCACGCAATGTTGTTCATTAAAAATTGGCAATTTTCAATGTAAAATTCAAGAAATCTTTTGAAAAACATTTTTTTGGTGAAAACACACACGGCAGAGTGATTAAGTGATCAAAGTGAAAGTGATCCAATCATCTACAAATGATGGATAAAGTGATTAACACACACAAACATCAAAGATCATTATGAGTCATGTTATCCAACCTTGCTGTAATATGCTTTCAACACAACCTTACCTCAATTAGGTCTTTTAAGGGTTGTAACGTGACTCGGTTCATGGTTCATGAAACAAAGGATAAAGGCTCAAAGTGATTTGGTCCCACCTACTCTCCATGATGAACTCCAATCCTACGCTCAGTTAATTATACGTTCAGGTTCTTACAGGTTTTAAGAATTGAACTAATGATAGTTGGTGATGGTTTACAAACCTAGGGTAGTCACAACTCCCTTACAGTATTCGATAGCTATTGCTATTTGAGGATTTTTAAGAGTGATAACTCTTACAACATTCCTCTCTTTTTATCCCTGACTTTTGTCTGAACTTCTTTGTTCGAATATACAGTCAACGGGATGCCCCATTTTTGCCTAAGTCTCCTTCATAGGTTTCGACTTAGCGGGCTTTTCAATTTTCTTTTTTCTTCTTCTCTCTTTTTTTTGAGAAAGGAGGTGACTACCTAGTTTAATGGCTACGGTGAACCATCATCGTCTTTTGAACTTCGACATTTGCTTGCTGTGTACGAAGAAAAACCTGAGTGCACCATCTTTATATGAAAAATGCCTTGTTATGCACATATCTTCAAGTTAACTGAGAACTACCCACCCCCAGGTTTGAATTTTAAGGTTTTGTTTTTGTAAAGAAAGAAAACTCCTACTTCTAGGCCTGAAGGGGTTAACGAGGGATTATCTTCCTTATTTCTCCAGTGTTTAGGGATTGAAACAATGCCTTACATCATTGGCAAAGTTAAATTGAAAGCATATCAACAGCAGTTATGGATATAATCTTCATCATCCTCCCCAATCTTTGCTTTAAACAACAGTTCAGTAAAGAAAATAAATTTTTGCATTTTTCGTTATCTCATAACAATGAAAGGAAAAAGAAAGAGTGAAACTAATGGACTTAATCAAAAGATGCACAAACATTTCATAAATCTTGCCAATTCAAAACGAACAACAGCTTACAAGCAATTCAAATGCAAAGAAAACACAACAAAATGCTGAAACAGTCTACAGCTGCCAGTCTTAGGGAACAAAATTCAAATTTTAGGCCCATGTGGGGAAACACCTTCAACCACCACTTGCTCCTTGTGATATAGAATTATGAGGGGTCTCACGGGTCCTTTGCCTTTGGATTTAGGAATTGCAGCACTGTCATTTGATTTATCCTCCTGAGGTTTCAGCAACTCTTGCAGTCTCAGTTTAAAACCTTCACACTCTTCAACTAGGTGCCCTGTTGTCCCAATATGATATCCACATTCTACTTCTGGGTGGTCTTCCTCGAGGATCAAGTGTTTCTCAATGATTAGCTCTTGTACAAGATAACCCAATGCTATACATGCATCTAAGTTGTGTCCTTCAGCTCCTTTGTGAAATTCACAGTTCAGATTCACATTATGCCATGGTCTTGGCACAGGATTGGATAATCGTGGAGTCACTAGTGAGTTCTGAATCAGTAGCGGGTAAGGTTTGCTTAACGGTACTGGAGTTGGTCTATCGCAAGTCTTATTTTTTCTGACATGATTTTTCTTGTTCAATCTCCGGCTTTGAGAACCTTGAGGAGGAACAAACACCGACTGGTGAGATACTTCAGTTGAACGCCCTAGTGCCCCAGTATGATAGTCCCATTTAGCGTTGGTGCCACAGTTCAGAGGGTAAGGAGGAATTACTGGTTTCGGCTCCTTTGGTATTATCAATTCGCCTTGAATCACGTCTGGCAATATCTGACCGTATGACATTGGAAACGAACTCTCTGTTTTCCTTGGTCTTTGTTGGGCGTGCTGACGCGATTGACAGTTATCTGGTGGTTGATACCGAGAATGTCCTTGAGTTGGAGGAATCATCGGGGATAATGCATCCCTAGTTTCTCTGGACGTCACATGGTCAAGGTGACCTTCCTTTTTCATCATGTTCTGCAATGTCTCTAGAACCCAATTCATCTGACACTTGAGAATTCTGATGTCCTCTTTCAGCATTTCCTGAGCTTTCAAAAGTCTCTCCATTGTTGCCATTTGTCTCGGATATGTGCTAGGTATCCCTTCTCTATCTCTGATCAAAAGCGACGCAAGGCTGAGAAATGCAAATGCAATGTAAAAGCAAACTGGTTTTACAAAACTCAGAAGATTGACTAGGTTAAAACCCTCATTTCATCAATCGTTGGAAAAGTTACAACTTTTAAAAATACCAGAGATCGATTGAGTTTTACAAAACTAGTTGCGACATGATATGTTTATGGTGATATGATGTTTACGAATGCAAGAATGCACAAACACGGGCAAATGCAAAGATCACACATATGCATAAAACATAAGCTTAGGTTTAAAGGGCGAGTGTGGGTCCAAGGTCTACCCATCCCCAAGGATTTGCACTATGGGTTAATTTGTACCTGCCGGACGGGTTCTAACAGAGTTCCCAGAGTCAACAACCCATCTTTTAGATATTATCAACTTCCCAAATCACTTGGTAATCGATAATATTCTCAAGAGAGTCTCGTCCAAGTGTAGTATCGCGTATCAACTATTTCGGAAATACTTCCTTATAGTCATCACACTACGTCCTAATAAGGCCAAAGTGGGGGTAGAATGTATTCTAAAAGTCCACAGTGTCATGGGCTCCTTCATTGAACGTAGCATTGTTTTCACGAATACTCGATCAAAAATACTAAACTTTCAAGAGGGCCTACACTGAGCGGTGGTTTCTCAAGTTAGCTTGGTTGGGAATCAACTCCCTATAAGCATCCTTGAATATACCACCATCCTATCATAATTGCGCTCAAGTCCGGGTATAGGACCTTCTCACCACTCAAATCACCCAATACCCAACAATTAAACAAATATATTGACAAATATACATGTTAAGCAAATATTTACAAATATAGCATGCAATTAAACAAAATAGGCTAAACCCTCAAGTTAAGTATTATTTCCCCAGTGAAGTCGTCATTTCTGTTGCAGTGAGAATCGTGATACCAAGCTATTGGATTAACTTGAATCTTTAATTCTTAAATTCACAACCGGACTTTAATTTATCCAAAGAAAAGGTCTAAAGAAAGAAAGAACCTTTTGCACGATGTAACAACAACGCTAAGAGATTCGGGGATCGGGGGTTGGTTATGCATAGGGTAGGTATTTCACATCCTAAACATCTGTAGTACTCTACAGGAACCTTTTGTTTGTTTGCATGCTAAGTTTGGTAAATGTTTGCTAAGATTGGAATTGGGTAAAAGGTATAGGTTAAAACCTAATGATAGTTTCTAAGTTTGCTCGCAAAGACGTCACGTCCTCTGCCTACGTATCCTAACTAGAATAGAATCAGAGAAATCGTAGTTCACCTCACAAGGGATGAAGAACACTTGATTATGATCAAGGTTCAGAGGGGAACAAACATATCCATGCTTGTGTAGAGTTTAAGACAACTCTCTAAATCTATGTTGAACTCTCAAGAAAGGGAAGTAAGTAATCATATCCATGATTTTTACATAGAATTAACCAAACTCTATCCTAAAGTTCTACGTTGTAAGACCAAATGGTTTTATCCAGACCAAAAGGTGGGAGAAAGAGGGAAGGTTGCTCGTCAAGATATCGCATCTTGTGCCTACGTATTCTCATTGTCCAATGAGAAATCAGAGCGGTCGTAGTTTGGGCACGAACTACAGAATAAGGATCTATTGGTTCTTTCCAGACCAAAAGAGGGTGAAGGTTCTATCCAGACCTATGAGTTTAAATCCTATTGGTTCTATCCAGACCAAAAGGAGGGGAAAGTTCTATCCAGACCTATGAGGGTATCCTATTGATTCTATCCAGATAAAAAAGGGGAAGGTTCTATCCAGACCTATGATGTTTAAATCATATTGGTTCTATCCAGACCAAAAGGGGGAGAAGGTTCTATCCAGACCTATAAGTTTAATGAGCTATCTATGACCCAAGGGTCAATAGAGAGACTTTCCTTTGGAAGGGAAAAGATGACACAACTTGGATGAGAACTAAAGAGTTCCATCACTTGGGAAAAGTAAACTTAACAAAGCATAAACATTCACACATGATGAATATAAGGGATATGGTTATAACCAAGAATGATCAAGCATATTATAATAAGCAAGGATCTAAATCAGGATGAATGGTTACAACCAAAGCAAGCATTTAAGATATTACAATATTAATGATTTCAATCAAGATAGATGGTCACAACCAAAGCAAGTATCAAGATATTACAATATCAAGAAGGGTAAGTTCTTACAAGACTTAAGCATAAGGAAGTCACAACCACAAACATATCTTAACAAAGATGGGGATGTATCTTAACAAAAATGGTCGGGGATCTTAACAAAGATAAAGATGTATCTTGACAAAGAATGGTTTCTTAGAGCTTACAAGATGCCATATGTAATTACAATTATCAAGCGTAATCAAATAATGTCACAACAAATGTAAGTGAGAAGTTTAAAAACTTCACGGGGAAAACTTTCAAGTTTTAAGAGAAGATCAAACACAAATGCTTACAAGCAAGAGTTTTAGTCAAACTCAAGTACACAAGGATGCTAACAAGCCAAAATCATAACTTTAAAATAAAACTCAAAAGAGAATAAAATTAAAGTTTTGAAATGAATAAATGAGAGATAGGAAGGTGAAAACCCTAAAAACATTCATTGTAGCATGTGAAATGCAAGTAGAAAGTTCACATTTATGAGTTTTAGGTTTACCTCTTAAAGCAAGCTTAAGCAATAAGAAAACCAGAGATATTGAGAGCTCTTACGAGGTCTTCAAATGTTCCTAGGTTGATGAATAGATGCTCCAAACAACCTCCAAGCAAGCTAGTGGACGAAATGCCTTGTAAATGAAGGAAAAACTCTAAAATCCAAATGTTTTGAAGACCAACTCACTCAAACCTTGTTACATAAGTGTGGAAGTAATTTGGATAGCTTCAATACATCATATTTGATGTGTTTGAAGTGTTTCTTGAGTTGGAAAAAGTCTGGAAATGGTTTTTGAAGGTGTTTTGCAAAAATAGATTTTGAGGGATTTTGGAGACTTAGTGAGATTTTGCAAGAATTTGGTGATTTTGTAAGGGAGAGAGTTCTAGATGGTTTCTAGAATGGAGCTGGTGTGTTTGTTATGTAGGAAGTGAGTTCTATTTATATCCAAAGGCCTTGGATCAAGGTATGGGCAAAAGTGAAGCAAATTGCCAATTTTAACCTTCCATCATGAAAATCTTTGAGTTTTCCAATGAAATCTTCATACTTGTCTTTAAGCCACTCTACTAAGATATTCTCCATGCCCCATATATTGTTTTCATCATGCTTTATAGGTTAGGAGGTGACTTGTTGAAGTAAAGTTGATGATTTGACAAGGGTAGCCACCTTTTTTCTCTTTCTTCACTATTCACTTTTGCAACTTGCATTAAATAATGATTTCCTTTGATCTTTGTGTAATTTTCGTGGAAATTGATATTAAAAATGTTCATTATCAATGCAAATATCATAAATGAGGTTTAGTCTTTGATTAACATCGATTTGGAGAGGTTTTGGAATAAAAAAACTCATGCTAACCTAGTTTTGCGAATGTGAGTTTTTGCCAACTTGTGGATCTTAGTTCTCTCTAACCAGGAAGAGTTATGGAACCCACTTGTACTTTTTGAAAATCCCCAATTAGGTACTACAATATTTATGCTTGTTTTAGGAACTCATTTCCCTTGAAACTAGGTCAAAAACCCTTGTGTGGTTAAGGAGTTATGGCTTTGCCCTTTTCAAAACCTTAATTTCCCAACTTTTGCGATTACTCCCTAACCATTGATCCAATGGTCATGAAACTTCATGGGTAGGTGTAATATGTCATTAGGACCATTTTTTATTCCCATCTTGAGGTCAAATTCCTCATGAGTGAAGAGTTGACTTTTCGGTCAACCGAACGATCGATCGGTGGCTACCGAGTCGATTGTTGATGTTCCGGGTATTTTGAGGCCTTGAAACTTCTTGAGTATACTTTAATAAGCCATAGTAACTTCATGGACCATGATCCCACCATTGGAACACCTTTTAAATCAAAAGTCAAACTACAATTGACTTTTCCTGATGGAAAACCCTAATCGGGTATCCTGAACTGCACTGTTCTTAATTCCTGGGTGACAACCTCGAATTGGATTCATACTTGATCCAATGGAATACATTTGATCTTGTTTATAGTTGAATCAATCCAATACATTGATTGATCAAACCATTGAAGCCTCGATTTTTGACGGTACGGAACCCTGATTCATCTGCATCTTGACAAAGATAAACTTGAAATGGGTTAAGGTTAGTTAATCAAGTGAGTATGATCCTACAATGATGATGAGGATCTAAGGGGTCAAAATTTGGGGTGCAACACATGTCAGCAACACATATGCAAGTCAAAGATTCAACCTAAGACACATCAGCAAACATGACTAGACGCTGGAGCTAGGGCTTCGGTCGTCTTCTCCAACCACCCTCGCCGGAGTTGTTTGAAACTAACATCAAAACAACACAAAAAGGGCATCATCTCACTCATTTTTCAACCTAGGTTCCAAAAATGTCAACCATTTTCATTTAAAAAAATTTTAAAGCCATGAAATTAGGGCACAAAAAAAGATGCACAAACTAAAACTTCAAAGAATGAGAACATCACATACAACGTCATGGTTTATATCCACCCAGCAGCTCAAACATGTGAAAACCAAAGCCAACGGACGTATGACATGAGAGCAAAAAAGAAAAGAATGTTATCCTAAAAATGTGAATCTGCAGCTTCAAGTCTTGCCTTCAACTTCTACCAAGCTTCCTCTTTTGCTCCCTTATGCTTTGTGGATGATGATGGTGATGAGGAAGTAAAGATAACAACTCTACGTGAAGAGATTCGAAGAAGTTGTTTTTTTGAGAGAGATGAGAGTGTTTTAGGGTTTTCTTACTACTAAGAATTGTCTGCCCTCTCTTTTAGGGTTTTAAAGTTTATATATGAGGGTTTTGAGGGTTAAAACAGAAATGAAATGTGGTTAAAGCTTAGTAAATGGTTTTTGTGAAAAATTTGAAATGAAGAGTGAGTGAATGAGGTCGCTTGGGTTAGCTGCTCATGAGGGTGATTTTGCTGTCACTTTTGAATGGAAATAAAGTGGTCAGAATGTGGCATGAAGCAACATTTGGTGAGAACACTTTGTACCAATTTTTCCTCTTGTTACTTTAGGAAACTTTTGCTTAAAAATGGTATGTAATACATGTTTTGGTTTGGCACATTTGAGGAAATGTTTGTTGATGTTTTGGTAAGAAAAAGAGTGAACCATGTGCATGAATTTGAGGTGGGAAAGCTGATGCATGATCATGCCAAGAAATTTTCCAAGAAAACACATAAGGATGCATCTTCACATTCCCCACTTTAGATCATCATAAATCCATGATTGTGGCTTCAATTGATGAGGTTTTTGTTTCAATGAAAAGTAGGAAGTAAGATGATCACATTTGATTTTTAAAGCTATTTGAAATGAGGTCCATAAATTTGTGAAAGAAAGCTTAGAAAACATGTCCAAAAATTGAACAAACTTGCATGAGAAATTCTAAGTCATAAGACATATTTGACCACTTGGTGACATCTACTTTGAGACTTCATATCTTGAGCTTTAAGCACTCAAATGATGAGCTATTTGTATTCTTAGAAAGCTTGGAAAATGATCTACAACTTTGATATTTGATGGAATATGATAGGGAGCTAGGATCTTGATAAAAAGTGCCTTAGAAGATTAGTCCAAAATCTGCCTAGAAACTTGACAAATTTGACATCTTTGAAAAACTATTTTGGGGAGATCATAACTTGAGCTCTATACATCTAATGAAGATGATCTAGTACTAAAACTAAAGCTTAAAGGATTCTCTACAAATTTCATTTTGGAGGAAATTTCATTTGGAACTTGTATCACCATGAAAGATAGGCTTGAAAGTAGGTACTTCAAGCTGAATTTCTATACTTAAAAAAATTCTAAATGTTGAAATGTCAATACCTCCATTTTCTCAACTTCAACTCATCATATCTCCCAAACCATGAATCTTTTGGACATGCCACCTTCCACAAATTTGTATTTCATGATGTCCTCTTTAATTTGATAGCAAGTTTGCCTTCATTGGATCAAAAATGAGAAAGTTACGGATGTTGCAAAATGGCTTGAATTAGGGTTTTCTACACTTAGAAAATTTTCCATCAAAACCCTAATTTAGTCAAACTCTTGATTTTATGTTTCTCCTTAATTATTCTTGTTCCAAACACATGAAATCACTTGAAAACATCTATCATTCTCTTGATTGACCTTGAGATTCAAGATTTTGACATAATTGAGTCATTGTTGACTTTTGTTGACCATATGAAACCCTAGGACCATTCCACTGATTGAAGATCTTATGAGGGCTTGTGATGATCCATAATCCATGTAGAGGACCCTCAAGATGTGCATTGAGCTTTAGAATCATGTCTTGCCCAAAGAAATAACCACATATGCCTTTTGGACCAAAACCATAATCCAGTTGCCCACAAGATAGGAGAAGGAGAATTAATGCTTGTGTTCTTGATTCAAGTGGTTGAGTGACATGTCTTGATGATGATGGAGACCTTGTGGCTTGAGATTTCCATAAAGTTGAGCATGAACCCTTGAATGAGTTGTGAGGATGAAGCTCTTCTCTTGATTCTTAGATAAGATACCTAGATCTCCTGTCTAAGATCAATGCTATATGCAAATGCCAATGCAAAATGATATGAAACATAAGCCAAGATGTAAGAAAAAATGAAGGGAAAATTTTGGGGTGCTACACTCGGAACCTTCATCAGGTCCTTGAGAACTTCATCTAACGTCCTCGAGACCTTCATCAGGTCCTTGAGACATTCTTCTTATGTCCTCGGGGGACTCATCACCTGTCCTTGGGGCCTTCATCAGAAACGTCATAAATTCGAAGAAGTTCTGGCGTATTCACCGAAAACTTCACAGTTTCCCCAGGAACTTCATCAATCCACCAGAGAAACCATCAGAAAATGCAAGAAACTAGAGTAAAGTAGCCAAAAACTTACTTGGTACGATGGTTCCTAGGGGACGAGACGGCGGCGAACGAAGAACGAACGAAAGCAAAGAAGAGGAAACATGAAAAGAGAATAGGGAACGTCTTGAGCAGAGGAAGGGAAGCGTGCAAATTAAATAGACTCAACCTCTATTTATAAGCCTAGCACGGGACTCAAGGCGTCCCTAGGCACTTGAGTGCCCCTACTCCTAGCTGCCCTAGGCATTAATTGCCCTGACATGTGTCATCACCAGACAACTCACACACCCATTCGAATTCCTCTCCTGTCTAGAAACGTGCATGCTTGTTCCCTCTGACGTCTCTTACACGCGCGGGCTCGCAGTACCTCATCGATGACACGAAGAGTGGCTCGTGATAATAAAAAGCGAGCACGACTCCCCGAGAGCATCCACGATATGGAGGAGCTTCACATCTGACCGCATCCTCGATGTTGGGGCTGACGCTTAAGTCATTACTCCTCCACTTAGGAGCAATGACTTAGGGGGCTCCTATTCTGGACTGGGCTAAGACCTGCCCTACAATCGGGCAGGCCCAACCCAATACTACTTTGGGGACGCCCAACAATGCCCAATCCTCCTTCATGTCGGGCACGCTTAATTATGCAGTTGAGCAGACCACTACCTAGCACGGGAAGAGCTCACGCGTCTTCCCCACATTTTCCACATGCCCCCACGCAGGGACACGTCATCAGGAAACTAACCAATTCCAAAAGAACCAGTCAACCCACCTTCAGAAAATCACGGGGCAGTTGATCCAGGGTGAAGACCACGTGCTGGTCTTCCCTACATCATGTAAGCCCTGGTAGTTACTCGTATTGGGCCTTACAATCCGACCTAATGTAAAGTAATCGTTGGCCCTGAACCGAGGACACATTATAAATACCCTCTTTCACTAGAGGGTCAGGTATTCTAAACTCTACACCTATTTTCCCTGTACTTGCTTTCTCTAACTCTGTTACTCACTTAGGCATCGGAGTACCTTGCAGGTACACCCCCTCCCCCTCTCCAACACTGGTGAACAAAGGAGCTCACGACACGTGGCAGACTGCTGACCCCTTTCTGATCAGGTGAGATCAAGTAGTATTCCAATACCAATATCTGGTATTTGTATACTAGTTGAAAAATATGCAGATTTTTTACTCTTAAAAGAGTGGTATTCAAATAAAAATATATGGTATTTGAATACCTGTTTTCAAATTTTGAATTTTTGAACATTTTTAATATGGTATTTGATTATCAATTTATGGTATCAGAATACCAACCTGAAACTTTGCATTTTTTTCAAATTCAAAATGTTTCACAATCATTGCATTGCTTCATAGTTTCAAAAATCTAAATAGTAGCATTGCTTCATAATTTCAAATTTCATAAATCAATTATGCAATGTGTTATAAATTTTTCGAAGAGTGTGCATCTCTCCATGGTAATGTTTCATGAAGTATTATATAATATGTACTCTTCAAAATTTTAAATTTAGCTCTTTCCAAAAAAAACTAATATGCATACCAATTCAAACAAATTGTTCTGGCCTGGGCCCCGGCTTGACCGGGCAGGCCCAGCCCAATGATATTCTGTTAGGCCCAATCCATCTTGGGCTACATCCGTCGAGCACATGTTTTCCTCCGGGCAGACAATGGACCCTCCGCGGGCAGAACCTTCTCCCTTGTCGAGCAGAACAACGTGTCCTTCACACGTTCTCCACGTTTCCCCCTCCGCGGGGACACGTCACCAACCAACCACCCACCTACGAAAGAGCAGGTCAAACCCACTTTCTGGAGATCATGGGACAATTGAACTAGGGCGAAGACCACGTTCTGGTCTTTACTACGCCATGTAAGCCCTAGCAGTCATTTGGGTTGGGTCTGGCCATCCAGCCCAACTCAAATGACCGTTGACCCTGCGCTGGGGTCTCTCTATAAATACCCTCTTTCACAAGAGGGTCAGGTATTCTATTCTTACCCTTTTTCTGTATTTGCTGTCACTCTGTCCAAACCCTTACTTTGGCATCGGAGTGCCTTGCAGGTACACCCCCATCTCCTTTTACAACACCGGTGAACAGGCGGCAGATCAACGGCGTATGGCAACTCCTTTGTCCCCTTCTGATCAGGTCAGATCACAAATCATCAAGAGTTCATTCATTTTCAAAATATTGAAATTTTATGCATAACTTTCAAAATCATACAAAAGTTTCATAAACATATTATGATCACTTAACGCTTATGTATTATTGAATTGTAACATTGTAAGGGAAGATCAATCATTATCTTGTAATTCATTCAAGATTCAAATATTTAAGGTTAATCTAAAAGTGTGATGTAACTTAATCACTAAGTTTGTGGTGATAAATTGTTTGTTGTAAAAGGTTCTTTAGATTGGTGTAATTCAAAGTCTACCATAGTTTTTGGTGTTTATGTTAGAATATTGTAAAGAGATCTTTGTGTGAGACTTGTACAAATATATAATATAGTGGAAAATACTTCACGGTGTGAATGGACTAGATGTACCTTTAGTTGATAAGGGGAACTAGTTTAATTGCCTTGTGTTTTTTACTTTTATGCATTTTATTATCCTAAGAAAATACATTCAATATCTTGCTTTCGGTGAAATAACAAGATAAGATCCTAAGCGCAAAATCGAAAAAAATCAGACAACCTTAATTCACTTTCCCTTCTAGGTTGCATCTCGTAGTTACAAAAAATATCTCAAATGTTCAGTGTTATATGAATTATAAGACTGAACATAATGGTTAGGGCATGAAAATAGCAATTATCATTCTAATTTTCTTTTATGAGAGTATGTCCACGTCTTCATGTCATTATGTTAAAATAGAGCACTCCCAACAAATAGACTTTATTAGATATTCACTACGAAAGTGAGAGTAATGTAATCAAAACTACATATTGTGAGATAGAAAAATTATTTTAGTTACAAGAATTGATGTTCATATTTAATGATTTTTATCCGTAAGGACAAGAAAAGAATATGTTATACGGTATATAATTGTGAGAAGCATTTGTTCCAAGAATTTATAATTATTTTTATTCTCGTTATAAACAAACCAATAAAATTTTAAATTATTAAGCTAATCAACCTATCAATATAAGCACGCCAGCTTTCGCGGTTGCATAAAGTTTTTGGCATCATTGTCGAAGATTTTTATTAATATTGGTTCTTATTTCTTGTAACAATTAGATTGAATATTTTTTATTTTACTTTTTTTGATATATTTTTGTTATTCATATTTTCTATTTGCAGTACGAATACCTGAGATCGAGATATTTATATGTAAAAGAAAATGAGAACAATTGGAATTTTTTTTTTAAAAACAAAAATTGTATTGGTAAAAAAATACAGGTGTGCATGTTTCCCCGCCAAGGACAGGGAGACTCAA
This sequence comes from Lathyrus sativus, assembly GCA_963859935.3. Lineage (NCBI taxonomy): Eukaryota > Viridiplantae > Streptophyta > Magnoliopsida > Fabales > Fabaceae > Lathyrus > Lathyrus sativus. The sequence goes on along the minus strand of OZ012735.1, from coordinate 173,777,485 downwards.
AAGTCTTAGTAGGTCTATAGTAATTGTGGGTGGTTAGAGTTTGCCTACGACAACGAGAAGTCTTGTATGATGGTATTTTAAGGTAGTTTAGGATACCTGCTCATGTGAGGTGAAATTCTCTGATGATTGTCGATGATACTTGGTAACAAGCATGAGGTTATAGGAAGTCGTGTATTGAGACTATAATGAGCGTGGTGCTCTTTAGCGTATAAATAATGTGTGTTACTTAAAGTCTATCTCTTCTCCCCTTGAGATGAGATGTATTTAAAGAGGCCTCTAGGGCCTAGGCTTTTCTTAGAAAGGGTTACTGTCCATTTAATCAATAATGCACTGTTCGATCCCTATTTCCAAGGGAGCCGTGGGTCAGTTACTGACTTTGACTTTCTCTCTGCCCACGGAGAATCTTATCTCATGTTTCCCACGTAGGGGTGATGGGATTCCTCAGGGCGAGATGGAACCTCCCTTTGGGGGACATTCCATCGTCGCCTCATTTGAGGCGGTCTAAGGGTGGCGTCCTAGGTGATGCCTTTTACAAATATAACACTATAGAAATATTCAGTGGCAACAAAAAACCAATATTGAAGGATTACATATACCACAACAATACGAGATTACACTCGAGTATTACTCAGCTAACTATTGAGGTAAACATTTTTGAGCTCAAACATATTCTATTGTTCAAGCTTGGTACAACCTAACTAGTTTTTAAGTCTGTTAATAGATGATACTAACTTACATTTGTCTATTTTATTATAATTTTGTGATACCCTTTAAGGAGGCACATGACATAATGTTTATTAGATAATTATAAATAATTCTAACTATAATAGTATCTAAGATGAACAGCGTTCTAGGTTCTGGGCAAAAGCAACCCTTCTATTTCCTGCAACTTGTACGCTCCGTGTGGGAGATTTTGATATATGCGGTATGATCCTTCCAAGTTAGGTTGTAGCTTTCCCTACTATGTGGGGGAGAACTACTTCTTTCAAGAGAAGGTCACCCTCCTGCATCTCTTCTGATTTGAATTTGGAGTTATATCTCCTGACAGCCCTGTGCTTGGTGGAGAAATCTCGAATGTGTGCATCCTCCCTTCGTCGATCAAGTCCTCTATGAATTTTAAGCCTATCTCATTCATCTCTCTATAGAACTGAAACCGTCGCATGTGGGTGTTCAATATTTACAGGTAGCATGACATCTTCTCTGTAGACCATGGAAAATGGGGTTTTCTTGGTAGTGGTGTGTTAAGTGGTGTGGTATAACTATAATATTTCATAGAGTAGGTCCACCCACAAGTCTTTGGCATCGTCAAGTTTCTTCTTGAGTCCCTTAAGAGTTAATGTATTTTCCAACTTAGCTTGACCGTTAGATTGAGGGTGTACAATGGATACAAATTTCATTTGTACTCCTAAATCTCTACAGAAGCTAGTGACCATAGCACTAGAGAATTGGATGCCATTGTCGAAGACAATGGCCCAAGGGAGCCGATATATGCACATAATATTCTGCCAGTAGAAGCAACACACTCTTTTCACTAAAATCTTGGATACTGCTTCTATCCATTTGGAGAAGTAATCAACTCCCATTGTTAGTAACTTGAGTTGACCAGGTGCCAAGGGGAACGAGCTGAGAATGTCCATGTCCTATTAGTAGAAAGGATAGGGTGAAGTAATCATTTGAAGAAGTTCTTCTAGGGTGTGGTGAAGGTTAGCATGTCTCTGACATTGATTGCACCTCTTGACAAATTCGATGTTATCTTTCATCAGGGTAGGCCAATGGTACCCTCCCTTAATAGTTTGTGTGCGATACATGGATGTTACATGCGCCCTTGGGTGCCTTTACAAGAACCAAGACAGTTTCATGCTCGCCTAGACATCTTAACATGGGATAGACTCTCCCAATCTTATATAGTTTCCCAAATAGCAGGGTGTACATGGCAACCTATCTTCAGATCATTCTTGCTTCTCCCTCGTCTAGTGGTAGTTCTCTAGCCTCCAAATAGTGTAATATGTGCTACATCCAACTAGATTTTGGGATAACCTCCAACGAGTACACCTCCCCTACCTCTATGGCAAGTGAGGCGAAGGTTTCCTAGCTTGGCACTACCTAGAGACTTGGTTGGTGACTAGTTGAATATCAATTTTTACCTTCAATATGGAGGCTACCATTTCTAAGGCGAGGATCATTCCGACAATTAGAGCCTTGTACTCTGTCTGTTTATTGCTGGCGGTGACCTTGAATTTAAAGACTTGCTTGATAAGTGTATAGTCAGGTTCTTATAGGACAATTCCAGCGCCACTCACTTTTATGATGGAGGCGCCATCTAAGGATAGTGCCCACTATGTGGGCATCTCCTCGTCTAGAAACAACCTGAATTCTACCATAAAATGTGCCAGCGCTTGCGACTTAATTATTCCCATCGAAATATATTGAATGATGTATTCCAAAAGCTCAACTGCCCAAGATACCAACCTTTCTTCTAGATCAGTCTTCTTCAAGACTTGTCAAACATGATAGTTAGAGTTTTCAAGGATCTTGTGACCCAGTAAGTGTGGTATTAGTTTTCTTTCCACTATGACAACAAATAGCATCGTCTTCTCTATTTTATGATAGTGCACTTTGGCGCCTCTGAACACTTTGCTTATGAAATACACAGGTCTCCCCACCTTGTATATTTCTTAGATGAGGACTGAGCTCATCCCTTGATCCATGATCGAGAGGCAGGGAAACAACAATGACCCCTCTATCGGATGAGTCAGGAATATGGATGTGTGAGAAAGTTGTTGACTTTGGTGAAAGCTTCCTTGCACTCGGGAGTCCACTCAAATCTCTCCTTTTTTTAAGGCGGTGGAGAAGAGGAAGGCTTTGTCACATGTGTAGGAAAGGAAGAGAGATAAGGCGGCAAGGTGACTTATAAGATATTACACTTCATTTATATTAACGGGGATCCTCACCGTGATGAATGCTTGGCACCTTTCTTGGTTGGCCTTGAGGCCTTTTTGTGTCAGCATGAACCTCACAAATTTTCCCGCCTGTACCAAGAAAGAACACTTGGCAGGGTTTAGGCATATATCATACTTCTTGACAAACTACATGGTTGTACCCTAAGTAACTGTCTATGAAGCTCAAGACGTGGTAAAATGATGATCCATCAATCAAGAGATCGATGTGTGGTAGTGGGTATAAACCTTTGGGACATGTAGATTTTAGGTTGGTGAAATCTACGCACATGCTCCACCTCTTGTTAGCTTTCCATACTGGAACCACGTTAACGAGTCAGGTGGGGTACTTTGTTTCCATGATAAACTCGACTTCCCATAGATTTCCCGCTGCTTCATTAATGACGACCCTATTTTCCTGGCTAAAATTATGTTTCCTCTGTGCCATTAGTTTGGCAGAATGGTGGATGGAAAGGTGATGACTCACCACCTGATGTACCTATATTTGTAACCTGATGGGTGTGGGGACCTATTCAGACCTCCTTCAAATATTCAGTGGGACTGAGCATTTCTTCTTTCATACCTAATATGGGATCCCAATGCTCAAGGTCAGTATTTGAAAATTATGAAAGAGTGGCATCAACAAGGATGAGCTCTTCTTTGGATGTCTCTAGACTACTTTGATAGGATTTTTAAGCCGCTTGTTGGTCTCTCTGTATTTTTCAGACTCACCTACCCGGGAGCAGATATCTCAAGGTCAGGTACAGTTTAGATACAACCTCTCCCAAGGCATTGAGAGCCAGTTGCCCATAAAGATATTATAAGGTGATATGGTGTATATAATGAGGTAGCTGACATCAATTGTCTTGGCATCTTCCCCCTCTCCACACATGGTTTCCAAGGTTTTGTGGCCCATTATTTTCACTTATTCGCCTGATAACCCCGTCAAAGAACCACTAAATGTTTTTATGTCACTCATGTTGAGTTGCAGCTTTTAGAAGGTGTCATAGAATAGAACATCAACAGAGCTTTTAGGATCTACCTGAACGTGCTTGATGTCCAAGTTTCTCTATTTCACAGTGACGACCAGAGGGTCATCATCGTGAGGGTTGAGACCAAGGACATTCTCCTTGGAGAAAATGATATAAGCCATTGTTTTCCCTTGGAAATTTTTGGGGAAGCTAGATGATATTACATTTGTTGTAAACACATGCCTTGCGTGTTTCCTCCGGGAATATCTAGGGTGACCTCCACCGGGGAAACCTTCAATGATGGTTTTTGTGTTATATATTTTGGTTTTGTTGGCCATGTTCAGTGGGAAGATGGAAGGGTTTTAAGTAGGAGTGTGACCCAGGTTAGTTTTACTAGAGCCCCATGGTGAGTGGCAATGTACTAACCAAAAGTACAAGTGGGCATGTTCCCCCTTCAAGGGCAGGGAGACTCAAAGGCCTTAGTAGGTTTATAACATTGTAGGTGGTTAGGGAATTCCTATGAGAATGAAAATCCATGTACAAATGTTTTCTTAAGTAGTTTAGGAGACCTGCTCACGTGAGGCGAGATGATATGATGATGGCCAGTGATGCTTGGTAGTAAGCGTGAGGTTATACGGAGTCGTGTTTGAGACTGTAATGAGTATTGTGCTATTTAGGGTATAGATAATTTGAATTACTTAGATTATTTCCCTTCTCCCCATGAAAGGAGATGTATTTATAGAGGCCTCTAGTGCCTAAGGTTTTATTGGAAAGGGTCTCCGCCCATTCAATTAATGGTGGACAGTTGAATCCCTATTTCCAAGGAAGTTGTGGGTCAATTGTCGACTTTTACTTTCCCTATGACCAAGAAGATTCTTATCTCACATTTCCCCCATAGTGGCGATGGGATTCCCTAGGGCCAAACGATACCTCCCTTTGGGAGACATTCCATTGTTGCCTCATTTGACATGGTTTTAGGGCATCACCCTAGATAAGGTCTTTTATAAATATAACACTACAAAATATACAGTGACAACATCAAATTGATATTTGAAGGATTACATATACTCCAATGATACAGGATTACACTCAAGTAATACTCCTCTAACTATTGTGGTAAATAATTTTGAGCTCAAACCTATTCTATTGTTCATGTATGGTACAACCTAACCAGTTTTTAAGTTTGTTAATTGATGATATTTCATGTATGGTACAACCTAACCAGTTTTTAAGTTCGTTAATTGATGATATTAACTTGCACGATCTATTTTATTATAATTTTATGATACCTTTTAAAGTGCAGTGTTAAGTATGATGTCGTCAAACTACAACTATTTCCTTTTTCATTCAAGGATACAAACGTAACTTGGTTGCACTATTTAGCTACAACTTATATGAAAACATGAGAATAGTTGTCTAAAGCAGTTCTTGTCAAAAAAATCTTTGTGGAAAATAATGTAGTTAAGAAATCAATTTACAAACTTCGCTAAAAATATAGGAGGAGTCATTGTAAAAAGCTTGTGATAGATTCAAGGAGATTCCCAAGATATAATCCACTCATGCATTAAAAAAATGGATTATATTACACATTTTTTTATAATGGTCTCACATATGCTACAAGAATGATATTAGATGTCACCACAAGAGGAGCATTAATGAATAAAGCATAGAAGAGGATTATACTTTGATTAAGGATATTAAAGGGAATTGACAATTAAAATATGCATCAGAAAACAAAAATTTCTCTTCAATTGATCCTTACGAATGGACATGATCAATGATAAGATAATTACCTCTTGTGGCAATTTATCGTTGATGTAGAATCCAGAAAACGATCACGAGCGTTGAATGAACAACAACACCTCTACGCAGTCCACATGAATGAAGTTCCCTTAATCTTCTTGCTAGTTATTCTGAATAAATATCTTTGAGAGAGAGAGAGAGAGAGAGAGAGAGAGAGAGAGAGAGAATCTTCTTGCTAGTTGTTCTGAATAAATATCTTTGAGAGAGAGAGAGAGAGATTCGTTTCACAAACAAAAATTGATTAAATGTGAATACTTTAACATAGTGGTTCTATTTATAGAACCACTTGTGTGGGCTGCAAGTTGAACAAGCCCTCTTAAACCTATGTAAAAGTTCTGGTTGTTAGAAGAATTGTGGGCTGATCCAATATGAAGACTCAAGTTGAAGTTGAAGGTTGTGCGGGCTAATCCCGTAAAAGCTAAATCTCTGGTGAAAGATTTCTATCCCTTATCTCCTTTATTTGTAGTATTTTATTTTCTTTATGCTGCATTTCTCTTTTCTTTCCATTATTTCATTGTTATTCCTCTTCTTCTTTTTTTATAACAACATTAATGTTTTAAAAGTCAAAGGTTTTATAATTCATTTTTGAATTTCAAATATCAAAATTCAACCCCGTCTTGTTTTTGGAGTTACCTGGTCAACAAGTAGCATCGGAGCCTAACTCCTATCATAAGACTAATTGTATTAAGAGGTAGTATGATGACTTCAAATACTTCTTTTAACAAGAGGCTTTTAACGAACACACCTCCACCATTTTATGGTTAAAGGTTAATTATATGGAAAGCAAGAATAATTTTTTTGTGTGAATATATTGGTATTGATTTGTGGGTGTTTATTTTAGAAGGTCATTTTCTCCAACTCATTTTGTTAATAATGAAGTAGTCAGAAAATTGGACAATCTGTGGACCGTAAAGAAAAGATAAAATTGTAACAAGGGTTTAAAGCTAACTACTTTATGATAAGGGCGTAAGCACTAGAGAGTAAAACTATGTTTATAATTGTAGTACTGCCATAGAAGTGTGGGACACTCTTAAAATGATATATGAAGGATTTACCGAGAGAAAGAAAGAAAGGATGAACAAACTTGTCCATGAAGTGGAGACATCAAGTGACAATGAAGAAAATATTCAAATATTAAAACACTTGAAAATAATTTAAAAAATGCCGCATCTAACAAATGTCTAAGATTCAATAAGTGGTATTAGAAATATGATTCAACACTTGACTTTGAAGATAAAAAATATGTTGATGATCTACATGAAAAATAAAATAAGAAAGAGATCATCAAGAACTTAAAAAATTAATCCAGTTTCTCAAAGAAGAAAATTGAAATGCAAATGAATAATCGTCTAAAGAATATTTTGAAGAATCATCATTCGAAGAATTGTATGACGAATGTTCATTAGAATCCAGAGAATCATCTCGAGAATCATCATCATCATAAGGATCATATGAAGAATTTGTACCATCATATGAAGAACTTGTAACATCATATGAAAAATATGTGGCAACATATGAAGATTCTTCCTTATATGAATCATCAAAAGAATTATCGAAAGGATAGAACTATCATGTGAAGGATCATCAAAATATCATTCGAAGATTCAAATGAAGTATATTATAAAGAATCAAATGAAAATGTAAAATTTTTCTTTAAGACTAATTATGAAGATGACGATGAGGTATCTACTCTATCTTACAAGCAAATGTTTAATTTATATGTTAAACTTAGTGATGGTGAGATTAGTATAATGTTAAAGCCATTGAAAGTGAAAACTGTTAGATTAGTGATAAAACAAACACACTTAGAAAAAAGGATTTAAAATCAAATAGTTGTAAAATATGTGATTTGTTAATAAATGAAATTGAAAACTTGCATGAAATTTTGAGTAAATTTACTAAAGGAAAATATAATCTTGATATGATCTTATCATCAAATCAAATAGCTTTGTATAACTAAGTCGGTTTAGGTTATCAACCAAATAATAATAATAAATCCTTTATAAGTATATGTTATACGAAGAAGAAAATAAATCACTCTATTTATAAATGTAATTATTATTATTATAAGATTGGTCATATTATTTTAGTCTAATCTAAGATGTCCTAGAGGATGCATCTCCAATTACACAAGACATATTAAATACACTAATGACAAAAGATTTAAAAAGAATTTGGGCATCAAAAGTAAAACACTTGATTTGTTTTTTAAAAAAGGATTACTTTGTAGTATCGGTAACTTAGTCTCATATCAAAAGAAGTTTTACAAAGCAAATATCCAAAGTTACCCATATGAGACTCATTAATGAAGAAATGGATCAAAGTCCAAGAGAGGAGGTTCCAAAAGCAAATATGAAGCCTAAAGACATTTCATGCATAAAGGAAGCAAGAAGCTGATATTACTTCACCTCTTAATTAATTAAACCTTACATTCAATTGATTATTTATTTCTCAAATATGGCACCATTTAATTGATTAAGCTGTTTTTAACAACTTTTTCAAATCAACGATTTTTTTTTCAATTGGCATTAATTAGCCGTGAAATAATTTGTCCAAATCAAATTCAAAACATTCTCAAATAGGCTATAAGATTAGATAATGGCTACATTATAGAGGTTTAATAACAAAATATGGAAGTTGTTGATTTGAGATTCCTCAAAACACATCACAGAAGAACTATTTACTTCAATTATTTTAAGCACTTAATAAAACACCAAAACTCTTCATTATCTATTCAAGCAAGTTGCCTTATGATGACGATGATGATAGCGACAATGAGTATTTGTCTTTCTCAAATTTCCCCTCTTTTTTATGCTTCATCCTTCTATATTTATCTCTTTATTTTGATCAAATCTTTTTCCATTTTAATTATATGTTATTTTCTTTCAAGTTTATGATATATGTGATATATGTGATGTTTTTCTTCCCATCTTTTTATAATTTCAAAGGGGAAGAAGTATACTATCACGAAGATTATAGTATTTTTCTATCTTTTTGTTATACTAATATGAACATTTTCGAATTTAAAGAATTTATAAATTATTTTTGAATTTTAAATATTACAATTCACCCTTTTTGTGTTTGGAATCACTTGGTCAACGCACATTCTTTCGAAAACAAATTAGATTTTTTTTTTGGTACCTAAATATTTTTGGGTCTTTTACTATTATAAGATATAAGCTAGCTCATGTAATTTGAATTGAATCTTTTAAACCACTTTAAATCACACATTTGACTGTAACAATGAGGTTCAAGGTACCCAATTCTACACAATAATTGCATTTATAAATAGTGTGATTTGTTTTCTTTTTAGAAAGACTTATACTCATCAAATACATAGTGTTTTTATTCGATTAATAACCTAAATTTTCTTTATTATACAAAGTTATTTGTTAAGATAAAATCATATCAAAGTTATCTTTGCCCTTAATTAACTTACTTAACATTTCATGCAAATCATTAGTTTCAGTTCTTAATGAATTAGATTTTGTCATTTAACAGAATTCCTAATATATTTTTTTAAGTATATTCAATTTGTCTATGATTCTTTCATTAACATCTTCTAGAGGTTCACACGGTTCTTATAAGTCACAATGAATGTTCTACCTTATAAGTCATAATGAATGTTCTACCCAATCATTTTCTTTACACATTTTTGTACTTAAATCATACATTATTTATAAAAAAGAGTGGTTACCTAATCATACAAGTAGTTTTAAAACTAACATTTACCTCTTCATGTGATTCGTCAGATGATGTTTTGAATGATGCTTTAGATGATGTTTTAGATGATTCTTTAGATGCATATGAATTTTTCTCTTTGATATTTTCCTCAAATTGAAGTAAATATATTAACTCTTTTAGTTTCTTGGTGATCTTTAGCTTATTTGGCTTATCTAGTAAATCGTCAACAATATTTGTTTCGCAAGATTCTTGTACTAGATCAGGTTTTCAATACTACCTCTTGAATTTTAGGTACTCATTAGAAATACAATTTTTTAAATCATTGCCAAGAGTTTTATTACCATAGAATCATCCTTGAATGTTTTCTTCGTTTTCATTTGGTGTCTTATACTCTTGGTCTAGAGTGTTCATCATTTTCCTTTCGTAAAAACTTCATAGATCTTTTTAAGGATGACCCACAAATCTTTAGCAATACTACAATAAAATGCATAATTATACTCTCTAGCACTTACTGCACATACCATCAAGTACTTTTCTCTAAAATTTTGTTGAATTTTTTCTTTTTCTTCTATGGTCCACAAATTACTAGATTTGTTTACTACTTTATTATTAATGAAATGAGTATGAAAAAGTAGACCATCTTAAATATAATCCCACAAATCAAAATCAATAGCATCTAAAAAAGTTTTCATTTTTATTTACACATGACAAAATCTTCACCGATAAACAGTGGGGGTTTGTTCATAAAAATCTCCGGTTAAAAGAAGTATTTGAAGTCATCATACTCTCTCTTGAGACAATTAGTCTTATAATAAGAGTTATTCTTTGATACCACTTATTGACCGTGTGATTCCAAACACAAGAGTGGGAAAGGGGTGAATTATAATATTCAAATTTCTAAATAATCGGTTTATAAAACACTTTGATTTTAAAATTATTTATGTTAGAAGATGGAAATAAACAAAGGTGAAATAGTGGAATAATAGAAAAGAGAAGAGATAGAGAAATACACAGGCAAAAAGATAAATTACAAAAAGTAAAAGAGATAAGGAATATATAGATCACATAAAAAATTTATCCTAATTCGTCCTAAACCACTCGGCTTACTCCAGTCCACAAGAGTTTCACCTTGAGATTTTGACTAAAAAACTTTAGCATTTACACAATATGAACCCAAAAAACCTTACAAACCAAATTGAGGTTTTGAACGGGATTAACCTAAAATCCGTCCACAAACAACCTTAATTTTTACGCATGCTCAACTCAATAACCTTAAATAATAAAAGCTTTTATACAAGCTTAACTCAATAGCACTCACTCAAGCTTTTCACAAATTTAGCTTACAACCTTCATATCTATTACAAAGAGATCAAAAGAGAATAACACTCTCAAAAAAATTAGAGTATAACACCAGTACAACACAACTCTCAGATGAAACTTTTTACTATCTTGACACTAAGGTAATTCTACTGAAAAATAGTTTTTATAAAAGAATGAGATAAATAAAGATAGAAGAAATTTTCCATTTAGGACACTGATATATTTCGGAATAGGGAGAATCCTTCTTTATATTGGAAAAAATCTGACTCAAAAAAGGCAACAATCTATGGGCTTTTCACACTTTTAATCAATTAAAAACATGTACTAATTGATTAACTTAACCCAAAAGGGAAACTTTAAATTTTGACGTCACTTAATCGATTAAAATCCTTCTTAATCGATTAGGAGGCATTTCACTTTGGATTTTGATTTTTCTTGGTGGAGCCTAATATGTTGATGGTAGTTATGGCAGCTTGAGCTATAACTTGAATCGTAACGATGGGTTTTTAGCTGCCTGAGTACTTTTTCTTGCCTTTAACTTTTGATTTGTTGTTTATGTTGGTTTTGGCGTTTATTTTCTATTGAAGTTTTTTTTTTTGTTTTTTTTTGTTTCGCTAGTAGTCCTCTTGATTTTTCTTGTGTTTTGAGATTATTTTTATTTTAGCAATTTTCACCTTTTCTTTATTAATTTTTCCGATTCAAAAACATTTTAGCTTCAAAAAATGATTTTCAAAATATACTTTTTTGCCTTCGTAATTAATCAATCAAAATTCTTAGTCTTTTAGACACTTTTCCAGATTAATTTTGAAAATTATTTTTTGAAGCTAAAATGTTTTTATAACTAACTAGCTAAAATGGTTTATACTTTGATATGTTAATGTAAAAGTGAGTTGGAAGTTAAACTTGTGTAAAATATCATGTCTGGTTTTCAAAAATCACTTTTATTTCTTCCAAAATATAATTTATATGCGCGTTTAATGGAAATAATATCCTACCAATTTATTTTTCAATAATATAAGTGATATATAGTCTAGTGATATCTGGTAAAGACATTGATTAAAAAAATGTTAATTCTATAGAATAGCCACAAAGTAAATCGACTACATACTTTTATTTTACAAACTTCACGATATAATTTTTTTTTACATTCTGCCCAATTTGCACTAGCCTAACCATTTGTCTATATTATTTAGGAAAATATTAATTCCACTCCTATGAGGTGGAAAAAACCTATTAAAATCTAAAATTATTCCTCAGATTTTAGAAATGTATTTTCACACGCACTATTTGCTTCACTGAATGAAGCATCAAATGAGTGTCATCCCATTTTATGACAAAATTTTATTTTGAAGATGCATCTTCGCGCATATCTATTTAAATTATTGATTATTGAGTATGCCAGTGGAGTTTCTGGAAATACATATCCTGTAGTTTTCAAGCGGGAACTTGAAAATATGTCACCTTTGCATGTCGTCATTTCTGTAAATTCATCTCTAAAAATATCAAATGTTATTTTAATATAACAGCCATCTGCATGGTCGTACCTCTTACCCATTTTTGTTTAAAACTCTTTCCAAAAACCCTTATATCCCCAATCAATATTTTCACTCCAAACCTTCATTCTTGTGTTTCATCACATCAAAATAAGCAAAATAAGTTAGAATTAAAGGTAAAGATCATTTATTTCAAGCCTCATTACTCACATTAATTTTTTTTTTTATTGCTGGAAAAATTTACGTTTAATCCGGAAATGCATTTTCGGATTTTGTATGTATTTATTCGGAAATACATTTTTAGAGTATGTCTGTTTTCATTTGCTCCTAATATATTTTCAATTTAATATGTTTTTTTTTAACATTTCATGTTATTGTTTTCCTTAGATATGATGCACCTTAGTGTTTCCCCCAAACCTATTGTGTCTCCGGATGCCAAACGTGTTATTGTTAAGTAAGTAGATGTTGGTAATAAATTTACAAATGGATAAGACTTTGAATTTCATGATCAAAAGCTTCACTGGATTCGAAATAAGTAGGTAGGGTTTGGTGTTGTAATCAGAAGGTCCAATAATGGTTCGGATAAAAGAGGTGCATTTGTAACAACGACATGTGAAACAAATGGGAAGTATGGAACTCCTCTCTAGAATTTTAAATAAGATGACACTGTTTCAAGAAAATGTGTGTGTCCCTTTAAGTTGCACGATTATCTTTTTTGAAATAAAAAATGGATATTTAATGTGATATGAAGTCCACATAACCATAACATATGTGAAAAGTTAGCCGGTCATCCAATTGTATGTTGCCTCATGTCAGAAGAGAAGGAATGCATTTCAGACACAACATTCAATATGGTGCAACCGTAAAACATACCTGCAACTTTGAAACGTAAAAGACCTAGAAATATCGCAATTATAAATCAAGTATACAATATTCAACACTAAAATAACAAGGCGTCGAGGAGGGATATAAGTGAAATACAACAACTCTTGAAACTTTTGGATGACAACAATTATGTATCTAGGTACCGAATGTGAGAGGATAAAATAACCATTAAAGATATATTTTGGACTTATCCTGATTCCACCAAGTTGTTCAACAAGTTTCCTATTGTGTTCATCATTGATTCAACGTATAAAACCAATAAGTACATGCTTCTGATATTGGAAATTGTTGGTGTTACCTCTACTGAGAAGACTTCTTCTGTTGGATTTACATTTTTAGATAATGAAAAAGAGGAGAATGTTACTTGGGCATTATAGGTGTCTCTGAAAATGTTGAAGGACAAAGAAGACATGCCAAAAGTTATTGTCACTGACCACGATACTGCTTTGATGAATCACATAACAAATAATTTAAGAAGTCAGGTTAAACCCACGGTAGGAACGAAACAGATAAAGGCCGAAGACAGAAAATGGTTAAGGCGGGCGTGATAGTGGAAAGAATAATGGATGCATGGAATGTTATAATAAGTTCTTCTACAAAAGAGTTATATCTCGATGTTGTTATACATTTTAGGAAGGTGTGTGAGAAATATCCAGATTTGTTGTAATATGTTGAAAGTAAAATTTTGGACCTGGTGGAGGAGAAGCTTGTCCGTTCTTGGACCGATCAGGTTAGGCACCCTAGAAATACAACAAAAACCGAGTTGATTTTGCCCATGCTACATGAAAATATGGCGTGCAGATACAAAAGTTGAGACAAATTTCACAACACCAGGATCAACAACAGCTTGATCATACACACAATGATGCAAGAATTTAAATGACAGAAAAATAAAATCAGCACCAGAATTTTTCACCCAGTTTAGTGCAACTCACCTAACTCTGGGGGCTACCAAGCCAGGAAGGAAATCCACTCACTAATAGTATTAGTTCAAAGTTAAACTCCCCCATTTACAACTTATCACCTAATCACTACCCATGCAACTTCTACCTAGAAATCGCCATCTAGACATGAGAATCTCCTCTCACTTTCTAATCACCTTAGTGATATCAAACAGTCCCAATCCCAGTGACTGTATAAACAACAACAAATAATAGAAGTAGCACACTTCCAAGACAATACTTGATCTTACTTAAAAGCTTCAATCAAGAACAATACACTCTTTCTTAAAAGCTTTAGAGTGGAAAATGAACACTCAGTAAACCTCAATGCATTAGAAGATACATGAGTGACATACAATTAACAAACAGAAAACCCTAAAGACCAACCAAAACAATGCTTAATCCTTATTACACAAAATTCTCACGAGATTCTCTCTTACTCCAATAGGGTTTTTCTTCAATTTAAATAGCCTTCAGACCTACTAGACTTGGGCTTCTCGAGGCGCACAAATAACAACAATCAGTATAAACTGAGAGCAAATCATCATGCATAATAATATGAGAAAAATACAAACTTTCCTAAAAAGGCTCAAGGACCCTTTTTATGAAAAGTAACAGAATCTGTAATAACAGAAAACCCCAAAATATACTCCCATAAAAGTCACCCACGTGTGCATCAGAAACACTCAAAATTCACACTAAAATTACCAAAATAGTTATGACCTAACTATCTCGTATAACATGTCTTGGAACATGCCACAATATCATGTAGAACATGATGTCTGACTGACAATGGCAGAACATCTAGTTCAACATCTTGCAAACAACATGTTGTTTTACCAAAATGCAGTCAGTCCAAAAACTACGGGACTTACACTACACTAAAGAATTGGTTGGAAAATAGTAAGGGTGATTTGTATGATTGGGACTCTGTGAACTAAATGATCAAAAATCAGCATAATGAGATACATACATCATTTGGTCTTAGCATCACAATTTAGAACACAGATTCAAAGACAACAATCTTTATTCTCGGTTTGTCAGCAACATATCTCGAGCATGATTGAATTATATTTTTCAAGAAGGCAAACGAGCTGATAATGTAGGTTTCGATAGCTCAAAGTGTGGTTGCACACTTATGAAAACCTATGGTCTCTGATGTGCTTGTCTTATATCTAAGAAGGTAAAACTTGATAGCCCGATACAAATGGATGAAGTTTTCACTCACTATAAAAGGTTCAGGTTTGATGATGACAGTGTCATGAAAGACGGTAAATCAAATATCTCTATCTACACGAAATGAGAAGTGATACAAAAGAGATTTTTGAAAGTCGATGACAATATGTGTAACGCCCCTGACCTCTTTCAAGATTACCAACTGATCCTATAAACCATCACGGGTCTTTTCAGCATGCTTTGTCCTCACTCACACGCTCTCCGGGAAACTTCCCAGAAGGTCACACATCCCAAAATTGCTCCAAGTCAAGCACGCTTAACTATGAAGTTCTTATAGAACGGGATACCAAAAAGAAGATGCATCTTGTTGGTATAGGTAATATCAATTCATCTTTATAAGCCTTCCTTCAACCATGCAGTCCCATACCTACACAACCTTAGGATCTCTCTCATTTCGATGTGAATTCAGGTTTTCCCTAGAAGCTGCTAGGAGTGTCTCATTGTCATGCCTCGTGCACCAATAACCACTCCCTCGCCCTCGAGTGTTACATGTAACCACTCTCTGCCCTCTTCAGCCTAGAGTGTTACATGTCCACCAACTTCTACTTAGTTCGTCCTCGAATTACATCATATCGAGAAAGGTATGCTCTGATACCATTTGTAACGCCCCTGATCGGTTTCAAGATTACCGACTGACCCATCAAACCAACACGGGTCTTTTCAGCATGCTTTGTCCTCACTCACACGTTTTCTGGGAAAATTCCCAGAAGGTCACCCATCCTAAAATTGCTCCAAGTCAAGCATGTTTAACTATAAAGTTCTTATGGAATGGGCTACCAAAAACAAGATTTCATGTAACACCCGAGGCCGAAGAGGGAGGAGAGTGGTTATATGTCACACCCAAGGGCGAGGGAATGGTTGTCGGTGCATAAGGCATGACAATAAGACACTCCTAGCAGCTTCTAGTGAAAAACCAAATTCACATCGGAATAGAGGGATCCTGAGGTTGTGTAGGGATGAGACTGCATGGTTGAAGGAAGACTTATAAGGATTAATTGGTACTACCTATACCAACAAGATTCATCTTCTTTTCGGTAGCCTCCATATGAACTCCACAGTTAAGCGTGCTTGACTTGGAGCAATTTTGGGATGGGTGACCTTCTGGGAAGTTTCTAGAAAAGTGTGTAAGTGAGGATAAATCATACTAAAAAGTCCCGTGTTGGTTTGTGGGATCAGCCGATAATCCTTAAAGCAGACCGATGCATTATAAATGGTATCAGAGCCAGACATCTCCCAATACGATGTAGTTCAGGGACGAACCAAACGGAAGTTGGTAGGCATGTAACACCCGAGGTTGGAGAGGGATGAGAGTGGTTACATGTCACACCCAAGGGCAATGGAGTGGTTGTCGATGCATGAGGCATGACAATGAGACACTCATAGTAATAGCAGCTTCTAGAAAAAAAAACGAATTCACATCAGAATGAGAGAGATCTTGAGGCTGTGCTGGGATGAGACTACATGGTTGAAGGAAGGCTTATAAGGATTAATCGGTACTACCTATTATAAGGATTAATTGGTACTACCTATACCAACAAGATGCATCTTCTTTTCGGTAGCCCGTTCCATAAGAACTCCATAGTTAAACGTGTTTGACTTGGAGCAATTTTGGGGTGGGTGACCTATTGGGAAGTTTCTCAAAAAGTGTGTGCGTGAAGACAAAGTATGCTGAAAAGACCCGTGTTGGTTTGTGGGACCAGTTGGTAATCCTAAAAGCAGATCGGGGCGTTATAATATGAAACTCTGCATCCAAGAGAAATTAAGGAAGATTGCTTATCCAAAAACCACAAACTTGAAACCACCCACTCAATCGGTAAAACCAAAAGGTGCTCCTAAGAAGGTCAAACCTACACCGAGTGATAATTCAACGATGCGGTCTCCTTCATATTTTGAGCATGTTGACAAACTTTATCCGGATTCTCCAACTCCAAAATCCCAAAATAGTATTTTCAAAGGAGCTCACATTAGGAAACCATCTCCTTCATCATCTTTAGTTAAAATATAATTCATTTAAGATATACCAGTGTTTATGAACAAATACATTGAATGGATCGTCAATGTTCAAGGTGACGGTAACTGCGGTTTTTGAGCTGTTTTTGCTTTGCTCAATAAAGAAGAAGAGGATCATACACTTTTCTTCCATCAACTTATCCAAAAGTTGAAGGCCCATAAAGAATTATGCATACGGCTATACAGGAAACAAAAGAAAATTTTGATGCAATTTATGAATCTCTTGTTCATTGCATTAGTGGATCGGCACCGGAGGTTAAATGGACGTGCTTCTCTGAAATTGGTCATCTCATAGAAAGTGTGTATGACTGAGTGTATTGATATTACAAGATACATTTTCTCGAAAAGAATTTTTCCACTATGCATTGTCCCACCTCAAAATCCAAATGACCATATTATGTGTGCTGGGTGGATTTCAAATCCATGACACTTTGTTCAAGTTTATTTGAAACTGAGATGCCATATACCACTTACATTACCGGAGTGGACAACTCATTCAACAAAAAAAGTCGAGACTTGGTTGGACCATTTTATGGAAAGGATGCAAGAGTTCACTAAATTGAGGAAGATTGAAAGAGAATCAAATACAAAATTCAAAAGGGGTACCAACCATAGATATAGATTTAGCCGATGAAGAACGTTTCAGTTCATTTTTGTTTTTTCATCAATGTATTGTATGTAATCTTGTATCAATATTAATGATGTATAATATATACATTTTCAAATATTTAATACATTTTGAAGTTTGCCAAAAAAATTATGCATTTAATACATGTTTTGTTTTTGTTTGGAACATAACTTCATTATATTTAGAGTGGTTATGGAAATACATATATGGAATAATATAATAGGGTGGTAGATGCACTTCTTGAACATCCCCGAGTAAAAGATAGAATTTCAAAGGTCCATATTTGTCTACAACTACTCTAAGTATGAGCTCTTATCTCATGTTTTATACAAAAATATATTACACCAAAATGAACATCAATTGGCATGTCACATATGTCTACTTCAACGATACAAACCCTCAATTGAATTTAAGTTAAATGAGGACACCCCTCTTAAAATTTTCTATCATACTCTGAGAATAAAAAAATTATGAAGCTCGAGTACCATTCATCGACAATTGACAAAGAATGGAAGATTGAGTTCAGCAACCTTGGGTTGAAGACAGGTGCAGATTTAATGGCTATGTGGAATAATTTTTTTTCGTTTAGAAACAAAATTTCTGATTGAGATGAATGCATAAATTTTGAGATTGGCCAAAGGTATTATGAAAATGTTGAAACGTCCACCTAGATATTGAAATATAATAATTGATTTATGTTAACATCACCTGTGTAATACTGATTTTATGTTATCAATGTTATTTTTTGGTCAAACTACATCTTTTTAATTCTAGGAGTATTATTGTATTTTTATAAAGGTGTGATAGTAATCTATAAGATGCATTAATTATATCTCATTATTTAACATGTAGACGAGTGTTTACATGACTAGGATGTGTGTTGGACCATCCAAGCATCGGAGAGGATTCAAGTCCATACACAACATGTACCTTATTTCATGAATAACACATAAAGTGTAATGAGTAATGCCCCTCAATTTTTGCTGCCAAATAAACCTCCCCAACCCTAACTTCCCGCAAGCCTAACACTTTGTCCATATTCATTTTTTATGTTACCTCCCCAACCCCAACTTCCTTCACCCCCGCGACTTTGTTCATTTCCATTATCTTTTTCACTTTTGTTGTTTTTTTTACTTTCTTCATCTATTTCACTTCCACTGTCTTTTCCACCTCCATCTTTTATACCTTCTTCTTACACTTCTTTGCTCTTTTTCACCTTTTTTTTCTCTGTTTCATCACCATTTCTTGTTCTTTCCATGACTCTTCAACCTTCTCAATCAACTATTCCAATTTTTATTTTAGGTTATTCTATTGCACCAACTACAAATTAACAAAATTTTTTTTATTAAATATAATAAAATAATAAGATAGTACCGCTTACAAATGATATATATACTTTAGTTGTTATTTTTAAATGACTCAATTGTAATAAAAATGATAAAAATTTGTAAACAAAGAAAGTAAAAGAAAAAAAAAAGTTTAGTTGTAGTAATTGAGGAACTAAAATATTGTAGTTAAACATGAACTCGAACCGTCAGAAGCTATTTATAAATCATCATACAAGATATATAAGAGAATGTATGAAAGAGTTTGATTTGATAATACATATTGTACAATAAATAAAAATTTATATCATTTGGCTAATTGTGAGAATAATTAGTCATCCATCTATTTAGTCATTCAAGTATTAAATTGGAAGATGCTTCTTAAATAGGGTAAGAAAGTTTTTCACATAATGACATTTAAAATGTGATAAAGATGTTTGATAATTTCTTTAATCTAAAATATAAATCTAATTATTTAATTATTTAATAAATTTAAAAAGATGAAGTGACTATAATAAAAAGATGGAAAGGAGTATATAATAAAAATGATTGTTGAAGGATACAAAGATTTAACTCTGAACAAAAGATAAAAATATTGAGGTTCAAGATACAATGATGAAGTTTTAAACCTAAAGGATAAATAATTTGATCTCATTCATTGTTTCTAAAAACTTTTCTTTCTTTTTTCTTAAAAAGATTTCATTTAGAAATTTGATGATGTTTTGTATAAGTGCACATAGCAAGAGTTATTAGTATCTTGCAAGAGTTATTGTACAAAACCTTGTTATAATTAAAGTTGTACTATCAACTTTAATGACATTAAAGTTATATTATTTTATCTCTCTTTTTTATTATAAATTGTTTTAAAAAAATATTTTGTATTAAGGAATTATTAATATTTTTTTATTATATTCTTAAATATTTGTTATTCTCTCTCCTTTTTATGTAAATTTATCTTTTCAATATCATTAATGCAGAGTAATCTTATAAATTTTTTTCTAATTTCTTATTTTTATACCATAATAGTTACATTTCTTATGTGAAAAGTAAAAAATGAGTTATAATAAAAAAAACCAAGGGAGTAATTAAATTATATCATTAAAATTAAAATTAGAATGAATAAATAAATGATGTGCTAATAAAATAAAAATACACTTATTTTAAAGTAAATTTGTTTTACAAAAGAAACACTTCTCTCTTCTAAGAGATACTTATATTATACTAGTATTCTCTCTTGTGTTAAATTATCCATTTTTCTCCATTCTTATGGAAAATATATATTACATTCTCCTTTCGATAGATACTTATATTATACTATCCTTCACTCTTGTATTAAAATACACATATTTCCACTCTAATATAAAACATGTTACATTTTTTAGGTTTAGCCGTCTAATTGCTAAAATTTTATCTAATTTTTAAAGATGAATAAATAAGATATCACACTATTGAACTCACACTCATACAATCACATACCTCTTAAATGTGAATAAATTATATGTTCATATTCATTCTTTGATTTAATATATTAAATTTTTTTCACTCTCTTTTCTTAAAAGATAAATAAATTACATTATTCATTCTTTTTGAATTAATTAATATATATTTGTATCTTTCTTCTATAAGCTACTCTTCAATAATTCGGTAAATATTTTAGTAAGTTTAATATATTAAAATTTTTATTAAAAAAAAAACCTTCTAAAACTACAAGAGTCATGGCCTGCGTGATTTTTTGAGTGCGATGTTTTTTTAATATGTGAATTAAAACAGAGTACAAAGATACTATAATCTGAATACACAAGTGAAAATTATCCCAAGTTATAAAAAAAAAATTAAGGAGACAAACAACAATAAAATTGACATTCCAATGGAAGAACTTATATCCATGAGATAAATTAATCAATCCAAGAGAAAATTTAATCTTTTTATAAGCAAAATGGATTATAAAATCGGTACAAGTGGTACACAACCCGATTACAGAACAAACCGACAGAAAAAAACGAAAAGTTAAAACAAGCAAAAAGAAAACCAACTCCACTGACCTCAATCTCCTAAAGATAGAGACACGCACACCACTTCGTCCAAGAAAGCGAACAAACCAAGACTTTATCGACTACAAGCCAATCTCACAACAAATGTTCAATCATCCACAAACAATCAAATTTGAACAACGAACCACCGTCAAAAATAATGGAATTTCTACAAAGTCAAATCGTCCAACAAATAAAGGTCAAACAACCACTCAAGTTCCGACTTAAACTTCGAATTAACCACCAGGACTCATCAAATAAGATAGATACAAAATAAAGAGATTCTTAATGTTGATAAACTTTGATCAAATTTCTAAAGACATACAAGCTATAATATTCTTCTAAAATTACATTTCACGTCTATCTATCATTAGAAGTCTCCTTAATGTTGGTAGATATTTCTAAATTACTAGGACAGTTCTGAGAAGAATATCACTTTCTCTTGAGTTAAGAGTGTGTTGTTTCTATAGTAATAAAAATTAATTTTGAATATTATTAACTTTTTCTTAAAAATTAGTTGAAGCTAAAATGTTTTTTTTTAACTAGCTAAAATGGTTTATGTTTTGATTTGTTAATGTAAAAGTGAGTTGAAAATTAAATTTGAGTGTAAAATATCATGTCTCGTCTTCAAAAATCACTTTTATTTCTTCAAAAATACAAATTATACGTGCGTTTAATGGAAATAATATCAATTTATTTTTCAATAATAGAAGTGATATATAGTCTAATGATATTCGGTAACGACATTGGTTTTAAAAAAAATGTTCATTCTATAAAATGGACTCAAAGTAAATCGATTCCATGCTTTTCTTTTTTTCGGACCAATTTGCACTAATCTCATCCACTTGTCTATATTATGGGAAATATTAATCCTACCCTTATGAACTGGAAATATACTATATAATAATATGAAATTGTATTTTAAATTTTGGAGATAAATCTTCGGACGTTTTCTTTGCATTAATGAATGACACATTAAATAAGTGTTACTCTATTTTAAAACAAAATTTATTCCGGAGATGCATCTTCAGGTATATCCATTTAATTTATTGTTTATTGAACATCTCAACGGAGTTTCCAGAAATACATTTTAGAAGATTTCAAGCGAGAATTTAAAAACATATCACCTTTGCATATCAATAATTTTCGAAGATTCGTTTTCAGAAATATCATACGTGATTTTAATAAAACAACCACTTGTATGATCAGACATTAAAAATCCTTTCCAAAAACTCTTCCATTCTCTATCAATATTTTTATTCCAAACCTTCATTTTTGTGTTTCATCACATCAAAAACAACAAAAGAAGCTGGAAATGATTGTTTATTTTAAGCATCATTGCTCACGTTAATCTTATTTTGTCACTCAGGAAACTTATGTTTAATCTAGAAAAATTTATTTTCGGATTCTGTATGGATTCCTCTGGAAAACATTTCTGGAGTATGTTTGTTTTTATTTGCCCCAATATGCTTTCAATTTTATCTGTTTTTAAACATTTTATGTTATTGTTTTCATTAGATATGGTTCACCCTGATTTTTTCCCCAAGCCTATTATGTCTTAGATGTCAAATGTGTTGTTGTGAAGGAGGTAGATGTTGGCAATCAATTTATAATTGGACAAGAGTTTGAATTTCGTGATCACATACTTCATGATATATTACTTTTTTTCTTTTCATTCTGCCCCATTTGCACTAACATCAACTACTTGTCTATATTATTCAGGGAAATACTAATCCCATGCTATGAGGTGAAAAAACACTTCATGAAAATTTAAAATTGTCTTTCAGATTTTGAAGATGTATTTTCGAACGCATCATTTACGTCACTGAATGACGCACCAAATGAGTATCACCCTATTTTAAAACAAAATTTTATTCCATAGATGCATCTTCAAGCATATCCATTTAATTTATTGATTATTGAGCATCCCAGTTAAGTTTCTGGAAATACATTTTCATATTTTTCAAGCGGGAATCTGAAAACCTGTCACCTTTGCATTTCAGTCATTTCAGGAGATACACTTGTGGAAATATCAAATGTGATTTTAATAAATAGTCACATGCATGATCAGACCCTATACACATTTTTGTTCAAAACCCTTTCCAAAAACCATTACATTCTCAATTAAGATTTTCACTCAAAACCTTCATTCTTGTGTTTCATCACATCAAAAGGAACAAAAGAAAATGGAATTCAAGGTAAAGAAAGTTTATTTCAAGCCACATTACTCTCATTAATATTGTTTTGTTGCTGAAAAAATGTTAAGTTTAATTCGAAAATGTATTTCCGGAGTTTGTATGAATTCCTCTAGAAATGCACTTACGGAGTATGTTTGCTTTCATTTTCCCCCAATATGTTTTCAATGTTCATCTGTTTTTGAACATTTCATGTTATCATTTTCATTAGATATGGTGCACTATGATATTTTCCCCAAACCTATTGTGTATATGGATGCCAAACGTGTTGTTGTGAAGGAGGTAGATATTTATAATCAATTTATAAATGGACAAGTATTTTCAAAGGAGCTCGCATTAGAAAACCACATTCTTCATCGTCTTTACTAAAAATACAGTTCATTGAAGAGATGCTGATTTTTATGCATAAATACATTGAATGGATCACCAATATTCATGGTGACGCTAACTGCATTTTTTGAGTTGCTTCTGCTTTGCTCAGTAAAGGAGAATAGGATCACACACTTCTTCTCCATCAACTTATTCTAGAGTTGAAGGGACATAAATAATCATACACGCTTTTATACAGGAAAATAAAAAAATTTGATGCAATTTATGTTCTCTTGGTCCTTGAACTAATGGACCAGCACCGGAGGATAAATGGATGTACTTCCATAAAATAGGTTATCTCATAGAAAGTGCATATGATAGAGTGTGTATTGATCTTACAAGATAGGGTTTCTCGAAGAAAAAAAATTTCGACTGTGTACTGTACCACCTCAAAATCCAAATGATTGTATTATGTGTGTTGGATGGATTTCAAGTCTGTGGCAATTCCTTCAAGTTTATTTAAAATCATGATGCCTTATACCACTTGTATCACTAAAGTGGACAGCTCTTTCAACAACAAAAAATAGAGAATTTGCCAGAATATTTTGTGGAAAGGATGCATGAGTTCACTACATTGATCGAGATTGAAAGTGAATCACATAAACAAAAGTCAAATGGGGGTACCACCCATAGATATAGATTTAGCATACGACAAATGTTTTAGTTCATTTTTGTTTTTCTTAATCAATGTATTGTATGTAATCTTGTATTAATATTAATGATGTCTAATATATACATTTTCAAATATTTCAATAAATTTTGAAGTTTACCAAAAAAAAATGTATATAATATAGGTTTTATTTCTATTTGGAATAAAATTTCATTTTGTTCTGAGTGGTTACAAAAATACATCTCCGGAGTAACACAACAAGGTGGTACCAGAGATGCATTTTCGGAACATCCCCTGGTGCAAGATAGAATTTCAGAGGTTCATTCTCTACAACTACTATAAGTATGAGATTTTGTCTCATGTTTCATACCAAAACATATTACACCATAATGAACATCAATTGGCATGTAACATATGTCTATTTCAACGGCGTGAATCCCTCAATTGAATTTAAGTTCAATGAGTACACCCTACTTATAGATCTGAAATACATACTGCAGAATTTCCTACCATACTCCGAAATTTAAAAAATTATGAAGCTCGAGAACCGTTCACTGATGATTGCCAATGAAGGGAAGATTGAGTTCATCAGCTTTGAGCTGAAGACGGGTGCAGATTTAATGGCTATGTGGAATACTTTTTTCCGATTAGAAACAAAAATTCTGATCGAGGTGGATGCGACGATTTCGAGATTGGTCGAACATATTAAAAGTCCACCAGAATATTGAAATGTAATGTTATTATTTTTGTTAACATCACATATGTATTGCTAATTTTATGTTATTAATGCTAATTTTATTTTATCAAAATGCATCAATCTGATTTTCTATATGCTTTCTGCTTCAATATGATTAAGAAACATAACTCCGTAAGGCTTACGGAGATGCATTTCCAAAAACAAAATATACACAACAATGGGGCGTGATTCAAAATCAACATTAATTGTGAGTGTTTGGGGTGCGTTCGGAGATGCATCCTTGGAATATGAGGTATTATTGTATTTTCATAAGGGTGTTCTAGTAATCCATATGATTCATTATGTATTTCTTACTATTTAATATGTGGAAGAGTGTTTGAATAACAAGGATGTGTGTTGGACCATCCAAGCATTGGATGGGATTCAGATCCATACACAACACATACCTTTTTTTCATGAGTAATACATTAGGTGTATTGAGTAATGTCCCTCAAATTTTGGTGCCAAATAAACCTCCCCAACCCCAACTTCCCGGACGCTCACCACTTTGTCCATATCCATTTTCTTTGTTACCTCCCCAACCCCAACTTCCTGCACCCCCGCGACTTTGTCCATTTTCATTGTCTTTTCTATTTACATTGTCCTTTTCACTTTCTTCATTTATTTCACTTCCACCATCTTTTCCACCTCCATCTTTTTTACCTTCTTCTTGCACTTCTTCACCCTTTCCACCTTCTTTCTCTCCTCTATCACCATTTCTTGTTCTTCCCGTGACTTTCCAACCTCCCCAACCAACTATCCCAATTTTTGTTTTAGGTTCTTCTATTGCACCAACTGCAAATTAACAAATATATTTTATTAAATGTAATACAATAAAAAGGTAGTAGGGCTTACGAATGATATACATACTTTGATTCTTATCTTTAAAGGATTCAATTGTAATAAAAATGATAAGAACTTGTGCACAAAGAAAGTAAAGTAAGATAAAATGTTTAGGTTTAGTCATTGAGGAACTAAAGTATTATAGTTAAACATGAACTTGGATCATTAGAAGCTATTTATAGATCATCATACAAGATACATAAAAGAAGAGTAAAAAAGATTTTGGTTTGATAATACATATTGTACAATAAATAAAGTAAAAATATATTATTTGGCTAATTAGGAGAAAGAGTAGTCATCCATCAATATAGTCATTCAAGTTTTAAATTGGGAGATGCTTCTTAAATGAGTTTGAGAGATGCTTCTTAAATGAGGTAAGAAGGTTTTTCACATAATAACATCTAAAATGTGATAAAGATGTTTGATAATTTCTTTATTCTAAAGTATAGTTCTAGTAATTTAAAGAACCCCAATAGTCCTTTTCAAGAAAGATTATATAAATCGTACCAAATGATCCATTACATGTTGTATTTTTAAGAATATGATTACATATATCTATATATTATGCTAACAAAATTTTAAGGTCTATGTGCAGGAAATGACAACCAAATTTTACAAGCATCAAAGAATCAAATGATCTTAATAATTTGGATATATCAATAGAGTTTGGAAATCTGACCAACATGAGAATGAACAAAAATTGCTCGCTACAAGCGAATTAAGCTTGAAAAAGAAAGAGAATGTCAAATAAGAGAAGCAAGATCTTTCCTTGAAAGCTTTTTCGTCAAAGACAAAGAAAGTCAAGAATGTAAGTGATAGTTCTGACGAAGACTCTTCTAAAGAAGAAGAGACGAGGTTATTCGTCAACCAGTACAATCAATATAAGTAGAATCTTAAGCTCAAGCATTCCAACAAAAATTTGATAAACTTCAAGAAGACTTATCTGCACAAAAAGGAACATAAGAAAAAGAAAGTAGATGTCACATGCTTTGTGTAACAACCTATCCCAAAATACTCTTAATTAAAATAAAAACATGCAATAAACATATTTAACCAACAAGGGTGTCAGACATCTCGCTCAAATAATCATGATTTCCAAAAGAAAATTATAACAATATAGTGTAAATCAACTTCAAACATGCTTTATAACATCTCAACAAAATAAAACACTCGATTAATTAGATTAAACCAACGACTCAAAAAACATTGAATAAAACGTCCTAACCCAATGTTACAAATAAAAGCACCGACAAAACTAAATAATGCAGAAAACAATAAATATATGAAGAGGCCTCAATGCCTTCCTCCAGCTCAACAACACATATTCACACATACTCATCAATAGTGAAAATTTATTAACACATTATCTCATTAATTCTCACTAATAGAGTAATTCACATTATTACTTATGCAAGACCATCAACAAGGTAAGGTAACAAATATTTAAGGCAACTCTAGCCTTATCAAGACAACTATAAACATTTCAGATTACTCAAATTCAACTCAACTCAATAATTTTATTATAAATTACTCAACAACTCAAAAGCAACTCTAAAACACTAATGTAACAAACTAGACTCTTAAACTCATCAAAAGGTAATGAAATGCGGCCTCCCGCGGCCAACCCACCGCCACCCTGCAGATGATATGCAATGCGCCCCCGCAACTGCCACGTGGCCTGAATTCCCACAACTTCTACCGCTTGTCGTCGCGGGTCTTGAATTTCAGTGGCTTCGTGGCCCACCGCTCGGCTCCCAAATTTTGTTGCAATCCTCACCATCATGCGGATCCTCTGATTTTTCGGTCACCACCGGTCGGCAGCGCCCCCTCTCGAATTTAATATTTTTTTCTTCAGTATTTTCAATTTTTTAAAAAGTTTTTGAAAAAAGTGTTTTTTTCGGGAAAATAAGTCATTCGTTATATTTTTGTGACTTTTATAGCTATCACTCAAAAACCAACACATATCAAACTCCAGACAAGTATATATCATGATCCAATTATTATTACGAAAATTCACCTCAAAAGGCACAACCACAGATTATCATACAACAATAAGGTAAGGCAAAAAGCACAAAAATAAATAGTTATTTCTAACTTAAGATAAGGTGTTCAAGAACAGGGCAGTAAGGTTCAAGGCAAACTCTTTTTGTCCACAAACATACAAACATCAATCATAGATAGAAAATTAAGGAGAAAAATATAAGAGAGTTAGGATCTCTCACTACGCTACTGCCTAAACACTCATATTAAAAGATTCCCCTACATCAAAATTTCTTGATCGTTGAATTTTCTTGCCTTTGGGATATAACTCTCTCTTTCTTCCTATGATTGTTCATAGTTTTTGCCCTTTTTCCCAAAGTCCCACGACCTGCCTATTTTCCACCTTTTTCACATACTGTGCCAAAGTCCTAACACTTAATTTATTTATTTAACCTAAAACTTTCAATTACTTCCTTCACCCCTAAACTCTCCTCACATCCTCACTACACTCTATTTTCCATTTTATTTCTATTATTCAAATAAATAATTAATACTCAAAATAATTATGTTATTTTAATTCAAATAAAATTCTCTAATCCTCAGCACACCTCAGTTATTACTCAATTCACCACTCACTCTCTAATTTAAATAAAATATATATTTTTCAAACTCTAAAATATTTCTAATATGTAATTAAATTAATTAAACTACTAATAAATCAAATAAACCACAAATATCACTCAAATAAATAAGTTAAATTAATATAAATTCAAATAAATAAATAACTAAAATTGGGGTGTTACAACTCTCCCCCACTTAAAAGATTTTGGCCTTAAAAAATTACCTGACTCAAACAACTCCAGATAAGACTCTCGCATCCAGATCTCCAATACTCACGCCATGTTACCTCCAGTAGGTCCTCTCAACACCACCTTCACCAAAGCGGTTTCTTTACCCCTAAGATGCTTCACCTCTCGATCCTCTTTTCGCACGAGTGATGCCGCAACAGTCAAGTTATCTCGCGCTTGCACATCATTCATTTGGATCACATGAGACAGATCAAAAACATACTTCCGAATCTGAGACACATGAAAATTGTCATCATGGTTCGAAAGAGACGGTGGTAAGGCAACTCGATAAATAACAACTTCAAATCTCTAGAGAATCTAATAAGGACCAATAAAACATGGAGTAAGCTTCCAAGACTTTAGTGCCCGATAAACATCAATCACTGGAGTGACTCTAAAAAACACATGGTCACACTCTTGAAACTCAAGAGTCTTTCTTCACTTATCATGATAACTTTTTTGTCTACTTAGTGATGTTTCATCTTTTCCTGAATCATCTTAACCTTCTTAATAGTTTGCGAAACAATCAGTAGTCTGCATAAAAATAAACAATATGAAATGTAAATGCTAAAAGTAAAGGCATAATGTAAAGAACAAGAAAATAAATGACAAGAAAGTAAAGGTGCAAGAAAATTAATTTCAATAACAAAAATACCTGAATTTGAAGTCTCTACTCCATTATTCTTATCTTCCAGGTACTTTGGGCAATTTCTCTTCCAATGTCCGGTCTTACCGCAATGGAAGCAAGTGCCCTCCTTTGCTATTCCTCCACTAGGCTTCAAAACAGGAGGAGTGGGTTTGGGTTTGGCAACTTCCTTGCCTTTCCCTCTACCACCCTGTTTGATGGGCCTCTTGTTCTGTTTCTTTCCATTACTGACCATCAGAATGGATTTCCCTTTTGTCTTCATATTCTGCTCAGCAGTTCTCAACATGCCCAGCAGTTCTGGAAGACTTTTGTCCAAGTCATTCATATTGAAATTCAGGACAAACTGACTGAAGCTCTCTGGCAACGATTGCAAGATCAGATCAATCGCAAGTTCCTTTCCAAGGGGAAACCCTAATCTGTCAAGGTTCTCCACATACCCAATCATCTTGAGTACATGGGGACTTACAGGGGCTCCCTCAGCTAACTTGTTGTTAAAAAGGGACTTTGAAACCTGAAACCTCTCATTTCTTGCTTGCTCTTGATAAAGCGTTTTCAGATGTCCGATCATATCGAACGCAGACATGTTCTCGTGTTGCTTTTGCAACTCAGAGTTCATGGTAGCAAGCATGAGGCAAGCAGTTTCATTGGCATCATCGAAATGCTTCTTATAAGCATCTCTTTCTGCCTTTGGTGCAGAACTAGGAGGTTCCTCCTCAGGAACTGGTGTCTCCAAGACATACAGCTTCTTATCGTGCTTGAGGACAATCCTCAGATTACGCTGCCAATCCAGGAAATTTGTCCCAGACAATTTTTCCTTATCTAGGATGGATCGCAAAATATTGTTCGATGTGTTTGTTGTCATGGTAATCTACAAGAGAAATATGAAAATATAAGTATCATTAAAACAACATATTTAATTAGGCCTTTAATCAAATATGCTCCCACTATTTTATTCAAAACAAATGACCCTCATCATTTGATTCGGAAAATCCCGTTGGAAGACTTTCTAGTGGGTCGAGATCCATGTTTCACTTTGTTTTAAGTCAGCGTTAGGCTGATTACACAAAACTAAGTTATTTAGGTAGGAACTCCTTCCAATTTTATCTCATACAACTCTCGAATATTTTCAATTGGGTGAATAACTCCTTATTCTGATCCATCACATGAATCATTCCCAATTCTTGCTTCTAAACATATATAATCTTATTATAATTTGTTTAGTTAAGTTTGACCCATTGTTTTAGCAATTGGATATTACAATTATCCCATCACACCTTACTAATATAGAACATGCACCTCGCGTAGGCGAAACATACAATGCTCGATACTAGTCTTGATGAGTGCTAAAAAATTGGAAAGCATAAACTTAATATTTAATTTTGAGGGAATTTGTTATTAGGTTGATCTCACCGGCTTAACATGCAAAACGTCTCTCACATGCATCAACATACAATTACATGCATCAACATACATATAAAAAAAAAGATACAATTATGGCCCCTAACGCAATTGTTCTCTCAAGCCAATGAGAGAACCTAAGCTAACCTAATAACGATCTAAGCTTCTCCAAGCATGATCTCCAAGGTTATCCTCCTTTAATATTGAATAATTCCTTTTTTTTTCATAACATAATATTACATTACATATAAGAAAACTCGTTTTACATACGAGGGAGTGAGATGAGAAAAGAAGTTACATAAAGAGATTGAGAGAGAGGCACGACACGCAGGCCGTATTCAAAAATCCCAAAACAATAATAAAGGATAAACTAAGGCCATAACTGATCACCACAAATAAATAATAATAAACACACTTTTATTATTAGTTTAAAATTCCGATAATTAAATAAACTAAATTAAATTTCGGCTGATTGATCACACTTTGCAGACTTAGCCGGGGTTCCGCTGCCCGGTCAGCGGACGGTGGTTCCGCTGACCGTTCAGCGAACGGGGGTCAAGGGGGCAGCGCCTCCTTGCGGGGTTGTCAGGGGCAGCGCCCCGGGGAAAATTTTTATGAACACTTCATTGTATTTCACGTCGCTTCCTGCACAACTTTTGTGCATTTACAACCCCAACCGAAAAGTCTGCGGCAATACAACACTTGTACTGCCATTAATCCTAATGCAACAATTTCATGTCGTCAAACACCACTCGATTGATAACTCAATATGATAGATCAACATGTCATTGCTTCACCATACTAACGTCAGATTCCGAAGCGAATGAAAATGATGATCTTTCAAAAGAATTACAATCCTTATGTGATTGAATGGATGAAATCAAAACAGTATATCCCATATACCATCTTTGCATCAGAATTTCTTATATCTTATATAAAAGTGATTGATCTAATTGTGTAACCTATGGATGATCAATGTATCGCACAACTTCACCATACTAATGTCGGTTTCTGAAGCATAATCAACATCAATCATCCAAATCGTACACAACAGATGCCAAATTTAATTAATCGTTTATTGTTAAATTCATTCTGTGTTTTAATCGAATCAAATACAGAAAAGACAGAAATTTAACAGCTATCAGATCCATGGTTTCGTAAGTGGCTCTGATACCACTGAAGGAAAATTGCGATCTAAACGCAGCGGAAAACAAAAATTTTCCTTTAGTGATCCTTACGAATGAGCATGGTCAGTGATAGAATCGTTACCTCTTTGTGGCGATTCAGATCTTTGATGCAGCGATCACAAGCGTTGATGAAGTGCAACGCCTCTA
Source organism: Lathyrus sativus (assembly GCA_963859935.3). Taxonomy (NCBI): domain Eukaryota; kingdom Viridiplantae; phylum Streptophyta; class Magnoliopsida; order Fabales; family Fabaceae; genus Lathyrus; species Lathyrus sativus. The sequence goes on along the minus strand of OZ012735.1, from coordinate 173,745,264 downwards.
CTCAGTCCACACGAACAGCTTCCGGTCACAGTGCTAGCTGCTTACGAACGGAATTATTTGAGTGAGAAAAGAGAATCAAAAACGAAATTGCATCAAGTGAAAGCTTCATCACAAGGGTTCCTTTTATAGACTCTCTTGTGGGCTGCGGGCTAAAACCTAATTCACATGATCCATAATAATATTATATATTATTATAATAACTATTATTATAATAAATATATTTATTTTATTATTATTTTATAACCATTATAAAATAACAATAATTATTATTATATTATCCGAATTTCTATTTTTCACTTAAGTGCACCGTACCTTACGGTGTTCCTTTTTGATTTCTCTATCTCTCATCAAACTGTCCTTATGTGTGTGACCCTGTAGGATTTTGTAACGTTGGTAATTATATTAAATTATATATTTAACATAATAAACAGTAAGCGGTATCTAGCAACACATCACTGCTACCCAAGTCACGAAAATGTCATGTGATCTGACAAAACCTTTTTCGTGATAATATATGTTTGTACAATTACCCTTTTGCCCCTATGTCTATATTGAACACAAGGCATACACTGTGTCATCCTTGTCCAGTTCAATATTGGGCCCTTAGACATTTCTCCTGTTATGCAGGATTGGCAAATTCCATCTAGGACACTCATGTCCCTCAGCATGCTTCGTGGAGTGCCCATCAACTGTCTTTATGATCATCCAGTTACGGATAATGTTTGATCAGCAATAAAGCACCCGACTCTACATCTAGGGTCCATAGTGGTTTCAGGTCGAAGGGTGGTAATACACCATTATCACCATGAGAATAACTTATGACACTTTGCATAACATACTATGTAGTATTCTCATAGCGGGTCAATCCGGTATAAATATTACTCCTAATATTTATACCTATGTCAAGACTTGATAACTCTTTATCCATGATCCATGAGATGTGATCATCAGTCTATCTTCATAATAGTCTCAATGCTTTTAATGTTATCCCACTTTGCAATAAAGATTGACTACGGATATTTTAAGAATAATGTCTTTATGTTTAATGGGATCTCATGATTAAGTCACACTTAACATTTCATTAAACAGACTAACTATTCTAGGGACTTTATTATTCTGAAAGACAAACATAATAAAGAAATGCCTTTTATTATTAAACGAATAATCCGATACAAGTACCAAAAAGCATTGGCCTCTAGGGCTTACACCAACACTTTCTTGATGGATTAAGGCATTAAACCTATCATCAACCCAAAGCACCAAAAATAAATAAATTATTCATTTAATGATAGATTTGAATGAATGAAGATTCATTCAACCTTGTCGCTACTGCGAAAATCGGCGCCGGCTGAACAGAAGAGTCGCCACCGTGCGTTATTTATCCCACGGGAGGGAAAGGAAACGCTCAGAGTAAACCTCGCACAACACGGGAAAGGTATGGTCGTCGCAACCAAAACCTGGATTCGGGAGTCGGTTACGCAAGGGGAAGGTATTAGCACCCCTCACGTCCGTCGTACTCGACGGGATCCACGCTTGTTTTCGGGTATGGATTGTTATTCTATCTAAACTATAGGTCAAGGGTTAAAAAGAAAATAAAATGAAAATAAAAATGACTCGGCAAAGTATCGCACTTTATGCCTACGTATTCCCGTCTGGAACGAGAAATCAGAGTCAACGTAGTTCGCCTACCTACGGGAAAGGAGGGGAAGGTTGCTCGCTAGGATATCGCATCCTATGCCTACGTACTTCCACACAGCATGGAAGATCAGAGCAAACGTAGTTCGGGCCACGTACGACACAAGCTTGCCTTGGTTGATTTTATTCCTTCTGAAAAAGGTTTCCTTGATTAACAGTCCCGGCGGACAAAAATGACGTCTTGATGAGTTCACATTCTTTTACGAAAGAAGTGTCTTTTATTGCGTTTGAAATCTTATTGTGTTTTTCTGTTTGTTTTGAGAAAGAAAGAGACAGAACTCTAACCTACGGTTGCGAAGGGAAACAAGCTATCCTAATGTTATCATGCATGGGTTAAGACCTAGTGTCTATCATGCTCCTCTCTTGCGCAGAGAGAAACAGAGATCCTACGGGATAGGCAGAAACAGAAACAATATCAGATATATACAGCAAAACAGAAAAATGCATGAATGCAGCAATACAAGCGAGGCAAGGGAGTCCCACTCAACCTCGAACCTAGAAAACAATAGGCAAAAGTGAACAGGCTTCACTTTCAACCCAACAGGGTAAACAGCAAACAATACAGTTCAGAAAACCAATCAATACATCAGCAAATGAAATACAGCAAAAGAAACAGCATCAGCAGCTCTGAATCAACAACTGGCTTCAAGCAACCTCCAATAAGCTACAGGCTTCACCAAGCATCAATCTCCATCTTCATGGCCTTCAGACAAGGGCTTTGATCCTCAGTCTTCCATCTGCAATGGCTTTTCTTCAAGCTCAAACCTCCAGGATGAGGGATCAGTTACAAGAGTGAATTGGGTGTTAAGCAATCAGCTGACTACCAAAGGTGGTGAACAGACTGCTTCTGACACAAGAGACATTTTCTCTCAAGAGTTCTATCTCATAGACACCATCACCAAGCCTTCCAAAGGAAGGGGGTGAGTGTCTTAGAGAGACTCTGAATCACAGAGAAGAATGGATGCAGACAAGGCAATCCATGTTTGAGAAACAATCATTCTAATCTAGAGCTCTGCCTAGCTCCTAAACCCTAGTCTCCTCAGCATCTGCTAGCAAGAGACTCCTCCTCAACTCTGACAGTTGATCTTCAATCTTTGACTCTTCAATGGCTTCATCTCCACAAATCTTCAGCTTCCCCAGGGCCCCAGACAAACCCAATACCCAATCAAACAATCCACAATTCCCAGAGGGCACACCACACCAGACAGCAGATATACAGACAGTAATAATATCAGTAGGGGAGTCCTAATTTTTTTCTAAGGGATCTAATAGCTACCCATAGCCCATATAGTCCCATAACTAATCTATTCAAACCCTAAGTCCTAAGGGAGAAAATTGAACTTCCTAAGTTGTCACCTAAAAACCCTAGTTTTGATCATGATATTCAAGCACTTATTAATCACCTAAAATTAACCTCTAAAAATGGGAGCTAAAATATTTCTACAAGCTTAACATCTCATCTAAACAATATGAAAAGAATGATCAAAAAATATTAAAGCATGTGAGAGAACAAAAATCATAAAAATAATGCATGAAATGTAACTATTTATTATGCTATTTATTTAGAAAATATGTAAAAAATATGAAATAAAACTAAAAATGAAATTTTATTTTCCTATAATGTTCTAGACATGTTAATGAGAATATGGTAAAAAGAATGGATTAAAAAGCATTTTTTATGAATTTATTATGGATTTTAGAAGATTGGTAAAATAATGAAATGAAATAAGAAAATAAAAAGAAATGAAATGAAGGAGGGGGTGAGAAAAGCAGAAAAGCACGTTCAAAGAATTGGGCCTGATAACATGGGGGGTGTGGATAGCGCTCTGAGCCCAACCCCCCAATTAGTGAAACGCCGCGTTTGGTCTTAGCTCAGCTTTCCCTCACAAACGAAGTTTAAACATCAGCCGTTGGATCCAAAGTCAGTCAACTGGTCAAAAGGTGATCTGAGGGTGAAAATATCATCTTCCTCCTTGGTTCAGGGCTTGGAGGGAACTCCATGGATGAACACTCCACCTGCTTCAAACCCTAACTCCCTCGATTCTCCATGAAACGTCAACACATAAAAATCAAATCCGCTCCAAAACTTACCAGGAATCCAACCATGGTGTCACAACTAACTGAAATCTCCTCTAACCCTAAATCCGATAGCTACCTCCAAGAAAAGATCAAGAACTGATTCTCACTATCTTCAAAATTAAAGGCACAGGCATGTTCCTCTCTTCACCTAGATCATTTCCCCCTAAAGAACTAAGATTATCATTCAATATCGAGGGAGTTCTTGGTCCACACAGAAATGGTACCTCTAACAAAATCATCACCAAATCATCTCTAACTTTCCAGAAAGCTTCCCCTAATGATTTCTAACCGTTCTAACCTACTAATTCTAATCAATTCTACTTAGATTAAGGTGCACGAAGAAATTTACAAACCTGGTGAAATGAGATGCACAGATGGTAGAATTCTTCAAATCAATGCCTGAATTCCTCCAGAATCATTCAGTGATCCATCTTCTAGCTTCTGTATGCAAAAAGGAAGGTTGAAAAGCTCTGAATCTTGGAAATGGATCTGAAGCTGCAAGCTGCCAAACTCAAGGTACAGAACACGATTTGGCCTTGAATTCCCTCTGATTTTGATTGCCACACCTTCAATGATGATGATAGAACTGAACCAGATCAAGAAATTGAACAGAATGGAGAAGAAATGAGAAATTGGAGAATGACTTGCTATGGAGGAACTTGGATTTCAATCTCTCTTTCTGCAGCAATTCTCTCTAACCCTTGCATCTGAGCACACTCCAATCCATATATAGATGATGTTAGAATCATCTAGAACCAACTGGACTCTTCTTATGAGAAATTGAGTTTCTCATGTCATGACTTTTTCATTTCATGCTATGCATAGTTCATTCCAAGTTCTCCTTGTTACAGCCCATGATTATTAATTGAAAATCTCCCCAAATGGTATTTTGAACATGTTGAAAAGCCTTGCAAGCTTGTGTGTTAATCCCTTATGTGAGTTGGATATGTAACTTGAATTATAAGCAATCCATGGCAAGTCCCAAATTATGACCTCAAATCCAAAATCTAATAATGCCAATGATCACAAAATATGTTTTCTAGTCAAAATGATATGTCACTTGCCCCATTTTGATCATGTAGTATAAAATTCCCAAAAATGGACATTTCATGTATTAAATTTATGCCTTTTTTAGGTCATTTCTACAAGCATGAGTTACAAGCATTTCCAAACTTACATGGTCTTCTTTCTTGACTTAAAATCCCATTTGGAGCAAGTTTGATGTTGTAAGTTTTTCCATTTGAGGCCTCCTTGTATGAGTTTTGGGTATAGGTTAAAATGACCTGTAACTCACAAATGCCCAAAATACCCTTTGCTTGTCAAGACCATAAGTTGAGTTCTCCACATCATATGAAGGCATGCCATACCATTCTAGAAAGCTAAGACAATGAGGAACAACTCTTATGTTGACCAAGAATTCATTTGAAATCTCCTTGAGGGGCAAAACTAGCTTGGAAGTCAAGTCACTTTCACAGACAAAAATTCAGACACCCCAGATGACCTGTAACTTGCAAGGACCATAACTTGAGTTCTATAAATCTCCTTGAGGTCTTCCACCACTCAAATTAAAGGTCTTGAGATCCTCTACAAGTTTCATGTTGGCCAAGAAGCCATTTGAAGCTAGCATTTTGACTTATCTTGCTTGGAAATTTGACCTAAACTAGGGGATTTTACAGAGAAACCCTAATTTAGTAACTCCTCTTCTCCTTGATTTCTCTTGAATTCTTCTTGTCATATCTCCATGTCCTTCTTCATATGTCAAATGTTGATCCCCACATCTCTCCAATAGACTTGAATGCCCTCTTAAGTCAGTCAATTGACCCAGGGTTGACCTAGGGTTGACCCAGATGAAACCCTAGTTGACTGTCTTCAACTGTAGCTCTTGTGCCTTCATCAATGACTTGTTTTCTTCTCCAAATGACTTTATAAGTCTCTCATAAGGTCTAGATGCTCTCCATACCTTCACTCCACAGCTCACAACCCTCTTGTTGATCCTCAAACACCCTCAGCTAGGAGATGGACTCAAGGCTTGATCTGCTGAACTCTTTGCTTTCAAATTCTTTCCTGATGACTTGAATGAGATTGAATTATGATGATAACCTCTTGCTAGGCCTCTAGAGATGAAAATAATGATTGGTCCCCTGTTGAATGACTTGCTGTGCTTATGCTATGCAAATGGTTAGTCTATGTACATGACTCTATATGCAAATGCTAATGATAATGAAACATGAATCCAATTGAATAAGGTTGGGCAAATTTTAGGGTGCAACAGCTGCCCCTATTCAAACGACTTGGACCCGATTGGATGAAGAGCCCGGAGCCTTCAGACATTCGCGGTACGAGACGGTTGAATACTAGTGAAACCAGAAATTTGCCAACCGCAGAAATAAACTGCGCTCATGCTTGAGGAATAACATTCGTCAGCTGAATCTGACTGTTAGAGTAACCCACTGATCTCGCGCGACCGTGCTGGGGGTTATCTTCATCGTCCTGAAGAGGATTCTGTTGTACCAGATTGCTTGCTTGTCCCCGCTAGGATTCTGTCTGTCGTCAATACAAAGAAATCTCAACTAAAACCTGTCCACGTTAGGACTCCACTTGCTGTTATCCCAGAAAAATCCCGGCAACTCCGCTGGGGATAATTCGTCTGCATTTCCATAAACCGCATCGTCCACGTTAGGAATAAAACTCTTCCACGTTAGGAGTAACACCTGTCCACATTAGGAATCATTTTTTCTGCGTCTGTCCACGTCAGGACTAACCCTTTCATCTTTCCACGTCAGGAAACAATCTTCTTTCCGCGTTAGGAAAACTACATCAATCTATCCACGTAAGGACTCCAATACCACTTGCCATGTCCGCGTCAGGACTCCGATCTTTCCACGTAAGGAATACAACCATTTCTGAACTTGTCCACGTCAGGACTCCAATGTCTCCGCGTAAGGAATAAACTTCTTCTACTATGTTAGGCATACCTCTTCGATCTGTCCGCGTCAGGACTAAACTCTCTTTCCACGTCAGGAATAATCCATTTCTTTCCACGTCAGGAATCGATCGATTTTCCACGTAAGGAATAAACTCGTCTTTCCACGTAAGGAAACCACTTTTCTTCCACGTAAGGAATGCTCTTGATATGCCCACGTAGGGACTCTGATCTTTCCACGTAAGGAATCAACTTCTTTCTGATTTGTCCGCGTGAGGACTCAACCTTTCCCTGTAAGGAATAAACTCGTCTTTCCACGTAAGGACCATCTTAATCTGTCCACGTAAGGACTTTCTCTTTCCACGTTAGGAATACTGTCATTTCCACATAAGGAAACTTCTTCTGATACGTCCGCGTAAGGACTACATCGTCCACGTTAGGAACCTCCGTCTTTCCACGTTAGGAATGATAATCTCTTTGATCTGTCCGCGTTAGGACACTGATCTCGTCTTGATTTGTCCACGTAAGGACTCCGGCGTCCTCGACTCACTGAGGAAATAAGACTTGTCCACGCTAGGACTCACACGTCTTCGACTTGCTGGGGACATATCCACGTTAGGACTTACACCTTGCCAACAACACGAAGAAGGATAAATTTGTCCACGTCAGGATTCTTGTACCTTGTCATCACAAAGAACTACAAACTTGTCCACGTCAGGACGCACACTTCACCATTACGAATAAAGATATCTGCTGCAAACACATGATCCACGTCAGGACACCAACACGAAGAGTAACCAATCTTTTGTCAACGTCATGACCTCCCTTTCTCCAAATTTCGAGAGACCGAATCTATCCACGTCAGGATTAACACACCTTACCAATCCGGTAAAACAAACCTGTCCACGTTAGGACGCCCACTTCTGAAGAAATCCCGTCATTCTAGGAGTAAATTGTCCACGTCAGGACTTAGTTCTTCAATGATCCTCACCCACAAACTTTTTAGCGCTGACGCGACAGCGACTTTGAGATGAACTCTACTGGGGATGTCTGAGAACCAACTATCGGACACCTGCTTCGAAATTCTGATTCATGCGACTCGTTGATGACAAACGAACTCTGCTTGGGGAATAAGGAGATTCTTATCCTGGCCACTCTGGCTGGGGAAGATAAGATGCATTTGCATAAATGACTTTGCTGGAGACGAAGAGAGTTTTATCACGATAACTCTGTGGGGGGAATACCGCCGAAACTGACATTGTCATTGAATATCTCCTGCCGAGATCTTGACTGTTTGGTAATTTATTTGAGCAAGAGCTCTCTCCACCTGGACTACTAGAGTACAGAAACTGCTTCAGCAAAATAAATGCTGGAAGGATAACGCCGACTCGCCGGGGATAGCCTGATTTCAGCAAAATAAATGCTGGTAGGGTGAAGTCGACTCAGCTGGGAAATTAGGAACTTAAACCAAACACCTTGTTGAAGTAACCCCCTGCTGGGGAATATAACTCAAACCAAATACCTTGCGGAGGTAACCCCCTGCTGGGGAATATAACTCTGCCGGGGAATGGCAGATGCGCCTGGTCTGATTGAGCCTCTGCTAGAGAGTGAACTAATATCACCGGTATCTCTGACAAAATAAGTGACAGGAACCACCATCGACTCTGCCTGGGAGAGTCTTAGATCTTCGAATTCCACTGGAAGGAAAGAACACTTGCTGAAAAGAGAACTCCGCTGGGGATGACTGGATTCTCTTGGGGAAAATTAACTGACTCCACTGGGGGAGAGTGCATGACCCTGCGGGGGGAAATGAACCTGTCTGAATACAGCCTTACGATCGCGGGATCACCAAACTCTGCTGAGGACGAGTAACTTCTCTGGAGCACGTCCTTTGGATAAGCTACGGCTAGCTGGGGAATTCTATCCTTCTTCAGGAAGAACATGCATGACCTGCGTGAGGATCAAGCCTTTCACTATTGCAATCTTTTGATCACCTTCCTCGTACGGTTATGAAACCTGCGACAACACAAACAAGACACGACAAGCCTATGCAATCAAGTCAATTCAGGTTAGTGACGTTACACTCAGTTAATTCAAAGCTTTAACAATTGTTGGCAAGGGCCAGTGATGTTATACTCATGCTAGCTTCAATAAACTTAGGCGTTTTATCATGCGCAAAAACAGTAAAGAACAGGCATCAAGTACTGAATAACACATTTTCATTGATTGGGCCCCTGAATGGGCGGAGTTTTTGTACACGGGATGTAACTCCTGAAAAGAGGAAGCTACACAAAGCAAATATACAAGTATGCAAGTATTCACAAGAAGCATAAATATTGACAAATTAAATTTTGTACACATGTCGGCAACTGATTGCAGATGAACACCACGAACTGATCCTCCCATGATTCGTCCGACTCTTATACTTTCCCGGTATCCGACTTCTGAAGAGGTTGTATTCGATAACTGACTCCTCAAACATATTCTCCCGCACTGATGCTCATTGAATTCGAATTCGGACCGCAGTCATTTGCTTTTCTCATCCCTAACTTTTGCGTGAACCGCCCTTTACGGGTTTTCAGTTCACCGGGATACCCCTTTTTGCCGAAGCCGCCCAGTGTAGGTTTTCAACTTCGCGGGTGTACATTTTTTTCAATTTTATCCCTAATTTTTGCCCGAACCTTTCATTCTGTTTTCGGTTCGCCAGGATGCCCCATTTTTGCCTGGACTCTCTTTTTCTGTCCAGCGGGTCTATTTTTAAGCAAAGTATTTTTTAACTGCGTCCGAATTCACAGGTGATGCAAAGTCTTCCCCGTCCATGGTGGACAACAATAAAGCTCCTCCTGAAAAGACCTTACTGACAACGTATGGCCCTTCATAATTGGGGGTCCACTTGCCCCGGTGATCTGCTTGCGGCGGGAGAATCCTTTTCAGCACAAGGTCGCCCGTCTGAAAGCTCCGCGGAAGTATCTTCTTGTCGTACGCTTTCTTCATTCGTCTTTGATACAAACGACCGTATGCCAGAGAAGCTAGCCTCTTCTCATCCATCAAACTCAGTTGGTTCAATCTGTTCGTTACCCATTCTGCCTCGTCCAGCTGAACGTCTCGCAATACCCTCAGAGAAGGGATCTCCACCTCCAATGGTAACACCGCTTCCATTCCGTATACCAACGAGAACGGAGTTGCCCCGGTTGATGTGCGTACCGTCGTACGATAACCGTGCAGAGCGAAAGGTAGCATCTCGTGCCAATCCTTATACGTCACCACCATTTTCTGGACGATCTTCTTGATATTCTTATTGGCCGCTTCGACAGCGCCATTCATCTTGGGTCGGTAAGGGGAGGAGTTGTGATGTTCGATCTTGAAATTCTGACAGAGCTCCTTCATCATTTTGTTGTTCAGATTAGAACCATTATCCGTGATTATCCGCTCGGGAATCCCATATCGGCAAATGATATCTCTCTTGATGAATCTAGCCACCACTTGCTTTGTTACATTTGCATAAGACGCTGCTTCCACCCACTTGGTGAAATAATCGATTGCTACGAGGATGAATCGATGCCCGTTAGAAGCCGTCGGCTCAATCTTTCCAATCATATCGATTCCCCACATTGAGAATGGCCATGGAGATGACATCACATTCAGAGGACTCGGAGGTACATGTATTTTGTCAGCATAAATTTGGCACTTGTGGCACTTTCTTGCAAATTTGAAACAATCAGTTTCCATCGTCAGCCAAAAGTAACCTGCCCGCAGCAACTTTCTCGTCATAGCATGCCCACCAGCATGCGTGCCAAATGCACCTTCGTGAATTTCCTCCATGAGAAGCTTGGCCTCTTTCTCGTCTACACAACGCAACAACACCAAGTCGTGGTTTCTTCTGTATAAGACGCCATCCGGGTTCAAATAGAAATTACCCGCTAATCTCCTGAGAGTCTTCTGATCTTGACTGGATGCCCCAGCCGGATACTCTTTATTCTTCAGGAAATTAAGGATATCAAAATACCACGGTTTGCCATCAGACGCTTCATCAATAGCAAATACATAAGCTGGCCTGTCTAACCGAGAGATAGTGATCTGGGGAGCTTCGTTCCAGAAGTTGACCTTGTACATGGAAGACAAGGTGGCAAGGGCGTCAGCCATTTGATTTTCTGCCCGTGGCACATGATGCAATTCAACTTTGTCGAAGAAAGGCAACAATCTCCTTGCATAATTCATATAATGTATCAAATTGGGCTGCCGTGTCTCCCATTCCCCTTTGATCTGATTCACTACCAGAGCTGAGTCTCCGTATACGTCTAAATGTTTGATTCGCAAATCAATGGCTTCTTCAAGCCCCATTATACAAGCTTCGTATTCGGCCTCATTGTTGGTAACGGCGAAGGTCAATCGGGCAGTAAACGGGATGTGCGACCCGTGTGGCGTAGTGATAATTGCCCCTATCCCGCTACCGTAAGCATTCACAGCTCCATCAAATATCATCTGCCATTTGGACCCCGGCTCTGGTCCTTCGTCTGGTAACGGCTCTTCGCAATCCTTCATCTTGAGATACATGATATCCTCGTCAGGAAAGTCAAATCTCATCGATTGATACTCTTCAATAGGCTGCTCCGCCAGATATTCAGACAACACACTCCCCTTTATCGCCTTTTGCGAGACGTATTGAATATCATATTCAGTCAAGATCATCTGCCACCGGGCAATTCTACCTGACAACGCCTGCTTTTCGAATATATATTTGATCGGATCCATCTTCGAGATGAGCATGGTTGTATGATTCAGCATGTACTGCCTCAAACGCTTGGCGGCCCAGGCTAGCGCGCAACAAGTTTTCTCCAGCATTGAGTATCGAGATTCGCAGTCTGTAAATTTCTTACTCAGATAATAGATCGCATGCTCTTTTCTCCCCGTCTCGTCGTGTTGACCGAGAACGCAACCCATGCTTCCCTCAAGAACCGTCAAATACATTATCAAGGGTCTCCCTGCCACTGGGGGTATCAAAATAGGAGGCTCCTGCAAGTACTTCTTTATTTTGTCGAACGCCTTTTGACAATTATCGTTCCACGTTACAGCTTGATCTTTCTTTAGCAACTTGAATAATGGTTCGCACGTAGCAGTCAGGTGAGATATGAACCGAGCAATGTAGTTCAATCTCCCCAAAAACCCGCGCACCTCTTTCTCTGTTTTAGGCGTCGGCATTTCTTGAATCGCTTTTATTTTAGCAGGATCGACCTCTATTCCTCTTTCGCTTACTATGAACCCCAGGAGCTTACCCGATCTCACCCCGAAGGTGCATTTGTTAGGGTTCAGCCTCAGCCTGAACTTCCTAAGCCTTTTAAACAACTTCAACAGATTCACCAGATGCTCTTCCTCCGTCTGGGATTTGGCAATCATATCGTCAACATAAACTTCAATCTCTTTATGCATCATGTCATGAAAGAGAGTTGTCATCGCACGCTGATACGTTGCCCCAGCATTTTTCAAACCAAAGGGCATCACTTTATAGCAAAATGTTCCCCAAGGCGTTATGAAAGTAGTCTTCTCCATATCCTCTGGCGCCATTTTAATTTGATTATAGCCTGAAAAGCCATCCATGAAGGAGAATACGGAGTATTGAGCGGTATTATCAACTAATACGTCAATATGAGGAAGTGGAAAATCGTCTTTTGGGCTTGCTTTATTCAAATCTCTGTAATCCACGCACATTCGCACCTTGCCATCTTTCTTTGGCACTGGTACGATGTTGGCAACCCAGGAGGGATATTTCGTCACAGCCAGGAAACCAGCGTCCCACTGTTTCTGAACCTCATCTTTGATCTTCATTGCCATATCTGGGCGAGTCCTGCGAAGTTTTTGTTTGACAGGCGGACAGTCTTCTTTCAGTGGCAGACGATGCACAACCATATCTGTATCGAGCCCTGGCATATCTTGATACGACCAAGCGAATACATCATTATACTCTCGGAGCATTTCAACCAGTTTTCGCTTGATATCACTCTGCAGTGCGGCTCCGATACGAATATTTTTCTCAACCCCTTCCGACCCCAAATTGATAATCTCGATAACCTCGTCGTGAGGCAGAATGGCTCTTTCCTCTTGCTTCACCAACCAAGACAGTTCTTCAGGAACGTCGCTATCTTCGACAACCTCTTCTTCGGTCTGGAATACCGGGTGCTCGAAGTCGGGACGAGTCATAGGTGGCTCAAGGATGTCATCTGAAAATGTTATCCTGCAAAAGAAAGGGTTAAGTGCTTCAAAATGCGTATAAAGCGGATAACCACGTTGCCATTTTATTGAAAAATACAAAACAAGAAAGACAGGGATTACAGTATTTGCACATGAAAAAAAAACGCCATTTATTTAATGATTAGCGAAGCAATGTTTATAACAACACAGCCCTAAGCAAATCCTGATGCCCCGGGCAAGACATCAGATTATTCAACAATTAATAAAGCAAAGCATTACTGTTTAAAGGTCACAGGAACAAGCTCCTGAATGGACCAGTTGCATAGTCCTTGTCCTGGCGTGCTTGGCTGAATCCAGGCATCCATATCACAGTCGCTGTCCCCTTCATCGGATTCTGAAGCAGCGTTGACAGATTCATGGCATACTCCACTGGCAGAGATGGTGATTGACTTTCTGAAATGAGGGGCCCCCACAGAAGGAGTTGATGACGACGGTCGGTACCCCAGTCCGAACCGGTCCATCTTCACCGGAATGTCCAATACTTTGCCCCAGCCTTTGGCTTCTCCTGCTTTTACTAGCGCTTGAGCCTCTTTATACGAAGAAACAGCTATCTCTGGCACTTTGCTTGGCCCGGGACTCTTGTCCTTTATGCGCAAACCTTCGAATGCTTGGCATGGCGTCTCGTGGATCTCCCCGTCGACTTCCACATATTTGAACGAAGAAAGATGGCTGACCAGGATGTCTTCTTCTCCGCACACGGTAACTACACTGTCTCCGACCATATACTTTAACTTCTGATGCAGGGTTGACGTGACTGCCCCTGCCCCGTGAATCCAAGGTCTTCCCAGCAAGCAGCTGTACGCAGGCTGTATATCCATGATATAAAACTCCGTTGCAAACACTTCCGGCCCCACTTGCAGGGGCAAGGTGATCGATCCGAAGACTGTTCTCCGCGTGCCGTCAAACGCTCTGACTACCAAATCACTTGGTGTGCACAAAATTCCTCGAACATCCAGCTTCATCATAGCCTTCTTAGGCAGCACATTCAAAGACGACCCGGTGTCAACCAATACGTGCGACATTGTCGACCCTCTGCACTCAACAGATACATGTAATGCCATATTATGATCCCTTCCTTTCGGAGTCAAATCGAAATCAGTAAAGCCCAGACTGTGGCCTGCATTTACGTGTGCCAATACTCCTTCTAGCTGATGGACGGAGACATCCTGTGGTACAAAAGAAGTGTCCAAGACTTTCAGCAAAGCGTTTCGGTGAGCTTCCGAACACAACAGCAATGACAGAATAGATATTTTGGATGGCGTTTGCTGCAGATGCTCCACGATTTTATAATCGCTTTTCCGAATTAAGCGCATGAATTCTTCGACATCCTTAGATGCTGCTTCTTTTTCATTTACTTGAACCGGAACATTCTCCACCGCTTTCCCTTTTCCTTTCGCTAGCCTTTCGGCCTCTACTTCAGGAGATATAAAGATTCTGCCGCTTCTCGTCATGCCTCCTGAACCCACAACATTATCCACAATCCCCGCTGACTGCTTGTTAACATCGATTTTAATCCCGTCACAATACACCTCTAGCCCATATGACCATGGGACCGCTTTCGTGCTCTCATACGGGATTGGCCCGGCTTTAGTTATAGTAATCGGTGGTCGCTGAACTGGTGCTGAAATAGTGATCGTCTTCTTAGGAATTGTCACTGTGGCAACATCACTCCGATTATCCACTACTGCCCCTGCCGGCTCATCAGTTGCTGTTCTATCAAACTGCAGTACACCTTCATCAATCAAGGCCTGAATGCCTTTCTTCAAATCCTCACACCCCCCAGACAGGGCCCAACAATCTAAGCAGTACTCATTACAACCCGGGTAAACACCTCCTTGCAACAGTCGGCTCTTTATTTTGCTCAGCGGCGTCTTTAAATCCTCAACATTCATAATCAGATTCAGACCTTCCTCAGTCAGCACGGCGTTGGCCCCATGATTAGGCATGGGTTTCTGGACTATATTCGCACCGGTCGTTCCGAAGTTGATAGACTTGTTGTCCAAGAGATCCTGCACAACGTGCTTAAAAGCATGACAACCTTCTATATCATGGCCCGGGGCCCCAGAATGAAACTCACAGCGTCTATTCGCATCATAGCCGAACGGGGGAGTTCCCGTTATCGGTGCCAAGGTTCTTTTCTCCACCATATTCAATCCCAACAAGGTCTGCAATAAATCAGCATAGTTAGAGGGAGGTTTCTCGAACACCCTTCTCGGCTTATTACCCTGAAATCTTCTCTGAGCCTGCTGTGCCCCCTGCTGAGGCTGCTGCTGCTGTGGCATTGGCTGCTGCTGAACCGGTTGTTGTTGCTGGATTGGTTGTTGCTGATAAGGGATAGTGACACTCGACACTTGCTGCTGTTGACGATATTGATTTCTTCCCCTGCCTCGGCCTCGGCCTCGGCCTCCAAATACAGCACTAGCTTCGCCCTGACGGCGCCCACCATAAGCTTTCCTATTGCTGCCAGATGCAGCTGACTCGTCAACTTGGAACTTTCCTTGCTTAATGTTCCGCTCAATCTTTTCACCCATTAAAATCAGATCTGAAAAACTTGCCAGAGAAGTATGAAACAACATATCATGAAACAGCCCGGTGAATGTGCCGACAAACATATCGTTCATTTCTTTATCTTCCACAGGAGGACGGACCCTGGCAGCCATATCGCGCCACCTTTGCGCGTATTCTTTAAAACTCTCCCCCTTCTTCTGCGAAAGCCCGGCCAACTGGACCCGATTGGGTGCCAGGTCACTGTTATATTTGTAATGGGCTACAAACGCCTCTGCTAATTGCTTCCAAGTCTTGATATCAGTGGGCTCCAACCCCATGTACCACTCTAAGGAAGGACCCGATAGGCTATCCTGAAAGAAATGCATGAGCATTCTTTCGTCAGTAGAGTATGCTGACATCTTTCTGTAATAAGCTCGTACATGAACCTTCGGACATGTGTCTCCTTTGTACTTATCGAACGCAGGCGCTTTGAACTTGATTGGCACCCTCAGCCCAGGTACCAAGCCCATTGTTGCCATGTCCAGACCCACAGCACTCTGGTTTAGGACTCCCTTCATTTGCTCTTCCAGCATTCTAATCTTTTGAGAATCATCCATCGGCCCGTCAAAACCCCCTCCAGAGAAGGCGTCCTCCTGTTGATCCTCTTGCCACATACCGTTTCCAGCCCCGTATCCATCATACGCATTATTACGTCCAGCTCTGACTTGATTCATCCCTGGAACTCGGCCTCTGTTGCCGTACCCTTGAACACCTCCAACAGGACCTCCAGCCATAAAACCAGCACCGTTTCCGTTTCCAAAACCTCCGTAGCCCTGATTGACCATACCATAACCATCTTGCCCAAAGCCTTGAGCATTAAAGCCATACTTGCCAGTGTTGTCGAATCCCTGATCGTTAAATCCGAACCCAGCGTTGACAAAGCCATTGCCTCCGAGATTATCTCCCACATTGACATCACCCAGCCCAGCGTTGTGGACAGCAGTTTCATTTCCAGCTCCGACGTTACCATTTACAGCAGTGGTAGCGTGGTTGACGTTAGCAGCATTCACATTGACGACAGGCGGAGCCACGGGCGTTGGAGTGCCATCTCCATGAGCAGTATCAACCCGGACGGACTGATGATCTTCGTTACCATGACCTGCGTTGCGAGCCAACAGAGGCTGGACCATGGCCTGCAAGTTCTCCTGCCCTTTTGCTATAGCCTCCATGGTTTGCATGAAGAGGGCGAGCTTCTCGCGTACATCCTGCATCTCGTTCTGAATCTGGTCCATGACTTTCCGACAGTTGGATCGTGTAGAATAGCGGTGCGGATGTTGATCTGGAATCCTGTTAAGTACCTGATACAGAACAAGAGATAAGACACCGTTCAAAGATTACCTGTTATGCAATATGAATATGAATGCAATGCAATGTGTCTGTGCATTAGGGAAGTTCATTCCCCCAGTTCTAGTGCGAAGGTGCCGGTGCAGTGACAGTGTTGACAATAAGAATACCGGAGCTGAATCATAGAAAGCCTCATATATAGCAGAGAGAATCAATAAGCCCAGGGTACAATATCACTGAGAGTACAAAGATGGCATGACCTCAACCAACAATCCTGGTGATGGTCAGCACTATGCAAATAAAGCATACAAATAATGGAATGATCAGATCCTCCCAAAAGTCTGGTACTCCTCTATCAACTTCTTGGTCTCCGGATGGCTTGGTCGATCAAGCAGCCCTTCAACAAGCTGATTTCTCCTCTTAAGGACACGGCGTACGTCTTCAGCAGTTTCTTCCCATGTTGCTTCTCCGAAGCAATCTTCTAACTTTCGCTTCTGGGACACTGCTTCATCTCTGGATTTGATTGCCTTGTTCAGTGCATGCTGGACACTATACCGGGTCATCACTTCCTCCTCACACTTCTTGATGCTAGACTTCAACTTCTCCTCGAGGTCGGAAATTTGCTGCTTCAGCTTATCTTCCCTCTTCTTGTTGTTAGTGAGTGTAGCATTCCAAGTCTTATTGCAAGAAGATATCTCTCGGTGTGCTGCGTCGAGCGCTTTCTTTTTGGCTTCCAGCATGTCATGGGAACTTCTGAACTCTTGCCCCAGACGTTCGCGCTTTTTCTTTTCCTCGGTCAACTCAGCTCCTAACCTGTTTACCAGCTCAATCTGTTGTTGGAAAGCATATACGGCTTTGTTCTTCTCGCTGCGTGCCTGGGCTAGCTCTTGCTCTAACCCTTCGTTAATCTTCATCAAGGCTTCTTTCTCCTTCACAACCTGTTCATAGACTTCCCTAGAAACAGTGATCGGCTCTTCTACCGGAATAGGATCAAGAATTGGTGCATCTGGAAATGGCATCTTCAACTGACTAGCCCTCCCCTGAATCCAAACTCTATAAGGTGCATAGGCCTGACAGTCATTCTTTCCTAACAACGGCTTCCCTTTGCGGTTAATATGCGTCCAAGCATGTCGCAACTTGGCTAATAACTCCCCCTTCACGTCACCGGTGAAGTACAGAGATTCCTGTACTTCTTCCTCTTGAGGTGGACTCTTCAGCGCATATCCGAACTGGCGAATGAATAGAGAAGGGTTGTAATTGATACACCCTTTTCTTCCTATCAATGGCACATTAGGGTAACCAGAACAACTGAAGATAAGCTCGGATCCCAGCAGATCTCTATCAAACCACTCCATATCTTCCGACGATAGCCTCATCAGGCGCTCCGGCCAATCAACTGGGACTGTAGTCTCTGCAACAGATCCTCTCTTAGGAAGGTGACTCTCAAACCACATACTCAATAAGGGCACACACAGATGAACATTCTTCCCTCTTCCCTTCTCATTCTTGTAATGCAGTGAATGGTAGAGATCTCCGAGTAAGGTAGGCACAGGATTACCAGCGGCAAACAAGTAGAAAGCATCGAAATCCACAAAATCCGGTATATTGGGGAATAGCACTATGCCATAGATGCACAAGGCCAACACAGCATTGAAAGCAACCCAGCACCCATTCTTAGCATACTCTTGGGCTTTACCCACTAAGAACTGAAATGAGAATCCGGGAACTCCACGGGAAACAGTAGTCACAAGTTCAGAAGCATCAATATGCAAGGCTTTTGCCAAATCCTCTGGCTTGGGCTTGACGTCATAATGAATGAACGGAACCTGGTTCTGCACGGGCAGCTCAACATACTCAGCGTATTCCTCCAAGGTTGGTCCCATAATAAAGTCAGAGAACGTGAAACACCTCAAAGCAGGGTCGTAGAATTGCATCAAAGCATACAACCCATCTAACTCTACCTCTGTAGGTTTGCACACCAATCTCAATAATCTACCATAACTCATCCGGAAACTCCTACGAACACCCTCATCAGCAAGAGAGATCAACCCCAGTAAAGGAACAATATCAGGCGTAGGCAATTTGTAAGCAACCGTTCTCCTTAAGCTAGTCATGATCAAACACTCAGAAGTCTGGGCACTAGAACTAGGGAAATGCAAATGTACCTGCAGCACAGACACACGTTAGTGAAATGCAAATGATAATGGATATGCAGGGATGCAATGCAAGTAACATTCAACGGGGACCAAAGCTGTAGCTGAATAGCCTAAACCCAATCAAGAAAGGTCTCAGATAGACCATCCAGAAGTCATCAACCCTGGTCTCAGATAGACCTAAAATAAAACTCCAACACTGGTCTCTGACAGACCTCAAACCATAACTCCAACTGGTCTCTGCTAGACCTCAAATCCCATCTATAACTGGTCTCTGACAGACCTCAGAATACATCTCCAAATGGTCTCTGACAGACCTCAGAATAAATCTCCACATGGTCTCTGACAGACCTCAGAATAAATCTCCACATGGTCTCTGACAGACCTCAGACCTCCCCATAAATAACCAGGATCTCTGATCAAGAAATAACCGGTAGTCTGGAGGTCTAGTTACCTGCATAACCCTGAATCCCCTCACAGGTGGGTGGCCCTATAACTGGCACAAGGTACGGCATCCTATGCGGTCGTCGGCGTCACAGACTTTCAGGGTTAATGATACGATTCCCAGAAGGAGTGGCATCATCAATCCCTGAAGAGGCCTCACTCAGCCAACTTCCAAATGATCGGTCCCCAGAGTCGACAATCCAACTAACCAGCAACCCACGCCAACCAAAGGAAGGGGCAGGAGGCCAACCAGAGGAACCTCGTCTGAGTGTAGATTTCATGGGACACCAAAGCAAGCAAAGCAAGCGGGCGCCCACTAATTTCTACTCTAATTCTAGGTGCACTCAAGCCCAGGTCCGGCTTATCTCTCAATATCAGAACACCCGTCACACCCCAAATACAGCAATAATAAACAATATATATAAAGCTGAAAAATACAGGGTTAGAAATATACAATAACTCCATACAAAATCCTCGACGGGAAAACAAGCGCTAGGATTGACTCTCTCAAGGGACGTTGGATCCCAAATGCATAAGAACCATCGCAGTCCTTAGCAGCCAGGGGACGTTGGATCCCCAGCAGAGTCGCCAGCTGTCGCTACTGCGAAAATCGGCGCCGGCTGAACAGAAGAGTCGCCACCGTGCGTTATTTATCCCACGGGAGGGAAAGGAAACGCTCAGAGTAAACCTCGCACAACACGGGAAAGGTATGGTCGTCGCAACCAAAACCTGGATTCGGGAGTCGGTTACGCAAGGGGAAGGTATTAGCACCCCTCACGTCCGTCGTACTCGACGGGATCCACGCTTGTTTTCGGGTATGGATTGTTATTCTATCTAAACTATAGGTCAAGGGTTAAAAAGAAAATAAAATGAAAATAAAAATGACTCGGCAAAGTATCGCACTTTATGCCTACGTATTCCCGTCTGGAACGAGAAATCAGAGTCAACGTAGTTCGCCTACCTACGGGAAAGGAGGGGAAGGTTGCTCGCTAGGATATCGCATCCTATGCCTACGTACTTCCACACAGCATGGAAGATCAGAGCAAACGTAGTTCGGGCCACGTACGACACAAGCTTGCCTTGGTTGATTTTATTCCTTCTGAAAAAGGTTTCCTTGATTAACAGTCCCGGCGGACAAAAATGACGTCTTGATGAGTTCACATTCTTTTACGAAAGAAGTGTCTTTTATTGCGTTTGAAATCTTATTGTGTTTTTCTGTTTGTTTTGAGAAAGAAAGAGACAGAACTCTAACCTACGGTTGCGAAGGGAAACAAGCTATCCTAATGTTATCATGCATGGGTTAAGACCTAGTGTCTATCATGCTCCTCTCTTGCGCAGAGAGAAACAGAGATCCTACGGGATAGGCAGAAACAGAAACAATATCAGATATATACAGCAAAACAGAAAAATGCATGAATGCAGCAATACAAGCGAGGCAAGGGAGTCCCACTCAACCTCGAACCTAGAAAACAATAGGCAAAAGTGAACAGGCTTCACTTTCAACCCAACAGGGTAAACAGCAAACAATACAGTTCAGAAAACCAATCAATACATCAGCAAATGAAATACAGCAAAAGAAACAGCATCAGCAGCTCTGAATCAACAACTGGCTTCAAGCAACCTCCAATAAGCTACAGGCTTCACCAAGCATCAATCTCCATCTTCATGGCCTTCAGACAAGGGCTTTGATCCTCAGTCTTCCATCTGCAATGGCTTTTCTTCAAGCTCAAACCTCCAGGATGAGGGATCAGTTACAAGAGTGAATTGGGTGTTAAGCAATCAGCTGACTACCAAAGGTGGTGAACAGACTGCTTCTGACACAAGAGACATTTTCTCTCAAGAGTTCTATCTCATAGACACCATCACCAAGCCTTCCAAAGGAAGGGGGTGAGTGTCTTAGAGAGACTCTGAATCACAGAGAAGAATGGATGCAGACAAGGCAATCCATGTTTGAGAAACAATCATTCTAATCTAGAGCTCTGCCTAGCTCCTAAACCCTAGTCTCCTCAGCATCTGCTAGCAAGAGACTCCTCCTCAACTCTGACAGTTGATCTTCAATCTTTGACTCTTCAATGGCTTCATCTCCACAAATCTTCAGCTTCCCCAGGGCCCCAGACAAACCCAATACCCAATCAAACAATCCACAATTCCCAGAGGGCACACCACACCAGACAGCAGATATACAGACAGTAATAATATCAGTAGGGGAGTCCTAATTTTTTTCTAAGGGATCTAATAGCTACCCATAGCCCATATAGTCCCATAACTAATCTATTCAAACCCTAAGTCCTAAGGGAGAAAATTGAACTTCCTAAGTTGTCACCTAAAAACCCTAGTTTTGATCATGATATTCAAGCACTTATTAATCACCTAAAATTAACCTCTAAAAATGGGAGCTAAAATATTTCTACAAGCTTAACATCTCATCTAAACAATATGAAAAGAATGATCAAAAAATATTAAAGCATGTGAGAGAACAAAAATCATAAAAATAATGCATGAAATGTAACTATTTATTATGCTATTTATTTAGAAAATATGTAAAAAATATGAAATAAAACTAAAAATGAAATTTTATTTTCCTATAATGTTCTAGACATGTTAATGAGAATATGGTAAAAAGAATGGATTAAAAAGCATTTTTTATGAATTTATTATGGATTTTAGAAGATTGGTAAAATAATGAAATGAAATAAGAAAATAAAAAGAAATGAAATGAAGGAGGGGGTGAGAAAAGCAGAAAAGCACGTTCAAAGAATTGGGCCTGATAACATGGGGGGTGTGGATAGCGCTCTGAGCCCAACCCCCCAATTAGTGAAACGCCGCGTTTGGTCTTAGCTCAGCTTTCCCTCACAAACGAAGTTTAAACATCAGCCGTTGGATCCAAAGTCAGTCAACTGGTCAAAAGGTGATCTGAGGGTGAAAATATCATCTTCCTCCTTGGTTCAGGGCTTGGAGGGAACTCCATGGATGAACACTCCACCTGCTTCAAACCCTAACTCCCTCGATTCTCCATGAAACGTCAACACATAAAAATCAAATCCGCTCCAAAACTTACCAGGAATCCAACCATGGTGTCACAACTAACTGAAATCTCCTCTAACCCTAAATCCGATAGCTACCTCCAAGAAAAGATCAAGAACTGATTCTCACTATCTTCAAAATTAAAGGCACAGGCATGTTCCTCTCTTCACCTAGATCATTTCCCCCTAAAGAACTAAGATTATCATTCAATATCGAGGGAGTTCTTGGTCCACACAGAAATGGTACCTCTAACAAAATCATCACCAAATCATCTCTAACTTTCCAGAAAGCTTCCCCTAATGATTTCTAACCGTTCTAACCTACTAATTCTAATCAATTCTACTTAGATTAAGGTGCACGAAGAAATTTACAAACCTGGTGAAATGAGATGCACAGATGGTAGAATTCTTCAAATCAATGCCTGAATTCCTCCAGAATCATTCAGTGATCCATCTTCTAGCTTCTGTATGCAAAAAGGAAGGTTGAAAAGCTCTGAATCTTGGAAATGGATCTGAAGCTGCAAGCTGCCAAACTCAAGGTACAGAACACGATTTGGCCTTGAATTCCCTCTGATTTTGATTGCCACACCTTCAATGATGATGATAGAACTGAACCAGATCAAGAAATTGAACAGAATGGAGAAGAAATGAGAAATTGGAGAATGACTTGCTATGGAGGAACTTGGATTTCAATCTCTCTTTCTGCAGCAATTCTCTCTAACCCTTGCATCTGAGCACACTCCAATCCATATATAGATGATGTTAGAATCATCTAGAACCAACTGGACTCTTCTTATGAGAAATTGAGTTTCTCATGTCATGACTTTTTCATTTCATGCTATGCATAGTTCATTCCAAGTTCTCCTTGTTACAGCCCATGATTATTAATTGAAAATCTCCCCAAATGGTATTTTGAACATGTTGAAAAGCCTTGCAAGCTTGTGTGTTAATCCCTTATGTGAGTTGGATATGTAACTTGAATTATAAGCAATCCATGGCAAGTCCCAAATTATGACCTCAAATCCAAAATCTAATAATGCCAATGATCACAAAATATGTTTTCTAGTCAAAATGATATGTCACTTGCCCCATTTTGATCATGTAGTATAAAATTCCCAAAAATGGACATTTCATGTATTAAATTTATGCCTTTTTTAGGTCATTTCTACAAGCATGAGTTACAAGCATTTCCAAACTTACATGGTCTTCTTTCTTGACTTAAAATCCCATTTGGAGCAAGTTTGATGTTGTAAGTTTTTCCATTTGAGGCCTCCTTGTATGAGTTTTGGGTATAGGTTAAAATGACCTGTAACTCACAAATGCCCAAAATACCCTTTGCTTGTCAAGACCATAAGTTGAGTTCTCCACATCATATGAAGGCATGCCATACCATTCTAGAAAGCTAAGACAATGAGGAACAACTCTTATGTTGACCAAGAATTCATTTGAAATCTCCTTGAGGGGCAAAACTAGCTTGGAAGTCAAGTCACTTTCACAGACAAAAATTCAGACACCCCAGATGACCTGTAACTTGCAAGGACCATAACTTGAGTTCTATAAATCTCCTTGAGGTCTTCCACCACTCAAATTAAAGGTCTTGAGATCCTCTACAAGTTTCATGTTGGCCAAGAAGCCATTTGAAGCTAGCATTTTGACTTATCTTGCTTGGAAATTTGACCTAAACTAGGGGATTTTACAGAGAAACCCTAATTTAGTAACTCCTCTTCTCCTTGATTTCTCTTGAATTCTTCTTGTCATATCTCCATGTCCTTCTTCATATGTCAAATGTTGATCCCCACATCTCTCCAATAGACTTGAATGCCCTCTTAAGTCAGTCAATTGACCCAGGGTTGACCTAGGGTTGACCCAGATGAAACCCTAGTTGACTGTCTTCAACTGTAGCTCTTGTGCCTTCATCAATGACTTGTTTTCTTCTCCAAATGACTTTATAAGTCTCTCATAAGGTCTAGATGCTCTCCATACCTTCACTCCACAGCTCACAACCCTCTTGTTGATCCTCAAACACCCTCAGCTAGGAGATGGACTCAAGGCTTGATCTGCTGAACTCTTTGCTTTCAAATTCTTTCCTGATGACTTGAATGAGATTGAATTATGATGATAACCTCTTGCTAGGCCTCTAGAGATGAAAATAATGATTGGTCCCCTGTTGAATGACTTGCTGTGCTTATGCTATGCAAATGGTTAGTCTATGTACATGACTCTATATGCAAATGCTAATGATAATGAAACATGAATCCAATTGAATAAGGTTGGGCAAATTTTAGGGTGCAACAAACCTCATCAACACCCAAAGTACATTGAAATTGAAGAAAACTTTATCAAGAAACCATGATCCTCGGCAACAACCAATAACCAAGCTAAGATGCAAAATTAAACAAATAAAAATGCATGATAAAAATTTTAAAATGATTTTAAAATGGAAATAAAAGAGAAAATGAAGATGAAGCCCCTAAACAACAATTTAAAGCTCAATAAAATTAAGATAGGTCAGAAACAAGTAAAGGATCACAAAATAATTTTTGAAGAAATTTAAAATGAATAAAAATATTTTTTAACAAATTAAAATTCATGAGAAATGTGAAAAATAATGAAAAATAGCAAAGTGTAAAATAAAATTGTGAAAAAATCACACAAGGTGTAAACTAATAGAAAATATTTTTTCTGAATTTTTTGAGATTTTTTGGATGAAAAATGAATTTAATATGAATTTTTAAAATAAAATGAAATAAAAGAAAAAGAAATAAAAAGGGAAAAAACAAGGCGCGTTGGATCTGGATTCATTAAACCTAGGTGGTAAATCTAATGGATCTGAACAAATGGTGCACCAGATCTAATTTTAAAAAACAAACTTATGCCACCGTGAGAGCACTTTCGTTCGTCTTCTCCGGTGAGTTGCTCACCGGAGTTTGGCATTTTACAAACTTAGGTCACAAATCACCACCATTATGACCATTT
The DNA here is from genome assembly GCA_963859935.3 of Lathyrus sativus. NCBI lineage: Eukaryota > Viridiplantae > Streptophyta > Magnoliopsida > Fabales > Fabaceae > Lathyrus > Lathyrus sativus. The sequence goes on along the minus strand of OZ012735.1, from coordinate 173,719,894 downwards.
CATCAATGCAAACTCAACCTTATGCTTCATTTCCATTGATTGAAAGTGAGCAGAGAGAATTTTGGAGAATACTCAGTGAAAATGAAAACACAAAACGAGAAATTAAATGCAAAATGTGAACAATCAACATAGGGCATGTTAGGGGAAAGGATCAGGGAGTATCAGGCTACATTGTGGTAACTTGTTTGAGTCCAAAAGATACTCATAACTACCTTGTATAAATGATGATCAGAGGTGTTAAAATATGAATCTGGTTAGAGCACTTCAGTGAGTCTTAGAGCTTGGTTTTTGTTGCAAAAGCTTTAGAGGAGACCGAAGGTGCTAATGGAATCAAGAAACAAGGTTGAAAGAGCTTATAATTTCGAAACAAAATCTCAAAATTTTCAGCGTAAAGTGTGATAGATCTATTTATATCTGAGGTGAATGGAGCTCATAGGTGTGAAAAATCATTGCAAAACGTGTGAATCATGAGCAATTAATATGTGATCATTCTTGGTTGCGAAGTCAGCCAAAATGCAGTGTATTTCTTCCAATTTTGGGTCGTTTTGCATAACAAATAATCACTTAACATTATCAGGTACTGGTCACGTGCAAACTTTGGCTTCAAATTGAGAATTTATTAAATTTGCAAAACTGGTCATGACCAAAATTCAGTCCCATGGGGTCAACTTTCAACCTATTGGGAAATTGTATACACTTGACCTTTGATCCTCATTCCTTTTGCCAAATGAGAACATCATATCATAGAGTACAATGCAGAAAGAAAGGTTCCATTTGGATATTTGAGCAAAAAGTTGAGCTTACAAAGTTGGAACGATGACCTATAATCAGAGGTCAAGAAAATTCTAAGTCTAAAATAACATATAATGTCTTCAAACTTTTTATGGCTTTCCAAGCATAATTGGCCTTTGATCCTTGAAGTAAACTTGTAGAAGAAATCAAATAGGATAATTGGCAAAAAGAACCACCCACAAAAGTTGAAAATTGAGATAGTTATGATCTTTAGAAGTTAGGCAAATATCATTTGAATTTAGTTCAAATTTCACTAAGTCCACAAAATGACCTATAATATTTCCAAACTTTTGATGATATTCCAAGAACAGTTGGCTCTTGACTTATAAAGAGAAGTTGAAGGGGATGTGAATAAGATTCATTTTCTAAAAGAAGCACTCAAAAATATTAAAGTATGAAGAAGTTATAATATCTTGAACTTGGGCTTGAAATGTTGACTTTTAGGTCAAACCTCCTTGGAAAAACTTGCAACCTTGGATTTTTTTCTTTCATTTCAAGGCACATTGATGATCATATGAACTCAAAATTATGTACTCTTGATCGTACCTTAATAAAACTTGCAATAGCTTGAGGAAACTTGTTGATGAAGGCATGGAAATAAACACATGAACCTTTGAAGTTTCTTGAGAAACAAGCTATCAAACTTTGAAACATCTTTGATCAAATGAAGTTGAATGATGCTTAAGACCCTATGCTTTAAGATTAGAGGTCATGCTTTGATGAATAGATTTTAAAAATTAATGTTTGACCCCACCTTGAATTGAGGAACTCAAACCCTAGTTGTAGAGACAATCACTTGATGCTCTTGATTCTGAACCCCACCTTGCAAAAGAAAAAAAATAGGACAAGGCATATTTTTTTGTATTTTGATTAATGGTTAGTGAACTATAAAGCATATAAGTACAAAAAAAATTCAAAATATACAAAGAGGTGTTTGATGATCTCTGTAGAGGCAAACCCAAAGATGATAAGATTAGAATAGAATCGTGTTTGTGATCTTGATGAATTGAAAAGATGTAAATGAGGTGGGATCTTATAGGTAAAAATTAGGGCCTCAAGAGACTTAAATATAGAAGAGATCTTGCTAGGATATTAGGGGTAAAAATGAGGTGAGATTGAAGAGACTTAAATACATAAGACCTATTTTTTGGCCCTAAGATATCACAAAATGATTATGATATGAATGGATACACAAGACTCTGTGGATAAAGGTACCACAAGAGACAAATTACTGTTGGAGAAACATAACAAAGGAAAAAGAAACTCTGCAGGGGAAAAACAAGAAGAGACCCAGCTGGGGAATATAAAATTCTATAAGAGATGGGAAAAATGCGTAGCTGAAGATACAACTTGAAATTGCTAGAGATAAAGAAGAAAAGAGGAGATCCACCAAGAAAATAAATCATTGGGGAAAGACTCGACTCGGGGATAAATATCCCTGAAAATAAACCAAAACACAGTTAAAGCAGACAAAAAGTAAGACTCCGCTGGGGAAACCTTAACAATGCAAGCAGCGAAAGGATATACCCATTCCACAGGGGAATAAAATCGAAGAGGAAAAGGATCACTAAATCTATTAGGGGAATGAAACTCTGAATCAGTAGTGAGAAAAAAAATGAAGAGGATATGGACTTCACTGGGGATCCGAAAAGGGAAAGTCATTTGTTCTACTGGAGAAAAAACTCCTAGGTACACAAAGATTAACATGATAATAAGCTTCCACTATTATAGTAGGGCTCAACTTCTTCTTTAATCAATTCTCAAACTTGAAAGGGTAACAGACAAACTTCACAAGGATAGCCATTTGCTGGAGATAAATAATAACTCTACTAGAGATACTCAAAAGTGTTTAGCGTACGTTCCGTCTAGGGGCGATATGCGGTGCATTCGTTTCTATATCATAGTCTTTAGTGCAACGTGAATCACAAAGAAAATCAATTCACTTCATTAAAACTCACAAAAAAACTTCAAACCTTTTATCCTTTGGGATTTGTTCTTCAAACCCATTTTCAGAAGAAAAAAAAGTACGTTACTTTTCCGTTCTATCACAAATAGACATAGACCCTAACTGCTGGAATAAGAACTTAACGTCACTTATAAAAAACGCTTAACTGACCTGTGGTTTCGTTAGCCGAACTATGTTTTATCTGATTTCTCATACTAGATAAGGATACGTAGGCACAAGACGATGATATCTTGGCGAGCAACGTTTCCCCATCACCCACAGTTTTCCGATCTTCGTTGACTCTGACTTTCCTATTGTATGAGAGAATACGTAGGCATAGGGCGGCGACGTCCTACCGAGTCTCCTTTTCTTTTCCTTTTTCTCGTTTCTGTTTAGCAGTAGCTTTTAGATAACTCACCCTTTATTTAGACAACAAGCGTGGATCCCGTTGAGTACAATGAATGTGAAGGGGTGCTAATACCTTCCCCTTGCGTAACCGAATCCCGAACCCAAGATTTGGTTGCAATGACCTTGTCTTATCTTTTATTTTAGGCTTTCTTCGATCGTTTCCTTTCTCTCAGTGGGATAAATAACATTCAGTGGTGACTGTTTTGTTTGTTTCCGCCTGTTTTTTTACGCAGTTGCGACAGCTAGCGACTCTGCTTGGGACTTTGGTTCCCTATGCGAGTCAATCCTAGCGCTTGTCTATTTCTGTTTCATTGGGTGTTTACTTTGGCGTATTTATTTGCTTTTATGTATATTATCTTAGAGCTAATATACAACTACTAATTATTTTTTGGTGATCTTTTCTATGATATCTCCCAGTATTTGAAATGATATTTCAGAAAACCTGGTACTAATAATTGGGAATTTTTGGAGATTGAGAAAGTGATAGAACAGAAACAGAAAGAGGAAGACAAAGACGAGGCTGGAAGAAGACTTAGACAAATTGTAGAAGCCTAAGAGAGCATTCTATATAGTCTAATAATGAGAAGTTTTGTATTACTATTCCAATCAATATTTAGAAAATATGTATTCTATTACTTTCATTAATAATCACTAATTTGTATGCTATTATTTCAAAATCCCAAATGGTCAAGAGATTTTAGGGATTGTAAAAAAGAATATAATTTGTATTAAATGCATATATTAGGGTGTTCTAAAATCTCACAAGGCATTGTTAACAAACATATATTAGGAGGGTGTTTAGATACGGATCTTATCCCCTTTTGTTATGAAACTTTGTTACAAATCTAAGGTACGATCTACTAAAAAAAACTTTTGGTTTTTAATAGGTTATAGAGCACAAGTTGAATCGTACCTTGATGATCATGTCCCAAACCCATTTTTATATTTGGGACACATTTTAAAAAATAAAAAACAATTGAAAAAAGATTTGGAAAATCTTTTTTTCTAGTTCTAAAAGTTTTTATTGAAATAAAAAAGGATTTTGAATTGTGTTAGAAGAAATAAAAAGACGGAACATCAATAATATTCTATTTAGATTCAAAAAAATAGATGAATTGAGTGGAGGCAAAAAAAAAATCAATCATCAGGAAGAGTAACTCAACGATTGAGGAATTGCCCTTTATAATTCAATATATTGATTGGACAAATTCCTCATTAATAAAAAAAAAGGATAAAAGATCTTAATGTCAAAACAAATAAAAAAATGATAGAAGAAAAAAAAAGGGGTTATAACTTTAAAAATCCATTTGAATTCGACCAAAACCACTTATAATGCTAAAAGATTAGAATTACAAAAGAATAGTTTGCAAAATATTACAAAGAAGAAACATTCGGTTAATCTGTAAATTTTATTTTATTTTTAAATTTTCCATGGAAAGAATACACATACATATCCTTTTATATCTAATTAGTATTCCTAGGATCCCTTGACAATGTTCTCTTAATTTTATTGAATCAACTCTTAATTTTATTGAATCAACAAATAAAATTGTAATTATAAATAAATCCCTTTACAATTAAAAAATGAACAAATAGTTGATGAAAAAAATTAAAATATAATTTTATTTATGTCAATTATAGACAAACTTATGGATATGAATTCACATAATTCTTATGATGTATCTTTTTTGTTACAAGCCTATGTATTTTTAAAATTATTTTTAAAATTATCACAAATCCAAGTTAGTAATGTATATAAATATAAGTTAAGATCTATTTTTGAATTTCATGGAAGATCTTTTTCTTAAGAATGAAATAAAATATTTTTTGTAGAATATAAGGAGGAAGATTAAATTCCAAATTAAGACATAAGAACCGTCCCGAATCTATAATGAATCAATGGGAAAATTGACAAATGTTCATTATCAATATGCTTTACCTCATAGGGGATGGTCGAGATTAGTACCAAAAAGTGGAGGAATAGAATCCATGAATATCGCGGGACTCAAAATAAAGTTTTAGTTGGATATGGTTCATCTAAAAAAACCAGTTAATATTTTTACAAAAAACAACAAGTAGACGACTTATTAGAAAAACAAGTATACTTATTAGAAAAAAAATATATGGATATGATATTTTCTCCTATGAATATATAAATAATGCAGATAAGAAAAAAAATCTAATATTTATGGATATATATTATCATTACAAGCAAACAAAAATCAAACGATTCATTATAACAAACCTAAAAATAAAAAAAATAATTATTTGATATAATAGGCGATAGCTTTATTCAAAATTATATAACAGAAGAAGATGGTATTATAGATATAAATATGGATATGTATATGGAAAAAAAATCTAGATAGAAAGTATTTTCATTGGATGGGAATGAACGTAGAAAGAAAAAAGAATTCCATAATGAATTATAAATTATTGGCTTGGAGATTTGTTTTATTTTTTTTAAAATTGAGTGCAAATAAGAAGAATCATTGGATCTTACCAATATATATATATATATATATATATATATATATATATATATATATATATATATATATATATATATATATATATATATATATATATATATATATATATATATATATATATATATATATATATATATATATATATATATATATATATATATATATATATATATATATATATATATATATATATATATATATATATGAAAACAAAAATACTTCTGATGAAGTCGAGTTAGCGTTAGAAAAGAAAATGCGAGTCGAGTAGATCTAAAATCATATCTCTTAATCTATTATTCGAACGGTCGTTATGATATAAATAAATACACGAAGGATCTAAATGGAGAACATAATTTTTTACTAGATAAATATTTGGGTTTTTATTTGCACGGTAAGACTCCCGTCAAAGAAACATTAATGAATAATGTCGACTTCAATTGTCTCTTGGTTAGATTGAAAAATATATATAAAAAAATTATAATGTATATAAAAAAGGGAGACCTAGATATAGAAAATATGGTTCGTCTGACGAGTAAGGGCACTTGTTATACACAATGTAAGGACACAAAGGAATTGAGGGATAACCTAATGTTTTTTATTGAACCTATTCATATTTTAAGAAGAAAAAAAACTATATTTATATATCAAACCATAAGCATAGCATTAAGGCACAAATTCAAAATTTCGAAAAGAAACTCAGAAAAAAGTCGTCTTGATCAAAAGGTAACATAAATGAAGATAAAAATAATAATGATTTACTTGTTCTTGAAAATCTTTTATCAACTAGACACCTTAAAAAATTTAGAATTCTAATTTGTTTGAACCCTAGGAATAAAAAGACTATGCATAGAAACACAATAAATGAGAAAAGAATAAATAATTCTTCTCAAGTTTTAACTAAAAATAAAGATCTTGATAGCGATACAAAAATAAAAAAAACTAATGAATTAAAATTTTTTCTAGAACCAAGATATCGATTATAAGATTTAGCTTGTATGAAGCGCTATTGGTTTGATACACATAATTGAAGTCGTCTCAGTATATTAAGAATACATATGTATTCTCGATTACAAATTTGATCGAAAATCTTGATCTTTGTTCTATTTACCATTATCATAATATTTCTCATAACATATCAATCTAATATCTGAGATGTGAACATTATATATATATATATATATATATATATATATATATATATATATATATATATATATATATATATATACACACACACACACTCACACATTGTGGGATTGATATGAATTTAATGATGTTTCCATTAGATAGAAAAAAATCCATAGAAAAATGAATAAAAAATTGTCTTATTTTTATTTTTTTAAATACAAGACAATATAAATTTTTATTTTATAAGTCCATAAATATATCATTTATTATCTAATTTAATTACATTCCTTAATAATAAATTTGAAGAAAAAAAAGTTATTCAGAATAGTTAAATAAATTGAGAGGAAATTTCATTTATTAAATTTCACTATTATTACTAATTAATAAAAATATCTCCCAAAAAGAAGGGGGAAAAGAAATGCTTTCATTTTATGATAACAAATTCATTTATACATGTTATTTCACAACAACAACAAAAAGAAGAAAATCCGAGATCATTTTGAATTTCAAATATTAAAAGTTCACTAATATGATACAAAGACTTACTTCACATTTTGAATTACACCCAAAAGACTGTCTATCTCAAAGAGGTTTACGTATAATTCTAGAAAAACGACAATGACTATTGTCGTATTTGTCAAAGAAAATCATAATACATTATAAAAATTTAATAGATTGGTTGGGTATTCAGGATTTACAAATTAGATAATTTCAAGAAACATTTTCAAATTTTTATTTATTAGGTACTGAATTTTGATGAACTTTTTTTTTGAACGATTCATGGAATGAATCGAGCAAAAACCTATGAATGTCTCAATTACAAGAATAGAACTTGTGATATTAAATATGGGGCCTCAACACCCATCAATGCATGGTGTTCTTCGACCTATTGTTACTCTGGATGGTGAAGATGTTATTGATTGTAAACCAATATTAGTTTATTTACATAGAGGTATGGAAAAAATAGTGTAAAACTGAACAATTATACAATATCTGCCTTAAGTAACACGTTGGGATTATTTAGCTACTATGCTCACATGAGTAATAATTGTAAACGAACCGGGATGATTGTAAACAGGACCGATGCTTCAGGCTTCTAGAGTAAATTGGTATCTATGTGAAGTTTATAATTATGAAGGTTACGAAGAATTTTATTAGGAAGTTCTGACGTGGTGCGAAAAACACCCGAGTTCATCCCACGCTTGAAAATACAACAAAGTTGCCATCGAATTTTATTTATTCCAAAACAAAAGAAAAATATCGATAAAACCATAAAAGGAAGAGAAACAAGTAAATGAGTCTGTTATGCGAGGGGAAGATATTAGCATCTCTCACTTTTGTTGTATTCAACAGAAACTGTTTTAATTGTTCTTTGCGTGAATGAGTGTTATTATCTAAAAGTTACTTGCAATTCATTTTAATTATAGGGAAAAATAAGTTTTTAATTAATGTGCTCGCAAAGGATTTAAACCCTCGTGCCTACGTATTTTCATAGTGCAATGAGAAAATCAGAACTCTGTAGTTCATAGGTAGATAATAAATGTTTGTTGGTTGATTTTAGAGAACAGTTATAATCGTATCCTAGAAGTGTTTTGATGTAAGCTGATTCTGACCCTCGTTCGGGTACTCTAAGCTTTTAGTTTGAATTTTAATGAATGGATTATAATATTTCTTTTATGAAAAGATATTTGTATTGAAAAAGGTTTTTTTTATTGAATTGAATTGAAAATATTTGTTAAATGGTGAAAGTGTTGTTGTGAAGATGTGAAAGTATTTTTTGGACGAAGAATGTGTTTTTTAAACCCACATAGTGGATGTCTCTGAACCAAAGAATGTGGTATTTAACCAATAGTTGGTGATTAGCCAATGTAGAGTTGTAGGGTTTTGCCTAGATCTGGGGATCAAGAGCTATAAGAGAAGGGGTGTTTGCCTAAGCATTGGGTATGATAAGGCAAATAATGCAAGAGGTGGTTTTCCTAGGCATAGGACTAACAAGGCAAGCATGTATGAGAAATGTTTTAACCATGAGAAGGTGATTAATCCAGAGGGAGGGGTATGGTTCATAGATGGGTCCTTAACCATGAGAAGGTGATTAACCCATGAAGGAGATGATTAACCGACAGAAAATGATTAACCTCAAGAGTTGTATGGGTATCAAAAGAGTATTGTATTTGGTCCAAAGAGAAAGATGTTGTTGATGGGATTGTTAAAGTGTTGTCTGATGATTGGAAGTTGAAAGTTGTTTTGATTTGAATTGCACTATTTAAAGTTTATAAACAGAGGCGAATACTTTGAATAATTAGGGCCTACGTCCCGTATTCATAGATATTCAGAACAAAGATATGAATAATCCCTCTCATTATTTTCCGTTGCTTAAGGATCGTGGCACACAATTCGCATCATAATTAAATAAGTTTGGAGGAAGAGTCTTTGTTTAAAAAGGGGTGAATCAGGGTGTGCTTGAATGGATGAAGCTCAACATGATCAGATCTTGATATCCTTTTATCTCTAGGGTCTTGAATGTAAAATTTGACTTGAGATTGAATTGATGGATCAAGTATGATACAAGTGTAAAGGTCTAATTCAATCAAGTGATCAAGGTACTTATGATCACTTGGATCAATATGAATCCTAAGAGGAGTATGCAATTGCTCATGAAAAGTCATACAAAACAAATCTATATCACAAAAGATAATTAATTGATAAAAATGAAATTGATAAACTAATCCACCAATAAGGGATCATGCTAAGAATAACACAATAAGCACATGAAATTATGAAAGAACGACGGTATTACAATTTGAAATTAATCATGTATAAACCCTAATCTCTAACTAATTCTAATTGAATTTAGAAATTAAAAACTACAATTAAAATCAATTAAGATCTAACCTAAATAGAATCTAATCTAAAAAAGTACTATTTGTTAATGTGTATTTAAAATGTGACAAAAAGAATTAAAATAAAAATCAAGTAATAATTAAATAAATGAACACTCTCTGCCAAGGGTGTGAAGTGTAAGGGAGGGTTTGGCCAGCAAAGGGTGTTGGGATTAGCATCTGAAGGCCCAAAATCTTTGTTGAATTCATAATGGGGGTAGTGCGTCAGTAAAAGTAGGTGTGACAGGAACAAAGCCTTTGGGTTTGTGCTTGGAGGCCCATGAGCATGGGGAAAAGAGATGGAAAGTTTAGATTCACTCTCATTTCATTTATCCTCAATCAGACACCTTCATCTCACTCTCCAAACTATCACCTTGGCCAGAAATCGCTCTGCCGCGCCAGAGGCGGCGGAGCAACCCAGAAATGAGCCAAACAACCACCATTTCACTCGTTTTTGTCCTTTCTATCCATTTCTCATGTTCACATCACCTAAATCTCAAAGAAGTCTCCAAACCACAAAAAATTTCCTTAGAACCACAATTTTCCTAAACAAAAATTAAATCACAATGGAGGGGAATCAAAGCAAGAGACCTTGGGGCTTTGATTCCCCTCGACTTCCTCTACATCCTGGTAACAAGATTGAACTGAAATAAAGGGGAGAGATGGAAGATCCTACCTACAGGGTCGAGGTTTACCTTGGGAAGCATTGGAGCAATTGCACCTTCTTCTTCTTGTCTAAGTAGTCTGTAGGCAATCGATGGAATTGTTGTGTTGTTGTTGATGATTAGGAAGAGTGAGTAGAGAGGTTTAAACTCTATTGTAGCAAAACTTCAATGTGAAGCTTTGCTCAACAATGGTGATTTGAGAGATTTGAGTGTTGGTGAGGGAGAGAGGAGGAGAGAATTTGCAGAGTATAAAGGTGATATGAGAGTGAATGTGATTGTGGTTAGTGTTGAATAATTGCGGAAGTGTTTAAATAGAGATTAACGTGGAGGGAAATCCACAAGTGTTTTGGGCAGCTAGGGCAAGTCATTTAGGTCAGCTGTTAATGTTAGTTGATCATGAGAAAAGTAAGTTAGGGTCTTAACACTGTTAGCTTGTTGTTAATGAATTTGAATTTTGACAGTTAGAAATTCTGTTAGGTTAGTTCTTCGAGTTAGTTTGTGTTAATGAGTTTGTTAGAGGTTTGAGTTAGGGAAAAGTAGTTAGCTTGAACTGTTATGGAATGTTTGTGTTGTGTTAATTGGTTAGTGAATGTTAGTTTAGGTTGTTAAGATTGTTAGTAAAGTTGGTTAACTATTAGTGGGTTGATTATTGTATGCTTGACAGTTAAGGAATTAAGTTTGTTAGGATAGTTTTGTTAACTGTTATTGATTGTGAAGTGAATTTCAATGTTAACTTGAACTGACCTAGTTAGTTAGAAATTTCATATCAATTAGTAGAAGTTAGTTGATTTTGTTATGAAACTCTGACAGTTTAATTGTTAACTTGAATGCTGAACTGTTATGTTAGTTGATTCTATATTTTTTTTTGGGTTAACTGAACTGTTAGATGAGAGTTAGGAGAAATCAAGTTAATTGATTTATTAGCTTGTGCTAATTAGTATGTTAGTTAAGTTTGTTATGTCAACTGAGCTGTTAGTGAAATGTTACACTATTAATTAATTGAAATTCACATGAAAAATCTGTTATTATGATTAGGTTAATTTTGTCAATAGGTGTGTGAATTGTGAAGATGTCTTGGATTGTCATGGCATATTTTGATGGCATAGGGTTATAATACAAAGTTGTGGATTGTTATGTTTATTAGTTAAAGATTTTGGAAAATGTTAGTTGGTTTGATTAATTAGTTTGGTATGGTAAGTCTTGTTATAGTATCAGAGTTATTAATTGCGTCCGCTCCCGGCACGATGCCGGGCGATCCGTTTGGGGCGGCCCCTTCCGCGCGCAAACATGGGAGCGAATCTTAGTCTGAGAGAGCGGCCGATTCCGGCGAGAAAGCGGCTAGCGGGTAGCGCTCCGCTCCCTGGGCGGAGCGGTTTCAGACGACTTGTGTTTTTTTCTTCTCTCCAGCTGTGTTTCTCTGGTTCTATTTGAGTTGTTTTGCAGATAGAGAAGAGAGAAGAAACGTGTGCGTTGTGCTGATTCTTTTGGAATTCTTCAAGCTCTAGCAAATGAAACAAAACTACTATTTAAAGAGAATCTTATTCTATCACAAAACTACTATTCAAAGAGAATCTTATTCTATCCAGGGGATATGTTCATTTATTCAGTATCAGACCAGACCATCCATATCAGTCATATCAATTCTAATAAGTTATTCAGTAATTTCCTTTGGCTATAACTTTGTTTTATCTGATTTTAATGTAGGTGTTTTTTTTATGGATTGATATTTTGAGTATTGCTCCCATTGGACTTCTTAGGTAAGGATATGGCTCAAATAATAAATATTGCTTTTGGGGTGGTCTACAAGCTTCTGCTCAATCAATTAGTTATGAAATTAGATAGTTATATGAGTGAAATAAAACAACTTATATTGAATATAATTTTATAATAGTATATTATTTGTTAATAGATAGTATGATGATTTTAAAGGGCAGGAAAAATATTGAGTCTTATTTTCTATGTATAAGAATGGAATAAAAATCGATTTTTTTTTTAAAATAGCAATGTTATAATTGTTATTTACCAAACAAATTATATTTTCAAAATAAATACCAAAATGGCAATGTTTGGAAAATGATCAACATGCGTTCGCCAAAGCAATTGGCGAATTAGGCCAAATGGGCTTGAACGCATTTGCCAAACCAATTGGCGACATTGGTATTTTGTGGCCATTCGCCACACCAATTGGCGAATTGGTTATACTGGTTTTTGTTTTCATGCTTTTTTGATTTTAGTTATTATTATTATTAACTATAAAATATATAAATTTATAATCTAATTAATATTTATATAATTAATATTAATATTAATTTATAATATAATTTTTAATGTCATCTATAATATTAAAAAAATTAAGTTTAAAAGTTTTAATTATTTTATGAAATTATAAATTTAAAGTAAATTGGGTTGCTTGCTAAATCGGCCAGTTAGGGTTTTAAACTTTCCTTATATATTTTTGGGGTGACATTTATCAATGGATGTATAGCCACCCCAGTGGTAATCACTTTGTCATCAAATGCACATTTCACCTTGGTAGCCTGGGTTCGATCCCTGAGGAGGTATAATATGTTTTTACTTTTTTTTGCATTTTATTTTCAGTTATTGTGATGCATTTGCGCACTAACTTATTGTTTTTTAATTATAATTTTTTTTGGCTATAAATACGAGCTCAAACACATGTTTTTTTCACAACATTATTTCCTAAAAGACTAAAGCGGTAGTGCGGTTTGAGTTGAGCGTAGTCCATAATGTCTGCATTTCTGAATCAACGTTCTTCTTCTTCGTCATCAGCATCGGAGGAACCTTTTCCAACGTTTGATATAATGAAAAGAAATGCCCTTGTGGTGTTTTCAGCAACAAAGCCTCCGATGAAGGTGCTCCTGTGGAATACGCAGACGTTGGAACACTTGCACAGGGAACTGAACCGCTGGCTAGAAGGGGATATTGCTCCAGGAGAAAAGATTAGGAAAATTGAGAGGTTGGTGGAGAAGACCGATAGAAACAGAGTTACTCGTGAATGGAGAAAAGTGGAAAATGATGCCGGCGTCCTTGTGATGATGTTGACACCAAAGGAGATAAAGTTGATGGTCGTGATATCGTAGACGCTCTGTTCCGGTGTTTTGGTGTATCTTTTTAATTTGTTGTTATGTTTGTTTAATTTATGAAAGTTAACTCTGCTTGTAATAGAAGGAAATTTGCAGTTACCTCTGCCTGTAATAGCATGAAATTTGATTTTAATCAAATGAAAGTTAGTTTTGATTTAAATGGACACGTTTACAAATGAAACTATGATCTGCTGCTCGGACCAACGCTTGGACACGTCGTACGATTGTGTCCTGGTTGCCGACACGAACTACACAATCTCACTAGCTTATCTGAGGTATCCATCTCGGTTCGTATGCGCGTGCTGTTAGGCCGACCCTTCTTTTTTCTGCGCATCAAGTCATTATGCCAAACAATTTGGCCTTCGTATTCGGGCCAATAGTCCTCCTTTGCCAAGACCTGAAAACTGCATGAGTAGACATTGCATAGACTTATGACTTGGTGAACTGAAGAAAGAAGGTTGGTTGGGTCCTGGCGCGCCTTCGAACAAGCTGCTATGACATGAGAGCAAGGCATACGGAATGCTTGAAACTTTCCACAATCACACCAGCTCTTATCTAATTCAACACGATAACATCCCCTGGGCCTTCCTTCATTGTGATCTATAGCCTCGGCAACACTGAACCAACCAGCTGTACGGTCAAATATTGTGACCACGTGGGTGTTGGCTTTGGCAGCTTCGTCTTTCATGAATTTCATTGCAGTGTCACTGTACAGCTGACCCGATTGTAATACCGAACCCCACTTCGCACGCCTGCTATCAAAAAGTGATCCCATCCTAAAATAGGTTGCCTTTACCAACGCAGTTATTGGGAGGTTTCGAATTCCCTTGAAAACAGAATTCATTGACTCGACGAGGTTGGTTGTCATGTGACCCCATCGCACCCCATTGTCGTATGCTCGCGTCCATTTCTCCCTATCAATGTCGTCAATCCATCTTAATGCATCCGCGTTGTTCAGTCTAATCTCATCACGGTAGTATCTGAATGTTGGTTCAGTTAGTGCATACCCCGCGTTCACAACCTTCTTCCGCAGCGTCCTGTCTTTGATGTCCCTCATGAAATTTTGGGCAATATGCCTTATGCAGTAGACGTGGGTCGATGGAGGATCCTGCCAACCGTTGTCATGGTTGTTGTAAGCACTCTCGATGGATGGGTGTCGATCAGAGATCAAACATAAGTTAGGTTGGGGAGACACGTATGACCGTAGGTTTTTTAAGAAAAAACTCCAACCCCCAGCAGTCTCCCCTTCAACTATGGCGAAGGCTATCGGGAAAATGTTGTTGTTCCCGTCTTGTGCCACAGCCATCAGAAGTGTGCCCTTATATTTCCCGTAAAGCCAGGTTCCGTCAATCTGAATTATAGGTTTACAAAATGCAAACCCTTTGATGCATGGTTCGAATGCCCAAAAGACTCTGTGGAAAATTCCATTGCCAGCAACATAACTCCCGTCTGGTGTACAAGCAGACAACGTCTCCAATATCGCAACAGTTCCTGGAGAGTAGTGTTTAAGGGCTACTAGGAATTTAGGAAGTTCCTTGTATGACTCCTCCCAATTTCCAAACACCATTTCAACAGCTTTATTCCTGGCTATCCAGGCTTTTCGGTACGAAGGAGTGTAGTTGTACCTTTGTACCATATGCGCAATTATGGTACTCACCTTCAAAGATGGGTTGTCGCTGACGACTGATAGAATCTCATCACAAATCAACTTAGAGTTTAGTTTGCGATGGTCTTGCATCGGATTCGAGATGATACAGCTGTGGGACGGACTCATTGACCCTATCTTCCAGGAATCGCTTCTCTTCCTGAAAGATGCAGTTAATTTGAACGGGCACTCCTCGTTACGGCAATAGATCATATACCGCGTTGGATTTGAGTGATCAACCTTGTAATCGGCTGACAATTCCATGTGAAACTGTTTGATAGCATGGACACAATCTTGTTTCGTACGAAACTCGTCGCCCTCTTTAAGTTGGCCCCGTGTTGTGCAGTTGGGGATGTAGAAAACATCCATTGGGGGTTCATCATCAACTAAGGTGATATCAGTCATGTGATTTGGTGGACAATAGACATGCTCAGGTTGAACTTCAACCTCAGGATTGTTCACCATCTCGTCAACAATGACCTCAGTTGCTTCTTCTTCTTCGTCTACGACATTGACTTCGGGGTGTTCATCTTCAGAATCGCAAAAAACTTGTGACGAATCCAGTTGCTGAGACAGTTGTTGCTGTTGTAACGTAACGTATACCATGATTTCTGAAAACCCTGAATACTCGTGAGTGCGGAACATGTTACGCACGTCTTCATCATCTCGCACCTTTAAAGGAAAAAATTTGCACGAATCAAGTCCGCCAAAGAATACTGGGTTTTTGTATACTATTTGTCCAACTGGACCGCACTGCAGTTTTTTTTCGATTCTTGACTTCAGGTGTAAAAAATTAGACCTTCTGTCAATTAAAAATCTTGTAACCTCCGTGTTTCTGAAAGTGTATCCCGAATCCTCACATTCGAAAGCTTCACCATTCATATGAGCGGCAATCATGTGTTGTGGTGTTTGAGACATTGTGGAAATTATGGTGTCTGAATAACGGGGTGTAACAACGTTTTAGTGTTTGAGTGTTTTAGGGTTTGAGTGTGTTTGAGTCTTTGAGGGTGTTTGATAAAGGCTTTATAAAATGGTCTTAGTGTTTTTGCATGTATCAATAAAGTTCTGCCTTTCATTTTCCACGCATGCTCCTTAATCAATAACGTGAACCACTGAGTTGATATGAATTGACACTGCAAAGTTCTGCATTTACATGTGATGTGCAAGTCAGGAATCTCTTCCTGCCTTACATTTATGGCGCATGCTGCATAATCAATAACGTGAACCACAGACTTGATATGAAGTGACAGTGCACAGTTCTGCATTTACATGTGATGTTCATTTATCACGCATGCTCCATAATATGAATAAAGTATACTATGGAAAATAGTATGATGACATAAATAATACTACACTGAAGTATAATATGGAAAATAGTATGATGAAATAAAATAGTATGATGAAATAAATAATACTACACCCATTGAAATACATCACATTACGATGAATAAAAATATTATACAAAATGCTGAATAAATAATTACACTATGCAATGAATGAACCACTGTATGATTAGACGCTACACTGAAGGAATCTCCTTTTTTCACATGTGAACTGCATCCCTACATTGACCATGCAGGCATACGAGCATCTGCTTTCGCAGATTAGACTGGACACTGCATTGCAATAAATGTCAAGTGGTCAGTATGCACCCACACAACACATTTGTCATGCCAAGTGGTCAGCATGCACCCACACAACACATTTGCCACGCCAAGTGGTCAGCATACACCCACACAACACATTTGTCACGCCAAGTGGTCAGCATGCACCCACACAACACATATCTCATCACAAGTTTCAAGCATGCACTTAAAACATATCCACCCTTGGAATATAAATATGGGGTATGTACCCTTCAAATTCTACTCACACTTAAAGTCTCCTACTCTCTTACTCTCCTACTCTCTTACTTTCAAACTCGCAACCTCCCAAAGTCTGAAACTCTTAAACTTTCAAACTCCCAACCCTCGACAATGTCTGTACTAACCATGGGTGATTCTCATAGAGGGACGGCTGAAAACGTCGCCGAGTTTGTAAGTCCTTTAGTTCATGTCAATGTCTTACCATTTGTCATACCCTAAATTTGCCCGCCAACTTTTGTAAATATTTTTGCATTTTTATTTTCCATTTTTCATTTAATTTCATACCGTTTAGACACGTGTCCGCCCCGATTGGGCATTCTTCAAATCTCGACTTTTTTATCCAATAGAAGCGCGACACGTGGCATAAGGGTATTTTTTGTAAATTTTAATCCCATGTTTATTCTCTCATTTTTCTTTTTAATATTTTATTTTGTATATATTTGTGTTTTAGCATTTATTTAGTTTAAATAGGTTTTTCATATTGTTTTAAGTAGAAATAGATTTTTATTGTTAGTTTTATTGTAGTTATTTATTTATTTATTAGCTTAGATTAAAGTTTTTTTTTTTTTTTTTAGAGTTATGTTATTAGGATTTTAATAGACTTTTAGAATAGGTTATTTAGAAATAGAATAGATATTTATTTTAATAGTTAAATAGAATTTAATATAGGATTTTATTATTTTGTTTTAGATAGAAAATAGAAGTTAGGTTTTAAATAAGTTTTATTTATTTATTTGTTTAGAACTATTTTTAATTATTAATTTAGATTAGTTATTAGAATTAATAGATTTTTTTTAGTTTTATTATTTAGCTAGTTCTTTAGTTTTAAAATTAATTAGAATTTAGTTCTAGAATTAATTGGTAATTATTAGTATTATTAGATTAGAATTTTAGAATTAATCAGATTTGATTTATAGAGATATTTTAGGATTTTAGATTTAAGTTAGTAATTATAGAGATATTTTAGGATTTTAAAATTAAGTTAGTAATTATAGAGATATTTTAGGATTTTAGATTTAAGTTAGTAATTATAGAGATATTTTAGGATTTTAGATTTAAGTTAGTAATTTTAGAGATATTTTAGGATTTTAGAATTAAGTTAATAATTTTAGAATTGTTATTAGGAATTAGTTTAAAATTAATTAGATTTTTTTAATGGAATAGAATTAATTTAGAATTTTAGATTTAAAATTAAAAATAGTTTTAGAATTATTTAATTTTAATTAGATTATTAGTAGTTAATTATTTTCTTTTATTTATTTATTTAGATTAATTTAATAGAGTTTAAAATAGATTTAATTATATAGTTTAGAAATAGCTTTTAGGTTAAATATAATTTAGTACTTTTATTATTAGAAGTTAATTAGAGTTTTATTTTATTTTTTTATTTTGTTAGAACTTTTGTAAATAGTTTTATTTTAAATAGAGTTTTTTTTATAGATTTAGTTTAAATTATTTATTTAGGAGTAATTAGTTTTAATTATTAATTAAATTATTTTTATTATCATAATTATTTTCTTTTATTATTATTTAATTAGGATTTAAGTTATTCATTAAGATTTTATTTAATCATTTTTTTTTGTTGTTAACCGTGTCCATCATCACCCTATTAATCATTATTTATTATTTAAGTTAATTAATCACCAATTATCCCTACAACATGCCACGTGGCAGCCCTATATAGGGTGTGCCACTATTCACCTTCCCCCACAGACAACCCTAGATGTTCAGCCGCTACACACTTCAGAGAGATCCAAACCCTAATCCATGGGACACCAACCCTAGAGAAACGGCCGCCACCCTGTAACCAACCATTTCACAATCATTTTCGTTCTTCATCTTCTCCAAAAAAAACAACTCGTAACAAGCCATGAACGAACTCATCACCATGAATAACCTTCATTTCTCAGACCACCATGCCAACATAAACTCCCATCTTCAACCTCAATTTCAACTTTTCAGAAACCAACACAGTCGCTCAAACAAACAGCTCATCCGTCGCCGTAAACCTCCGCTATTTTCCACCATTCAAACCACGACCCAGAAATCAAACAACCCGTTAAAACCTTCCGAAACCCATTTTCGGCAACAATCCTCCATTGATGAACCACAGACCTCCACATTCAAAACCCAGCAACCATTCTTCCTTAAACAACAACTCGCAAATCGCCATATCCAACAACCAAAACCACAACCTTCGCAACCCATTTGAACCTCCATTCACAGACCATAAACCAAATCCTCCAACAACAACTACCCTATAATACAAAATCAAACCAAATCTGAGAACAGAGAATCTGAGAGTGAGAGACGCAAAAATAAACAGTGAAACGGAGATTGAAAACGGAGATTGAAAAGCGATAACAGTAAGAGAATGGCGTGAAAAATGAGAGAGAAAGAGGCGAAAACAGTGAGTAGCAGAGAGAGTGGTGTTTCCACGAAGAAGAAGAGGATGTTGTTGTTTTTTTTTATTTATTTATTTTCTTTTTTGATTTTTTATTTATTTTCGTAATTGCTGATTTGTTTCGGTTGGGCTATAAAGCCCATGGAAGATTTGAATCTTACCACCCCACATTTTCATTAGCATATACTCTGTTTGTTTTTTTTATATATAAAAAAAGGGTGTAAATATTATACATATTATTATTGTTATTTACAGTAAATACATTATTCTAACTGTATATTACATTAATTATGTATATATCATATTGAGTGTATTTATGTATTATAGTTTGTTTATTTTTTGTAAATGATTTTTTTTATCTTTTTGTATTTTTTTTAGAAATTTATAATATTTTATACTATAGTTTTATTATTATTTTTTATAATATTTTATTATGTAAACATTATGTATATTATTTTTATTATATTTTCTTTTAAAGTTTATATGTAAATCTATTGTATATTATTTTCTTTTTAGTTTTTATATATTTTCTTTTAGAATTTTGTGTACATTATTATTATTTTAGAGTTTATATTATTTATTTATTTAACTTCTTTTAATATTTCTTTATTATTTTTCTTCTAGGACTTTAGAGTCATTTTATATTTAAGTTTTGAGATTTATTTTCTTTTAAAGTGGAATTCCATTTCTCTTTTATTATTGGATTTTTTTGTCCCTTTTTCCTTGTTCTGGTCGATGACGAGACCTCCGTAATTCATTACCAGTCAAATTATTGATAAGTAATGTTGGATCTGAGACCACCTCTTTTCTCTCTTCGTCACTTGTCCCAACTCGATTCAAAAGCATTGACAAACCATCTTCAATATCAAATTCTTTGTATTGAATTAAAAAGAGAGGATTGGGTGTAGACCTCTTCTTCTTCGAGCGTTGGGATACCCACTGTAGTGAGGGTGGTTTCGACGCTCGTCTTTCAATACGAAGACGCTTTCATCCTTTGTCTCCTAAAACCTCGGTTCCGTACCGAGTCCATTTTCAAACCATAATAAACTAGTTTCTCTTTGTATTGAATTAAAAAGAGAGGATTAGGTGTAGACCTCTTCCTCTCCGAATGCTGGGATGCCCACTGTAGTGAGGGTGGTCTTGATATTCGTCTTTCAATACGAAGACGCGACTTTATCCACCATCTCGCTTTCACAACTTCCTTCCACAATTTTCACACCTAAAACCTCGGTCACGTACCGAGTGCATTTTCAAATTCCTTTTCATACAAAAACTTGAATGGTCGTGGAGTGGTTAGGCGTAAGCCTTCTCCTATCCCGAGTGCTGACGTTTACCGTAGGGTTCTTTGTCGCAAAGCACTTACCATTCAAAACCAAAAATATCTTTAATAAGAGAACTTCGTTCTCTTTGCATTGAATTAAAGAGAGAGGATTGGGTGTACACCTCTTCTTCTCCGAGCGTAGGGATGCCCACTATAGTGAGGGTGGTTTCGACGCTCGTCTTTCAATACGAAGACGCCTCGTTCGCCACACCTTTTTATAACAAAAACTTTGAGATAATGAATTGGGTACTACCCGTAGGGGTTACTATCCGAGGACCTATCTCGCCCCAAAAACAATCCAATCAATCAAACATGATACCTTGCCTCGCATGGCGAAAACCAAACTTTCAAACAGGATATGTTACGTCCGTTCTACCGCAAACAGGCACGCATAAGTCTCCTCACATGCGAGCAGCAAAACACCTAAACTGCTAGAATGCGCACGATAACATCATCCACACAAACACATCGGTTATCCGCATCGTAGGCACGAACTACGTTGCTCTGATTTCTCATGCATATTGAGAATACGTAGGCATAGGATTGCGATATCCTAGCGAGCACCCTTTTTTCTTTTTCACCCCTTTCCCAGAAAGGCATGCTACGTCCGTTCTACCACAAACAGGTAACGCCTAAGTCTCCAACGAGCGAGCAGCAATACACCTAACTGCTAGAATGCGCACGATAGCATCGTCTACCAGTACACCCCATTTCCCCGCACACCGTAGGCCGAACTACGGCTGCTCTGATTCTTTACTTCTTCAAGTAAAGATACGTAGGCACAAGGGCCACAATCCTTGCCGAGCACATTCCCCCCATATATCTGTAGTTCCCCGAACTACGTCGACTCTGACTTTCTCATATCTATTGAGAATACGTAGGCATAGGACTGCGAAGTCCTACCGAGTCTGTTCTTTCTCTTTTTCCCCGTTCTCTCTTTCCTCCTAACTTTCCTGTTTCTAACCCTTCTTTTACCCTGTGGAGCACTTCTTATAGCATAATGTTTAAGCAGATAAATTCACACATCGACAAACAAAAGGTTCCCATCGAGTACGATGGATGCGAGGGGTGCTAATACCTTCCCCTCGCATAACCGGCTTCCGAACCCGTTCATGGTTGCGAGACCATCTTATCCATTCTTTTCTTAAGGTTTTCTCGATATTTTCCTTTCCCCTCATGGGATAAATAAAGTTCGGTGGCGACTCTTCTGTCCTTTCTTTTCGCCTCCCCGTCGTTGCACGATGCATTTTTCGAGTAGCGACAGCTGGCGACTCTGCTGGGGAACCCCTAGCAAGCCAAGCCTAATTTATTTGTCGTGTTTGTGTTTTTATTTGCTTTATTTGTTTGTGCTTTATTTTCTAACTTGTTGGGTTTATTTGGGTTGGTTTGTGAGGATAACAGCTTTCTACCCGAGCTTTCGAGTATACACTAAGTTAGGAGGTGGATTCTTTCTGATTTGCGAGACTTAGGACTCGTTGAGTTGGATCGAATTCCACCGCTCAGACGAGACCCCCTTTGGGATGATTATGTCTTACGTGTAGTCGTAATGGCGTCTTTATTTCCAACTTGGGAGTCCGTGACTCTGAGGACCTTTTGTAGAACCTTATTCCGAAGGTTCCTAAAACATAACTCTGTGTTCATCCTTTGAAAGGATTACCGTCTTACGAGTAGTCGTTATGATGGAAAACTTTTGAGGGTTAGTGCGTGAGACTTTGTTTCAAGGCCTTTGGGATACCCTCTTATAAACCAATAGATTGCCCACCCGAAGGGAAAGATATATTGTTATGTTGTCTTGCAGGATCTGTGACTCTAATCCTTGTTGTGGATCTGTTATCGTGTGCACTCATTGCATTGCATTTGCATAAACATCTCTGCATCATTTTGCATTTTCTTACCAGATACCAAAAGCTTACCCATCCTTGTTCATAACCCGCAGTTGATTTCCCGACACTCCTACTGAACTCGTGAGAGCTGTGAAGCGTTTGAAGTAAGAGGAACATAGACGCCTTGAAAGGCCAATCAGACAATGCAAACTGAGGTAGCTATGCCAGAGAATGACCGCCAGAATGTTGAGTCCCTGCCAGGATTTAATGTGAGGAATAATCCATTGTATGACCTTCCTCTTAATGACCATCCTCTGCAAGTAAACGTTCCTACACGACCCCAGAGGATGCCAATGACTGATCCCATGGAAGAAAAGCTTCGTGCCCTTGAGGAAACAATTCAAGCTATGAGAGTGTCTGACATGCCCGGCCTCGATGGTGCTGATATGTGTCTAGTGCTAGATTTGGTGATCCCTCCGAGATTCAAGATTCCCAACTTCGAGAAGTACACAGGCTTTAGTTGCCCGAGGCGTCATTTGGTGATGTACTGTCGAAAAATGACCCCCTATACTCATGACGATAAGCTGATGATCCACTGTTTTCAAGAAAGTCTGAGTGGGGCATCATTAAGTTGGTACACAGACTTAGAAAGAAGCCATATCCAATCATGGAGAGATTTAGCCAGCGTTTTTCTAAAGTTTTACCAGTTCAATCTAGACACTCCTCCCACCCGCATGCAGTTGCAAAACCTATCTCAGAATGAAAATGAACCTTTTAAGGGATATGCACAACGGTGGAGAGAATTTGCAGCAAGGGTGCAACCACCACTCTCGGACAAGGAGCTGATTGACATGTTCATCAACAGTTTGCAGGGCTCTTATTTTGAAAGAATGGCTGGTTGTACGCCATCAAGCTTCTCTGACCTTGTGATTGTAGGAGAGCGCCTCGAAAGTTACCTCAAAAGTGGACAAATCCAGGACGCATCAGGCAGCCAGGCCAGTGAGATTGAATCTTTCGATGATTTCCATGAGGAAGAGAAGGATGAAACCAGCGCACTCATAGCAAACGTTGAGTATTCTCACGATGTACCAACAAAACTCTATAGTCCCTCGTCTACTCAACAGGCATCATTACCAGTGCCATGTTATCCTCATGGACAATCGGCCATGCCTAAAGCTTCATCCCATAAGCCACGGGTCGCTCCTCATGCAAATCAACGAGCCCATGGCCGAGGTCATCCGAATCAGCGCCGCGATCAGAATAGGCCCAACAACAACTTGGAAAGAAGGACTGCTCCTCTTCATCCGGTCCCTATGTCGCACAGTCAGCTTCTCTCGCATTTGATTCAAAACTCATTGGTGGAACCTAAAACTCTTAAGCCTGTGCCAGAACCTTACCCTCCTGGGTACAATCCCAATGCTCAGTGTGGATATCATGGAGGATCCATGGGGCACGCGACCGAAGAATGCAAAACCTTCCAAGCTAAGGTGCAGCAGTTGATTGACAAAGGGTATATATCTTTTTCCGAAGGGAGTTTGGTTGTCCATGTAAATCTCTCAGCTGTCTAAGCTCAAAGATTTTAAGGGTCGTCTCCAAAAGCTAATGGTCCAGACAGGCAGACGCCCTCAACATTAGCAGTCCTTGAGCGCTTTTATCATTTGCATTTTGTAGTTTATTTCCTGTTAATTACTACTTGTTTTTAAACATTGTTATTTTGAATGGTAATATTAATTAAATGATTATGCATTTTCCGAATCAGTCACGTTGTATTCACTCATTATTTCCACTTATCACAGACACGTACACCTTTTATCCACTCCACTCTATCACTGTTGTTTTAGCAAAGATTGGAGGGAGGATGACGAAAACGAAATACCCATAATTGCAAACTGTATGCTTTCAGACAGAATCTCGTCAATGATGTACAGGCATTGTTTCAAATCCCCTAAACACCGGAGTTATAAGGATTTAATCCCTAGTCAACCACTTCGAGCCTAGAAGTAGGAGTTTCCTTCGGATATTCAAACCCTTACACTCAACCTGGGGCAGGGTAGTGTTCAGTTAATCTAACCCCGCATTCAAATCAACAAAGCAAAAATCCAAAAGACAAGATGGTCGTTCATCAATGACCCATGACATGGCAGTCACAATCCTCCAACAAAATCCAAAAAAAATCAATCAAAAGCCTGCTAGGTCAAACACCTCAAAAGGGGACTTAGGCAAAAATCAGGGCTATCCCGATGGATCTGACAAGCAAAATCAGTCCATGCAAAAGTTAGGGATCAAAAACCAAATCAAAAGAGGTTTTTTAACCTTCAACAAAAACAAAATAAGACTCAGTGGCCACCCAAATCTATGGTCTACTGACATTTATCAAAATAAGGTGATTGCCATTTCAAGCAAACCTTGAACCGTCAAGCTTACACCGTCAAGGTAAGTGCAGAATTAACTGAGCGTAGGTATGGAGATCATTAAGAAGAAGGGGTGGGTACAAATTAACTTTGAGCCTAATATCCTTTGTTTCTATAACCGTGAGCCAGACCACGTTACAACCCTCGAAAGACCTAATTGAGTCGAGGTTTATTCTGAAAGCATACTATCGCAAGGTTGCGTAACCTGACTCCCCACATATTTGTTAATCATCAGCTTTGGTGTCAATATCCTTGCTATATCTTTTACACCAATCAAGTTAGCACAACATTTGGACTAATGGTCCATTCGTCTCACTATCACGACACTTAAATAAACGACATTTCTCATAAAACTTGTATGAACTTCGCATTAAAATTACCATTTGTGAACAAACAATTTTATTTGCAAGTCAGTAGTTGGCATCAAGGAAATTCCAACAGGAAGCACTCAAGCAGGACTAGATTATTCAGCGGTCTGGACCAGAATTGAGCATACCATATAACCTTATGGATCTGGGGCATTGTCATCCCAAGAATTCGGAAATAGTCAGCTTAAGGCAAATCCCCAAACATCAGTTGATTATGGGGCAAATCATTCAAGAAGTAGTTGATCATAAATGAATCACACCAATCAGGGGCAGGCCACCCAGAGTTTCTTTGACTTGAGGATAGATCCCTCCAATGTTCAATCAGGATAAGTTAAGTCGCTTCAACGCTCTTTCAAGAGCAAGCTACTCCAAAGAGTATATTGAAGCCAATCACCACAAGAATTGGTTAAACAATGATAAATCCTTTCGTGGTACAAACTCTGGGGCAAGCCATCTCGAGGTCGTCTCATGGCAAATTACTCTAGCAAGTTCATCATCATCAGCAACTTTTGAGTTCAAAACAAGTGTCGAGGAATCATACTGTCATCTCACCTAATAACCTTAACCATCTGAAGGCCTTGCTGTCATTGGATCCTTCATCCCACAGCCTAAACCTGTCACCTATCAAAACATACCGAAACCTCCAAAGTCCAGTTCTCGTCTGGCAAGCCTAAATACCAGTCCCATCTGGTCAAACCTTTAAACCTTCAAACCAGTCCCATCTGGTCACCTTCCGTTTAACCAGTCCTCGTCTGGAAAACACAATTTCAAAGTCCAGTCCTCGTCTGGAAAACCACAAAGTCAGTTCTCGTCTGACACCAAACCTAGAAGTCAGTTCTCGTCTGACAACTTAACCTTTTTCCACCAGTTCTTGTCTGGTAAACCTCATCCCAAAGTCCAGCTCCCATCTGGCAAACCACAAAATCAGCCCTCCTTTGACAGCTTAACCTTTCGCCAACCAGTCCCATCTGGTCTACCCTCCGAATACCAGCCCTCATCTGGTACTTCAAACCCAAAAGTCCAATCCGCCTTTGCAACTACCAAAGCCTGCCGTGTCGGCACCCGCACTTCCAATCACCCGTCTGCAATCATATGCATTATACGCATCACATTCAACTTCATAAGCATCTTGCATCATATGCATATCCAGAATCATATCATCTCTTCCCCAGCTCTTGCATCTCCGCATATTAGCATTTGCATTTGCATTTCCATTTATGGAACATCATTCTCATCAAGCATCCGTATATGCGAAGTCAGATCCAGGATCAATCTCAAAGATTTTCAAGATCATAATCAGCCCAGTCAGGGGCCTCTTCCGCAAGAGTGTCGATGATCCCCACGAAGTTGTGCAACTTTTGTTGGGCAAACTCAAGAGCTTCAAAGCAACATCCAGCCCGGTCAGGGGCATCATCTACAAAGACTGTGGATACTCCCACAAGATTCAAGAACATCAAAGCAAAATTCAGCCCACAGCCAGGGGCGTCTTCTCAAGACCATGGGTGTATCGCATGGCGTATTTCAACCTCGTGGTTAATCAAATCTTCAAATCAATATTCAGCCCAGACAGGGGCATCTTCAGTAAAGCCATGGGCGATGCCCAGTGATTTGTCTCCAGCAGACTTGACTATCTGTCTTCAATGATAAGTGGCAATCTCTTGGGAGAAGCTTATCCTTCAACAACGATAAGTGGCAATCTCTTCAGAGAAGCTTATCCTTCATCAATGATAAGTGGCAATCTCTTGGGAGAAGCTTATCCTTCATCAATGATAAGTGGCAATCTCTTGGGAGAAGCTTATCCTTCAACAACGATAAGTGGCAATCTCTTCAGAGAAGCTTATCCTTCATTAATGATAAGTGGCAATCTCTTCAGAGAAGCTTATCCGTCTTCAGCGATAAGTGGCAATCTTTTCAGAGAAGCTTATCCGATCCCTTTCATGCTTTTTTGGTGTTAGGGTTGATTTTGTTTCGCTCCATCATCCTTGTTGGTGATGGGTCTGACATCCTTTTTGGTGTCATGACTAGCGTCTCCGCTCCATCATCCTTTTGGTGATGGGTCTGACATCCTTTTTGGTGCATGACTAGCGTATTTTTCCATTATCCTTTTGGTAATGGATTCCCTACATCCTTTTGGTGTTAGGGTTGATTGTGTTTCGCTCCATCATCCTTTTTGGTGATGGGTCTGACATCTTTTTTGGTGTCATGACTAGCGTCTCCGCTCCATCATCCTTTTTGGTGATGGGTCTGACATCTTTTTTGGTGTCATGACTAGCGTCTCCGCTCCATCATCCTTTTTGGTGATGGGTCTGACATCCTTTTGGTGTCATGACTAGCGTCTCTGCTCCATCATCCTTTTGATGATGGGTCTGACATCCTTTTTGGTGTCATGACTAGCGTTTGTTCTCCACTATCCTTTTGGTAGTGGATCCATTGCATCCTTTTAATGTACAAGCAGTGTGTATGAGTGTACTATCATCCTTCTATTGATAGGCTTGTCACCCTTTTGGTGTCATATTTTCTCCGTTAACATCCTTTTGGTGTTAGCAACCTTTGTAAGGTATCCAGTATTTCATTCCCGAGCTTTTATTTCTTTTTGGACAAATTTAGGATATTCTTTGTATCTAATTGACTTCTACCTTGAAAAATGAACGCTGCAGCAATTCATCTTACTCGGTCTAAGCCAATTAGATAGGGGCATCTGTCATACCCTAAATTTGCCCGCCAACTTTTGTAAATATTTTTGCATTTTTATTTTCCATTTTTCATTTAATTTCATACCGTTTAGACACGTGTCCGCCCCGATTGGGCATTCTTCAAATCTCGACTTTTTTATCCAATAGAAGCGCGACACGTGGCATAAGGGTATTTTTTGTAAATTTTAATCCCATGTTTATTCTCTCATTTTTCTTTTTAATATTTTATTTTGTATATATTTGTGTTTTAGCATTTATTTAGTTTAAATAGGTTTTTCATATTGTTTTAAGTAGAAATAGATTTTTATTGTTAGTTTTATTGTAGTTATTTATTTATTTATTAGCTTAGATTAAAGTTTTTTTTTTTTTTTTAGAGTTATGTTATTAGGATTTTAATAGACTTTTAGAATAGGTTATTTAGAAATAGAATAGATATTTATTTTAATAGTTAAATAGAATTTAATATAGGATTTTATTATTTTGTTTTAGATAGAAAATAGAAGTTAGGTTTTAAATAAGTTTTATTTATTTATTTGTTTAGAACTATTTTTAATTATTAATTTAGATTAGTTATTAGAATTAATAGATTTTTTTTTAGTTTTATTATTTAGCTAGTTCTTTAGTTTTAAAATTAATTAGAATTTAGTTCTAGAATTAATTGGTAATTATTAGTATTATTAGATTAGAATTTTAGAATTAATCAGATTTGATTTATAGAGATATTTTAGGATTTTAGATTTAAGTTAGTAATTATAGAGATATTTTAGGATTTTAAAATTAAGTTAGTAATTATAGAGATATTTTAGGATTTTAGATTTAAGTTAGTAATTATAGAGATATTTTAGGATTTTAGATTTAAGTTAGTAATTTTAGAGATATTTTAGGATTTTAGAATTAAGTTAATAATTTTAGAATTGTTATTAGGAATTAGTTTAAAATTAATTAGATTTTTTTAATGGAATAGAATTAATTTAGAATTTTAGATTTAAAATTAAAAATAGTTTTAGAATTATTTAATTTTAATTAGATTATTAGTAGTTAATTATTTTCTTTTATTTATTTATTTAGATTAATTTAATAGAGTTTAAAATAGATTTAATTATATAGTTTAGAAATAGCTTTTAGGTTAAATATAATTTAGTACTTTTATTATTAGAAGTTAATTAGAGTTTTATTTTATTTTTTTATTTTGTTAGAACTTTTGTAAATAGTTTTATTTTAAATAGAGTTTTTTTTATAGATTTAGTTTAAATTATTTATTTAGGAGTAATTAGTTTTAATTATTAATTAAATTATTTTTATTATCATAATTATTTTCTTTTATTATTATTTAATTAGGATTTAAGTTATTCATTAAGATTTTATTTAATCATTTTTTTTTTGTTGTTAACCGTGTCCATCATCACCCTATTAATCATTATTTATTATTTAAGTTAATTAATCACCAATTAGCCCTACAACATGCCACGTGGCAGCCCTATATAGGGTGTGCCACTATTCACCTTCCCCCACAGACAACCCTAGATGTTCAGCCGCTACACACTTCAGAGAGATCCAAACCCTAATCCATGGGACACCAACCCTAGAGAAACGGCCGCCACCCTGTAACCAA
Source organism: Lathyrus sativus (assembly GCA_963859935.3). Lineage (NCBI taxonomy): Eukaryota > Viridiplantae > Streptophyta > Magnoliopsida > Fabales > Fabaceae > Lathyrus > Lathyrus sativus. Next base: position 173,690,339 of record OZ012735.1, on the reverse strand, counting down.
CCATTTCACAATCATTTTCGTTCTTCATCTTCTCCAAAAAAAAACAACTCGTAACAAGCCATGAACGAACTCATCACCATGAATAACCTTCATTTCTCAGACCACCATGCCAACATAAACTCCCATCTTCAACCTCAATTTCAACTTTTCAGAAACCAACACAGTCGCTCAAACAAACAGCTCATCCGTCGCCGTAAACCTCCGCTATTTTCCACCATTCAAACCACGACCCAGAAATCAAACAACCCGTTAAAACCTTCCGAAACCCATTTTCGGCAACAATCCTCCATTGATGAACCACAGACCTCCACATTCAAAACCCAACAACCATTCTTCCTTAAACAACAACTCGCAAATCGCCATATCCAACAACCAAAACCACAACCTTCGCAACCCATTTGAACCTCCATTCACAGACCATAAACCAAATCCTCCAACAACAACTACCCTCTAATACAAAATCAAACCAAATCTGAGAACAGAGAATCTGAGAGTGAGAGACGCAAAAATAAACAGTGAAACGGAGATTGAAAAGCGATAACAGTAAGAGAATGGCGTGAAAAATGAGAGAGAAAGAGGCGAAAACAGTGAGTAGCAGAGAGAGTGGTGTTTCCACGAAGAAGAAGAGGATGTTGTTGTTTTTTTTTTATTTATTTATTTTCTTTTTTGATTTTTTATTTATTTTCATAATTGCTGATTTGTTTCGGTTGGGCTATAAAGCCCATGGAAGATTTGAATCTTACCACCCCACATTTTCATTAGCATATACTCTGTTTGTTTTTTTTATATATAAAAAAAGGGTGTAAATATTATACATATTATTATTGTTATTTACAGTAAATACATTATTCTAACTGTATATTATATTAATTATGTATATATCATATTGAGTGTATTTATGTATTATAGTTTGTTTATTTTTTGTAAATGATTTTTTTTATCTTTTTGTATTTTTTTTAGAAATTTATAATATTTTATACTATAGTTTTCTTATTATTTTTTATAATATTTTATTATGTAAACATTATGTATATTATTTTTATTATATTTTCTTTTAAAGTTTATATGTAAATCTATTGTATATTATTTTCTTTTTAGTTTTTATATATTTTCTTTTAGAATTTTGTGTATATTATTATTATTTTAGAGTTTATATTATTTATTTATTTAACTTCTTTTAATATTTCTTTATTATTTTTCTTCTAGGACTTTAGAGTCATTTTATATTTAAGTTTTGAGATTTATTTTCTTTTAAAGTGGAATTCCATTTCTCTTTTATTATTGGATTTTTTTGTCCCTTTTTCCTTGTTCTGGTCGATGACGAGACCTCCGTAATTCATTACCAGTCAAATTATTGATAAGTAATGTTGGATCTGAGACCACCTCTTTTCTCTCTTCGTCACTTGTCCCAACTCGATTCAAAAGCATTGACAAACCATCTTCAATATCAAATTCTTTGTATTGAATTAAAAAGAGAGGATTGGGTGTAGACCTCTTCTTCTTCGAGCGTTGGGATACCCACTGTAGTGAGGGTGGTTTCGACGCTCGTCTTTCAATACGAAGACGCTTTCATCCTTTGTCTCCTAAAACCTCGGTTCCGTACCGAGTCCATTTTCAAACCATAATAAACTAGTTTCTCTTTGTATTGAATTAAAAAGAGAGGATTAGGTGTAGACCTCTTCCTCTCCGAATGCTGGGATGCCCACTGTAGTGAGGGTGGTCTTGATATTCGTCTTTCAATACGAAGACGCGACTTTATCCACCATCTCGCTTTCACAACTTCCTTCCACAATTTTCACACCTAAAACCTCGGTCACGTACCGAGTGCATTTTCAAATTCCTTTTCATACAAAAACTTGAATGGTCGTGGAGTGGTTAGGCGTAGGCCTTCTCCTATCCCGAGTGCTGACGTTTACCGTAGGGTTCTTTGTCGCAAAGCACTTACCATTCAAAACCAAAAATATCTTTAATAAGAGAACTTCGTTCTCTTTGCATTGAATTAAAGAGAGAGGATTGGGTGTACACCTCTTCTTCTCCGAGCGTAGGGATGCCCACTGTAGTGAGGGTGGTTTCGACGCTCGTCTTTCAATACGAAGACGCCTCGTTCGCCACACCTTTTTATAACAAAAACTTTGAGATAATGAATTGGGTACTACCCGTAGGGGTTACTATCCGAGGACCTATCTCGCCCCAAAAACAATCCAATCAATCAAACATGATACCTTGCCTCGCATGGCGAAAACCAAACTTTCAAACAGGATATGTTACGTCCGTTCTACCGCAAACAGGTACGCATAAGTCTCCTCACATGCGAGCAGCAAAACACCTAAACTGCTAGAATGCGCACGATAACATCATCCACACAAACACACCGGTTATCCGCATCGTAGGCACGAACTACGTTGCTCTGATTTCTCATGTATATTGAGAATACGTAGGCATAGGATTGCGATATCCTAGCGAGCACCCTTTTTTCTTTTTCACCCCTTTCCCAGAAAGGCATGCTACGTCCGTTCTACCACAAACAGGTAACGCCTAAGTCTCCAACGAGCGAGCAGCAATACACCTAACTGCTAGAATGCGCACGATAGCATCGTCTACCAGTACACCCCATTTCCCCGCACACCGTAGGCCGAACTACGGCTGCTCTGATTCTTTACTTCTTCAAGTAAAGATACGTAGGCACAAGGGCCACAATCCTTGCCGAGCACATTCCCCCCATATATCTGTAGTTCCCCGAACTACGTCGACTCTGACTTTCTCATATCTATTGAAAATACGTAGGCATAGGACTGCGAAGTCCTACCGAGTCTGTTCTTTCTCTTTTTCCCCGTTCTCTCTTTCCTCCTAACTTTCCTGTTTCTAACCCTTCTTTTACCCTGTGGAGCACTTCTTATAGCATAATGTTTAAGCAGATAAATTCACACATCGACAAACAAAAGGTTCCCATCGAGTACGATGGATGCGAGGGGTGCTAATACCTTCCCCTCGCATAACCGGCTTCCGAACCCGTTCATGGTTGCGAGACCATCTTATCCATTCTTTTCTTAAGGTTTTCTCGATATTTTCCTTTCCCCTCATGGGATAAATAAAGTTCGGTGGCGACTCTTCTGTCCTTTCTTTTCGCCTCCCCGTCGTTGCACGATGCATTTTTCGAGTAGCGACACCATTTTGTTCAAAAAAAAAACTATAGTAATTTTGTCTAAAACACTATAGTAATTTTACTTCATTATTTTGCAGGATGTATCAAGGTTTCGGTGCCGTGTGCATGACTACATACCACACGACCCCCTCATTACAAACTATCTTACACATTGTGGGTTTGGGCGTGTGATCGAAATCAAATCTTATTCCCTTGACACAAAATTTATTCTAGCGTTGTTAGAACGCTGGAGACCGGAGACACATACATTTCACCTTCCTTGTGGTGAGTGTACGGTGACTCTCCAGGATGTTTATATGTTGCTCGGCCTACACATTGATGGTAAGGCCGTCAACGGCAAAGTTGGTGTCCCTGACCAACTTTGTGAAGATTTATTGGGCGCCCCTCTTTGTGAGGACGGACCTCAGGCAGGAAGCAAGGGTCGCCCGAGGGGTCAGGGTATTAACTTAAAATACCTGAGAGAACAATACAACGGTATTGTTTTAACGGATGACAGCACCGAGTATGAGAAAATACAAAAAACTCGGTGCTATATTATGATTTTATTTGGCCACTTTTTATTTCCAGACGGCACTGGAAATACAATTCATACCATGTATTTACCATTACTGCGTAATATCAACAAAGTGTGTGAATATAGCTGGGGATCAGCAGTCCTCGCCCATCTATATAGCGCACTTTGTAAGACGTCCAAAAAAAATTCTTGTACTTTTTATGGTTGTGCCTATCTTTTGCAAGCTTGGGGTTGGTCGAGGATGCCACTGCTTGCTCCAATAAACAGAAATTCTTTTACGTTCCCCTACGCAAAAAAGTAAGTATCTTTTCAACATTATTTGCCACCTACGTATTCTATTTCAGTTAATAATTTATAACTTCTGTTTATTTTTTTAGGTGGTCTGTACCCGGGATGAATTATGAGAAATGTCCAAGGCACTCTATAATTCAATACCGCAACCTAATCGACCACCTTGGGCCAAACGATGTAACCTATTTACCCTAATTTTCTTTAATGTATATGCATAAACTTCAGACATCCTGTCTAACTAAATTTTACTACAATATTGTAGTTTGTCTGGATGCCGTACGAGGGTCTCGACCACCAGCCCAACCCCGACGATGCCGCTGTGTGGACAGCAAAGACACCTATAATTAGGTTCACTACGGTGGAGATGCACCAAAGTGATCGGGTCAAACTCCAATTCGGGATGCATCAAGATATTCCAGATGATCCCGTAGACTTAGGGAAGTGGCATCAAAAACGGGTAGACGCACAGTGGATGATTGGTGATTGGAAGGAGTTTGCAAAGGAGTTGCGTGTACTTTGGAAAAGAAGAAGGCAATACGTCTTAACCGACAGTATTGTGCACGGGGCTAGGCCAAGTCTTCAATATATGACTTGGTTTAGTTCTGTCACGACAACCCAGCCTTTCCTGTCCCAGCCAACCTATTTGTCCGATCCAAGGGAACGCGGTTCTTCATCATACCCACAAATACCAACAGACACCCCCCATCAACAACAACCACCATACGAAGACCATCAACAACAACCACCATACGAAGACACCCCCCACTCCATGCCAACATATACCCCCTATCAACAACAACCACCTTACATGCCACCAATCCAATCTCAGTCTCAAACAACTCACCAGTACAACCCTGATATGTCTTTTGATCCTACCCCTGCCAGCTATATCCCGGACAACTCATTCGACCCTACCCCCTCCAACTACACCTCCAACCACCCACTATTTAACTACCACACACCACAACAACCAACACACCTAGACCAACCCAACTCCATGTACACTTTCGGACAACCATACCGTCCATACTCCATCCACCCTCCCCGACAATCATACCAAAACATGGGCATTGCCCTTGACTATGGAAGTGCATGTGACATGGGACCTCCCGGCTATTGGGGTCAAATGATGCAAGATATAGCTGATACGCCGGGGCCGTCCCAACATAACCCTCCACCACAACTCAACACACAACATCCTGACACACCACAACAACATCGTCGAAGACCTCGTCGCAACACGCGTCCCCCCCCCCAGTGTGGCACCGGTGGTCATTTGGATAGAGCCGATCATTAGGTTTTTTTTTTGTAATTTTCATTATATTTATATTTTTGTTCGTGTATTTTTAATTACATTATAAATTAATATAATTTCATTTTATTATCACTTTATGTTTACGAATATATTTTAATTATATTAATATTCATTAGATTATAAATTAATATATTTTATGGTTAATAATAATAATAATAATTAAAATTAAAAATCAATTAATTTTTAAGACATGAAAACGAAAATATGTTATATAATAAATAAAACGAAATTGAAAGGGGAAGAAACCCTAAAACAACCCTAAAATAACCCTCATTCGCCAATTGGCTGGGCGATACCCCACATATTGCTCCCTTTCGCCAAACCAAATGGCGAATCAGTTATGATGCTAAATGGCCTAATTCGCCAAACGAAATGGCGAACGCATGTTGATGGTTTTCCAAACATTGCCATTTTGGTATTTTTTTTGAAAGTTTAATTTGTTTGGTAAATAACAACTATAACATTGCTATTTTAAAAAAAAATTCATAAAAATCATAAATATAAGAGGCCATTTAACCTAAGATTATATAATTTGTCATCTTATTTTGAAGTGGTCTCGAAAAACCGACCTCATTGAGTTTTAGTTACCATTTTTATCAATTATCATAGATATATTAAAATAAATAAGGGGATTAATAAAAAAGAACGGATGGTTAAAAAAACTAAAATAAAGGATTAGTAACCCATATTTTGTAAATTATTCAAAAGACGATTTATGCCGAATATAAAAGAATACTAATTGAGGCTTTAAGTTGGTAGAAAAAAATAAAGATTACTCCCCACAACTCTGATCCAAAGTATTTTTCCATCCACTCAATAAATAATTACTATCAAAAACAGAAAAATACTTTAAAAAAATGTTAAGCCCCTTTTTCATAGCGCAAAAAAAGAAGAATAGGAACAAGAAAAAAAAAACGAAAAGTAGATTCCTCTTTTGTTTTTGATTTCTTATATCGATATTCATAGAGATAAAATTTATATCATAATTAATAAACGGATGTATAATTATTTTTCTTCATTCAGAATCTTGAGGGTTATTGAGAATAATAAAAGAATATTTTATTGAAGAATTTAGTTATTGCTCAACAAATTTTTACTTTTTTTAGGGATGAGATCAATTCACAAGTGTCTTCATTGGATCTTTTATTAAAATATATTTCTCTTTCTTATTTCGCTATTTATAGAACAGACAAAATTGAATTGGTCTAATTCAGAACTGTTTTCATCTTCTATATCTTAGGAATATATTAAGGGATAAATAATCGACTCGCCCTTTAGATTTAATTAAGGCTTTTCAGGAGCCGCATGAGGTAAAAATCTCATGTACACTTCAGTTTTATGATAGAGATGAGAACAGTAATGTTATTATCGACTAGGATTTTCTAACAATTTAAATATAGTTGATATGCAAACAAAATATGGTTTTTGGGGTTGGAATTTGTTGCATCGACCTATGGGTTTCATCATTTTTCTATTTATTTGCTGGAAGAATGTGAAAGACTATCTTTTGATTTACCAGAAGCAAAAGAAGAATTAGTAGCTTCGTATTTAAACCTTTTAATTTCATCATTATTTAAACCTTTTACGCCATCAAACAAAATATTCAGGTATTAGATTTGGTTAATTTTAGGTTGCTTCGTATTTAAACCTTTTAATTTCTTCATTATTTGTAATATTTATTTCCTTGAGTGGTTCAAATATCTCTATTCCATACATATTTGTTTCTGAATTTTTTAAAACTAAATAGAACATACGAAATTTTTGGAACTACAACTGATCTCTTTATTACATTAACTAAATGCTATTTTTTTTCTTGTTTGTTACTATCATAACAAGATGGTCTTTACCTAGGCTAAGAATGAATTAATTATTAAATCTTGGATGAAAATTTTTTTTATTGATTTCTCTTGGTAATCTATTATTAACAACTTCATATCAATTGTTTTTGCTATAAAAGATGGATCTTCTATATTCATTACTTGTCTCAAATAAGTGAAAGAAATAAAACAAAAATATACTATTCATAGATATTTACGATATGATCCTTATGGTAATTGGGTTCATGAACTATCGTTAACAAACAATATGAGTTGCAAAGTACATTGGGCAAGGTTTCATGATTATCTTATCTCATGCAAATTGTTTACTTGTAACTATTCAATATCCTTATAAAAAATAAACACATCAAAACATTTGCACGGTCAAATCCATTTTGAAATTGATAAATGCATTGCTTGTGAAGTATGTATTCATGTATGTCCTATAGATTTACCCGGTTGTTGATTTGAAAATGGAAACAAATATTTGAAAGAAACGAGTGTAAATTACAATATTAATTTCAGAATTTGTATTTTTTGTGGTAAATGCATTAAGTATTGTCCAACAAATTGTTTATCAATGACGGAAGAATATGAACTTTCAACATATGATCGTCATAAACTGAAGTATAATAAATAAAAAATTGTTCATTTACCAATTTCAATAATTGATGATTATACAATTCGAACAATTCAAATAAAAAAAGATAAATTTTTATTATAAAATAAAATACAACTCTTAAAAAAACGAGTACATCCAAATTGATGAAAGTAGAATATACTTGGTTTTCTTCCTTTGAATACTTCATATGATGTTTTGTTTAAAATAGGTCTAATATAGATCCTATTCTAAACATAACGCGAAGTATTAACAGCTTCAGCCCATAGATATTTAGGCAGATTATTTTCATGGATTATGGTCTTAGCCATCTCTTGTAATGATTTGTTCTTTCTACGACCCTGTTTTGTTGTGGAGTTCTAGGAGAAGATAACTCATGAATAATTCCATGTTCATTACAGAATATTTCGAAAGGTTCATTTTCAAATTCACCACCATGATCACTTTTGACTTTCAGAATTTTTAGCTCCTTGTCGAACTGAATATGTGTACACAAGTTGCTGAATACTTTATATGATTCATCATTGGATCTGAGAAATTTAACCCAAAGTCATATGTTGTAATCATCAATAATGACCAAACCATACTTTTTCCCATTGATTGAAGCAACCCCAACAAGACCAAATAAGTCAATGTGATGTAGTTATAAGGGTCTAGAGGTTGAGATAATATTTTTGGGTTTGAAAGAGATTCTGCTAATCTTTCCAATTTGACATGCTCCACATAGAGCATATGAGTGATAATCAAGATCTGGAAATCCTTGAACAAGTTTTAGCTTGCTGAGTTTGGAGATCAACCTCCAGTTAGCATGACCTAACCTCTTGTGCAAGGTCCATTTTTCATCACTCACTGACATAAGGCAAATAACCTTTTGGTCAGTTAATTCAAAAAGGTTAATTTTGTAAACATTTCGCTTCTTATTTCCTTTGAACAAGATGGTTTTATCAGACTTGTTGATTACTGAACATAACTTCTCATCAAACATAACTTCATAACCACTGTCGCAAAATTGCATTATGCTCAACAAGTTACGTTTAAGCCCACTAACTAATCAAACATTATTTACAGAAATTAGAGAGTTACCAATAGTTCATGTACCAATAATTTTCCCTTTTCGACCTCCTCCAAACCCCACATTGCCTTCCTCCTTCATAATTAGGGTTTAGAATATATTAATATCTTCCATCATATGTCGTGAGCAACCACTATCCAGTTACCATGCTTGATGTTTTGCTTCACCCTTTTGGTAAATTTACAGCAAAAACAATCTAGGATTTAGATACTCATACTCTTATGGGTTCTCTATGGTTAGTCCTTACAAGCTTCCTTTTGTTTTGAGCCTTTTTATGATAGGGTCTATACTCATTCCAGAATATTCATTTAAAAAAGATCTGTCTATAGTGAGTTCTGACATCTGAACCTTTGGTCTATAGGTCTTGAGTTATATTCTCTTCAGAACCTTTGACTTTGGACTTTTGGATTCAGAATTCTTCAAAGCCTTTGACTTTTGTATCTTGGGTTCTAATCTCTTTACTACCCTTGATTCTAACATCTCAGGTTTTGTTTTGTTCAAGATTTTTGATTCAATAATCTTGGATTCTAACTTGTTCAGACTCTTACCTATATCAGAGCCAGACACAACACACGTTTTCAGCACTGTCTAAGCACTACTTGAGGAAGAAGCATTTGAGTTCTTTGAGAGTTACGCTTTAGAAATAACACATTTCTCATTGTTTCTCATACCCCTTTCTTTGCTGTTTCTTACCCCATATATCATAGAGGCATTTTTTTCTCTTAAGACCTGTCATAATATAATCTTGAAGAGCAACGTCCTCCTTACTCAAGGTTTTATTAGAAATTGTGTTAACTTGAGTAATGTGATCTTTCTCCAAGGATTCAACTTTGATTTGAGAAATTTTAAGTTATTTCTTTAAAATATCACATTCCTTTTTCAAGGTTTTTGTATGTCTTGCTTTATCTTGACAATGGCAAATGAGTTCTTAAACAAATGAAATTAAACCATAACGAGATAAGTTAGAAAGTACCTCGTCTTCTTCGTCAGAGTCTGAATCAGTGGTTGATTCATATTGTGTATCTTAGGGTTTGATGGCCATAAGAGCTAGATTCACCTCTCCCTCGTATTTATCAGAACCACCTTCATTATCAAGTTCATCCCATTTTGCCATGAGACTCTTCTTGAGCTTGTTTATGAAACTTTCCTTATAAAAGCTTCCTCTCTTCAATCTTTCTTTTTGCCGACCAGGACAATCAGCCTTGAAGTGACCAAACTTCTTACAGTTGAAGCATATCATTTGATCATTTGTATTATCCTTGGAACTAGAACCTCTGAAGTTGTTGCTTTTACCAGAGAAGTTTTTGTTCCTTCTTGCCAATTTCTTAAATCTTTGATGATAAAGGTCATCTCTTCCTCATCAGAGTCACCATTAGAATCTTCTTCATCTAAAGCTTCTTCAGGTTTCCTAACCTTGGAGGATCTAACAATTTTACCACCAAATCATCCAAAAACTAACTTTAATGCTAGTATTTTTTATTTCACCACTGGCTCATCCCTATTTAGTTCCATTTCATGGCTCTGAAGGTTGCTAATAAGACTTTCAAGGCTCATCGTACTTAAGTATTTAGCCTCCTGAATAGTTGTAACCTTGGGTCTGTACTTAGCCGAAAGGCTTCTCAAGATCTTATTTATATGGTCAACAGTAGTGTAGCTTTTGCTCAGAATCTGAAGGCCTGATACAAGAGTTTGAAACCTAGAGAGCATGGTTTCAATGTTCTCATCATCTTTCATCTTGAACAATTCATAGTGTTGAACAAGAGTATTAGCCCTCATGTTTTTCACTTATTGATTCCCTTCATAAGTGAAAGTCAACGATTCAAAGATAATCTTTGTTGTAGACTTATCAATGATTTTAATTTAGAGTGAGGTAGAGCCTCAATCAAAATACCCCTTACTCTATGGTGTTTTCTGTAAACTTTCTTCTGGGCTAGTGTAAGATTTTTTCTATATTTCACTATCCCAACACTATCAATAGTCAAGTCAATTCCATCCTTAAGTATGTCCTATAACTCATCGTCAAGGCCAATGATGTAAGTATAAATTTTTCTCTTCCACCACTCAAACTGAGTGGAATGACCACTAAATGATGGTAGTTTAGCAGAATAATGACTTTTCTCAACAACAATATAGTCACAAGGAACAGTAAGACCATACATGATATTGTAATTAAATTTCTCAGGATTGATTCACTGTACCACGGTTAAGTGTTAACGCATAGATCGTGCTCTGATGCCAGCTAAAGGTGAGAAAAATACATAAGAATGGAGGTTGAATTATGTGATTAAAAGTTGTTCCATTTATGAACTCAGAAGTTCAAAGTCTAAACTAAATTCAGAGTCTATTAACATAATGAATAGCAGTGGAAAATAAAGTTCAAAAGTAAATGCAATCAACACACAAAAGTTATTTTGGTTCCTCTCTTAAACTGAGATTAGTCCAATCCCATTGCCTCAACAAAAGCTTTTCACTATAACCAAACTTATTACAAATTCTTAAATCACTTCTCAAGATTTCCTGCTCATTCAACTCTGAATGAGACTTCCTTGTTTAAGCCACTGCTAAAGACTTCCTGCTTAAACCCTCTGGTTCAAGACTTCCTGCTTAAACCCTCTGATTCAATACTTCCTACTTAAACCCTCTGATTCAATACTTCCTTGCTCAATCAACCCTGAATGAGACTTCCAGCTTAAACCCTCAGTTCAAGACTTCCTTGATCAAGCACGCAAGCAGGAGACTTCTTCTATTTTAAACAATTTGTTTAGTAGATAATATAAATACTATACTTTGATACACAATCAGAAGTATGACAATTGTGAAACAATCATAAAGGTTTACAACCTTTCTAAGATTTCTAAGATAAATCTAAGATGAGAAATCTTAAGATCTTATGATATAATAGTTATAATAACAACTCAAACTTATGTTAAGATCTTTAAATATGTTTGATGTTGTAGCCTTCCTTTGAGTCTCCAGCTTCCTTTTATAGAGATAAAAAAAAGACTCGATGGAGGTTTGAACAACAACAAACTAAGTGAAGATGTATGCCAAAAGAGACGTTGGAGACTTCCATCTAGTCAGAAGCTTTGTCCATTGAATAATAGCATTGTCCATAAAACCTTTCAGGTGACTAGGTATCTATCAAAAGATAATACAGACTAAAGAGGTCACATTTCCATCCTTAAGCCTTGCAAAACCAAACCCTAGTTGACTCTGCCTAGAAATCTGGGGCTCTGATAAGAAAAGTATGCTTTGGTGCAGTATACAGATCAACTGCTCTCCACATCTTCAGAAACTGAGCTGTCATCAGAAGCTGGGTCATGAGTCCAGAGTCTGATGCCTTTAGAGTCTGATGAACATATTCAGATTCTGATCAGCTAGAATCTGAGTATTGCTTCTTCACTTATGCTTTCAACAGGAATAATGATAAATTCTTTAGTTTATGATCCTGCACACTTGAACATATGTTAGCAAACCCTATTGTTTTTTTCAATACTTTATTATCATCAAAACCTTTTAAGGGCATAAACAAATTTTGTTCCAACATTTTGTGGTGTCTACTTACGAAACTAATTACTATATTATAGTTTCCCTTTTGATCAAAGTCAACTAAGAAAGTTGACTTTTTGACCTAATCCTTGGAATCCCCATTTCAAGATTGTTATGGCCAATATTTTTGTGTGCATATTATGGAAAAAAAGAAAGATAGAAGTCATTCATTACTACAATTTAATTTTGGTCAACAAAGTCAACCATGGAAAGTTGACCCATGTTGACCAAGTCTTTTGGATTTCATATTTATGCATTCACAACATTCTCGAGTAATGTATTTGGTATTGATAGATGGAAATTCAAAATTCAAGGAATTTTAGATACAAGCATTCGAAGGGATTTTAAAATTCAAGATTTGAATTCAAAAAGTGGAAAGAAATCTTTTGCATTACTTGAAAATACGAGTTATCATTACAATTTAACACTCCATTCAAGTATACCAAAATACAAGAAGAAAGACATTTCAAAATTGATACATGAAAAAACCAAATTTTAACCCATAGTTGACTCTTGGTCAACTGTTGACTTTTTGTTAAATAGTTGACCAAAGTTAGACTTGACTCCTAAACCTACCTAGACCTAAAATCCTAAAATATTTCCTACATGTAGCCTTGATCCAAAATAATTCAAAGCATTTCCTTTTTATCTTCACTATGCTCTGAGTTTCTTCAATTCCAAGTAACATGAATGGCCATTTTGAGGGACTTTGCTCAAAGTCCCCAATGTTGAATCCAACTTGCATAATGAAGTGAGACACATCAGTTTCACTACAATACCAATACATATTGGCCATGACAGTTCCAAAAACTTTCAATACAAACCATACCACCATGCTTATTACAAATGCAAAGTTAACATTTCAATTGTTATACATTAATGCAATTCACTAACAATTAACAAAAAATTCAAATACAAGATGCATATGATGCAAGCACAATCCAGAGCATGATGATGCAGACTTGATATAAGTTAGACACAAACAGTTGAAATCTAATAGTGCATATCATGTGCATATCCTAATACAATACAGAGTATGCAGAGCTCAATGCATTTCTACAGAACTCAATGCATCCTGTAGAGTATAACAATCAAGCATAGCACAAGTTCAAGCCATCCAACCTGCTATGAATCAATGCCAGACATCAACATTATAACACAATTAGATAACCATAGACATGACTCAAACACATGTGCGATGATTCAAATGCACACACACATCATCATACATACATATAAGCAATCACATAAATAAATTCACACTTCCATAAAAGACAATTAGGGGCCATACATACAATGTCATATTGCTCAAACTACATAATCACTCAATCACCATGACCACCTATGATAACTACCTAACTGTCCAAACTTCCAATAAAATCCTCTAAACAAACTTTTAACCCAACTTTCCCTCCAATTTTGTTTTTAAATCAAAACTAACCTAACCGTTAAAACCAAATAATTACCAATCTAACTTCCCTTTAACAAAATCTAAAACCAGCCTAAACTAACTTAAATTAGCTCTTAACCAACTGCCCCATTACTTGGCCAAACTACCTTAGTTAGTTGCAACTTTCTACCTAACACATAAGCTTAATCTCCCTCCACCACACTGCAAACTAAAAAAAAAACTCACTCATTTCCACTTATAACTAGCACATAACCTAAATAACTATTAAAATTGAATCTCCACCCTCCTTCACACACTGCCACAAATTACAATCTAATGGCCATTAATCATCAAATCCCTAACAGATTTTCCCTCTGTTTTTCATCTTCATTCACCTATATAACCACTACCTCTCTCACTTCATCATGAGCCAGAATCTACCATAAGGTTACTCTACTAAACAACCCTTAACTAACCCTCAACAAAGCTCAACAAACCACACTACTTAGAGCCACCATTAAAGCTCAACAAAGCTCTAAGGGATACTTTGTTAGTTAATCTTTTAGATTGATTAATTGTATGATCAAAACCCTAGAAAATAGGTAAGAAATTATATGATCCCTTAAGATTTTATTCAAATAGGTGATTAAAAGTTCCTTAATCATTCAATTTGAATTAGATTGACATTAGGTCATGGTGCCATAAATGATTCCCTTAGGTCAAAATCTCCCATTCTAAAACCCTAGAAAATAGGCAAACCATTTCATGACAACATTAGGGCTCTTCCCGTTTTAATCATGCAAGCTAAGTTTTTTTTGCAAATAAACCAAAAATACTTAAAAAATACGATATGCATTATGCCCCATGATCCTTAAGAAATTTAGAAGGAATAAGAGGGTGTATTCCTATCCTTATTCTAAAAATATTTAGATACGAGACAAATGATCCAATTGTTCAAAGTATTCACCTCTATTCATAGAATTTAGGGAAACTCAAATAAATGCATTTTTTATAATTAAAGGAATAAAAAGGAGGCTGGTGTAGATTCTCTCTCCCCGAATGTTCATACATTTATGTAGAGTTCCCTGTCTGAATATTCGTCTTTAGACTAAAATCAATCACAACCAATCAAATTCAGTTTTTCTTCTTAGAGCATTTAAAAGCTTTTCATAAAGGACATGTTATTTCCATTCTACCACAATACAAACAACGTTTAAACCTCCCACATGTGAGTATACAAACAACATTTAACTTTTAGAACGTGAACATTAACATCGTTCAGTAAAAACAACCAACATACACTTATTTTCTATCCCACGAACTACAGAGCTATGATTTTCTCATTGAACTATGGGAATACGTAGGCACAAGATTTCGAAATCTTGGCGAGCACATTAATTAAAAACTTATTTCCCCCTTAATTAAAACCAACCGCAAGTAACCTTTAGCTAATAACACCAATTTGCGCAAAACAATCAAAACGGTTCTCATTGAGTATAACAAATGTAAAGGGTGCTAATAGCTTCCCCTAGCATATTAACTCCCGAATCTGCTCTTGGTTGCGACGACCATTTTCTTTTTTTACTTTTGGAGTTTTATCGATATTTTCCCCTTCCTTTGGAATAAATTATTTTTGGTGGCGACTCTGTATTTTTCACTGCGCGATAGTTACGACTTTGACCATATTCTAGAGGATAGGTTGAAAAGGATATGATAAATATTTCCAAAGTTGAGACACGTGGAACATATCATAGATCTCAGATAGTGAAAGTGGTAATGCTAACTGGTATACTACCTCACCTACCCAATCCATGATCTGATATGAACTAATAAATCTTGGACTCAACTTCCTTGTCTTGAGTGGTCCCTTTAGTCCTAACTTAGGGGTTACCTACAAGAACATGGGATTCCATTCCTCAAACTCTAATGGCCTTCTCCGATGATTTTCATAACTTTTTTGGCGGTCTTAAGCCTACTTCATTCTTTCTCGAATCATTATTATCTTCTTGGTAGTTACTTGGATTAATTATGGTTCAAGAAGTCCTTTATCACCAACCTCCGCCCAACACTGGAATCCTACACTTCCGCCAATACAACACTTCATAAGGAGCCATTCTGATGCTCGAATGGTAACTAGTGTTATAGGAAAATTCAATTAAAGACAAATGGTATTTCCAATTTCCACCCTCTTATATAAAATGCCAGCCCATAACATATCCTCAATCATTTGTATGCTCCTCCCTATTTTCCCATATAACTGAGGATGATTTGAAGTGCTAAGGTTTAGATTGGTTCCCATTGCATCGTGAAAGGCTTTCCAAAACCTTGAATATTTATGCAACAAATAACCTTGCCATGTGGATAACCATGTATATGGTCTTGATGGGTAAAAAAATGAACCGATTAGGTCAATCTATCCACAATCACCCAAATTGAGTCGTGACTTCCAAGTGTGTGAGGTAGAACCGCGATAAAGTCCACTAATATACCTATATACTTCCATTTTGGAACTTCCAAGGGTTGCAACATACCCCTCGATCTTTAATGTTCTATCTTAACTTGGTGATATACCACACATCTGACCACAAGCTTTGTAGTGTCTCTTTTCATACCGGGCCACCAAAAACTCTTCTTTAAATCTTGGTACTTTGTTATAGAACCTGAGTGAATGGTGAATTTTCTATTGTAAGCATCTTCTAGAATCACCATTCTTAGCTCTGAATCATTTAGTACACATAGCCTCTATTTAAACAAAATGACTCCACCCATGGCTCGGATGAAACTTAGATGGTCAGATCTAGCTTGCAGCTCGGCATCCCATAATTTTCCTTATCTTATTTTTCCTATCAGTTCACAGGTAATATTCAACTTTCTAAGAAAGACCCATGTTGGAGTCCTGGAGAACTTCAAGTTAATATTTCATTACTTCTCCAACAGATCATGCTCTAACAACATAACTTCAGTTGTGCGTATCTCTTTTCTACTCAACGCATAGGCTACCTTCTTAGCTTTTCCTAGGTGATACTTAAACTCAAAATCATAATCTTGCATAAATTCTATCCACCTCCACTGACACGCATTCAATTCTTTCTGGTTAAACATATATTTTAGGATTTTATTTTCACTGAACATCTCAAAGTGTACACCATACAGGTAGTGTCTCCACACATTGAGTGCAAAGATGATTGTTGGTAGCTCTAAGTCACGCAACAAATACTCATGATTCTTAAGCTGACGGGATGTAGATGCCATAACTTGGTCATTTTGCATTAGCGCATCACCCAAACCTTTCTTTGATGCATTACAAACACTTCATACTTCTGGGTAGGATAGAATAATTAAAATAGGAGTGACAGTCAAATTTTCTTTCAAATCCTAAAATCTTTGTGAAGGTGGCAAGAAACACAAGAAAGAGGTGGGTTGAATTGGGTTTCTAAAAATCAAATATTTCACAACACCAATTAAATACTTAAATATATGAACAATAAAAATGACATGTTATTTTTATCAGGAAATTGGCAACCTCATTCAGTCTTCCAAGTATTCCTTATATGCCCAAAGAAAGATCCGTTTTAGGGTAGAATAGGATTCTTCATGAATGAGTTGGTGCCTTGAATAACCTTCATTAAGGTGGGAGACAAAATCGTACAATATAAATGTTCTTACGCCAAGAAATTCGTGTAGTGGAAGGAATATTTTGATCTTGTACGTGTAGTATTTATCTCTGTAAATTCTTTTGATCTTATCTTCTAATCTTCAGAGGCTTTTGAATAAAGTTGTTTAAAGCATGTTTATAAGAGTCAAGGGCCTAGTTGAGATACTTCAAAACTTAAGTCTTCAGAGTCTTGACACTGTTCCTCAGAACCTGGTCTTTAGAGGCTTCAGCACTTTGTTCTTCAGAATCTATAAAACATGAGTACAGAACCTTGAAGGTAAACAACCCTTCAAAGGTTCTTCAATTAGAGTCATAATCAGAAGCTTTAGCACGAACGTTCTTCAGAATTATTGTCTAAGATCTTTCTAGGACTTGACAACATCTTATGAATCACTTAAATATCTTGAGAGTCAGAGTGTATTGATTCCAAAATCTGATGACATCACATGTCAGAGCTTCAGAGTCACAACCTATTCAACAAAAACTACACACCAGACAAAAATCATTAGTGTACGGAATTATTCTTTACGAAACACTGTATTGTTATCATCAAAACTAAAGGCTAGATACATAACCAAAAATTGTTCTCATATTCTGCTCACAATTTGAATCCCCTATGAATAGTATAACCTTCCAGGTGAGCCTTGTCAACAATAAGGCTAGCTGAGAAAATCCAAGGATATACAACAAATAATATCCTTCTAAAACCAAGATATTTCTCACTTATAAGGAATTCTTAGGTCTTTCCCAGTTAACCAATGTTTTAACCTTTTAAGGATCTATAACTACACCTCCTTGAGAAATTACATGCCTAAGGTATTTCACCTATGACATCCATAACTCACACTTTTTGAATTTTGCAAAGAGTTTCTTTCTTGCAAAACAGAAAATGGATTATAATTTCCTCAGTGAAAATTACTACAAACTGATCCAAATATGGTTGGAACACTCGGTTCATGTAATCCATGAAGATGTTATGAACATTGGTCACTCCAAAACACATCACAAGAAACTCGTAGTATCCATGCCGAGTTCTGAACGCAATCTTTATTGTATTTGAGCACTTTTCCGTATCAAATTTGATGATATCCAGTCCGTATATCAATCTTTGAGAACATTGTGGCTCCTTTCAAATGATCTAGGAGGTCAATAATCTGATGTAACAAATACTTATTATTGTTAGTGACTTTATTTAACTAACTGTAATCAATGCACAATAGCATCCCAACATTTTTCTTCTTCACTAACAAGACTAGAGAACCATACAGAGATACACTTGGACAAATTAAATGCTTTTCTAACAACTATTTCAATCTATTCTTCAATTCCCTTAACTTTACTAGTGACATCCGATAAGGTGCATTTGAAACTGGTGTCGTTCTCAGAACCAAGTCTAGAGAGAATTCCATTTCTCTCCTGGGAGGCAGAGAAGTGATATCTTTTGGGAATACATCTGGAAAATCACATACCACTAGAATACCTGAGATGTCTAACTTCTTATATGAATTCTCGGTGAGGACTATAATAAAAGCTTTACCATGATCAAACATATATTTGATCATATCAATCATACCTTCAAATAGAGTGGTTATTACATTGTTGGTGTTAGGTGTTGTAACCAAAAATAAGATGTCATTTTCCTTTAAACCAATTTACACTAAATAGGTGGAGAGACAATCCATGCCCAAAACCACATTTGTTTTGAGAAGGCACCACATTATCCACCACATTATCGTCGGTCCCCTGAACATATGCACGACATAGGTCACCTTATATTCCTCACTACATGGAATCACTTGAAAGATTCATTCCATGTTAGTGAGCCAATCATGAGCTAACAAAGGATTCAAACTTCCTACAAATTTGGGTGGGTTCATTAGGCAAGTTGAGGATGTGGTTTATGAGTGCCTTGCATCTGTTACATCATTTGCAACATGAAAACTTATTGTTGTTGATGCATATGCATTTGATGTTGCTGCTATTAATGCATCATTTGCCCCCAACGATCTTCTTTAATACCAACTCCTGAGTTTGAATCTACATTCTAATTTTAGGCTCTCCCCAATCTCTCGCATCCTTATGGTTTTTATGCCACATTTCTTCTATCATACATACATAGAAACCAAGTTGATCAGACTCAATATCTAAATATAATGATTGTATAAATTAGGCAGACAATACACACTTATGAGGAAGAACAAACTAGACTATTGATGTGTCATGGTTGGGTCGAAGGAGCGACATGTTCTTATACTAACTATAACACCCAAAACTTAATCAAGTTTAAGGAATTAATGTTGGTAACTAAACATACATCGTAGTATATAATACAACATGAGAGCATGAGATATCAAACAAGTACATCAATAATTTATCATGTCTAGGAAAAGACCAATAATCGATATCAAAATCATAGCAGAAGAAAATAAGCAAAGCAGATCCTTCAGCTTCCTACACCATTTTGACTTTTTATTTATCTGACACTTGCTCATCTGTAAAAAAAACAACAACGATAATGATGTGAGATACTACATCATAGTGAAGTCCCAATTAAACCATGAGTCCACTCGTTTCTAGAGGTTGTCTAAAACTATTATGACTCTCTAGTCCTAATACTTATGAATTCAAGTGTATTAGAAGAGAATTGAGGTATAAAACCTCATACCACGGGAGAGGATCCAACATAATAAGCCTTACGACCATTCCAGGTAAAACTTTTCATCCAACGAACCAACTGCATTACGTATCACACATGGATTGTGAGCACCATATCACGCTCTAATTAAGGAGTGTGAGCATCTCATTACACCCTACTTAGAAGTGTGATTTGAACACCACATTGTGTCTCTCCCATGAAGTTCAATTATCGTACTACGCCTTGTACGAGAGTGCGATCCCACATTATGCCCCATCATCGGAGTAAGAGTGTCGCATTTTGCCCCTTCCTATAATGTGATTTTATTATTACATCTATCTAGAAGTGCAACAATACTCAATCGGGTAGGCACATTGACCACTAATCCCACATGAATAGTATTCTAGGGCTACCCAAAGATTTAAACACATAAGGAACCTCACTTTAGGTTTAGTAGAACTTGAAATGATGAGGTTGATGAGATGAAAGCCAAAATCACTTGAATGACTCCTTTTTAAACTTTTAGCTCCAAAAATGGCCTCAGACACAAAGGAACTTCTGACTTATTTCAATTCAAAACCTCTTTTTCTTCAAGCCTATAACTTTCTCCACAATCTCTTTTCTCTCATCTCTCTCTAGAAGTTCTAAGGATAAACTACTTAATATAAAATTAAGACTAGCTTAAGAAATCAGAATATTACAAAACTAAAATGTAGCTCTAGGTTGTAAAGAAAAAATGCATAAAAAACAAACTTCAAATTTTTTATTGATTTCTACTACAACATCAATAATACTTAAATATTTAGGATTTCTAAACATAACCTGCCTACGTCACTTTTAGAAAAAACAACATAAATTGAAATAGTAAAGTAGATAGAATTGTTGATGCACCCCATTTTTTAAAAATATGTTGTAGTGGGCCTCCTCCACATATTAGTGTTTTCCTTACCATTTTTGTGGTCCATTATAAGAAATATGGGCCACATTATTGTAATTCAAATATAATGAGGGGATATCTATCATTCGACTATGATGGAGTAACTTTACATAATTAAAACAGCAAGACACTCAAGTACTTTCCTTTAAAAATATATAAAATGTTACAATCATACATCTTAAATCTAACAAAGAAAATCAAGTCATGATGATGTTCTAATATTGGAGGACAGGACCCACATACGCCGTTCAATCATACAAACTTTAAGGTCAAAGCAATTATAAAGAATTTTTGAAGAAATAATATTAGAACCATAAAGTGTTTATGTCTTGTAGTGGAGTTTTGTTTTTGGTTTTTATTGGCTTGGTGTATATATTATTTGTGCATGGCCTAAGATAATCATGATAGTATTTCCAAAAAACTAAAATAAGCATGATGGGTTATTTCTATATTAACTAAGAAAGAATCAGCTATAAAATGGAAATAATTTTAGATTCAGAAGTAAGATAATTTAAAAAATTTAAGGAGGATAATTGGATTACAGCACTTGATCCTATCATACAACATATACATCACTTTGATTTTCCATATGATGATATGAATTGGATTTTGTATATACATATTAGTTTATCAAATTTAACATAAGCTGTTGACATTTTGAAATAAACTTTTTCTTGAAAAGAAATCCCATTGAAACAATTTATTAATAAAACCGATCATATTCACATGCTCAATTCAACTATACGTGCTCATTGAATTAGTGAATAGGTAAACCTCAATACAAAAGCGCTGCATAATTGATGCCTATTCAATCGCCTTCTGCATCTCACATTAGATTAATTTGTGATATTTTTAATTGTCACCCCTCATAAGCATGACTTTGAATCATGTTCAGATATTCATTTATTTATACACTTATAACTTTCACCTCAATAATTGACTGACTTAAACATTGAAACGTTAACATTGCGGATACCCTATTTAATTATCGGAAATTTCGATCACCATACTAAAAGATCTTCTACGGTGGTCATCTTCAATCTACCATCATTTTCTATTCTTGTATAAAATACTTGGTGCATCATAACTTGAATAGAATGTACAATGCAACTCTTTCTATACGAGTGTTTCTTTCATCTAAACAAAATCTATATATATTCTTAGTCATAATTTCTTTTGATATACACCTGTTTGTTTTTCTTAATTACTAACAATTTATATATTTTGAATACATGTCTTACTTTTCAAAACCTCCAACCAATCTACTAACAAGTTTATTGCTTTGTTTTCAGTCGTCCCTTATCTTAAGATATGTTTCAATAATTTTAAATTAACATAACAGAAACAAAATGGAATGGAGCATAATGGATCAGAAGAGAACATACACTCCATTTCATTATTTGGATATTTTAGGACGGAACAGAACTTATATTCCATTGCACTGTTTGAAAATTGGACGGAGCGGAAAACATAATAACTTTTTAAATTAATTTTTATCTTCAAAAACATTAATATGGTTAATAAAAGTAAAAATTTGGAGGACAAAATTGTAGTTGTGTTACTAATTTATATCATTCTATTGGATAAACACTAATTTGGATGGAATGAAAAACAAACTAATATAATGGTATTAGACGGAATAGGCTTCATCACATTTCATTCATTATTTTTGTAAAGCCATACAATGGAATATACCATTCCATTTCATTCTATCCCTTTCTAACAATCCAAACAGACTCTTAGGGCTTTAAGTATGTATCCGTTCTCTACCATTATTCTCTCTAAACTCTTTTAACATCTTCTCATCATTCTTATTTTCCATGCAACTTTTGATCATTCATGTGAAGCGTGCAATTTGGAGAATTGTCTAATACATCACCAACAACACTTGCAGTAAGGTGTGTGGGGCAGGTGAACAATTAAAAGTTTTAGAATTTTTCTATTGCCTTATCAGCGAGGCAGGTGTAGGGGACAAGCGAGAAGTATGTCTCGACACATGTATCATCTTTAAGCATTGAGAGAGAACATATAAGAGATCTTTTTGGGTTGAAATGGACAAATAATTTATGTTTGTTGTCGTTCTTTATCTGGATCTTGTTATTATTGTTGAGCAAGTGAATTCAAATACAAAAGGGGGTGAATTATGGTATTTGATTTTTGAAAACTTTTCGAACAATTTATTTTAAGAAGTGAGTAGAAGAATATATTTAGTAGTGTAAAAAAAATAGATAGAGAAAAAATATCACATGGAATTTATACTGGTTTATCCTTAAACCACGAAGTCTAATCCAATCCCCGAGAGTTCCCACTTTGAGATTTCCACTAAAACACTTTGAGCTATTACAAAAGGATAAGCCTAACTACCTTCCTTACACCAAATTTTTTACTAGATTTAGCTTGCAACCTCAAAGTCAATTACAGAGGTACAAAATAATTATGCTCTTAAAATACAATTTCATCACAACAAATGAATTACACAACTCTCAATATAAGTATTTCACTCTCTCAATGCTAAAACAATGTATAATGAATAAAGACAATTTATTGGAAGAGAGTGGGTGATAAAAGTGAGTAGTAAATCATATTTTTATGCTTTGGAAGTGAGCACTAGACTCCTTTATATAGGACTAAAATTGGAATAAAAAGGAAAGATTTTTGGGTTGGCTTAGCTCTCTAATATATTAAAATGATGTTCTAATTGATTAGACAGTCGTTACAATTCTAATTGATTAGAATGTTGTTCTAATTGATTATACAATTGTTCTAATTTATTAGAAGGTCGTTTTATAAATTTTCCATTGATAAAAAGGAAAGATTTTATGGATATGTTCCCAAATCGATTAGATTATTTCCTTGATTCATTATTGAGCAATTTTCGTCCCATAATTGATTTTAGGCCAAATTCTTGCTATATATTCAACAAAGCAATATCATAATCGATTAGACATTAGTCAAAATCAATTTTAAAACGGTTCTGAAAATAGATGAAGTTTTAAATATCATTTTAAGTGAGTGTGTGCATTGTCATAGTAATTTAAAATCTACTCTTGGTTAGTTACACCCCAATGATCCAAACTAGATAAAATAAAAATTAAAGCACATGATTACATGAGATCTTGCATAAAACAAAAAGCGAGAATGTTTCATTGTTTGGTGCAAGAGAATCAATTGCATGAAATTAAAATAGATAAAAACTAATTCATATATAAATAAAGAGATAAGTTACATGATAAGAACGAAAAAAAAAGCACATAGAAGCACATTTAAATAAGACATAAGACCATATTCTCACCCACAAATAACAACATCGAGCTTTGAGACCAATTCATTGAGCGAAAGTAATTCCTGCCCTTATTTATCTTTCTTGATATGTATAAAGAGTCCTTATCTTTTTAAGATATTTCATATGTTACTCGTTAAGATGATGATCTTTCGATGTTGTCCATTTTTTTGGACTTCTTCTTCCTTATCTTTGACATAATCTTTTAAGATGTTTTTTCTTAGAATACTTGCACATATAAATAATTTTACCTATATTACTAAATGGGTTAGTTTCATCAAGAATAACATGTATGAACTCTTGTATAGACATAGTCTTTTTATAATTTTGAAAAAAATTTAATGCAAGAAATTGGTTTCCGAATTTTATTAACATTGCATATAGAAGAATTAAATCATACTATGTTGTTTTTGTCACACAATTTACTTATACTAAGTAAGTTGTGTTATAAAATTTAAACAATCATAATATCTTAATGCTAAGATTAGGTCTCTTACTAATAGTTTCAGATCTAAAAATTGTACTGTATTATCACCACAAGATGCAATGTTTTATTTCTTAGGAGTGAAAGAAAAGAATATACTTTTATCTTTGATCGTATGATTTTAACATACATTATCAAAATTTAATTTTGAGTTATTAAGCACATCTACATCACAATTTAACTTTTTAAACTTTGGTACTCAAATTTTTTTGGTCCTAGTGGAATACAAATTATATCTAAGAGTGTAATATTGTTGGAATTGAAACTTCACACACAAGAAGGGGCGCGTGTGCGTGTGTGTGTGTGTGGAGGGGGGGGGGGGGGGGGGGGATAGTTATCTGGTTTGAAAAAACTTGGGGAAATAAAATTAGCGTTTAAAAATATTTTGAAAACCTTAGTAGCAGAATAAATAAACAGAAGAAAATAAATTGCGTAAATTAAAGGAGTTTAAGGAAAAAATATGAACACCACGAAGTACAGTGGTTTAGTAAAAAACAAAAAGACTTACTTGTCATATACCAAATTTATTCTACCCTTCATATTCCTCATGTACATACCCTTCATTAGGTCATGCATTTAACATACTATTCATCATATTTTTCATAGCACAATCATTAGGTCAATGTTCGATAATGGTGGATTTAATCGGTTTAAAGGGATTTTTAAGACATATATTATTTGATAGTTATTCGAGTTTATTTCCCATATTGGTGCAGATCATCTATTTATTTGAGATTCATAGTTAGTTGGAAGATTTGAATGATTGTCACTTAATTCAAAAGTGCTTATTTCCAACATAAAATCACTCTTCAAAGACACTTAAAATCAATGGATGATTCACTAAAATTCAAGGCAAAAACATTCAAATTCAAGTTAATTACTAGTGATCATTCACGTTACCCCTAAACTTGCTACTAATGCTAAACTCAAACATGTCTTGCTTCTAACTACCCTTAACCATTGATAACAATTAATCTAACGGCTAAGATTTGTGATCCGCAACTAACATTTGAATTAAATCCTAACCGTTGATATAATAATGACTTGGATCACAATCCAATGAACCACAGTTTACCAAAAAAAAATATAAACTTTCTTTTTTCCCAATTTTTGAAGTTAACCACTTTGAACAATTTTTCGATTTTTTTCTCACCATCTCTCATCATTCTATTCATTCCATAACCTCCACCAAAGATCATCATCATCACCATCTAGAATTTCACATTGAAATTTTATATTTGGTGGAACTCAACCACAAGCATTCAATAATCAAGCTTTAATAATTCAAGCATCATCATCCAAAATTAATCAAATTTATCAAAACTCATCTTCTATATTCATCCATCATAAAAGATAATCATCAATTCTTGAAAGTTAATTGAAGATTATTTTTAAAGATTTACATATTACACTTTGACGCGCCGAATTTCAACATTAACCAAAACAAATCTTTGATCCGTCCGTAATTCTTTATCTCTTTCATATTCTTGCCATAAATTTATCAATTCGCATGTTCAATATATTGCTAAAGTTTTGTTTAATATATGCATCAGTAGCCACTAGTAATTTTAGTTTTGGAACCGCATATTGAAGCCACACACGTTTCATTATTTCCTGATACATGTGCAACTTACTTTGTTTTTCTATTTATTATTATTACATGATATAATGATACCAAATGTCTCAACTCACATTCTTTCTTTATTTTCTTGCAGTTATTATCTTATATTAACATCATGTTATATAACTAACCTTTTTTCACACCCTACTACTATCTAGTATCAATTATCACATATGATACACACTGTAACTTCAAGTTTTTACTAATTTTCTCTTTTTTAGTATAATAGCTTTTTAGTTCTCATATATTTTTTTAATGTAATACTTTATTTTTAATTGGAAATAATATTTTAGTTTCAATTAGAAATTCATATATTAGTTTCCTTAGCTTAGAAAATACATGTTTCACTAAATTGATTCAACTTAGTTAAAATTTTATTTTTAATTCCATATAATTTTAATTAGTTTTTAATTAACTGTTAATTTTCTATTAATGTTATGACATGTTAAAAATTAGGAGTAATCATGATTATTTTTAATTTCATGCCTTGTTATTTTTTTTCATATGTTTAGTAAATAATATTTAGCATTTTTATTATTCTTGCATATTAATCTTGATGTGCACCCTTTAATTCATTGATTGTCATATTATTTTGACTTCTTGAATACTTTATTCTTGGTTGTATGGTTTGTATGCTTGTATGAATTTTTTAATTTTTGTATAGTTTAGAATTCATCCCCCATTGTGAGTAAAATGTCCCCCACTCCCATGAACATGTAATAGGCGCAGTTTTTTTTTATTTTTTTTTTTACTGTTTTCCTTTCCATGCTAATAACCAAGATAAATTAAAACGATAAAAAACAATCTTTTAAAATAATAAAATACACTTGATCCAACGTCAAGCGTTTTCCAAATCAAATTCAATCGGAAGCAACGCGAGTGTTGGATCCAACGTCAAGTATCTCATCCATTCTATTCCACTTTCACACTTTCATTCTCACTCCTTTCTTAATCAACAATCAAAAACCCTTGATCTAATGTTAAATGACATTTTCCCAAATAAACTCAAAAACATGTTAAAATACGCTTATAATTGCGTGCCACGAGTCTTAAGTGGTGGAGAGGGATGAGAATGGAGCTTTCCTGCCCTCACTCCGAGTACTTTGACACAAGACGCTTGGCTTGGTAGTTTAAGGTGCTCGCCTCTGTCCATAGTCTTTAGTGCAATCCTAATCAAGAACAACTCTTCTAAAAAACCCTAAAAACAACTTCACCAATCAAATGTGGCATCTTGCCTCGAGGGCACAAATCATAACCTTTTCATGAAAGGGCATGTTATTTCTATTCTATCGCAACACAACCTAAAGCGTAAGTCTCCTTACAACGAGCGACAAAACCAAATGCTGGAATGTGAACGTTAACATAACCCACTAAAAACAACAAACCCACAATCATTTAGTTCCACGAACTACGAAACTCTAATTCTTCATTCCACAATGGAGATACGTAGGCACGAGGTTTCAAAACCGAGGCGAGCACACTAATTTAAAACCCCCATTTCTCCTTTATCAAGTAACCTTTAGATAAACGACACTCATTCACGCTTTGACAACCTAGATGGTTCCTATCGAGTATGATAAATGTGAGAGGTGCTAATACCTTCCCCTTGCATATCCGACTTCCGAACTCGAATTTAATTGTGAGACCATTTTCTTCACCTTTAGGGAGTTTTATCGATATTTTCTCTTTCTTAGAAATAAATAAAGTTCGGTGGCGACTCAGTGTATTTTTCGCGTAACGACACTACTCCTCTCCCTAAAAATTGATATTGAGAGTTTCTAAAAATAATTGAGAGCTTTTAGTCAGAAAATCTCACGAACCCCTTTATACAAGAAAATGGTGGTTAGCCTCTAACCAAATAATACAAGATGATAGATTTACCTTGTGCATCTTCTCTGGGTGAAATTAAGTGATTAGTCCTCTTTCCACGAACTTTGTAAGCTTTTACACTGGCTGAACTTACGAACCTTAATCCTTGATTTTATACAAGATACCCAATAACGTACGAGATTTTATATTAGGCAGATCTCGAACCTACCAAGCTTTTATACGGGATGAGCTTGAACTTGATGAAAGTTTTTATTCAGGATGCACTTTCAAACCTAATATTGGTTTTAATATTGGGCTGACAAAGAATCTATGAGATTTTATAACAGGTTAATCTCAAACCTAAGTTGGAACTGAATCACTCAATCCTAACTCAAAATTTTAACGAGTTTATCTTCTAACCAAATAAATCTCTAATTGGATATTATTCAATCCCTTGGTGAATTTACAATTCTACCCTTTTTAGAATTACAATAATATTCCCACTCACAAAATGACTTTTCTCACAAAAGCACTTAGGCTAAAATATTAGTGAGAGAAGTTAAAGAAATATATATATATATATATATATATATATATATATATATATATATATATATATATATATATATATATATATATATATATATATATATATATATATATATATATATATATATATATATATATATATATATATATATATATATATATATATATATATATATATATATATATATATATATATATATATATATATATATATATATATATATATATATATATATATATATATATATATATATATATATATATATATATATATATATATATATATATATATATATATATATATATATATATATATATATATATATATATATATAAATATATATATATATATATATATATATATATATATATATATATATATATATATATATATATATATATATATATATATATATATATATATATATAGGTCAGAGGTTAGCTCAAAAAGGAATTTCCAATAAATGCATTTGATCACTTTTCAACCGATTAATACGTTTTTACAACCGATTGGAAGTTTGAAAAACAATCGATTGTAAGTTAAAAATAGGAAGAAAAATATATATAGCCATTTCACATTATGAATGTGTTGTTCCAATCACTTGTGATTCAACTTTGAACTTATATAATCGATTGGGAAAATGATCCAATCGATCGGAGAAGTTAAATTTTCTCTTATATCTATTTTAATAGCTTTTAATTCATATAGAACAACTTCAAGATATATTTGAAGATGTTTTCTTTGGTATAAAACCATTTGAAATTTTGTGTGTGTGTGTCGCTTTTAGCCATATGCTTTTATGATAAATCCCTTTTTCTTTACAATTCATTCACTCACTACTAAAATAGAAGGTATCATACTACTTCAAGACTTTTTCAGATCTTTTCTTATATGTGAGTGCTTGCATGAGTAGCTTGAGATGAGGATTTAGCTTATATTCCATTTATATTTTCATCATCGGATAATCAAGTTCATTAAACTTTAGGTTTTTTTCTTTGTCTGCTTAACCATTCTTGACATATCATATTAGTTTTCATCATCAAAAGTAGATGTCCTTGTAAAAGCATATCATCTGCAAAACAAGGTTACACAAATATAAGTCATGATCATTATTTTTCTTATAGAAATGAGACGAGGAAGAAATGCTTTTCTTGTTTTTTTCATGGTTATTTATAATGAAATAGGATTGAGCAATAGGACCATTTTTACCACAATAATCACATTTAGGCATAATAAATTTAGAGGTATTATTAGCATGAAAAATATTACTAAAACTCTTATGATTTTTTTGGCTCATAACCTAGACCAGGTTTATTATATTTTTCTCTTTGATTATCTAGAATGAGATTCAAGTTATCTCTCTCTTTAATAAACTTATCAAATGTGTTATGAAAGTCATCAATTTGATTTTCTAAATGGTTGCATTTTTTACACTTGATAGATTCACTAGAGTTTTTATAAGAAGGTGAAAAGGAGGAATTATATTTTTGAATTAAAAGACTTTGCTTATTTCTAATACTGTCTATTTCCTCCAACAAATTTTTATTTTCTTTTTCAAGAGAAGAAATAGTTTACTTAGAGATAGATACAATGTTATTTTATTTTAGTTTAGTTGACCCATTGTCTATCTTTTTACAAATGAGGAAGAGCTCACTATAAGTAAATTTAGAATTTAGATTATTTATCTCATTTTCTTCGTGGTAATGTTATAGGAGATAAGTGGATTTCTCCTACTTTTCCAAATTCATCGTATGACTCCATGCCATTTTGACCCTATGTAATGTAAGCACTTTACAATCCTTTTTTAGGTCTTCTATATCTTCTAGGTTGTATTTGATTTTGTGAATATTCTGGCTTTATGTGATATTTCTTTCCTCATTGGAATCATGTTGCATGAAGGTTGATCTTTCTTCAATTTGCTTTTAGAAGTTTGGAGGATGATTTTCCCGTCTCAAGAATTCTTTGAAATTTCTAAATGTGAGATATATGTCTTCCTCACTTTCACTTTGATTTCCTTCATCTTTTGACTCCGTGTCATTGACATCTATAGCTTTTAGTGCAAGATTTGTTTTCTTATCACCTTCTTCAATTTCAGCAAGATGACTTAACTAAATCTCATGTTACTACATTTATCAGATAAAGTAGCCAAATTCATAGAAGAAAAATCTTTAGATTCATAAATCACAATGACTTTAGGTTGCTAGTTGCGGTTTAGACATCTAAGGAATTTGTTAATTAAATCTTCATATGTTTTTTCGTTTATACTTGTCTTGTTAAGTATGTTTAAGACTCTATCTTGCTTTAACTCCATGTTATGTAACTTCATATGTTTCAAAGTTCACATCTTTATGATACACTAAGTTTCTATGTATCATAAATGAATTTATTTTATGATTTTAAAAGTATCTGGTATTAACTATGTATATCACAGTAAAAAATCTAAATAAATTTATTTGGGATGTTATATTTGGTAAAAATGTTTTCCAGAGTTCTTAAGTGATTAACAATGTGAATAAGTCATTTTTCCATGTCATAAATATTTTATTCGGGTTTCATTCTAATCATTTCATACTCATGGGTCAATGTTTTCGTTCTTACCCTTTTTACCTCAATTGTACCTTAATGGATAACTTGAAGGGTGTCGTAAAATTCTTTTACGGAATCTTAATGTGAAACACGAAAAAACGCATTCATGTCTAAAAAAATAATGATGATATTTTGTGTCTTCAAATTTTTATGAACCTTTTCCTTATCCCATTTGATCCTGATTTCTCTAGGTATGTTTTGCATAAAACCATCAACTATATTTGTGGAAAGAAATGGAACAATTTTTTTCCGCAACCCAAGCATCATAGTTCACCTCCTCTTCATTGCAGGACGAGAATATATTTAGTGAATTTTTTGAAGTCATTCCTACCTCCTAAGAAGATGCCTTATAACATGGTTTAATATCTAATGCCACTTGTTGACCAAGTGGCTTCAAACATAAGAGAGTGGGGGTAGGGGTGGGGTGGGTGGTGAATTGTGTTATTTAGTTTTTAAACTTTTTTCACAAGACAATTTATTTGAAAGTTGATTTATTTTAAGAAGTGGGTAGAATAAGAATGGAAAATAAAATGCTTAAAATAAATATATACAAAATAGAAAGATCGCACTAATATTTATGCTAGTTAGACCTTAAACCATGTGGCCTGATCCAGTCCTCAAGAGTTTTCATTTGAGATTTCCACTAAAACGCCTTGAGATTTACACCAGCATTAGCCCAACAACCTTCATTACACCAAGAGTTTTACTAGGTTTAACTTGCAACCTCAAAGTCAATTATAGAGATAAAATATATGCTTTTAGAATACAATTTTAACACAACAATAGAATTACACAACTCTCAATATAAGCTTTATAATCTCTCTACACTAAAGTAATGCATCATGAATAAAAAATGTTTATGGAAAAAGAGGCTAAAAAAAAATAGAGTAGAAAATCATATTTTCGTGCTTTGGAAGTGAACACAATATTCTTTTGTATTAGAGAAAAGTGGTTAAAAAAGTAAATACTTTTTAGTTGGGTTTGTTCTCTAATCGATTATACAGTTGTTGCAATATTTAATTGATTAGACAACCACTCTAATCGATTAGATAACCATTTTAATTAATTATATGGTCGTTCTAATTGATTAAGAAGTCATTATAATTAATTATACCTAGAAAAAAGGAAATATTTGATGGATTAGTTCCCTAATCGATTAGATAACTTCCTTAATCAATTATTGAGAATTGTTTCCCCCATAATCGATTAGATATGATCCAAAAACGATTATAGGTATAAAAATTGTAGTATAGTCAATTAGGCAACATAACAATCGATTATACATTGGCCAACTAAAATTTAGGAAGGTTTTGAAATTAGATGAAGTGTTGCATATTGTTTTAAGCGAGTGTGTGTATTTTCTTAGTTCTTTAAGAGGTAATCATGATTATTTACACAATAATGATCAAAACTAGATAAAATAAAAATTAAAGCAAAGGATCATAGAGCGGGATTTCATAAACTAAAGTTCCTTTAATGATGTTCTTAGGAATTGATTCTTTTGTGGAAAACATCGTAACCTTTTCACTTTCTTATTTACTTCAATATTGTTCTTCTTTGATATTGTTAATGATATTTTTTTATTCTAACTACTACAAAAAAAAAAAAACGCTTTTAACGTTGCACACGAAAGAGATGTAGCATCGGCTACCAAGGCGATATAACGAAGGTGACATAAAAAATGTCACTTAACACCTCGGTTAATGAAAGTTCCAGGGATAAATTTATATGATCACGAGTTCGAACTCCAACATCTGCATTTTTATTATTTACAAAACAACACCTCATACCTCTCGGTTTATCCATAAACAAAGGGTAAGATATATTGTTTTTTAATTAAAACTCGTTACATTGTTTACACAGAATATTAATAAAATAATTTGTTTAGAAACCACAATGTTTACCCAGAATATTACATTGTTTACACAAAATATTAAAATAAAAAGTAATTAGTCCATGAATATCATATGTTAGATCTTCAAATCTTTGATATTCTGGCAATACCAAATGCTGGGTGTGACTATATTCACAATGACTTTACCTCGCATGGATTTGTTTCTAATATAAAATAAAAATGTGTTGATAAAAAAAAGGTTAGATAAATAAATGATTTTTGCTCAAATTAATAGTTAAGAACACAAATCTTAAACTCAAATAATTTTTTGCTCTTGCATCCATCTTAGCGATCTTTCCATGACAAATGATATTGCAAGCCTTAAAGAGTTGGATGTAGATAGGTTTAAGCACTTCATGATGCTTCACTTTCTTCTTCATATTCAAAAATATGCTTTTATAATAGAAGTGTTTTATGTTTCATGCAGATCACTAATGATAGTGTCTTGAGTGTTGATACCTCATGAAATGAATAACATATATTTGATCAACAGAATCACTAGTAATTTTTAATGTTTATTTTAGGTAAAATACTTTAGCCCTCGTTTTAATAGAAAACCAAGGTAAAAAAATATTTGATTTTTTTTTAACATTTCATTAATTACAAAGAAAATTTACAAATAAAAAATATAATAAAAAAGAAAGGTTCCTGGATTGTTGGTTCATGGTTTTTCCCCTCGGCTATATAAAAAATTTGAGGTAATATGTTGTTTTTATATCTAAAAAAAATAGTAGCGATCATCGCGCCTTGGAATCATATCACTAGAATAGTAATGATCATCCCTATTCAAAACATAATGTACCTTTTGGATTTTTAAGGAGGCGTTTAAGCTTCTTTGATTGTTTCACTTCCTCTTTTTCAATTTATTTATACACTATTCAGATCTCATTTTATTTTCGTATCTTTGTGTCTCCATATCTAGTTTAAAAGTCTTTTCTTTTTATTCATAAAATGTCTACAAAAACCTTCAACGGAGATAAAAATATTTTGTTCGTTATCAATGAAAAGTTTGTTGATTTCGAAGAGTTGAAAGACCAAGGTTTTGATGGAACGAAAAATACTTCCAAACTTAAATTAAAAGGTTACTTTGATATGCTTCATGGAGTCATCTATGTAACACCCTAAACCCCGCATACAATTTAAATGTATAACTTAATAAAATTGCAACCACAAAGGGTGTCACTCACATCAAACATATCATACTCCATAACACGGGTTATAAATTTTACATACACACTTCTCATTGCATGCTCACCTTCACTTAGGGTATCATTGCAGCAAAATCATAATTAAAGCAATTAAAAAATATATTGCACTTATACCATTTAGTCTCAAATTCGACTT
The DNA here is from genome assembly GCA_963859935.3 of Lathyrus sativus. Taxonomy (NCBI): domain Eukaryota; kingdom Viridiplantae; phylum Streptophyta; class Magnoliopsida; order Fabales; family Fabaceae; genus Lathyrus; species Lathyrus sativus. Next base: position 173,655,814 of record OZ012735.1, on the reverse strand, counting down.
CCATAACAAATAAAAGAGTTTAAATAAATTAACTTAACAACCATATTAGTTATAATACTTCAACATAAATATGACATAAGAAGTGAAAGCAGACGTTCCCAACTCGATGTTACGTGGTCAGAGCAAGACCCTACTTAATCAGGCTTAATCAATTATTTAACAAGATTATGTAAATATTTCATCATAATACAATAACCCATGAAATTAAATAATCATATTATCACAACACATTCAGTCTTTAAAAACAATTCATTAGATAGTAATTCACGTTAGCTTTCCAACGCTTCGAATGACACTCGATTTGGACTTACTGATCAAAAGTTATTATCAAAATTGTGTTTGGACCCAAATTTGTCTGGCCGCGACGGGTAAGTGTCACATGCATGGTGCCCACCACCAGGAGCTTCATGGTGTCCGCCATGGGTTCACGACATTCGCCATGGACCTTCAGAATACAAATTTTCCGTTTTTCATCGTTGGAGGCCTTCCGGACCTCCGATTTCAATTCTGTAAAAACCATCAATCTCAGAGTTCGACATACTATAATTATTCAATGATAAAAACAAAAAATTCACATTATATCACAGATTGACATCAACAAAATCATTCAATCTCATCAATTCATATGTACCCAAAACCTTCCAAACCCCCAAACATGGTATAAAACATCAATATCTCAAAACTGAAAATTGTACACATATAGGCACACAAAGTTTAGCATATAATCATCATATAAATACCATCATAGCATCACAATTAAAAATTATAAATCAAAACACCCAACTCTAAGGAGGTAAAGGATCCTCCATTCTACCCTTATACCATACTCTTTACTATTGGAACAGGTTCTCCACCCTTACCTGATCTCCAGCAAAAGCCATTAATATTCTTCTTCAACCTCAAGATTTTGCTCTCCCTCTTTGCCTCTTTTGCTCCAATCATATGTACTGACAAAATCTCCCAAAAACCTAGCTTCTCTCTCAACTTTTAAGATATATAGTAACCTCCTTACTTTTGCTTAATTATTACTTTTTCTCAATTTAACTCTAACTTCCCTCTTCTTACCACAAACTCTCCTCAAATCCCACAGCTGGCTCAGACTCCTATTCTCCTATTTCTTATTTTATCAATAATAATAAATAAAATTCTAATTATTATAATAATTTTCTAGTTTACTCTACCGTCTCACCATACCTTACTATTTCTACCACACCCCAACAACACATATTCAAATAATTTATTTTAAATTGCACCAACATCTAATAATTAAATAAAACAACAAAATCACCAATAATTCAAAATAAAATAATTAATAATATTGGGGTGTTACAATCTCCCTCACTTAAAGAATTTTCTCCCTCGAAGATTTTCTCAATTGAACAGATTTGGATACGAGTCCCTCTTCTGAATCTTTAAGCTCATAAGTTACGTTCCACCAGTTGGTCCTCCCTATACTACCTTTACCAAGGCAATATAATAGGTTACTCCTCTTATCCTCTTCAAAATCTAGTAAGGACCGATGAAACGCAGAGTGATCTTTTGAGACTTCAAGGTTCGACCAATGCTAGTTACCGGGGTAACTCTAAAAAAAAATATGACTTCCAACTGGAACTCAAGTGATTTCTTCCTCTTGGATCATTTTGATCTTCTCAATCATCTGTTGAACAATCTCAGGTCCGAGCATAACATTCTCGCCTGACTCATACCAATATATAGGAGTCCTATACCTCCTACGATACAATGCCTCATACGGTGCTATCCAAATACTAGCATGGAAACTATTATTGCAGATAACTCAATCAACGGTAAAAATCTATCTTGAGCACCTCCTTGTTCAAGTACACAAGCCCTTATCAAGTCCTCTAACAATTGAATAGTCCTTTTAGTCTGACCATTTGTTTGCGGATGATAAGTAAAACCCAGATGCAACTTCATACCAAAAGCCATCTACAACTCTTCTAGAACCTCAATGTAAACCTCAGATCTCTATCTGATACAATACTGGATGAAATACTATGCAAACTGATAATCTTTTCGATATACATATTTTCCAACCTATCCAACGGATAATCCAGTCACTTCAGGATAAAATGAGCATACTTCATCAACCTATCCACAATTACATATATAGTATCACCATTCTTCATAATCCTTGACAAGCCAGACACAAAAGCCATCAAACTGTTGTCCCATTTCCACTCAGAAATAGACAACGGTTGCATCAAACCCAACGACTTTTAATACTCAATTTTTGACTCCCGGTAAGTCAGACACACATACACAAACTTTGCAATCTCTTTCTTCATTCCAGACCACTAAAACATCTTTGTCAAATCCTGATACATCTTTATAGCACCAGGATGGATACTCAAACCACTCCTATGACCCTTTTCAAGAATACTCTTCTTAAGCTCATATACATCATGAACATAACTCTATCTCTGAACCTTATCACACCATTCTCATCGACTCGAAAATCACCTCTGTTACCTTGGTTGATTAACGTGAGATGATCTATCAAACTCAAATCAGATATCTGACCCTCTCTGATCTCTTAACGGATATAACTCGTAAGCTTCAACATACCCAACTTCACACTGTTAGGAGTTTCTTCACACATTAAACTCATACTTATGAATTTCTCAATCAGCTCTAACTCTCGAACTGTAAACATAGACATGCATAAGGACTTCCTACTTATCGCATCAGCTAAAACATTAGCTTTACCCAAATGATAACTCGAATCAAAATCATAACCCTTCAGAAGTTCAAGTCATTTCCTCTACCTCATATTCAACTCTTCTAATCAAATAAATATTTCAAACCCTTGTGATCACTAAACACTTTGAATTTGAGCCAAATAGGAAGTACCTCCAAAATCTCTGATACGAGTACCACTGCTGCCAACTCAAGATCATGTGTAGGGTAATTCCTTTCATAAACTCTCAGTTGTCTCGAAGCATAAGCCATAACTTGACCATTCTGCATCAACACACCTCTCAGACCCGTATTTGAAGCATCACAATGTACAACAAGGGACTCACTTGGATTCGCCAAAATCAAAACTGGAGCATACACCAAATTCTTGTTGAGTTCTTTGAAACTTTCTTCATAATGTATATCCCAAACCTAGGCTTGACCCTTTCGAGTCAACTGATTTAACGACAATGCTAACTTTGAAAAACCTTCAATGGACTTCTTGTAGTAATTGTGAATGCTAACTACAAATTCAACTGAGTTTTGAATAATGTCAAATAAGGAAGGTAATATATCGTAGTGCTTTTTTATATTGGATGGTATCAACCTACATTTAGATGCTAATTTGTCCCTTTAGCCTTAGGATACATAAAAAGAGTATCCAAACAAGTTTTACAGGTCTTAGGCATGCCATACATATCAAAAAACCATGCTTGTGTGTCAAAACAATTTACCGACCTATACGTGATCAAGCCGACCTATGGAAGCCTCAGCTTCAGTATAGGCCGATACATCTATATTTCAGGTCGGCTCCCACACTCCAAGAACGAAGCCTATAGGCTCTGCCCACAGGTTACCTTACAGGCTGGTCTGAACACCTCCATAGATCGACCTATGCAATTTAAAACGTGAAAAATTCTTTTTGCATCTTATTTTTCTTGCATCCTTTTTCCCATTTTCTTCACATAATTATATATACTCATACACACATCTTCTTCTAGGCAAGGTTTCCTAGTGAATAAAACCTAAATGAAACCAGATTACAAAGTTGCCCATCATCTTCATCCCTTCTTTTACGCATACATACAATTGAACTATACATAATCATTTTTCGATTGGATGACCATCTAGATTAGGATTGATAACGTCCAATTAGATTTGGTGTAACCGAGAATATTGGGTTGGAAACTTTGTGTGTTTCAAATGATAAAACCAATGTGGGGTTTCCTTTAAGATCAGATTTATTTGAAGGTTTTGAACAAGATCACGTCAACACGGACTTAACTGAGTGAAAACCTTGAGACAAGGTGGTTTCCTTGCAAGGGAGTAGCGCAAATCGGTGAATTGTGTTTGGGAATCTTGGGTTTCAATAAGTTGTGTGATCTAGATAATTGAAGGATTGTAGCCGTATTGTTGGTCACTTGATCAAGCTTTGATCAAGGGTTGGAGGTGGACGAATCAACAAAAAACAATAGGGTTTTTGGGTTTGCATTCTTTATCTCTTGTATAAATGATTTTGCAAAGAAAAGGTTAATAGCAATATATCAATTCGATTTTGAATTGAGGGCAGACGTACCCATAGCGAGGCCAATTAGGGAACTACCTAAACAAATATTGGTCTCTCTCTCTCTCTCTCTCTCTCTCTCTCTCTCTCTCTCTCTCTCTCTCTCTCTCTCTCTCTCTCTCTCTCTCTCTCTCTCTCTCTCTCTCTCTCTCTCTCTCTCTCTCTCTCTCTCTCTCTCTCTCTCTCTCTCTCTCTCTATCTATCTATCTATCTATCTATCTATCTATCTATCTATCTATCTATCTATCTATCTATCTATCTATCTATCTATCTATCTCTTTTATTATTGATTTCACAATTTATCGAGTTCATCATTGTTTGATCAATTCGATTGGAAATATTTTTCTATTATATTTTAAAGGTGTTATTGTTGATATAATCACAATCATTTTGATTGTGATTGGCTTTTAACATCAACAAAACGAATTATATTTCCAATCGCTATCGATTGCACACCAAGTGTTCGATAAATTGTTTGTGCATATTTTGATTGTGTTCTGGTTCATTGGACATACGAGTTACAATTAGCATTTCATTTAATTGATTCTTAGCTTGATCGTTGTTGAACATTTATGTTCATTATCACTCTATTTGGTTTGTAATATGTATATTGCTTTACGATAGTAGGTTCGGTTAGACAATTTTACCCAGGTCATTTTTTCACTGCACCATATTTTGAAAATAGATTTTTGCCAAAAGTTTTTGGTTGTAAAATTTATGATCTATTCACCCCCTCTAAATCAAAGCCTATCATCTAACAGTAACTAGCCAACCCGGTAAAACTTCTAATTTTAGTAACACACTTCGGAGTCTCCCATTGTAATACAACATCTATCTTCACAACTATACCACCACTAGAAATCACATGACCAAGGAAACTCACTTCTTTTAACCAGAACTCACACTTGGTAAACTTTATGCACAATTGGTTCTCTTTCAATGTCTATACTAAAATTCTCAGATGTTCCACACATAGCCTATACTATCGTCCTTCTTCTTCACTAGCAGCACCAACGCACCCCATGGCCAAACACTCAGACAAATAGACTTCTTGTCAAGCAAATCTTCCTGTTTCTTCTTCAATTCACCCAAGTCTCAAGCAGACATCCTATAAAGAGTCATCGACAATGACTGGTACCAGGTACTAAGTCTATATAAAACTCCACTTTACACTATGGCGGCAAATCACTGATGCCTTCAAGAAACACTTTCAAAAATTCACACTCTACAGGAATATCCCGAACTACTCCTTTGCATCTAGCTTCAAACGGAGCTAACATCACAAACACTTGCACCCTATCCTTCACAAAATCTCTCACTTGCTTAGATAATAAAAATGTCAACTCTTCACCTCCATCGAGCTCATACTCACACTCTAGAGGCAAGTCGCAGATATCTTTAGGAAATCATCAGGAATCACACACCACTGGTATAACACTAGCTGTCATATTGCTCTATACTCTCAGAGAATCCAACAATGAAAATACTTGATCGTTCTCCCTAAAGACATCCCAACTTGGCCGGCAGACAGGAATCTCAAACCCACAACATCTTCAGTGTCAGGAAAAACACAGCTTCACCATTTCTTGAGCTCTTGCAATCAGCGGCACACTACACCAACTTATCAAAACAATTGGTAAACACTTGGTTTAACTCCAACCAATTCATTCCCAGAATAACATTAGCTTGTTCCAACAAAATAAAAACTGTACATATCCTTAGGGAACACGTCAGGATACTCAACACACCACTAGCTCTTCTCTAGCCAAAGCATCGCCTTCCCCATTCACAAGGAAGCGAACAACGAGAACATATTACTGTCTTCTCTCAAGGATCACACCATTTTGCTAACTGACACCATCCTCAAATTCGACCTCTCTCCGGGTTCAAAAAAATCACAACATTCTCAAAATAGTCGAACTAGCCAACACCACATTCTCGCTTACAGCAACATGATGTCTGATATCTCTATAGTTGGAACATCCAAGAGAAGCAGTTGCTTCTCTGCCACTTGTTTCATTTCGAACCTGTAAATGGAAAATAAAACAAGTATCGACATTGTTCTCACATACATTTTGTATACTAGAGAAATAAACATAATTACACAACCTGGCCGAAAGAACCGACCTGCTCTGATACCACTTTGTAACACCCTAAACCCCGTATACATTTTAAACGCATAATTTTATAAAATTGCAACCATAAAGGGTGTCATTCACATCAAACATATCCTGCTCCGTAACATGGGGTATAAGTTTCACATACACACCTGTCATCGCATGCTCACCTTCACTTAGGGTATCATCATAGTGGAATCATAATTAAAGTAATTAAAAACCATATTGCACTCATACCATTTAGTCTCAACTTCGACTTCCATAACAAATAAAAGAGTTTAAATAAATCAGCTCAACAACCACATCAGTTATAATACTTCAATATAAACATGACATAAGAAGTGAAAAAAAACGTTCCCAACCCGATGTTACATGGTCAGAGCAAGACCATACTAAGGAAAATGACAAACTATTAGACGTCACTCCAAGAGCTACCTTCCACTTATGTTGCTATGCTACTCTTGAGTATCTACACGATTCCCATGTAAAGACAACATTCAAACAGAAGGGGTGATAATTCATTTCAATAATAAATGGTATAGAATGAATAATAGAGTATAACATCTACACAATCGTGCACAATAACATATCACATTCTCACACCCAAATCATCATTAACATCATACACGAAAACATCTCAATTATCATTAATGTCATATGCAACCACATCTCAATTATCATTAATATCATATGCAACGACGTCTCAATTATCATTAACATCATATGCAACAACATCTCATCCAATAACACATAAACAACAACCAACACAAATTCAACACTTATGTAATATACTCAACACCGACTCGACATGCATGTAGTACTAAATATGAACACTCATGTTCATCTCATTCCATGATCCACACCATATGATCAAATCCCTCTTGGAACCGGAGCAAACCAAAATCGGTACCCTCACCAAAGGTAACGCTTCACTAATCTATAACAATACATAAAGGCAATACATTGATTTGGTGTAGCCTATTTTCTTTCCTCTTTTACCCTTTAAAACTACTTAGAAGTTACACAAATAAAAATTAACTACTCCCTCCATTTTATATTTGAATATTGTACAAAGTAATTATTTATTTGAAAAGAAAACGCACTTTAACTTCTAATTAAAAACTATATTTAAATAACTTCTCCTTATAAGTTATATCTTTCATTTCTAACTCATTGGGTCCATAGAAGTAAAAAATAGAGAAGAAGAAAGACTGCATGAGGAAAATTGGAATCCAGACAATGTTCATGATGGTGGTAGAAAAGAGAAATCTACAACTTGCAGATGCCATAATATGGATTGTGAATCACACAATAATTTCTGTTAGAGTTAATTATTAGGGCATTTAGGTTCTTCAATCTAATTTTTTGATTTGGTTTTTTATTTATTTTTATTTACTATTTTGTTCTTTTTATATAAACAAATCCATATGTGAAATTGGGGTTTGAAAATTGAGATTATTGAATTTTTTTAATGTCTAATACTTTAATTTTTCTCTCTATTGTAGAAGAAAAATGAATCATTATCTCTTACGAAAGAAAAAAAAGTGTGTTATAATTTCTAGATATAAATAACAATGACTATTTTTATAAAATTTTTTAAATTTTGGTTTCCTCTCTTGAATCTTTATCTATTATTGTTTCAATTTTACCTGTGTAATTTGCAAAAATTTTAAAATATAAACTATATCTCAATTTTTAAATTGTATAATTTCTACAATGTGACGTAAACATTAATATATATATTTATCTATACCTATAGATAAAGACAATATAATATTTTGGACTAACCTATATTTGTTAGATATTTGACCTTTAACTGTTATTTTAAAACCAACCACGTATACAAAATAAATTTAGAAAATAATAATTGTTTCATCCTCAATTTAAAACTTTAACAATTTTTTATCATCCTTATCTTTAACTTCCTAAACAATTATCTCTCTTTCACTTGCAAGTTATTTTTCTCTCTCTCATGAATTGTTAATTTCATCTAAATTCTCTTTCACATGCAATTTTGTCTTTCTTTCCATTATTATTGAATCTTTGAATTGTGTGAATTGTGTATACTGTCAATGTGTCTTTGTGATTACCTACAGTATAAATATATAAAAAAAGGTTTTGTAGAAAGTTAGAGTTGTTACAAACCATTGTATATCACTGTATATTTTACCAATTATCAAGTCATTTACTATACCGCCATTCAACTCCTCAGAAATACAAACTTGAACTATATATATTTAATTTTTTTTATCAATGCATCAGAAAATAATTGATCATTTTTAAAATATCCAAAAAAATATATGATACTTAATTATATTGTGTAGGTTGTTATTGAGAGTAATCTCTAATCTTGTCATCTATAAGACTCACATTCACAAATAAAATTACAATAATGGTAAATATAGGCTTTAGAGTTTTCTTTTTGTATAATGTCAAGTCTAAGACTATGAATGATATTAAGGGTTGAATATCGTTTAAAGATTGAATGTATTAGTGTTTATGTTTTCATCATGATTTTTTGTTTAATGATAATCAGTTATTAGCTACTTAACAAAACGAAGAAAGAGGAACAAATAAATGCCATGTGCAAATGAGATTGGGATATATAGAGAGGTAGAGAGACTGACGAGTGACATAAAAAAAGAGTTAGAGAGAGACAAAGAGAAAGTGAGAAAGTGAGAAAGAGAGAGAGAGAGAGAGGAAACATATATTAGTGGCAACATCTACAAATAAGTTATAAGAAAAGGGTAAGTACAAAAATGAATAACAGCTACCACATTATTTTCTTTTCTAAATATGTCTTTATTGAACAGATTATTAATGAACAGAACACCGAGCATGAAAAATAATAGTAAGATTATTAATGTTCTTTATTGTAAAATATGTGAATATTTTATTTTTGTTATTTTATATCCATTTATAATTTGTATGATTTCTACATTGTGATATTATTAAAATTTTAAGACATTACACAATATACATTGGTTGTCTTCTTACTTTTATTTTTTTTAATTATGTAAATAATATTATTTTATGTAACATTTAATTTATTGATAATTTTTAATTTTCACATTCTACTCTTTAGATTATTAAGTTAATTTTAATTGACATTTGCATTGTTAAATTGGTCTGAAGATATTTTTTTAGTATTAAATTAGTTTGGAGACATTACTACAACATATTAAAGTTAATATGTATCATTATATTTTTATTTTCTTATAATTGTTCCTAAGTAATATTATTTTTAATGGAATATATGTCAAAAACACCATTAAAAAAATTGCGCGCGTTAGCGCAATAAAAAAAGCAGACAAACGGGCACGGAGTGCCCGTTTGAACGCTAGTCCCCCATAATAGGAGTAAGTTACTCGCACCCATCCATTATAATGGGATCGAGACTCACCAAAAATAGTTATCGTCACTATAGGTAACGCTTCACTAATCTCCCATAATAAGAATTAGCTACTGGCACCCGATCCATCACCATATGATCGAGGCTCACCAAAAAGAATTGAAGTTCCAACAACAAGAATGCATGGACTCTCAACATGTAGCAACAAAAACACATACTCATTGGCCCTTCTTCTTACCGTGTATGCCGCCAAAAACATAATCCACATAACCAATAACATGCATATATATATATATATATATATATATATATATATATATATATATATATATATATATATATATATATATATATATATATATATATATATATATATATATATATATATATATATATATATATATATATATATATATATATATATATATATATATATATATATATATATATATAAAACCAAGCTACATCATTCACACAACACCACCACCACCATAATCATGCTTAATCAATCATTTAACAACATCATGTAAACATTTCGTTATAATACAACAACCTATGAAATCAAATACGCATATTATCACAACCTAATCAACCCTTAAAAACAATTTTATTAGATAGTAATTCACGTTAACTTTCCAACACTTTGAACGCCACTCAATTTGGACTTACCGATCAAAAGTTATGATCAAAACTGTGTTTGGACCCAAATCGGCCTGGCCGCGATGGGGAAGCGTCACATGCATGGCGCCCGCCACTAGGAGCTTCATGGAGTCTGCCACCAATAGCTTCATGGCGTCCGTCGTGGGTTCATGGCATTCGCCATGGACCTTCAAAATGTAGATTTTGTGTTTTTCGCCGTTAGAGGGCTTCCGGACCTCCGATTTAGATTCCGTAAAAAACTCAACCTCATAATTCGACATACTATAATTATTCAATTATTAAAATAGCATACTCACTTTTGACCTAGAATCAAGTTTCTCCTCAACTTCTAGTGAACATGAAAGTTGTTCCTCATGGTCTTAGCTTTCCAAAAAGTCCTAGAAGTCCTTGATATCATTTGTACATATAAAGTTATGGATCTCACAAGGCAGGAGTATTTTGGGAAAGTTTCATTTTGGGTCATTTGTTTCATAGGTCATTTCCATGAACTTATGCACCTCAAATACACTTCCAACCAATATGAAAGTTGTTCATAAAGACCTCATTTACATCTTTGAGCTTAAGATTCATTTGAATCATGAATTTATATGGCCATGTGGGAAGATTTTCAAGTGAATTTTGGATTTTTAAGCATGATATAAGATTGGTTCATTATAGGTCATGTTTGTCACTCATTTTGGATCAATTCACACCAAGACATGATCATGAGAGGTTTGCCCCAAATTGGCTTGGTACCAAGTGCATGGAAATGTGGTATTTTCAAGTTTCTTCATGAGAAAGTTTCCATTCCAAACTTGCAATGTGGATCAAATCAAAGGCCCAACTCAATTCCAATGCAAAATACACCTCACATGCTGCAGATTAATGATCTTATAAGGTGTGAGGCAAGCAAAACGCGTGGGTATGAGGAGGTTTCTTTTTTGGGCATTTTTTCTCAAATTCACCAAACAACCAACATGGGCCTGCATGGTGATCATAAATCCATAGTATATAAGCATTTTAGGCGCCCTAATGCTCAGAACGTGCAATTAGAGCTGGAGAGAGCAGATTGAAATTCAAAATTCTCAAGCATTCTTCGACTTCGAATTTGAATTTTCTCTGCAAATCAACTTCAATTGAGGCTTGCATCTTCTTCCTGGGAGCATTTGGAACGTGTTTGAAGCAAGCAAGTGAAGGTTGCACGCATTTGAAGAACCAACGGAGTTGCTCCGTTCAGTAAGTTTCCCCTTCCATTTTCTCTCATTTTAGGCACTGATGTAGGCTCATACTGGTTGCATCTGAAGCCCTATGTTGAGTAGACCATGTTTGATCCATTGTTGTCTCTGTTTGATGAAGTTTCAGATTGTGAATCTCATTTTTCAAGCTTTCGATTCTCTTATTTCATGAGCCTTTTTAATGTTTGGATCTTGGATTTGAAATCCTTGTAAGCTCAGCTTTCCATTGGTATAAGATTTGACCATTTTCATGGAGAACTTTGAACCTAGCTCTGGCGAGCTGGCCGGAGAAGACGACCGGAGCCCTAGCTCCAGCGTCTGGTTCAATTCAGATCAAATCTGATGTGGCTACCCTTTGACTTGTTGACTGCGCGCATGTATGGTTGTTATTGGCTTGACCAGATCCATTTGGCATGTTGACTCCATGTATTTAAATGAAACGTTGCGTTTCATTTTCTCAGCCGAGTCTGGGTCAATTGGGCTTGGAATCTGGATCTTGCTGGTTGCGCCCCCTGTTTATTTCCATTTTATTTTATTTTATTTCTTTTCTGTTTTGGTTTCCAATTATTAAAAATAGCTCCAATTGTCCAAAAATTCTATAAAAATTATTTTCCATCATTTTAAAACCTTATTTAATTTTTCTTTTTTTAATTCTAATTTTATTTTATTTTTCAGTTTTATTTGAATTTTGCAATTGGAGAGGTTTTTAATGTTTCCTTTTGTTGATCATTAACATTTGAGCTATCATTTGATATCACCTATAAATGAGGTTTCCTCTCCATTTAGAGGATGGATTGAGGTACCTTTGAGGCTGATTTTGGTCAAGGTTTGATCATTTTTGTTTGACTTTGCTTTGACTTTGTTTGACCCTCGATTATAACTCAATAAGGTGGAGCACCCTAGTTGATCAAATCATTTGGTGATGCCTCGAGTTGAGTTTGACTTTGAAACTTTGGCCTCTGTTTTCCAATGGAGTTAGTTGCTTTGTGCATTTTATTTGGAATTTATTGAACATTTCTTTTATTTTTGGTGAACCTTGCAAGTTAAGTCACCCTAGATGAAGTTCATACAAACTAGTTGACCTAGTTCCTTTGGGAAATGACTTTGATGGATCCCATATGCACCCTATGTTTCTTGATCCTCATTCTTGACATGATTAAGGTGCTGGATTTTCATTTTTAGGTCATAAACTTGTGTAACTTGTGTTACAAGTCACTTTGAAGTTAAGGCATTCCACTTGGTTTTCAAGTGTTGATTATGGTTTGAACTTTGGTTCTTCCTCTTGCCTTGGTTTGTTTCTTTCTTGTGCCTTATTTCCATTCTTGTTGTGGACTTTATTCTTATGATCCACTTCTGCCCCATGTGGTTTGGCTCTTATTCAAGATGATTTGGTGTTCACATTCACACTTTGAGTTTGTCTTGGATAATTAGTCACTTTCTTGCATTTGTTTCTTTCTTTCTTTGCATGATCAATGTTGTTGAGTTTGGTTGAGACATTTCTCATGTGCTTGCTGCCCAAGCCTCTTTCTCCCATCTACACTTTGATTATGATCTTTGTTTGTGCATTGTTGTTTACCTTTTGGTGTAAGTGATTGATGTTTGAATGGTTGTAGGAGTTGTAACTTCTCCCATTTCATCTCACGTTTTCTTTGACCTGTTTAACTTATTTTGCTTCATCTTTTGTTTGTGTTGCATCTTGCATATCATGTCTGCTTTGCTTTTGACTTGCTCAAGTCCATTTCATCTCTTTCTTGTATTTCATTTGTGATTGATTTATCTTGTGTTTTCTTGGTCTTTTGCCATGATCCCTTAGGATTCCTAGTCCCTCCGTTTAGGATGGGAGTAGGAGAGACATTAAGTGTTCAATCCAAGCATGATAACATTAGGATAGTTTCTTCCCTCTTAATCTCAATCTTAGGAGCACATTGCATGATAACATTAGGGTTGATTAGCTTCCCCTTAGAGTTTGTGTCTTCTCTTCTCATCTCAAAACTTCTTCAAAACACATAATAAAGGATAATAAGTGTTGTACGCTACGAGCCTTAAGTACTTGGGGAATGATAGTTGAGGGGCTTCCTCTCAACTGTTTAGAGTGTTTAGCGTATGCCCTTTGAGCGATATGCGACGCATTCGCTCTCAAGTCATAGTCTTTAGTGCAACATGAATTACAAATCTAATTCAATTCACTTCTTCATGAAAAACACAAAACAAAACATCAAACCTTTTTATCCTTCAGGATTGTTTGGAAAATCATTTTCAGAAAGAGTGTGTTAACTCTTGGTTCTACCGCAAACAGGTAACTCCTAAGTCTCCAATGGTCGAGCAACAATACACCTAACTGCTAGAACGAAGGTTTAACCCTACTCATTAAAACACTTGAACCAACCAGTGATCGTGTCATCCCGAACTACGTTTGCTCTGATTTCTCGTACCAGACGAGGATACGTAGGCACAAGACGACGATGTCTTAGCGAGCAACCTTCCCCACCTTCACCTGTAGTTTTCTGAACTACGTTGACTCTTACTTTTCCATTGCACAAGGGAGTACGTAGGTATAAAGAGGAGATGTTCTATCGAGTCTCTTTTCTTTTCTTTTGTCCCCATGAGCCATCTTTATAGATTAACACCCTCTTAGATAGACAACAAGCGTGGATCCCGTTGAGTACAATGGACGTGAGGGGTGATCATACCTTCCCCTTGCGTAGCCGACTCCCGAACCCAAGATTTAGTTGCGATGACCTGTCTTCTCCCTTTTTCGTAGGTTTTCTATGATCGTTTCCTTTCCCTCCTTTGGGATAAATAACGAACGGTGGCGACTCTTCTGTCTTTGTCGGGCCCTTTTCGCAGCGATGTGACAAGTTTTTCATATTAATATTTCTCATACACCCATGCACTCATGTTTTATATTTTATTAATTATATCTACTATCTTTTGTTGTTAATTGTTCATACTTATTTAAATGGATGATTAGTTATCTAATTAAAATAAGTAGTAACTTTGACTTTTGTAAATAAACTTTTCAAAATGCTAAAACCTTGGTCCAACGCCAAAGTTTTTTTTCAAATCATTTCCAAATCCCTATTGCGTTTCAAGCGCAGATTAAAACCTCGACCAACATCGAGTATTTGATCCAATTCAAATAAAAATGATTAACTTATAATTAAGCACTACTTCATTAAAGATGAAAAATGGGATGGTATTGAACCTTCAATTCGTCTCTTAGATTTGTTAGATATTTGACATTTAACTGTTATTTTAAAACCAACCACGTATACAAAATAAATTTAGAAAATAATAATTGTTTCATCCTCTATTTAAAACTTTAACAATTTTTTATCATCCTTATCTTTAACTTCCTAAACAATTATCTCACTTTCACTTGCAAGTTATTTTCCTCTCTCTCATGAATTGTTAATTTCATCTAAATTCTCTTTCACATGCAATTTTGTCTTTCTTTCCATTATTATTGAATCTTTGAATTGTGTGAATTGTGTATACTGGCAATGTGTCTTTGTGATTACCTACAGTATAAATATATAAAAAAAAGTTTTGTAGAAAGTTAGAGTTGTTACAAACCATTGTATATCATTGTATATTTTACCAATTATCAAGTCATTTACTATACCGCCATTCAACTCCTCAGAAATACAAACTTGAACTATATATATTTAATTTTTTTTATCAATGCATCATAAAATAATTGATCATTTTTAAAATATCCAAAAAAATATATGATACTTAATTATATTGTGTAGGTTGTTATTGAGAGTAATCTCTAATCTTGTCATCTATAAGACTCACATTCACAAATAAAATTACAATAATGGTAAATATAGGCTTTAGAGTTTTCTTTTTGTATAATGTCAAGTCTAAGGCTATGAATGATATTAAGGGTTGAATATCGTTTAAAGATTGAATGTATTAGTGTTTATGTTTTCATCATGATTTTTTGTTTAATGATAACCAGTTATTAGCTACTTAACAAAACGAAGAAAGAGGAACAAATAAATGCCATGTGCAAATGAGATTGGGATATATAGAGAGGTAGAGAGACTGATGAGTGACATAAAAAAAGAGTTAGAGAGAGACGAAGAGAAAGTGAGAAAGAGAGAGAGAGGAAACATATATTAGTGGCAACATCCACAGATAAGTTATAAGAAATGGGTAAGTTACAAAAATAAATAACAGCTACCACATTATTTTCTTTTCTAAATATGTCTTTTTTTATTGAACAGAACATCGAGCATGACAAATAATAATAAGATTATTAATGTTCTTTATTGTAAAATATGTGAATATTTTATTTTTGTTATTTTATATCCATTTATAATTTGTATGATTTCTACATTGTGATATTATTAAAGTTTTAAGACATTAAACAATATACATTGGTTGTCTTCTTACTTTTATTTTTTTTAATTATGTAAATAATATTATTTTATGTAACATTTAATTTATTGATAAGTTTTAATTTTCACATTCTACTCTTTAGATTATTAAGTTAATTTTAAGTTGACATTTGCATTGTTAAATTGGTCTGAAGATATTTTTTTAGTATTAAATTGGTTTGAAGACATTACTACAACATATTAAAGTTAATATGTATCATTATATTTTTATTTTTTTATAATTGTTCCTAAGTAATATTATTTTTAATAGAATATATGTCAAAAACACCATTAAAAAAATTGCACGCGTTAGCGCAATAAAAAAAGCGGACAAATGGGCACGGAGTGCCTGTTTGAACGCTAGTCCCCCATAATAGGAGTAAGTTACTCGCACCCATCCGTTATAATGGGATCGAGACTCAACAAAAATAGTTATCGTCACCATAGGTAACGTTTCACTAATCTCCCATAATAAGAATTAGCTACTGGCACCCGATCCATCACCATATGATCGAGGCTCACCAAAAAGAATTGAAGTTCCAACAACAAGAATGCATGGACTCTCAGCATGTAGCAACAAAAACACATACTCATTGGCCCTTCTTCTGACCGTGTATGCCGCCAAAAACATAATCCACATAACCAACAACATGCATATATATATATATATATATATATATATATATATATATATATATATATATATATATATATATATATATATATATATATATATATATATATATATATATATATATATATATATATATATATATATATATATATATATATATATATATATATATATATATATATATATATATATATATATATATATAACCAAGCTACATCATTCGCACAACACCACCACCACCATAATCATGCTTAATCAATCATTTAACAACATCATGTAAACATTTCGTTATAATACAACAACCTATGAAATCAAATACTCATATTATCACAACCGAGTCAGCCCTTAAAAACAATTTTATTAGATAGTAATTCACGTTAACTTTCCAACACTTTGAACGCCACTCAATTTGGACTTACAGATCAAAAGTTATGATCAAAACTGTGTTTGGACCCAAATCGGCCTGGCCGCGATGGGGAAGCGTCACATGCATGGCGCCCGCCACTAGGAGCTTCATGGAGTCTGCCACCAATAGCTTCATGGCGTCCGCCGTGGGTTCATGGCATTCGCCATGGACCTTCAAAATGTAGATTTTGTGTTTTTCGCTGTTAGAGGGCTTCGGACCTCCGATTTAGATTCCGTAAAAAACTCGACCTCATAACTCGGTATACTATAATTATTCAATTATTAAAATAGCATACTCACATTATATCATCGATTGGCATCAACAAAATCATTAAATCTCATCAGTTCATATGTACCCCAAACCTTCCAAACCCTCAAACATGGGGAAAACATCAATATCTCAAAACAGAAAATTGTACACTTATAGGCACATGAAATTCAACATATATTCATCTTATAAATACCATCATAAAATCACAATTTAAAATTATAAATCAAAATACCCAAATCTAAGGAGGTTAAGGGTTCCTCCATTCTACCCTTCTACCGTATCTTTTATTATTGGAACAAGTTCTCACCCTTACTTGATCTCTAGCAAAATCCCTTGATCTTCTTCTTCAACCTCAAGCTTTTGCTATCCTTCTCTGCCTCTTTTTCTCCATTCTCACGTATTGACAAAATCTCTCAAAAACCTATCTTTTATCCCAACCTTTAAAATATATAGTAACCTCCATACTTTTGCTTAATTATAATTTTTCCCAATTTAACTCTAACTTCCCTCTTCTTACTTCAAACTCTCCTCAAATCCCATAATTGGCCTAGACTTCTATTTTCTCCAATTTCTTATTTTATCAATAATAAATAAAATTCTAATTATTATAATCATTTTCTAATTTACTCTACCGTCTCACCGCACCATACTGTTTCTACCACACCCCAATAACACATATTCAAATTATTTATTTTAAATTGCACAAACATATAATAATTAAATAAAACACCGAAAATCATCATAAATCACCAATAATTCAAAATAAAACAATTAATAAAATTGGGGTGTTACAATCTACACTAATCTCATAACAGAGTTCTAGTTAAATGTCTCTGTTAGGCAATTTGGTGAGGATGCTAAGTCAATACAGTCAAATGTATATGGCTTTTCTATCACCATTACTCCATCACTTATTGCTTGGACAATAAAGTGTGATGAGAAAGGTAGTTATGTTGAACAATATAAATTCAACATTGTCTTCTCAAACCTCCTTCTTATAATTTATATCAACTACAATAACCTCACCATTCCTGCTACTCTCATCTCAATTACAAAAGTTTGGCGTCAACTTCTAGTGTCAAATCTCCGGCCAAGAGAGAAACAACTAGAACTGCTTACTTTATATGACAAACATGTTTTGTACTTTCTTATCCATAACGTCAAAATTAATCTTCCTCTTACTATTTTTAACTTCTTAATGGAAATGGTTGTGACTTCTCGCGAGGAAATAACTTTCTCCATACCATAAGGAAGAGTTTTTTCTAAACTTTTCTCTCAATTAAGGATAGTAGAAAGGTTAAAAGGAGTAGGATTAACTGTTGAAGTTGAGTGAAGTTAGAAGTTTGAATATGTCGAATAGTTATATGTTGTCCTGTTTTTTGTTATTAGTTGTCCGGCTTCTCTGATTATCAATCAAAAATTTTCTTTCCTTTTCAATTGTATTATTGCATAATCTTTTTTATTGATAACAAAGATTTTGAGTTTTACTAATTAAATTTTAAAAAAATTAAGAAAAATAATTTTAACAAAGAAAAAATAGAATCTGGAAAGGCGCCAAATGAGAAATACTAGTTATCATTGAAAAAAATATAAAAATGAAGTAATCGGGATTCAAAGCGTCCCTAATATTTATATTCCTTCGGTTTTTTCAAAAGACCACGGTAATAGGTTATATTAAAAATAAAATAGTGCTTCTTATAGATATATTCCCTCGGTTTTATGGATAGTTGAGGTAAAAGGTTGTTAGAATGACGCTTCCAAAAATTATACTCTCAATTTTTAGCATTTTAAGATAAAAATTTCGTCATAAAAATATTATTTGTAGTAGTATCTCTTTGTCATCATCAAAACTTATTATACTCATAAAGAACATAGAACCACAACTATGAATTTTCTTGCACGTTAGTTTGTAGATTAATTAACTTGAGATTGTTTAGTGTGATTTTCTTTATTCTTTGTCCATACACAATTGTTGTTTTGATTAAATGCTTTATGTTTTAACAAGTGGTGCTCAATGTAGGAAAAAAAGTATAAATTTACATGCGAGCACCATGAATTTAAAATGAAATATCAAGAAGTTTTTTAGAGATAAATTTTTTGGATTATGGAATATGAGTATGCAAGAAATCTATATTAAAAAATAGTGGATAGAAATATTAAAACGTGAGACATTGATGTCATTACTTCTAATACAAGAAAAGAAGATCGAGGTTATGGATAAGGCCAGGAGTGCTGTTATCTTTTGCCTCGAAGATGAATATTATAAGGAAGTCATAAAGGAGAAGAACATAGATAAAATGTGGGTCAAACTTAAATCATTGTATATGACTAAGCCATTGACTTATATGTTATGTCTGAAATAACAACTCTAATTATTTCATATGGTAGAGAACAAATTATGGATAATGGATTGAATTTAACAAAATCACTAATAAATTGCAAAAATTGAGGAGGAGCTTGATATTATTATAAAATAAAATTTAATAGAATATCTTTTTATAAAAAAAACATCAATAATTTGAATTAAGTTTGTCTACCACTTTCTCCTTTTCTCAATTTTAGGAGAGAGGAAGTTGCTAGTAGTAATTACATAAAGATAAATTTCTTAGTTGTCGTTAGGGCTACATAAGCACAAGATAACATCAGAATATTTTTAATTTTCAATGGGTTTTGATTGTTCGATTAAGATATCTCTCACACAATTATTAAGAAATATTTTGCCTAAAATTTACCTCATAGATTATTATTTTTCATAATTTTCTCTTGTAGAATTCATTTATTTTTCGAGTTTTTTTTTCATGTTTAAGAGCTTATTGAATCAATCATAACATGTCACAATTCTTAGAGAAATACAAATGTTTACAATTTGAGAAAATAGAATATGCAATGACATTGTAAAATATTTTTACACTATCAACCAATGAGGGACATGTATCTTGCCGAATTATATTTTTATTTTTAAAATATTGATATAATTTGTCAAATTTAAAGATTTTGATTGGATGTTTGTGTAATATAATTTTACACTGAGAGTGTACTACCCTTAAACTCTTACCATTTATATTTTGAAAATGTTTTTATAATTAACAAATTCTTGGTGATTTTATTGAGAATTAATATTGTAAAACTTTATGAATAATAAATTAGACAAAGTTTTACAAATGATTAATATGGAAAAATTATTCTAGATTGTTAAAAAATATTTTAAATTTAATAATTATTTAATTTTAATAACTTAAACATTGTAATTTAATCTATATATTATTATTGAATAACTTAAATGTAATAACTTAATATATATGTAATTATAAAATAACTCAAACCTAGTGTGTGTGTGTCTATATCTATATATATATATATATATATATATATATATATATATATATATATATATATATATATATATATATATATATATATATATATATATATATATATATATATATATATATATATATATATATATATATATATATATATATATATATATATATATATATATATATATATATAAAATAAAATCTTATGAAACATTTTTAGAAAGATAATAAATGAGTTTGTCTTATTTTTTTAATTGAATTAAATAAAAATAAACTCAAAATAGAGTTAAAAGTAAAATTACTAAGCCACTATGCCACTTTCAAAGAATTGATTGAATTTAGAACAAGTAAAATCTATACAAACTATATGATCTATTTGTAATAAAAAATAGTTTGAGATCCTAAATATTTTGAGGTCTTGAGTTAGGGGCCTGTTTATCCAAACCTAGGGCCGGTTCTAATGAGAGTAAGGGAAATTTAAAGATGAAAAAATTTAAGTGTAAGTTGAAATACAAGGGATTTATTTGTCATAAAATGAGTCACTTTAAAAAGATTATCACAAAAGAAGGAGCAAAGATAATTCTATTTAGATTATTCTTTTCTTGGATGATGATGGTTATGAATTTTGGAGATGAAGAAGAGTTGGGTAATGGGCTCGTTATATTCATATTGCATGTGTTCAAAATAAGAATACTTTGAAACTTTGATGTTAAAAGAAGGTAAAATTATTTTACTTAGGAATAAGACCTCTAAAGATTATTTATATTTGATTTTGGGGTACACTACAAGAAAAGTGGTCATTATTCATGTGATTTAGTGACGTGATATACATGTGGCAAAAAAAGGGTTGTGATGTGTATATCACGTCACTAAATTATTTATCTATATTATCTATATTAATATATAAAGGCAAAATATTATTTTGATGTAGCCTTTTTTTCTTTCAAATTTACCCTTTTTAGTTTTTGTTTTAAATTTTAATTTCTTTTTCTCACAACGGCGGTTACACGATGGTTTATTATTTTTAATATCATTATTTTTAACTATTTTATAAATAATTTAAAATAAAATTAAAATATAATACAAATTATATTTTATGAAAGTCGGTATTAGAGAAAGCGGACAGACGGACATGAGACGCTCGTAACATATATAAAGGAAAAATTTGGATATGGTGTAGCCTATATTTATTCCAATTATACCCTTTTGTTTTTTATTTTAAAATTCAACTTCTCTTTTAGTAATTTCTATTTTATAAACTTCTATATGATAGTTTGCACAACTATTTCATTCAAAAAATTTATATAAAATTTAAATTAAAAAAAAATAAACACACAAAAAATACTTTTATATTGTTAAACGTCTGAACATTAAAAAAGTGGACAGTGCCCGTCTAGACGCTAATTATGATAATTAGAAAATAGAGATAACGTCTCTCAGAATTTTGAAAAAAAAAAGAGTTGTGATGTGGTTTCCACGTCGCAATATAAAAGGTAAAAGTAGAAACTCAAAACGTTACTCTTACAAATGGGGAGAATTTTAAATTTTTTCAGAATTTAAGTAGTGGCGTGCAATTCACATCGCTACGTAAATTCAAAAATAAAAAAATTAACAAGTGGGAAACATGACTGTATTGAACTGATGGTCTGACACATGGGTAGGTTCTTACGTGGGAATCACGTCGCTAGTAAAATTCAATTAAAAAAAAGCCTTGGGAAACATGACCCTGACTATGAATTGATGGGTCTGATGATTTTTTGAATATTAAAGTATTACAATGTGGGAAACACATGGGTAATTTCCCACGTGAACTCCCCGTCGCTAATGAAATTATAAAAAAAAAGAAAATAGGAAACGAGAACCTGCAGACATGCTTTTAATCTTTTAAAGTTGCGACGTGGGAAACACATGGGTACTTTCCCACATGGAATCTCCATCGCTAATTAATTTTAAAAATAAATAAAAAAACATGGGCAACGTGAACCTGCAGACATGCAGTAAATTTTGTTTGAACGTTACAAGTTCCGACGTGGAAAACACGTGGCTAACTTGCTAGATGCAATCCACATCGCAATCTCTCCTATATGTTTAGTACATATCCATTTTTCAACAGACCCTCTTCATTGTCATGTTCAACCTTCTCTCTTTTCTTTCCCTGCGTTAACGCTCTCTCCCTCTTCACTGTCAACCTTTTCTTCACTTCCAAATTCTCTCTTCACTATCAAGCTCTATTTCTATTCTCATTTTGCATCAAAGGTATGAACTTCATTTATTTTTACTTATTTTTTCTTCAATATTTTTTTAATTTTTGTTTTAAATTTTTAATTAATATTTTATGATTTTAAATTTATAAAATTTGTTGTTCAAGGAATAATATTTGGAAGATTATAGATCGTCAAGATTCAAAATTATTGTTTAAACTTTGTGGTTGCTTCATTGAGGTATTTGTGCAATTTCAATTTTTCTCAAATCTGTATGAATGAAATATTTTGGTTGTTGGATTGTTGTTGTGTAATTTTTTCTTTTGCAGTTTTTATTAATTTTTTTTTCCAGATTTTATTAGGTTAAAAGTTATAATATTATATTTATATATTATGAAAAATGTTAATATATTATTTAATACGAAAATATATTTTATTTTAATAATGTATCATTTTAGAAAAATATATAGATTTATCTAAAACAGATTTTATGTTATATTTTATATTTAAAATATATTTTATTTTATTTTATTAAAAACAAATATATTATATCTTTATTAAAAACAGAATATAAAATAATTTTGTTAGATTTAATAAAACATAATTTATAATCAAAACAAATATATAATATTTTAATTAAAAACTGATATTTTTTTAAAAATAGAATTATTTTTGTAAACAATTTAAAAAAAATAGAATTTAAAACAAACAAAATTTATAAAATAGTTTTGTAAAAATAAAATTTTTAAAACAAATAGAAAAAATATTAATTTAGAAAATAATTAATATAAAGTTTTTTCTATAAACAAATTTATTTTTAAAAAACAGAATTTAAAATTGATATTTTTAAAAAATAGATTTATTTTTATAAAAAAATAGAATTTAAAACTGTGAGATATTGGATCAAACTCTAGGATGATTGACGGTAGTTTCTTGATTCGATAGATATTTAGCATGCAATCGAATGTCGTTCACATGTTGTCAAAATAGTGTATGTTGTAGTCGAAGTAGGGTCAAGCATGCAGTTGCCAAAAATGTTAGATTTGTTAGCCTGACAAATTGAGATTGTTTGTTATGTCCAATTATTTAAGTTAACTTATACCCTAAATTAGCTGGTAATGAATAATTGTTAAAAAACTCATTAGTTTAATATATTAGGTTTTGTTTTAAATAGCATACTAGTCACTCATCTTAAGTGTGACAAATCGTAATTAGGGTGAGATAGTTATTTGTTATTCTTAAATACTTGTAATTTGATTTAAAGAGAAAGTAAAGAATAACAATTATAATTAATTCTTGTTGTTCTTCTTATTTTTCCATTAACCATAACCCTTGTGTGTTTTTTGTCGATAAAAAAACTGTTTATATTTTATTTCAAGAGATCGCTTTTCACAACAAAAACAAACAAAATTTATAAACTAATTTTTAAAAAACAAATTTTAAATAAAATAGAAAAAAATATGTAATAACTAGATATTATAATATCTAATAATTAGAAATTTTAAATCAAAAATGACAATATTTTAAAACAAATAGAAAAAATTTGATACGTCCCAAATGTTCAATTTCAAATATATAGAAGGAATTTCTTCTTTGATAATATTTGGTTTATTAAATTTATGATGATATTTGTTTTATTAAGAAAAAATTTAATACGTGCCAAATAATATTATTCTAAGATAGTCATTATGTTATGTAGATTTATTAAAAATCGAAAAAATTATTTTTATTTTTATTAAAAATAGAATTGTAATATTTTTATTTTTAAGAAAAGATATAGTAAGAAAAGATATATTATAATTAAAAATATATTAAGAAAGTAAGTTTTTTATCAATTTAAGTAAATATAAATGTTAAGTATAGTTATAAAATGTAGTATATATAATTGTGAAATGTACAATTTGATTAAACATATATAATATAAAATGTATTTATGTTTAAAATAATTTTAAAAAATTATAATATTTCGAATATGATCTGACCTGATCAGGAGGGATCACGGACTGGCCACACTTCGCTGGACGATTTCCTGTTCGCCGGGGTAAGAATGAGGAGGGGGGTGTACCTGCAAAGCACTCCGACGCCCAAGTAAGAAGTTGGACAGGGAGGAAGCAGTAGTACAGAAAAAGGGGGCAAGAAGAGATATCTGACCCTCTTGAAGAAGAGGGTATTTATAGAGAGACCCCAGCGCTGGGCCAACGGTCATTCGAGGTGGGCCAGACGACCAGGCCCAACCCTAATGACTGCTAGGGCTTACGTGGCGTAGTGAAGACCAGGACGTGGTCTTCGCCCTAGTTCAACCGCTCCTAGGTCTCCGGAAAGTGGATTTGACCTGCTCTTTCGGAGGTGGGCGGTTGGCCGATGACGTGTCCCCGCGGAGGGGAGCACGTGGAGAACGTGCGCCGAGCACGTTATTCTCCCGCGGAGGGAGCCCGGGTGGTCTTGCTCGTCCGGCGTGACGGACGACAAAAAGGGGACGCGGAGCGGTAGCTTGTGCCCGGCGGCCAGCCCCTGCTCGTTCGAAGGGGCGCGTGCCAGGCGTGCCCAGTTCGCTTGTTGGGCCGCATTTGGTATTGGGCCTGCCGAGGTGAGGCCCACACCGGAACAGGAGCCCCCCAAGTCGAAGCTCTGGGGAAGAGCGAGGACTTAAGGTCGTCATGTCTGGAGCGGGGTCTCGCACGAAGGGCTCCGGTCGTCGGTAGAACGGGGAGGAGGCAGATGAAGGGACGCGACTGTCAGGTTGCCTCCACGTGTCTTGTGTTAAGCGGTCGTAGGGGCGGCTAACCTATGTCATTAATGAGCCTAGGGTCGCTTCGAGTTCCGCGCCGGGTTATAAATATGGCGGTCCCCGCTCATTCTATTACTTTTCTCTCTGCTAATCTTTCATCGTCTCTGCTCGTCCGCCGCTTGCCGCCGATCAACGCCGTGCCGTTTGCTTTTTTCTTCCGTCCGCCGCCGTTATAAGTGAGTTCCTCTTTTCCATCTCTTTTTATTTCCGTCGTCTAACTGGAACGTGTGGTCGGGGCGCGATGAACGCCCCGAGGAGGGATGCGAGTTCCGCCGCGTCTGGCGAGTTTTCCGATGAATGTCCCGGGGATGGTAGGCTAGTTCCGATGAATGCCCCGAGGACAGGAGCTTTTTCTGACGAATGCCCTGAGGACGGGGGCCTTTCTCCGATGAATGCCCCGAGGACGGGGGCTTTTCTCTGATGAATGCTCCGTGGAGAAGTACCTTCTCCGACGGCCGTCCCGAAGGGGGCGAGGGGTCGTTCTTCGACCCCCGAGGAGGGCAGACGGGGAGTGAATGTCTGCTCGTCGCTCCTCGGCCTTCATCGCCCTTTCACTTGACTTGCGGTGGAAGGGTGGATTTGATCCTGGCTATCGAATTCACCGATGTCCTCTGCTTTCAGGTGTAGATGTCGGCTTCGGTGCCGGGGATAATGGTTGAAGATACTGAACCCGAGGTCCCGGAGTATGACGACGAGCGTATCGCCCCGCCCGAGGAGTGGGCGGCCGAGGAGCCACTTTCCATCCCCTCTTGTTTTGTGGTCGATCCGTCCGACGTGTACGCCACGGTCGAGGACACGCCGCTAGGAGAAACGCAACACTGGCAGGTGTATCGCCCGAAAGAGCACCACCGGATCTGTTCGCGCTATGGGCGGAAGATGTTCCCGATGTACGAATTTTATTTTAAAGAAGCTCGGCTCCGGTTACCGTTTTCCGCCTTCCATCTGGGGCTTTTTGACTGGCTGCGTCTTGCCCCGTCTCAGCTGCACCCAAACGCTCTGGCCTTCATCCGGGCTTTCGAGGTGGTGTGTTTCTACCTCTCGGTGGAGCCGACGGTGCCGTTATTTTTCCGCATCTTTCATTTGCAGCGGCAGACGGTGCGAGGTCGTCACGGATGGGTCTCTTTCAAACAATCGACCAAAATTTTCAAAGCGTATAGCGATTCTGTAAAAGACTTCAAAGGTCGGTTCTACCTCGTCAAACCGATCACGCAGCATGGTTCGGACACTCTCTTTGACGAGGGCGAGCGCACGGTAGATGGCCAGCGGTTCCGTGCGTGGCTTTCCAAGATACATCTACTGTGGACCTCGGAGCATTTCAGTCGAGGGACGGATAGGTATATCGTCCGGGCGGGAACCCTCGAGGAGAAGGACATGGCCGCTTATTTGAAAATAATTGCCTTTGTGCGGTCGCTTCCCCCGTCGAAGCTGGTGACGCCGGACGGTCGGTACATCCTCGATGCCCAGGGGAACATACGCACCAAAAAGCGTTTGATAAATACTAAGACTTTGCTCGGTTGTGCGACCGGGGCGGCCGCTCTGGATTATCTAGGTAGGGATGTTCGTTTTCCCTCGTGGCCGGGGTTTTTTGATCGTCGCTAACCTATTTCTTTGTTTTTGCAGCGAACATGTCTACTGTCGACGAGCGGGTGAAGCAGTTGCGTGCTGCCAGGAGTGTCGCGGTCCCGAGGACGAGGGTGAGTCAGCTGGTCGGTCAGGAGGTCGCGACGCACGGGGGGCAGACTTCGTCCTCGTCGCCTCAAGAGAGCCAATCCCCCGTGTCTCAGGGAGTGTCGAAGAGGCAAAGGTCCGAGGAGCCTCGGGTGGTGGATCTGACGGTCGGCGCCGTCGAGGAAGGTTATGTCGTCCCTCCCTGTCACCAGCACCCGGGATATTTTCATGGTGCCCGTTCCCCCACTGTTTCTGCCGGGGAGGTGAAGGCTGTTCGCCAGGCTGATCGGGAGGCCCGTCGACGTGTCCTGACTGAGGACTTGGCCGCGATGATGCGGACGTTTACGACGGCTCTCGTGCTGAACGAGGAGGGCTGCTCCGCCGCTGAGCTGTCCAAACTGCAAGGGGATCTCACTTTCACGCAGTCGCGGTTGGCCAAGCTCACCGAGGAGTTGGAGAAGAGCCAGAAGGATGCTGCCGAGGAGCGGAAACGGGCAGAGGGTGCTGAGGGGAAGGTGACTTCGCTGGAGGAGAAACTGGGGACAGCGACGGCCGAGGTGCAGGCGCTGAAGGTTCGTACGGAGGTTTTGGACAGCGCTGTGCGTCCGGCCGAGGACGAGACTGATGGGGATCGGCGCTTAATCACCCGTGCTGACTTGATCGCCCGTATCCGGGTGTTGGAGAGCGATTGTCTGGAAGCCGTTGAGGTCGGGTTCAAGAATGCGGTCGAGCAGATTCAGGTCGCCAACCCTGGTGTCGAGCTGGTCGTGGACGGGATAGGGCCGTACCACGAGATTGTTGATGGGAGGGTGATCGATCCTTATCTTGTTATCCCCGAGGAGGAAACAGTGGCTGCTGATCGAGTGGACGAGGAAGCATAGGTTGCCGGGCCTGCGTGCTCGTTGTTTTTGTGGCCTGCGTGCCGGTGTTTATCTTTTGCTTTGGGCCTGCGTGCTCGTTCTTGTACTATTGACTACTGGGCTGGTGCCCGCTTTTGTTAAATATATTTATCATGGATTTTCTAAGTGTGCGCTCGTTATTTGCATGTTGTTTTATGCTCGTTTTTCGTATTTGTTCGAATGCCTTTGATGTGTATGACATTTCTTGTAGATTTTCTAAGTGTGCGCTCGGTGTGTTTAGCTCGACAATTTGTTACCGGTAGTGTAGGGAACTGGCCGGATTGGCCGGGGATGTAGCCGGGCCGTTTTGGGGGTAGTTTTCCCCGGGGCGTGGACGGCCCATCGCGAGCTGGGTGTCCTGCCTGCTTTGGTACGGCGGCGAGGAGCCTCGGTCGAGGTATTCCCTGCCGAGCAAGGCCTTCTGCCCGCGCACACGAGAGGCAGGGCTTGCTTTTCTTTGGTCGCTGGTGGACGCGGGGGTGTGCGGTGGTACCAGGTCGCCCCCCCCAGTGGTCGGGACGATGGGTCGTCGCGGGCAATGTGTTAACTGTAGTACCACTTAAGCTTCGCGGCGTTCCATGGTCGAGCTAATTGTTCACCGTGCAGGTTTTCGAGGTAATAGGCGCCATGTTCCGTTTTGTCCCGGACTCGGTATGGGCCTTCCCAGTTCGCCTCCAGTTTGCCCTCGTGGGAGTCTTTCTGGTTTCTGCGTAGAACTAAGTCGCCAGTATGAAAATCGCGTTTTATGACTTTGTTGTTATGGCGAAGTGTGACTTGTTGCTTCAGCCGGGCTTCCCGGAGAGCTGCTCCTGTGCGGATTTCTTCGACGAGGTCGAGCTCTTCTCGGAGGGAGCCGTCGTTGTCGTTGGTGTCCAGGGGAGCTTCCGTTCGTCTGGACGGTTCGCGGATTTCGACCGGTATCACGGCCTCTGTTCCGTACGTGAGGCGAAATGGGGTCTCCCCTGTGGTTGAGTGAGGAGTAGTACGGTATGCCCAGAGGACGCTGTGGAGTTCTTCGACCCATGCTCGTTTGGCGTCTCCGAGGCGTCGTCTGAGTCCTCTGAGTATAACTCTGTTCGCCGACTCCGCCTGGCCGTTTGTCTGAGGATGTTCGACCGAGGCGAAGTGATGTTTGGTCCCGAGGTTGGTGACGAATTCGCGGAAGTTTTTGTCTGTAAATTGTGTGCCGTTGTCGGTGACGATGGCGAGTGGTACCCCGAATCTGGCGAGGATGTTGCGTTTGTAGAATCGGAGTATGTTGTGGGCGGTGATTTTGGCCAGAGCTTCAGCCTCGATCCACTTGGTGAAGTAGTCGACTCCCACGATGAGGTACTTGTTCTGGTATGAACCGAGGGGGAAGGGTCCGAGGATGTCCAGCCCCCACCAGGCGAACGGCCATGGAGATGAGAGGGAGGTGAGGTCGGTTGGGGGGGCGAGGTGCATGTCTCCGTGTCGTTGACACTTATCGCACCGTTTGACGTGCCCTTTCGCGTCGGACTGCATTGACGGCCAGTAGTAGCCCGCATTCGCCATCTGGGATGGGGCGCGCTGGGTGCGGGGGCTGCTCTTTGGCTTCGTCAGTCTTTTTATTGTCGAGCCCGTCGGCGAAGCGACTGTCGAGCTCAACTGATCCGACCAGCTCTGTTGGTTTGTCCTTTGGCGTGGCGCTTGGCGCTTTCTTTTTGGTCGGTGGGGCGATGGAGTCGAGGCCTTTCAGCGCGGCTTCGAAACACCTTCGGGCAGCTTCGATGTCGCCGTTGAGGGTGACCACGGCTCCCCTTCTCGTGTAATATTTCATCTTTAGGTGGACGGTGGAGGGTACCGCGGTGAGTTCTGCTATCGTCGTCCTGCCCAGGATGCAGTTATATAGGGACGGGCATTCGATGACTAAGAAGCGGACGTTGATGTCTCTGGCCGTTTCCTCTTCCCCAAAGGTGACTTTCAGTTCCACGTATCCCCAGGGTCTCGTCGTCGTCCCGTTGAACCCCTGGAGGTCGGAGCCCACGTAGGGGGAGAGGTTGGATTCGTTGAGCTGGAGAGTTGTGAAAAAATGTGAGTACATTATGTCGACCGAGCTCCCTCCGTCGACGAGGAGGCGCCTGACGTCGAAGTTTGCCATTCGTGCACGTATGAGCAAGGGTATGTTGGAATTGGGAGATCCCCCGGGTAGTTCTTCGAGGTAGAATGTGATCGGGTTGGAGCGTCCTCGGAATCTGTCGAGCGTGCTCATCTTGCCGGAGTTGCCCGCGATGAGTTCGTCGAATTTCCTTTTCACAGATCCTATGGACAGACTCCTCGTAGCTCCATCAGAGATGACCATGGCTCTGGGGAAGTATTCCCATCGGCTGGTTGGTCGGATTGGCTCGTCGACTAGGCTTGGTCCTTCGGGGATGCCGAACCCTCTGCTTGTGAACCAATCCTCGGGGCGGCTGACGCACAGCGCGACCTGGAGTCTCTCGCCGTCCTCTGGGGAGGGGAGTTCCTCGATTTTCTTTGCCTCCGGAGCCTCCGACCTAGGTGGTTCACCTCCCCGGGTGTATCGCTTTAGGTGTCCGTCTTTGATTAGGATTTCGATCGCATCTTTGAGATGGATGCAGTCTTCCGTTACATGCCCGTGGGTCCTGTGGAACCGGCAGTACTTTGACTTGTCCACGTTGGGTTTGGGCGGCGTTGGTCGTGGAAAGCGGACACCTCCCTGCACAAACTCGGTTTTAGCGCATTCGGCCAGTATGCGTTCGCGTGAAGCGACCAAGGCGGTGTATTCGGTGAACCTTCCTGCCGGGCCGCGTGACTCGCGCTGTTCGCGGGGTTCGCGGTGGCGATCATCCCGACGGCGGTCCCCTCCTCGTCGGTGGCTCGAAGCTCCGTCGTCTCGGTGCCCGCGGGGGGCTTCTCTGTCTCGGGTGTCGCGAGCGGAGTTGGCCGCTTGTGTTTCCTCGAACCGGATGTAATGGGCGGCCCTGTCGAGGAAGTCTTGGAGGGACGTGGGCCGGTGTATGCCTACGGCCTCGTAGAATTTGGAGTCATGGCGCAGGCCTTGCTCCATTAAGTAGCGTTTCATTTCGTCGGAAGTCGTCACCTGCACGGCTTCCTGAGTAAACCTTTCGATGTATTTCCGGAGAGGTTCGTCGGGGCCTTGGATGATCGCCCCGAGGACTGCTTCCGTCTTCGGGTGACGCGGGGACGCCGTGAAGTGTTTGGAGAATAGGTCCTTCAAGACCCTCCACGATGTAACTGACTCGGGCTCCAGACTTTTGTACCAGGTCATAGCGCCTTTCCTCAGGGTCGTCGGGAAGAGTCTGCATTTAATAGCTCCCCGGAAATTTCGGTAGTCGAGCATAGCCTCGATATCTTCCAGATGATCGTCCGGGTCGGAGGTGTCGTCGTACATTGACAGTGTCGGTGGTTTCTCCATTCCTTGGGGTATGGGGGCTGCCATGATCTCCCGGGATAGCGGGGTGCGGTAGTCATCCTCGTCGCTGTGCGCCGGGGATCTCAGGGGGGATGAGCCGTTCGCGGTGTGTCCCGGGTTTCGGGTCCTTGATCTTCGGCCTGAGTTTCCGCCTCGGGGTTCCTCGGTTGGGATCGCCGCGACATTCTGGTTCCTCCCGCGACCGTGCCTCGCCGGGGATCTGGTGCGCTCCCGTGTCGCTTGCGGGCGGCGTCTCTCCAGCCGCGGTCGGCGGTTCCTGAGTCGAGGTGAGGGGCTCCTCGAACCTCCGTTCTGGTCTTCCCGCTGGGGGTACCTCGGGGAGCCGCCGCGTTCCAATGCTCCAATTCTAGCGTTCTGTTGGGACAGCAGCTGGTTCGTCTGGTTGATGGCTGCAAAAAGAGCGGCTACCGTTGGGTCTGCTCCCGCCGGGATGGGAACGGGGTGGAAAGCTGGTGGGCTCGGGGGGCGATGGTCGGCCTGTAGGGGCCGTTCCTCGGATGATGGTGAAGCAGTTCGCCCGTCCCTTTCGTCGGCTTCCGTCAGGCGTGTCGTTCCTATCTGCTTCCCGTTGGTGGCGGTGTTGAGCGCAAGATCGTGCGGAGTGTCATCGCGGCGTGGGCTGGCCATGACCGTGGAGGTTTGGTGAAACTTTTGGTTTCTCTGCTCGGAGTAACGGGGAAGTTTCAGTTTCCCACAGACGGCGCCACTGATCTGACCTGATCAGGAGGGATCACGGACTGGCCACACTTCGCTGGACGATTTCCTGTTCGCCGGGGTAAGAATGAGGAGGGGGGTGTACCTGCAAAGCACTCCGACGCCCAAGTAAGAAGTTGGACAGGGAGGAAGCAGTAGTACAGAAAAAGGGGGCAAGAAGAGATACCTGACCCTCTTGAAGAAGAGGGTATTTATAGAGAGACCCCAACGCTGGGCCAACGGTCATTCGAGGTGGGCCAGACGACCAGGCCCAACCCTAATGACTGCTAGGGCTTACGTGGCGTAGTGAAGACCAGGACGTGGTCTTCGCCCTAGTTCAACCGCTCCTAGGTCTCCGGAAAGTGGATTTGACCTGCTCTTTCGGAGGTGGGCGGTTGGCCGATGACGTGTCCCCGCGGAGGGGAGCACGTGGAGAACGTGCGCCGAGCACGTTATTCTCCCGCGGAGGGAGCCCGGGTGGTCTTGCTCGTCCGGCGTGACGGACGACAAAAAGGGGACGCGGAGCGGTAGCTTGTGCCCGGCGGCCAGCCCCTGCTCGTTCGAAGGGGCGCGTGCCAGGCGTGCCCAGTTCGCTTGTTGGGCCGCATTTGGTATTGGGCCTGCCGAGGTGAGGCCCACACCGGAACAGAATATTTTAAAATCATATTTTTATATAAAATAATAATGATAGTACAAATGTGCAGTAGGAAGTAGGAAATATTTTCAGAGTATAAAATATTTT
This sequence comes from Lathyrus sativus, assembly GCA_963859935.3. Lineage (NCBI taxonomy): Eukaryota > Viridiplantae > Streptophyta > Magnoliopsida > Fabales > Fabaceae > Lathyrus > Lathyrus sativus. Next base: position 173,622,768 of record OZ012735.1, on the reverse strand, counting down.
TCGTAGTGTACAAATGTACAGTACAAATATATCATGTATAAAAATTAAATTAAAAAAAAGAAGAAGCAAGATTGTCAACATTGTATAATCTCTCCTCCAAGCATATCTTTCATTTTGCAATGTCTTTGCCTCCCAAAATGCAGCTTGATATCTTTGTTCTTTTTTGGTCTACTTGATCATTTTTCTAAGTGAATTCCATTTTAACTATCACACAACACCATGTCAACTAGCTGCTGCCCTCATTCATATGGCCTCCTTCATTGCTTGTAGGTTTAAAAGTGGTAGGTAAGAAAAAATGAGACTAAAAACTTGTGCATATATCCTCCATCAAACAAGAAGCATAGCTATATTCAGATAGTATATAACTTTGTATGAAAATGAAATTAGCTTTCTTCCAATCAAATGAGCAAGTGTTGGATGACCTACGTTATCATATTTATAGTATACGTGAGTGTTGTAAACTCTGACCTACATTATCATATTTATAGTATACGTGAGTGTTGTAAACTCTGAGATATTGAGTTCGATTTAGTGTGTAGTATATTTGAGTGTTGTAAATTCTAAGATACTAACTTCGATTTAGTGTGTAGTATGTTTGAGTATTGTAAATTCTAAGATACCAAGTTCGTTTTAGTGTGAAGTATGTGTGAGTATTGTAAACTCTAAGACTGAGTTCGATTTAGTTTGTAGTATATTTACAGCATGTGTGAGTGTTGTAAACTCTGAGAAACCGAGTTCAATTTAGTATGTAGTATATTTATAGTATGTTGTGAGTGTCATAAACTCTGAGAACCGATTTCGATTTTTACTCATAACAAGATGGTGCTCATGATTGTAAAGAAAGAGTTCACAAAAAAGAAAGGTGAGAAACGGTCAACAAAAGAGAATTGAAAACATGAAAAACAAACACATTCTATAATGAAAATTAGCAGTTACACAAAAGTACCTATTACTACCATTTTACATCTTGTCACCCCCCACCACTAACCAAAGTTAGTCATATGATCAATCCATTAAGTAGTTAACAATTTGGATATTTTTAGGCAAACATGAACCCATAAACCCTCTATCCCATTTTCTATCCTCTTTACCACCCCAACAAAGTGTAAAAACTATACCATCTTTACCCCCACCATTAACTCTTTCTAAACTTGTTTGAAAAATCTCTTTTAGCCATTTCTCAAACATGTTGTTAGTAAAACCCTCACACCCAACACCAATTTCCTCTATCACCTTATCTTGTACACTAAACTTTACATTCCCATAAACCTCCTTAAATGACATTTTTATCCTTGACATAAACATCTCTGTCGTTTCCTTGTTCTTACCCGGAGTTTGATTCAACTCGAACGAATACTCAATTGAATCAAGTGAACCATTCGAGATCAAATGTTCTCCTAATGTTTCTCTTGTCAAATCACTTGAAATTGGACTATTTTCTCCCTCATGAACATTATCATCATTATCATCATCTTCTTCTTCATCATTAGCCTTCATGTTCAAGTCAAGAGTGTTGTTGAAACTTGATTGTCTTGAAAATGAAAATTCTATCTTTTTGTTCCCTTCATTTTCTTCAATCCTTGGATACTTACTCTTGCTAAACAAATCAAGTTCAGCCCTTCTTTTAAAACTCAAACAAGGTGATGATGACGAAGACGAAGATAACTCCAAAGTCGGGTTTTTTTCAGTTTCACTAATCTGCAAAACCAACTTCATCACAGAATCCTTCTTCTGATCTTCACTAACCACATTGCATCCATTGGTCAATATGAATATCTTTTGGCCTAAAGTTCCAAACTTTCCTATCCCAAATTCATCTTCAATCAATTTCCTCAAAAGGGTATCAGCAAAATCAGCATTTTCAACCAAAAGAACAAACTTTTCATGGCTTCTCATTAGCCCAACAACTATTTCAGAAAAGGGTGTTTCTGAATTCTCTCTTTTCAACATATCCAATTGAAATAACATATCAACTGATCCACAGACAGATTCTGCAATTGCAAGTGCCAACCTTTTCTTCCCAACAGAATCATTCCCCTGCAAAAACAACCAAGTAGCACATTCCTTCGTCAATTTCGAATCAACCAAAGCTTCTGCTATAGAACTTGCTGCTTCATATTGCCATGGAACATTCTCCTGCAACACTTTACAAATATGATCTATTTGTAAATTTTCGACTTTTTTAAGGTCCGAACCATTGAATGTTGAGGTTCCGAGCGCAAGAGCTGTCGTTACTTCTTTAGTTTCATCCATAATACCCTTAAGAGAATCCAAGCTCGTTGCTGCCATTTGGTTTTTCTGTGTTTTTTCATCATTGAAATTAAACTCAATGGTGGATGATTGTTGTTGGCGCCGGAACCGAGGTATAATGTTTGAGCTATAAGCTGGTTTGGTTACAGAATCAGCAAAAGATATTGAACTTGATGAATCTGGCAGAATACTACTACCTTGGTTTGGCCAATAAGGGTATGATGAATTATAAGGATAGATCTTTGCATTTGAATTGTAAAGGTTGTTCCAATGGTTTTGAGGTTGTTTGTTCTGGTGGAGACATTGGCACAAATTGTTCCACTTTTTCTTCAACTGGATTAACTCATCCTGAAAAATAATTGAATTTTTCATTAGTCACTTTTTCTTCAATTGTGCAAAATGAGAAGAAAAAAAAGCTAAAACTTTGGTACCTTATGATGATTCACCTCTGTGCTATGAGACTGAAGCCATGAAGGCAACAGATTCTTCTGAGGTGGTTTGAACAATTGAGCTTCTTTTTCATAACTCGAACCACATTCTTCGCAACAATTAAGCTTATCATGTTCGTCTTTGTTACTAAAGAGCTTTGATTCCATCATAAGAGATGGGTTTTGAGTTATGCTCATTTTTGAATCATGTACACTGCAAATTGAGTAACAAACTCCAATTAGCATCCAATATTAAACAAATACATAATATCGAGTTTTGAATATATCTGCATCATAAGAAACTAAACATTAACACAGATGCAAACACAACACTTAACCGACCACATATGTCAGTGTCAGACATTGTCATATGCCAGACTTCGAACATTGATACTATCATACATCAGACATGCTTTTAATTGAAGTTCAAGTAAAAATTACCAATTCTTATATCATTTTTTTAGTCATGCCTATTTTATAACTAAGATTCTAAGAATAAGTAAGATTCTAAACAATACCACGACCACAATCAGTATCGTAACACCTTAACCGACGGAAACCGCAAAATCTTTTATACAACTCCGACGCGACTGCGACCTTTATTTAAAACCTACTTATAACTTAATTATTACATTATTAAACTTAATACCTTCTAAAAGGTTACTACAAGTCATATTCAAGAGAATGAAACATTGGAAACATAACCATATTTGCATGTATATGTTTCTACTTTATGGTTTTGCTTTTGATAAAGCATAGTACCTTGTACAAAACATCATGTGAATCCGTAATGTCTAAAGAGGTTTTGTTTACATACTGACAAAACAAAGTGAAGCAGAAAGGCACTGCTTCACGTCTACCTTACCTTACCAACCAACCATGCTTTTTTACAGTGCTTCTGCCATAAACCGTACATACTTACCAACAAATTGCAAAACAAATTAACCAAGTAAAACGTGATTAATTAAGCTAATAACAGATTAACTAATTACCTTGAAGAGTGAAGACTCAAACCAAGTCCACCAGATGGAACAGGAACAGCTTGAAGACACCATTGATTCTCGAGATTCGGTATCCTCATTTGACATCTCATGTATGTTTGATAACTAGCTGTTGCAATAAGCCAAATCTTGTTGTTTCCTTTTTCACCAAACAACTTTCCTATTTCATTTGCAATATAATCACTTAAATTCTCATCACCATCATCATCATCATGATCAGATTCAACTATCCACTTCAAATCTCCAACATAAAAAACACCTCCACCACCACCTAATGCAACACATTCACTAACCTTCCTTTTCAACACTCTTACAACATTCATCTCAGCTTCTTCCCTTTTCAAACCAGAAACCGAAGCAAGACTATTAAACTTCACAAAATGAGCTTTTTTCATCTCATCAGGAACTTCACCTCTCTCGAATCTCTCCATCAACTCACCAACTAGTCCTTCGGTTAACGCAACCGTATCGCCGATTATCACCGTGTTTCTCTTCTTCCTCAAAAGAACATCAAAAACAAGGTTAACATTAACATCATCTCTATGATTATCATTATTATTATTAAACACTTGTGGTTTCTTCTGAGGAGAAAAAAGAACTGATCCATAACCATAACCATAACCATAACCATAAGAACTCAAGAAATGTTTGTTATGACTAAGAGAAGGTGAAGAAGAATGAAAAACTGAAAGGCTAGAATTTGAAGAGCTTTTTTGTGTTAAGTTGTTTTTAACAGAAACACTTTGAAAACCAGCTTCTCTCATAACCCTACTAACAGAAGGGTCATCAAGAATAGAAAGAATAAGCTGATCAAGCTCAACCTTGACACTCAAAAGAGGTTGCTGCTGATTTTGCTCAATACACCCCCTTCTTTGATGAGCTTGAGCTCGTTTAAGAGCAGCAATAAGAGCATTAGAAAGAGAAGGAACATGTTGATGAGGCTGAAGCAAAGGAGAAGAGTGAGTAGTAGTTGTTATAGTTGGAAGTCTGTTGAGAGCAACATTGAAACAAAGTTCAAGAGCTCTACATTGTAGAGGATGGTTATTCTGTTGCTGTGATTTGAGACATGCGGTTCTTAAGGAAGAAGAAGATAAACTCAACAATGTAGCAGCAACATGAAGAGGTGTGATTTGTGCATGGCCTCTTCTACGTGCTAAGCCTAAAGAGTGCTTCAAGATTGAAGCAGCCTCGGCTGTTAGTGTCTCTTGCAATGTATAAGCTCCTGAGCGCATTACTTTGCTAATTACACCCCCCCTCTCCACCCCGAAACTTGAGATTTTCTTCACTACCACACTTGTTTTTTATGTTCACTCTATGGTTTTTTTTCCTCTCTCCACCACCACCACCCTACAAAGGTGAAGATTTTCCTCTTGAAAATGGAAGAAAATGGTTTGAAAGATGAGAGAAAGAGAAAGAGAGTGAGAAATATATTCAAGACTAGGACTCACCTCTTCTTTATACATCTTTTTTGATGATTATTTTTTGTTTTTCAATTTATTTATTTTAACTTTTGCTTTTGATTATTTCTCTTTTGGTTATAGTTTAAAGAAGCAGCTTTTTGTTAGCTTTTTATTTCCACTTCATTATTCTCATTCTCTCTCTCTTATTCTAGTTTGAATTAAGTTTATTGATATAGTAACAAGAAATCATTTCATACCAACTTTTTTTTTTCAAAAGGTAGTGATATACCAATCTAAATATGCATGATGTAATAATATATTCTTTTATGTCTAATCTAAAATAATTTTTATTTTTTTTGAATATAGTAAATTTATTTACATTAATACTAGTTCATATTTGTTTAACTCAACTAATATGTATTAGTTGAACTCTTTCACTCACCTAATTTTTTTCAAAATAGTTTTTTTGTTTAGAAAAGAACAATTTTCATTAGAATTCAGTGTTTTGAGTTCAAATTAAAAAAAAATAAAATTAATCTATCTGTATTTTTTGGTTGATCAATATGTCTTAAAAATTAGAAAAATATATTTTATTAATTATTAGAATGAGAATTATTTTTTCTATAATCATTTCACTTTTTGGGACCTTAATTATTAAAATCAAAACAATTTCTATAATGCACATTTTTACTGAATTTGATAAATATAAATTATGTATGTTTATTTTTTTACCAAAAAAAAAATAATGTTCTATAGATAAGTTTGAAATAACAAAGAGGGAAAATAGAAAATAATAATAATAATAATAAAAATAAAAGTGAAACTACTTAGCTCCTTTGATTAATTAATGAGATAAGATAATTAATAAATTTGATGATGTTGGTTAAAAAAAAACTAGAGAATAAAATAATAGTCACCTCACAATTCAAAATTATAAGTTGGAGTCATAAAGCTTCACTCCTTACACATCACTCTTTGAAATAGGCAGACAAACTCATCAGAAATTCAAAAAAATTGTACTAAAGGAGAAAAATGGAAAGAAAATTTTGCCATTGTAATTGTCTCATAATTCAAAAAATTAATCTCAACTATTACCATCGGCGCGTACAAAATATTCAATTATCAAAAAATATATATAATTGTATAAAATTAAAAAATTTAATTTCAAATACAACCAACTCAATTTGTATTAAAAAGAGTAATCGTAAAATTGTAGAATTGATCTTTTTAAATTAATCGGTCGAAATATCAAATTAAAAAATATGATAAAGATTAAAGAAAAAACACAGAGACAGTCTCTCCACGCCAATCCTCGTAGAGAGACAGCATATTATTCCCCAAGTACCCAAAAAGCAATTCTCTGTCTCCTATCCTTCGTAGCATTATTGCCTCTCTTTTTTTTCACTCTCTCTTCCTGCAATCAACTTTTCTATTAATCTCATCTAATTTCCAACAATCCATTTTTAAAAACCTTTTGTGTTGCCAAATAAAGGAAACACAACTGATATATACTGTTCTAATCCACACTCTTTTCTGTTCCCACTTCATTTATACTTAACTCATCCCAATTTTGTTTTTTCTTTCTAACCACAAAACATTTTCTGTATCACATTAATTATCAACTTTCACTCTTTTTACTTTTTGACTACCTACTTTTCTATCATGTTTTTCACCTCTCAACTTTACTTACCCATATATATATATATATATATATATATATATATATATATATATATATATATATATATATATATATCATTTGACAAAATTTGAACAAATATGATATATATATTATTTAATGTGATTTTTAATGCAATTGATACCGTTGTAGCGATTATCGCATTCATTTTTATTTACTAACAACAATTTAAAAATATAATTTATATAAGAATTTCAATAGAAAATAATTTTTTACAGAGATGTTTTTAGAAAATCTTTCTCCAAATTTTTAAAGTTTGATGGTGACAATCTCCAATCTTTATGGTAGCTTTAATCTCTCTTTTATATGGTGGTTATCTCCTTCTCCGAAAAGGGTAGTATCTCGTTCATTCAATCTCACTATTATGTTTTTATCGGAACTAAATCATTCGTCAGATACCCTTTCTTTTAACCGCAAACTACCAAACTATTTCTCTTTTTTTTTTATCCAGCCGCCGCTGGAGTCACCGACACTAAAAGATAAAAAGTTTATTAAGATTGTTCTTAGAATCTCAAACTTAACAAAAATGTGTGTATCTCTCCACTATGTATCTGATCTCACAACATTGTTGATTGTAACGTTTCTCCCACCCAAAGCTGCCAAGGATTTTTTTTATTGGAATAATATAACAAGTGTGAGTAAGTGAGAAAATAGTCTCACATTGAATAGGTATGTGGTGACTTGAGCATTTATATGTGGAAGAGCCTATACACCTATCACCTTAAAGTTTTAAGTGAGATGTGTTGTGTCTCAGTTGTGTTGCTCTTGACCTAATATTCAATGCTCCATAGTGTGAAACTCCTCTAATATGGTATTAGATGTTTTGGGTGAATATGTGGTGTATCTCTCACTTGTGTTGCTCTTGGAATGAGCATTTGGTTCGTAAAAGGGATTGACTTACAAGGGAGAGGTGTATTTGAAATACCTAATAAGAGGTGCCTAGTAATAGGTGTTAATGGCGGTACAAATATATGTGGACATAAGAGTTTCCATATGAGGGAGGAGCATTGTGGACTCACACTTAAAAGGAAGTGTTAAATATAACAAGTGAGAGAGACATCATATATTCACCCAAAACCTTAAGGTTTTTGGCGAGTATGTGGCGTGTCTCTCACAAAAGTGTTGTTCTAGAAAGAGAAGACCCACAATGCTTCTACAATGCTTCCATAATGCTCCCTTAAGAGGAGGCTTCAACTATGCAACTGCACTTTCTGTTGTGTGTTTCTTGCTCACCACCCTTGTACCGCCGTTGACACTCTTCAACGGGACACCTCTTGACCACCATCTATGGGGAGTACTTTCGATACGAGTGAGCCGGTCCTTCACTCGAACCAGACTCTAATACCACTGTTAGAAGAGTTTTTTCATTAGGGAGCATTGAACATTGTGTGGCTTCTTTTTTTAGAGCAACACCTTTGTGAGAGACACACCACATACTCACCCAAAACCTTAAGGTGTATGAGTTCTCTCTCACTTGTGTTGCTCTTGAATAATATTCATCGCTCCCTAGTGTAAAAGTCCTCTAATATGGTATCAGAGGTTTTAGGTAAATATGTGGTGTTTGTCTCACTTATGTTACCCTTTGAATAATATTCAATGCTTCTTAGTATAAAACTCCTCTAACATTTTTTTACGTATTGTAATTTATTCCTCTATCAGGTCTATTTATTTATATTTTTATGTTGTTTAGTTTGTGCTTTTATTTTTAAAGTCTAAATTTGCACTCTTAATTTTTGATAAAAAAACTCAAAAGAATTTTATGTTTAATATCTTTAATGTGTGTGTATATGTTATCATTGAAGATATTGTTAGACTATAGATGGAGTATGTCCTATGTTATATTTTTCTTAATGTTTATAAAATAATTTTAATTTATATAAATTTTTTATTTTTGCTTTCTATATTCTTCTTTATTTTGGGATTTGATATGAAAGATTTACTTTATCCACACCATTTTATTCTTATCGATATGAATGAAAGGTAGCTAGAGTCTCTTTACCATAGCACACATATATAAATGTAACTTGTATCATGCTATAAGTTGCACAATAAAAAAGATAGTGAACAAATCTACTAAATTATCTTAGTTGGTGATTGTGCAAAATTGAATGCACGATATTTTATATATTTATTTTTAAAATGTGAAAATTTGGAAATTAATTTATTAAATATATAATAATATGATAATGGAAATAATTAATAATTGAAAGATAGAGGCTAACCTAAACTTAGGATTAATCCAGATAATTAATATTTTTCTGTTAACTTTCCTGAACTGTATTGAGTTTCTGATGGTACCCATAGAGTACAATTTATTATTGTAAAGTTTTTAAACGAAAAATAGTAACGATAATTGAGAAAGCAGTATTTGAAATAACTTTGACCAGTTAAATAATAAGGGAAGCATATGGGTCCTCACGTAGTCACATTAATCTGATCCTTGCAAAGATTCGAAGAATGATGAAAAATTAATCATTGTAAACTTTACCTTTAATTTTACTATTTTTTTAATAACAAAATGGAATATATAAATAAATAAAAATTAAAGGTATGTTGGAGAACTTGATCTTGGATGCGTAAGTATAGCGTAGATTTCGATGCTAGAATTAATCTTTTCTTGGATTAAGGTGTATATTGAAGATTAATATAGGGAAAAAGTGATTATTATTCTAAATTATTTAAATTCTAAAAGTGTTAAACTTCTATACAATTAGGAATGGATATTATTCTCAAATCATGAACTCATTTGAAAGTTAGAAATTGCCACAACCTCTCTAGATTCAATTCATAAGAGTATGATTTGAATCGCAACTCTCTTTGACTCAAATTATAGAGCATACTTGATTCGAATCATAGTTTCATTCCCTCACTTTCTAACCTTTATTTTAATTTGTCATTTCTTTGATTCGAATAATTACTTTATGATTGGATGAAATCTCATTCTTTTCCTTGGCTCTCAAGTTTGTCTATCCTCTACCACCAAACCTCCCATCTCTTTTTTTTTTCTTCTTGTCTATGATATATAGATAAAGTGTCCAAAAACCAAAAACTACCCATAATGAGGGTGTGGTAACATAAAAAATTCTCCTGTAACACATGGTAGGACAAAAATATCAAGAGAGGAAAGATTGATCAATCACATATATAATTGACCAGTCTTTGAACATTCACCAATAACTTATAAAAATATTTTTGTCAAGAACCTTAAAAGAACCAAAATGTGTGTTCTTCATTCACCAACACCTATCTCGTTATACTTCATTTCTTAGGCATGAACTTTGGTTAAGCGATGCTCATCAAGATATAAGAGTTTCTTTATACTTCATTGAAGGTTTTGGTGAAACCATGTGAAGGTTGTCGCAAAACAAAGTTGGGAGTAGTCCAATTATTCTAAGCTAATGGAAATCGGTCAAACAAGTTTTTGTCAAATTCAAGGAGAGGATACTACAAACATGGAGCTTAGAGCAGGTTATTATGGATAGCAAGATTATTTGATCAAGATCATTGAGGATCTTGAATGTAGCAGTTAAGTATGCACATCAACCGAAGGAATTGTCATTTGATTTATGTGTAGGCTAATGTGAAGTTGCATGTCCCTAACACATTCATGGGGAGGACCCTTAATATGGTTGTTTTGTTGCTTTTCTTATCGCTTTCGTGTTTCATTTATTATTGTCTATTGAGTCTCTTTCATAATTGCACATTTTTAAATAAAGTTTGAATCAATTCATTTTTAACAATGCATAAATCAATTGTTATGTTTGAGATTTGATCATGATGGTTCAAGTCAATCCCTGAGTTAATAAAATAAGAACCATATGTGATATCGATTCAAGTCATGTGCAAAGTGGAATCTCAAACTAGTTTGAAAAACATGAAGAATTGAGATTTCTTATGTGTGACTTGAGTCACTCACAATCCATGACTTGAATCAAACCAAACAGAAGAGAACATGAACTTTTTTATGTTTTTGGTTTGAATCACAGTTTACACATGATTCGAATCATGTAACTATATGACTTGAATAAAAAGTTGTACATGACTCAAATCACATACCTTCTGTCAGCCGCTGCCTTGTTTGATTCAAATCAAGTTCAACCCATTACTTGAATCATGCACCTTTGTGACTCAAATCACATCTTTAACTTGAGTCGAATCACAGGAAAATGGGTGATTTTTCTTTATAGGATCTTGTTTCACACTACTTGCTCATTTGATTCAAAACATGAAATGCTCTTGAGTCGAATCTAACTAACATTTTCATCCATTTTTGTGGTTAATCTCAAGCACATATAAATTCATTTTATCATCTCATTTTTTTAAAAAAAGCTTTGTGGATTTTCATAATCTAAATTGTGATTTTGTGAAATCAACACCCTCTCGATTTTTAAAGTTCAAAAAATTTTGCAAATAAAATTCTTTCATCTTCAACCTATAGTTTCGATTAAAGATCATAATAACAAGATATTTGTAACTTATTGAGGGAGACATTGTCTTTTAAAGGTTTGGTAAGTTTTTTCATGAAGCTTGTAAGATTGATTTGTTGTCATTGGTGCTGACAAATTCCAGTGAAAAGAAGGAGGTTTTTCTCTCTAGATTACCTTAGTAGTGACTGTGTTAAAGGCTATGAACAAGGTGGATTTCTTCTCAAATTTTCGGTCAGTTCATCGCTCGAGAAATTGGTGGAATCAAGAGGTGATTTCCACACATGAAGACTGCGAGCAGATTGGTGAAGCTGGAAGATTCAAGAAGCGTGAGTCGAGTAAAGATTACACCGAATATTTTAGCATTAGCTTGTATACAAGTCAAGATCCAGATAGGAGATTTATTTTTCTCACCATTGTTATGAATTAGTGATTGTATGAACTCTTGCAATATTTCTCAAAATAAAAAGGAACATAACATGTTCCAATGGGAAACCCTTGAAGAGTGGAGTCTGTAAAGTGAGAAAGAACGTTGAACCACTATACATACCGTTGTACCATCTCTCTCACTCTTTCATTTAATTTTTGTAGGAAAATTGCATGCTTAGGTTTTCAATTTTTAGCGTAGTTTGTCGTTTATTCAACTAGTGCAGTTAGACTCCGATCATAATTGAAATATCGTATAGGACACATCTTGTGTAATCTACAATCATTCAATTATTCATTGTTTAACAATCTGTGACTTTTGTGAATTGTGTATTTGTCGACCTGATTGAAATCCAATAAACGTTTAAATATCCATTTTCGCTTTAAAACTTCCACGCGCAATTTTGAAAAACCTTTTATATTTTATTTGTATAAAATCAGTTGAATTTTTTTTAATAAGGGTCTATTCACTCCCCCTATAGATTATTTTTCTACTCCATATTCTCACCCAACAATTGGCATCAAGAGTTGATCTTTTGATTAAGCTTAATCGACTCCAAAATTTTGAGAGTATGACAGACGATGACGATCCAAAGTGAGCGTATAATAAAACACCTATTTTTAAAGGTGATAATTATACTTATTGAAAAGAGAACGTGTATATACACTTACTATCAATTGATAAAAATGTATGGGTAGACGTCACTGAAGAACCTTTTATTCATAAGGGAGAGGATAATGAAACCAATGAAACCAAACAAGCTTCATATGATTTGAAAGCGAAGAACATACTTATCTCAATTTTAATTCTACTCAATTTCACATCATAAGAGTGTTAAATGTATGTGGGAAGCTCTCTAAACTCTTTATGAGGGAATGAATGACGTCAAGGATTCTAAGATCAACATGTTTCGGATCTTGTGTGAACCTCAAGTGCACGGTTGTGTCTGTCGTACCCCAATTTTGTCCAACTGGTTCATTGCATTGCCTAGTTCATTTTCATATGCACTAAACATGAGAATTTCACTTAGTCATGCCTTTTTCTTTTCATCAATTAAAATTCATCTACATGAGTTCATTAGGGTCTAACATTGAGTTCTAAGTCAGTGTGTTTATTATACTGATAAAGCCTCATCTGCACATGAACATTCATTTGCATCTTTTTGGGTTACAATCAATGGTCAAGTGTGGAATTAAATTTTTATGACTTTTGGATGGATCTTTTCATTAGGCATTATTGTGTCTTATATTGCGTTACCACCACACACGTATCTCACTAAATTGTGTGTGGATGGATCATTTTTTAAGTGAGATACGTGTGGAATTAAATTTTTAGAATACGTGTGGGGTGATCTTTTCATTAGGCATTATTGTGTCTTATATTGCGTTACCACCACACATAATTCTAAAAATCATCCCACACGTATCTCACTCAAAACCCTATTTTTATTCCACTATATAAACAACTCAATTCTTCACTGATTTACACACATGAAAAACTCCATAAATGCTGCAAAAACAATCCCTCACCACCTACATTAAAGCTCAATCACACAACAAAGTATACTCTAAATTTCACATTGAAATTTATAATTAGAAGAGATAGACCTATATCCTAGCACAACAACACAAATAATACAACAATACAAACAACCCAATAACACCCAACAACATAAGAAAAGGAGAAGAAGAGGTTTGGATTAAAGTAGAAGCGAAAAGTTAAGATGGTCACCTTTTCAAAAGCTCCATTTGAGAGACTCTGATAGGTAACTAAGAACTCTTTGTGAACATTTTCAATTTAGTGATAATGTTTCTTTCGTTGCTTCATTTCTTCCTGCGTGCTTAATTTTCTCTTGACTTTTTTTTTTGTTGAAACTCTTTTAACCAGGTTGCTTCTTTGCTTTGATTATGAGTTGTATTTGGTTTTTTTAGGGTTTCATTTTAGGGTTTGTGTTTAGGGTTGTGGCAAAGAAGTTTAGTGTTAAAGTTTTGGGGTTTTGTTGAGTTCTGGAATAGGTTAAGGTTTGAATTTGTGAATTCCGATTTGGACGATTTAGGTTGATTTAGGAAATTCTAACTTCATATTTGAACTCTCAATGATTATTTTAGTGGGAAGAAGAGGTTTTATTTTTGGTTGACTAGAGAAGAGGGGCGGTGCCACCGTGGGTGTCCGCTTGCCACTGTCTTCTCCGATGGGGGACGTTGCAAAGAGAGCAGGGAAATTTGAGTGAGGGAGGAGATCTGGAGAGAGAATGAAGATTCCCAAATGAATCTCATTTCCACCGTTCTTCCTGATAACGAGAAAACGCATCGATTATATTGCTAGGTTTCATTAACGTTTTATCGCATATTCACCGTTTTAACACTCGATTTCTCGAGTTTTTCTTACCATTTTGCAGGTACATCATTATATGGAGCTAAATCATGAATTAAGAGCAAAAGGAACAAAAGAAACCATAAAGAGATGAAGAAATGAAGAAGCCTGCAAAAGACTGCATAATTTGTTGCAGCCACGGTCGTCACAAGGGTGTCACGACCGTGACACCCCAATTTGAGCCATCACGACCGTAAGAGAGTAGTCACGACCGTGACACTTAAAAACCACAAGTTACGAACGTGAAGACCTTGTCACGACCGTGACAAGGGTAAAATTAGGTTTTTGACTCAGACTACGTCAAGGCATTACGTGAAGACCATTTCTCCTATTGGCATTATGTGAAAACCACTTCTCCTATTTTGTTGCCACGTTCCTGCATTCCTTCCACAAATTCAGCAAGGCCCATGCAACAAAGGTCCAAAAATCCAGCCCATTAAGGATTCTATAAATAGTACAAGTTCGATGAACAATGGGGGAGGGCATTCTTTATTCAAATTCCTGCGGAAGCTCTGCCGAACTGTATTACGAACCAGCCTTTCTATTCCTGCATTATTTTTAGTTTTCTGTTTCGTTTTTTATTGTATCCAAACCCGCCATATAACAATTTCCAACATCAGGAAATTGTTATACATTTATTTGTTTCTAAACCTTCAGCATTCGTTTATTTTCAATTTCCGCCAACTCCAAGCTTTCCGGTCTGTGGAAGAAGGAGTCTGCTCGAATATTTGTTAACCAGGTTTTTCATTATATTGCAATTTAATTTAATTATAATGTTTATTTATTTTTCTGCCATGAGTACGTTATTATTAAATTCTCTGTCTCTGTCTGGTTCAACATCGATGAGTAGCTAAACACCTTAGGGCGGTATGTAGTTATAACAAACTTAACCGGTAAAATATAACCATAGGCTGAAAATAATTAATCACTTAACATTCTGGCTGATACTTTTTAATTGAAATAGACCTTTTCGTTACGAGAGTAAGAAAAGAGTATTAGGTTAGGTCAAGACCACGAGAGTGTGAGATTTTAACCAGATAGCTAAAGTTAGGCATTTAAATTAAACACAGCGAGAGCACTTTAAGATAAATTAGAATTACTTAGTTTCCAAAAATTACCTCTAAACACTTATGGGCTAGCGAGAGCAGGCATAGGGCTTTAGGGATAAGATCTGATATAAGACCACGAGAGTGTGAGTTGAGGGTATTTAAACTGGTAATCTCTACCGAATAGATTAAGTGAACACCTTTATAAGCCTAGGTTAGATTGACCCACCTAAGTTAGTATAATTACATACCGACCGCCTTAATATTACTTTATTAAAACTTAAATTTAATTCCGCCTTTAATAGTCTTAAAAATCAACAAAAAATCGTGACAACCATTCGCCTTAGCTAAACTAGAAGTTCATCTAGCACTAAGTAACCATAGAATCCCTGTGGATTGATAATCTTAAATATTACTTCGATAGGCTGTGCACTTGCAGTAAGATACCGCTAGACGCATAAGTAGACACGTCTTTAGCCCATCAAGTTTTTGGCGCCGTTGCCGGGGATTCCTTAATTTAGTTACTAGTGCATTTAGGTAGCATTGTCTAGACTAAGGTATCAACTATTTAATTTAATCTAATCTCCGAGTGTATGCCAAGTACTCGCTCTAAAAGCGAAGACTTGCAACCTCTAATCCCTGAATCGGAACGCTTCTTACACGTAAGAAGACGTATATTCGATTTCGAAAATAATTACAATATTCCAGATCTTCAATTAGATCCGCCTAAACCAGTCGTAAAATCAAAGGACGCAGAGATGGCTGAAGAACAGACTCATCCACTCAAGTATTACGCTAATCCTTCGCAAGCTGAACCGCATTCAAGCATTGCAGCGCCGGCTATCAACCGAAATGATTTCGAACTAAAACCTTCGTTGATATCAGCCGTGCAACAAAATCAATTCGCCGGAAATCCTACCGAGGATCCGAATCTTCATCTTTCGATCTTTGTGCAATATGCAGATACCGTAAAAGCCAATGGAGTTACCCAAGAAGCTATTAGACTACGTTTATTTCCTTTTTCGCTTCGAGACAGAGCAAGAGCTTGGCTTCAATCTCTGCCTTCGAACTCAGTAACTACGTGGGCAGAACTTAAGAGAGTTTTCTTGAATATGTATTTTCCACCTAGCAAGACAGCTATGCTGAGAGCTCAGATCAACGGATTTAAGCAAAGAGAAAGTGAATCATTATTCGAAGCTTGGGAACGCTATAAGGATCTACTGAGACTTTGTCCACATCATGGATTAATAGAATGGATGTTCATCCATACCTTCTATAATGGACTCTTGTACAATACAAGAATGACAATTGACACTGTCGCGGGTGGTGCATTGATGGACAAAGAATATAATGATGCCTATGCACTTATCGAAAGTATGGCTCAAAATCATTACCTTTGGGGAAGCGAGAGAGTCGCAACTGAGAAACCAACAAAGGGAGGTATGTACGAAGTAAGTAGTATGGACCAAGTCAATGCGAAGTTTGACCAACTAAGCCAAAAGATCGATAACTTGGCCATAACACCTACAGCCACCGTGGCTGCAGTGACACCTAACTGTGAGTTATGTGGAGTCCCAGGACACGAAGTTTCTGATTGTCAACTATTGGCAGGAACTCCCACTGATCAAGTGAATTATGCTCAAGGAAACCCTTACTCAAACACATACAACCCAGGTTGGAAGAATCATCCGAACTTCTCCTATAAGAATAACAATGCTTATTACGCACCAGGTCAAGCACCAGCTACATCACCAGGATATCAAAAGACTGCTCCTAATATCCCTAGAAAATCGAACCTTGAATTGATGATGGAGAACTTTATAGCTAACCAATCTCAAACAAACAAGGACTTCTTAAACCAAAACATTCACACTAGTGAGCAGATTAAACAATTAGTGAGCAAAGTAGATGCATTAGCTACACATAACAAAATGCTTGAAACTCAGATTTCACAAGTAGCTCAACAACAAGCACCTACTGCTGCACCAGCTGGAGTATTCCCTGGACAACCTCAACCTAATCCGAAAGGACATGCTAACGCTGTAATATTAAGAAGTGGCAAGGAACTTGACGGACCTACCGATCCAAGACTTGACAATCCAGCCATGTACCAAAAACCGGATAAACCGACTGAAGTGGTGAATGATCCAGAAGAAAAGGAAGATGACAATCGAGAGGTAGTGGAGAAAGAACAACCTTATGTGCCTCCACCACCCTATAAACCACCAATTCCGTACCCTCAAAGATTAATAAATTCCAAGACGACGGGTCAATTTAAGAAATTTGTCGAACTTCTGAAACAGTTGAATATTACTATTCCGTTTACAGAAGCAATTACCCAAATACCCTCGTATGCTAAGTTTTTAAAAGAAATCTTATCCAATAAGAAAAAGATAGAGGATAACGGAACAGTTACACTTACTGCCGAGTGTAGCGCCATAATTCAGAATAAAATGCCTCCTAAGCTAAAAGATCCAGGAAGTTTCTCTATACCCTGTGTAATAGGAAAATTCGTCATTGACAAAGCTCTATGCGATTTAGGAGCCAGTATCAGTGTTATGCCCTTAACGATTTGCAAAAGGCTAGACATGGGAGACCTAAGACCAACTAAAATGTCTGTTCAACTAGCCGATCGCTCTGTTAAATATCCTGTAGGCATACTAGAAAACGTCCCAGTACGTATAGGACAATTCTACATCCCTACTGATTTTATAATCATGGACATCTCTGAAGACTCCACTACACCTATCATACTAGGAAGACCATTCTTAGCTACCGCCGGAGCTATAATAGACGTAAAAAGAGGAAAGCTAACCTTTGAAGTAGGTGAAGAGAAAGTTGAATTTGTTTTAACACAATTCTTACAATCACCAGCTATAGAGGATACATGCTATCTATTGGACGTAATTGACGAATGTGTAAGAGAAATGGAACTGAAAGAGACCACTTATTCTGAAATAATGAAAATTCAAATCCCTCCGATTTTCGAAGATGATAATTGGCGAAAACCGTATCAGGATGATAGTCTAAGCGAAAGTTTAGCACTTACACCGGATCCCATGCCAAGTAAAGATAAACCTACATTAGGATTAAAAACTTTACCTCATAACCTAAGGTACGAATTCTTAGACGTTGAATGTAAAAGACCAGTTATAGTAAATTCCAGTTTAGGAACTATAGAAACAAAGAAACTTTTAGATGTCTTGAAGAAATATCCAACTGCATTAGGGTATAACATATCTGATCTCAAAGGAATATGTCCTTCAGTTTGTATGCATCGTATTCTGCTAGAAGAAGATTGCAGAACCTCCAGAGAATCTCAAAGAAGAATTAACCCAACCCTTAGCACTGTAGTAAAAGAAGAAGTTAAGAAATTATTAGATGCCGGGATAATATATCCAATCTCTGATAGTGAATGGGTTAGTCCAATACATGTAGTGCCAAAGAAAGGAGGTATCACTGTTGTGAAAAACGCTCAAGGAGAATCGATATCGCAAAGAGTAGTGACGGGATATAGAGTGTGCATAGATTATCGTAAACTAAACAAATCCACTCGAAAAGATCATTTCCCACTACCTTTCATATATCAAATGTTAGAACGATTAGCCAAGCATTCTTACTTCTGTTATCTTGACGGTTACTCAGGATTTTTCCAAATCCCTATCCATCCTGATGATCAAGAGAAGACCACATTCACATGTCCTTATGGAACGTTCGCTTATAGGCGAATGCCCTTTGGATTATGCAACGCTCCTGCAACCTTTCAAAGATGTATGATGTCAATCTTCGCAGATTTTATAGACAACATCATGGAAGTGTTCATGGACGACTTCTCTGTATGCGGGCAAAGTTTTGAAGGATGCTTATCGAACTTAGAAATGGTGTTAGAAAGATGTGTAAAAGTAAATCTCGTGCTTAACTGGGAGAAATGTCATTTTATGGTCAACGAAGGAATAGTATTAGGTCATGTAATATCCGACAAGGGAATTGAAGTTGATAAAGCTAAGATTGAAGTAATAAAAGATCTTCAACCCCCTAAAACCGTTCGAGAAATACGAAGCTTTTTAGGACACGCCGGTTTTTACCGACGATTCATCAAAGATTTCTCGAAAATCACTAAACCTCTTACTGGTTTATTAATGAAAGACGCTGAGTTCATATTCAATGAAGATTGTCTTAAAGCATTCGAAACTCTAAAAACAGCCCTCATCGCCGCACCAATCATGCAACCCCCTGACTGGAGATTACCTTTTGAAATCATGTGCGATGCGAGTGACTATGTTGTAGGCGCAGTTCTGGGCCAGAGAAAGGAAAAGAAACTTCATGCGATTTACTATGCCAGTAGAACCTTAGATTCTGCCCAGATGAACTACGCTACTACAGAAAAAGAATTGTTAGCAGTTGTCTTTGCGCTTGACAAATTCCATTCTTACCTAGTTGGAGCGAAAATAATCATTTACACAGACCATGCTGCTATCCGATATCTATTAACTAAAAAAGATGCTAAACCAAGACTCTTAAGATGGATTTTACTCTTACAAGAGTTTGATCTAGAAATAAAAGATAAGAAAGGTACTGAGAATGTCGTAGCGGACCATTTATCTAGAATAGAAGGTATTAAACCCGAACAAGTGCCGATTAACGATGATTTTCCGTATGAACAGCTGATAGCACAAATAGGAAGCGACCTAGCTCAGTTAGATATAAATGAACCAGAATCCGTGGAAACAATCCAGACAATTGTAGGACTGCCATGGTACGCTGACATTGTCAACTACCTAGCCGCAGGAGCTCTTCCACCCGATCTAACCTATCAGCAGAAAAAGAAATTCTTTCATAATCTGAAACATTACTATTGGGATGAACCATTATTGTTCAAAAGAGGACCAGATGGAATCTTTCGCCGATGTATTCCCGAAGAAGAAATAGAAGATGTCATTGCTCAATGCCATTCATCTCCTTATGGTGGACATGCAAGCACTTCCAAGACTTGTGCAAAATTCTTGCAAGCCGGCTTATTCTGGCCTAATCTATGGAAGGATGTCCACATCGCTGTTATAAATTGCGATCGGTGTCAACGCACTGGCAATATTTCAAGAAGAGATGAAATGCCTCAAAAAGGAATTTTAGAAGTAGAAATCTTTGACGTCTGGGGAATAGATTTCATGGGACCATTCCCATCATCTTTCGGTAATAATTACATACTCGTAGCTGTCGATTATGTTTCGAAATGGATTGAAGCCATAGCTTCTCCTACAAACGATACACGAGTAGTAATAAAGCTTTTCAAAAATATAATCTTTCCCAGATTTGGTGTGCCTAGACTCGTCATAAGTGACGGTGGCTCGCACTTCATTTCAAAAATCTTTGACAAGTTACTATCTAAATATGGAGTAAGACACCGTGTGGCTACACCATATCACCCACAAAAAAGTGGACAAGTCGAAGTCTCAAACAGAGAAATTAAACAAATCTTAGAAAAGACTGTCGCCATATCTCTGAAAGATTGGTCATCTAAACTTAATGAAGCTTTATGGGCTTATAGGACCGCTTACAAGACACCCATAGGTACTACACCTTTCAACCTAGTTTATGGAAAATCTTGTCACCTCCCAGTAGAACTAGAACACAAAGCTTATTGGGCGATCAGAACTCTCAATATAAACTATAATGCTGCAGGAGAAAAGCGAATCCTAGACATTAACGAATTAGAAGAATTAAGGTTAGATGCATATGAGAATGCTAAGATATATAAAGAAAGAACTAAGCGATGGCATGATAAACGCCTATCTAGGAAAGAATTTAGTGTGGGAGAAGTTGTACTCCTCTTTAATTCAAGGCTTAGGCTCTTTCCTGGAAAATTAAAATCTAGATGGTCAGGACCCTTTGAAATAACTAAAGTATTCCCGAGTGGAGCAATAGAAATTAAGGGTAGGAATAGTGAACCATTCATAGTAAACGGACAACGTTTAAAACACTATCATAAAGTTGAAAATAGAGATTATGCGAATAATCTAAAGCTTTTAGAATTGTCCACTAATTCCCCTGATTAATCTAAACCTAAGCATTACGTCAGGCTTTAGACGATAAAAACAACGCTTAGTGGGAGGCAACCCATTTACTTATTTAATTATTTAAACTATTCTTTTTTTAGCATATTGTTATTTATCGTTTTACTATTTGTTTAATTGTTTTGTCATTTTATAGTTCTATTTTATATTACTTCTATTGCCATTACATTATGCATTTCATTTTCTTATTTTTATCTTAAATCACTTTTTACAGATTTTCTAAAGTCTTTTCCACTGATTTGTTTCCCCCATATTTGCACTGACCATGGCTAACCAACCAATTAACCATATGGAAACCAAATTTAGAGGTAGGAACCAAAGAATGAAGTTTGAAGAGTTATCACAGAGGCAAATGGATTTGACCCTGTACCCGGATGATAAGACTATGGAAACCCTAGGTATCCATGATAGTGTCATGTACTTGTTAAACCGACTCGGATGGGAGAATGCATTGATCCAACATAAGTTTGTGACTTACCGCGAGCTCACCCTTGAGTTCCTTAGCTCCTTAATTTACCTACCTGAGCGCGGTTTTGGATTTAGGAAAGGATTTATTAGTTTCCGCCTATTTGGAATAGAATATGACTTTAACCATAAAGAACTAGCTGACTTGTTAGGATTCCCTAGTGGACCATTTGCTTTTACTACCACACAGGTAGAATTGATGGATATGGAGCTAGATTTCTTTTGGGGAACTTTAACCGGAAACTACCACCCTGAACCAAATAACATGAATAATGATGAGATCCATAATCCTGCTCTCCGTTACTTCCATAAATTCCTTGCCCACACCTTCTTTAGAAAAGAAGAAAACATTACCGGAGTTTCTAAAGATGAAATATTTATTATGTCATGTTTCACTAATGGACAGCCTGTTAATGGTGTACCTTTCATGATGCAAACCTTCACCCGTATCCAAGAAGAACCTGAATTACCTATATTAGTAGGAGGTCTTGTAACCATGATTGCTGATGCCATAGGACTTAGGTACCAACTGGACAGGTGCAACCGTCTAGGAACAATCCGCCCTATGAATCTTAATTTCTGCTTCAATAGGCATATCATAAGGAATTTAGGACATCCACCTTTTGAGTACCAAATCCGGAACGAAGTAGTAACCCTGTTCACATTGCCTAATCATGCTATAGTAAGTGTTCACAATAAGGATAACTGGGTTTATGACTTAAACCCACCTGATTATCCATCTACTCCTGAAACACCTCAGTCTTACAAGATAAAAGATGATATAATGACCGCTGTCGAAACTGACCCTGAGACACCTCCTGGTTACCATGACATTGACCACACTGAAGAAGTACATGAAACCCCTGAAGTGAATCAAGGAGATTATGCTAACAACTTACAAAACATCATGAACACTCTCAATGCTTACCAAACTGACATTAATCTATTTAAAGAAGACATTAAGAGCATGCGATTGGACATTATAGGATTGACTGACATAACCTGCGAACAATTCTATCACTTGAACTCCGCCATCGAAGACTTGAAGAAACGCTTTTGAAAATGCTATAAGTGATTTAGTTTATTTTTCTCATTGTTTTCGTTTCTAGTTAGATTTATTTTTCGCAACAATTTCATACCGTAATTTCCGTTTATGTAACTTCATTTTCAATTACTTTATGCAATGCACCTTTAATTCCAAAATTTCTCCATTTTTAGCAATTTATATATTTTTCATTCTATGTACTGTTATGCTTTCATTATTTCATATTATATACAATCTCTCATGCCATGCAAGTTAGTATAGTACTGTGTTGAAATTATATACTATATGGTGTTTATAATTTAATATGAGTGTTAGTGAAGAAAATACATTATTATAAAATATGTGAATTAAGTGAGAAAATGTTTTTCTGGAAATTATTCAACGAAGCGTGCCCTCACGGTCGTCAGACCCATCTCACGATCGTGACGTGCTTAAATAGCGTGTCACGACCGTCACACCCCTGTCACGACCGTGACAACCCCTATTACAGGAATCGTGAGAAACATAACTGTTTCTCATCGTGCCTCTTCTTCTTCTTCCTCCATAACTTCCTCAAAACTACCCATTTTCTCCATAACCTCCGTAACCTCCCCATTACCAACATTAACCCCCCATTATCATAACCTATCACATTCTCACTCTCCATTATTTATCCCGAATCAATATTTCTTTCATTTTACCATTTTTTTTCACAAAACATCAAAACTCTTCATTCTTCACTCTAAGCTCTTGCATGCAATGGATTCTATTACTTTTAGAGAAGGTGATGCTGGAGAAACTCAGAGAGAACGTTTTCTCCGATTCCAAAACCGCGGTGTGCAACCTACACGTTACATTGACACTGTCTGTTTGAGGGAACTCGGAATGCTTGCCAGTGTTAAAAGCCTGCTTCAAAAAGTTGGTCTGTGGGATCTTTGCAGTCAACCTCAGCCCACATTCGAACTTCTGACACTAGAGTTCTTAAGCTCATTCAGTTACATCACCGGTACCGGTTCTCAGAGTCAGCTCACCGGTGTCGCCAAATTCAGATTGCATGGCCAAGAATTCAACATTTCGCAAACCAGGATAGCCGAGTTGTTAGGCTTCGATCACGGAACTGAAGCTCACCGTCGCGTGCCCGATAATTTTAGTGAACAAGCTTTCACTCTATGGCACGACTTAACCAACACCCGTGCATCCGCCTTCCAAAGCCTCAACGCTACGCACATCCACAACTCGGCAATCCGCTATTTCCACCGTGTCATATGCAACACCATCTTCGCTCGAGAAAGAAACCATAAGCTCAACTCCAAGGAGCTTCTATTCTTACACTGCGCTCTTAATGACGAGCCGATCAACGCTGCCCCTTTCATGCTTTATCATATCCAGGCCATTGCACACAGAGGCTCCACCCCGTTCTTCATAGGCGGCATTGTCACCACCCTCGCCATTCAGTTGGGGCTTGGTGACTTGGTCGTTAATCAGCCTCACCTAGCCGCAGAATTCCTCACCAAGAGTTATTGCAGGTCCGCTCACCTGATTGCGCAGCAAGAGGATGGCAGGTATAACCCTGTTGTCAATGGCACCATTTTCCATCATATCATTCTGCCGTCCCGCGACCGCATCGATCCATCCAACCGAGCCAACTGGCTCTTTGTTTTACCTGTTGCTGTCGATCACGTCCCTATTCATGATGATCAGGCAGACCCTCCAGCGGATGAGATGCAGGACGCTATGGATGCAGCTGAGCCTGTCCAGGATATACCAGAGACATCTACCCGACAGCCCCCTGCTCCCGAAATCACACTTGAGGAAGTCCTCCGTGCGATTCATCAGCAGAACCAGATGAATGCCGCACTGGAGCGAAGGCAGAAGGCGCAGTATGATGCTTTACTCAGCACTATTGCAGCAAACCAGGAAGCTACTAATGAGAAGTTTGGAGAAATTTTCAGCGAGCTAGAAGCCCTCCGCATTAGCATCACTGCTGCCTCCGGCACCGGTTCTGATCCTGAAGCGACTCCTTCAGCAGCCATAGTTTTAGTTGCTTATGTTTGTTTTTCGTTTTTGTCGTTGTACTGTACTTTTACCGCATTTATATCACAACATTGAGGACAATGTCTGATATAGTGTGGGAAAGGTACCTTTCATTTCCGCATTTTCCCTTTTTCGCACTTTTCCATTTCGTTGTATTTTCAATTCCGTTGTATTTCTTTTTGCAAGTTAATGAAATGAGCAAATCTTTGTGCTATTTTCTTTAATTTCGAACTTTCCCCGATTATTTAGCTATACCAGAAAAAATCTTTAATTATTCGCATTACCCGACTTACCTACGGAATCGTAATTAGGAAGCCGAGAACGATTAAACAAGACCAATACAATCTTGACATCTTTGACTCCCTACTTAAGCAATTCCATCCCGATTATCATTACGAGTACACTTTTAGTTTCAGTTCAAAAGTAACCCCTAGTAGTTTATACTAGCAGTCAGCACCGTCTGAACACAAACCACGTGGGGAGCCGATGAATATAAGCGTTTGATGCCTAATCAATAATGATCCTTCATATCTCGATGCAAAATGAAAAGAAATTGCACCAAAGTACACGGTCGCATATAAGAAACGAGAAATATGAGAAGGAGTCCGTTGCGAGTTGGTTCAGAGGTACTGATTCTGAACTCGGTAGGGCGTGCTACGGCTCGATCCCCCACAACCTCCAAATCGGATAAAATATGTAGGGTTACCACACTCGTGTACCAGACCCCGTGCTCAAAAAGGATCAAAGTCGCTAACCGGCTACTCCACTACGTGCGTGCTAAGGCAAAGGGCTTAATGTGATTGCGCTAGAATGAAACCGGGCGAAATAAGATCGAAAAACTCCAGGTGAAATCATAATGTAATTGCCGATTGTTTCGTTTAACGGGAAGTCGACAACATAGCTTGTTGCTTGTGTCATTAGTGTATCGGTAGTGTTCTATCAAAGTACCGGATTATCCGACAAAACGATCCCTCGTACGGTTTGTTATGAGTATGCGTGAATAAAATCTTGTCCGTCGATTTTCAACTGACTATTTGCTTGAGGACAAGCAAAGGTTTAAGTTTGGGGAAGTTTGATAACGAGAAAACGCATCGATTATATTGCTAGGTTTCATTAACGTTTTATCGCATATTCACCGTTTTAACACTCGATTTCTCGAGTTTTTCTTACCATTTTGCAGGTACATCATTATATGGAGCTAAATCATGAATTAAGAGCAAAAGGAACAAAAGAAACCATAAAGAGATGAAGAAATGAAGAAGCCTGCAAAAGACTGCATAATTTGTTGCAGCCACGGTCGTCACAAGGGTGTCACGACCGTGACACCCCAATTTGAGCCATCACGACCGTAAGAGAGTGGTCACGACCGTGACACTTAAAAACTACAAGTTACGAACGTGAAGACCTTGTCACGACCGTGACAAGGGTAAAATTAGGTTTTTGACTCAGACTACGTCAAGGCATTACGTGAAGACCATTTCTCCTATTGGCATTACGTGAAAACCACTTCTCCTATTTTGTTGCCACGTTCCTGCATTCCTTCCACAAATTCAGCAAGGCCCATGCAACAAAGGTCCAAAAATCCAGCCCATTAAGGATTCTATAAATAGTACAAGTTCGATGAACAATGGGGGAGGGCATTCTTTATTCAAATTCCTGCGGAAGCTCTGCCGAACTGTATTACGAACCAGCCTTTCTATTCCTGCATTATTTTTAGTTTTCTGTTTCGTTTTTTATTGTATCCAAACCCGCCATATAACAATTTCCAACATCAGGAAATTGTTATACATTTATTTGTTTCTAAACCTTCAGCATTCGTTTATTTTCAATTTCCGCCAACTCCAAGCTTTCCGGTCTGTGGAAGAAGGAGTCTGCTCGAATATTTGTTAACCAGGTTTTTCATTATATTGCAATTTAATTTAATTATAATGTTTATTTATTTTTCTGCCATGAGTACGTTATTATTAAATTCTTTGTCTCTGTCTGGTTCAACATCGATGAGTAGCTAAACACCTTAGGGCGGTATGTAGTTATAACAAACTTAACCGGTAAAATATAACCATAGGCTGAAAATAATTAATCACTTAACATTCTGGCTGATACTTTTTAATTGAAATAGACCTTTTCGTTACGAGAGTAAGAAAAGAGTATTAGGTTAGGTCAAGACCACGAGAGTGTGAGATTTTAACCAGATAGCTAAAGTTAGGCATTTAAATTAAACACAGCGAGAGCACTTTAAGATAAATTAGAATTACTTAGTTTCCAAAATTACCTCTAAACACTTATGGGCTAGCGAGAGCAGGCATAGGGCTTTAGGGATAAGATCTGATATAAGACCACGAGAGTGTGAGTTGAGGGTATTTAAACTGGTAATCTCTACCGAATAGATTAAGTGAACACCTTTATAAGCCTAGGTTAGATTGACCCACCTAAGTTAGTATAATTACATACCGACCGCCTTAATATTACTTTATTAAAACTTAAATTTAATTCTGCCTTTAATAGTCTTAAAAATCAACAAAAAATCGTGACAACCATTCGCCTTAGCTAAACTAGAAGTTCATCTAGCACTAAGTAACCATAGAATCCCTGTGGATCGATAATCTTAAATATTACTTCGATAGGCTGTGCACTTGCAGTAAGATACCGCTAGACGCATAAGTAGACACGTCTTTAGCCCATCACTTCCCTTTTGAAACCTAACTGTCGGCTAGGTCAAGACAAGTGATAACCCTGTGCCATATGTTCTTCATTCAGGGTCCCTACTTTCCTTTTGATCGGATGCCTGTATTCCTTTAGGGCTTGTTGTGTATCTCCATCCTAACCGTTTGATTCTAGTTGACTACCCCCGTATTTAGATTCGTTGTCTAGGGATTGAGTCAACATTTGACTCTCCCTTTGGGCTTCTATGTAGATGGGCATGCACCCAACCTTTGTTCACACCCCCATTTTGCTGCTGACAGCGCCCATGGTGGGTTGATTCTCTTAATAGGCCCATTCCTTTTTCTTTAACTATTTTTCTATTGTGTTTTTTCTTGTGTGTTTAATTAATCAAATATACTTTTTATAAATTAATCTAGTTAATTATGATTAGTTAATTTAGTTTGTTAATTATTATTAGCATTAATGATTTATTTATTTATATTTTATTCAGTGAATTTTATCCTATTTTGCCCTCTTGATATAGTTGTGTTGTACCTCAAAATTTGACCAACCTTTTTCTTGTACTTTGCTTATGTTTCATTTCATTTTAGCATTTACATTTGCATAGCATTGTTCTTAATAGGGGATCAAGAATGATGTTCCATTCAAGAGAAGATTTTCATTGGTTTCAAGCTTAAGCAAGGGTGCCTAGTTAATTCATCAAGTGATTATAATCATCATGAAGTTGTCAAAGCTCCTTGAAAGGAAGGGTTGATGTGTGTTGGTTGTCTCCTATCTTGGGGGTCAACAGAGGATCATCAGGGGTTCATAAGGACATTTTCATGGATATAATATGTTTGAGAAACTCATTGAGTACCTTAGAGGTCATTGTGGAGCTTATATGGACATTCATTTCATCTGCAAGAAGTCACATGCAAAGGATATGAAGCTAGGGTCATCTGGTCAACTCAAGGTCAACTGTGGACTTGAGGGAGTTCGAGACTTGGTTTTAAGTCATTGAAGTCATGTGAAGTTATCTTGGGACATTTAGGATGTCATGTCAAGATCAAATCAAGAATAATCAAGAGTTAAGGAAGTTGCTAAATTAGGGTTTTAAAGGATCTTAGTGTAAAATCCCCTTCTTTAGTGTCTAACTTCAAGGACAATTTACCTTGTGATACCAGTTCAATATCATTTTCATGTAAACATAAGACTTGTAGGGCATGTTCTAATATTTATTTTGAGTACAATAACTCATCCATTGAGTGTGTAGAACTCAAGTTATGATGCCAACAAGTTAGGGGTCTCAAATGAACTTATTTTTGGTCAACTAAAAGTCAGCTCACTTCCAAGGCACTTTTGACCTAGAATCAAGTTTCTCCTCAACTTATAGTGAACATGAAAGTTCTTCCTCATGGTCTTAGATTTCCAAAAAGTCTTAGAAGTCCTTGATATCATTTGTACATATCAAGTTATGGATCTCACAAGGCAGGGGTATTTTGGGAAAGTTTCATTTTGGGTCATTTGTTTCATAGGTCATTTCCATGAACTTATGCACCTCAAATGCACTTCCAACCAACATGAAAGTTGTTCATAAAGACCTCATTTACATCTTTAAGCTCAATATTCATTTGAATTATGAATTTATATGGCCATCTGGGAAGAATTTCAAGTGAATTTTGGATTTTTAAGCATGATATAAGATTGGTTCATTATAGGTCATGTTTGTCACTCATTTTGGATCAATTCACACCAAGACATAATCATGAGAGGTTTGCCCCAAATTGGCTTGGTACCAAGTGCATGGAAATGTGATATTTTCAAGTTTCTTCATGAGAAAGTTTCCATTCCAAACTTGCAATGTGGATCAAATCAAAGGCCCAACTCAATTCCAATGCAAAATACACCTCACATGCTGCAGATTAATGATCTTATAAGGTGTGAGGCAAGAAAAACACGTAGGTATGAGGAGGTTTCTTTTTTGGGATTTTTTTTCTCAAATTCACCAAACAACTAACATGGGCCTGCATGGTGATCATAAATCCATAGTATATAAGCATTCTAGGCGCCCTAATGCTCAGAACATGCAATTAGAGCTGGAGAGAGCAGATTGAAATTCAAAATTCTCAAGCATTCTTCGACTTTGAATTTGAATTTTCTCTGCAAATCAACTTCAATTGAGGCTTGCATCTTCTTCCTGGGAGCATTTGGAACGTGTTTGAAGCAAGCAAGTGAAGGTTGCACGCATTTGAAGAAGCAACGGAGTTACTCTGTTAAATAAGTTTCCCCTTCCATTTTCTCTCATTTTAGGCACTGATGTAGGCTCATACTGGTTGCATCTGAAGCCCTACATTGAGTAGGCCATGTTTGATCCATTGTTGTCCCTGTTTGATGAAGTTTCAGATTGTGAATCTCATTTTTCAAGCTTTCGATTCTCTTATTTCATGAGCCTTTTTAATGTTTGGATCTTGGATTTGAAATCCTTGTAAGCTCAGCTTTCTATTGGTATAAGATTTGACCATTTTCATGGAGAATTTTGAACTTAGCTCCGGCGAGCTGGCCGGAGAAAACGACCGGAGCCCTAGCTCCGGCATCTGGTTCAATTCAGATCAAATATGATGTGGCTCCCCTTTGACTTGTTGACTACGCGTGTGTATGGTTGTTATTGGCTTGACCAGATCCATTTGGCATGTTGACTCCATGTATTTAAATGAAACGCTGCGTTTCATTTTCTCAGCTGAGTCTGGGTCAATTGGGCATGGAATCTGGATCTTGCTGGTTGCACCCCCTGTTTATTTCCATTTTATTTTATTTTATTTCTTATCTGTTTTGGTTTGAAATTATTAAAAATAGCTCCAATTGTCCAAAAATTCCATAAAAAATATTTTCCATCATTTTAAAACCTTATTTAATTTTCCATTTATGATTTTATTTTATTTTTCAGTTTTATTTGAATTTTGTAATTGGAGAGGTTTTTAATGTTGCCTTTTGTTGATCATTAACATTTGAGCTATCATTTGATATCACCTATGAATGAGGTTTCCTCTCCATTTAGAGGATGGATTGAGGTACCTTTGAGGCTGATTTTGGTCAAGGTTTGATCACTTTTTGTTTGACTTTGTTTGACCCTCGATTATAACTCAATAAGGTGGAGCACCCTAGTTGATCAAATCATTTGGTGATGCCTCGAATTGAATTTGAATTTGAAACTTTGGCCTATATTTTCCAATAGAGTTAGTTGCTTTATGCATTTTATTTGGAATTTATTGAACATTTCTTCTATTTTTGGTGAACCTTGCAGGTCAAGTCACCCTAGATGAAGCTCATACAAACTAGTTGACCTAGTTCCTTTGGGAAATGACTTTGATGGATCCCATATGCACCCTATGTTTCTTGATCCTCATTCTTGACATGATTAAGGTGCTGGATTTTCATTTTTAGGTCATACACTTGTGTAACTTGTGTTACAAGTCACTTTGAAGTTAAGGCATTCCACTTAGTTTTTAAGTGTTGATTATGGTTTGAACTTTGGTTCTTCCTCTTGCCTTGGTTTGTTTCTTGCTTGTGTCTTGTTTCCATTCTTGTTGTGGACTTTATTCTTTTGATCCACTTCTGCCCCATGTGGTTTGGCCCTTATTCAAGATGATTTGGTGTTCACATTCACACTTTTAGTTTGTCTTGGATAATTAGCCACTTTCTTGCATTTGTTTGTTTCTTTCTTTGCATGATCAATGTTGTTGAGTTTGGTTGAGACATTTCTCATGTGCTTGCTGCCCAAGCCTCTTTCTCCCATCTACACTTTGATTATGATCTTTGTTTGTGCATTGTTGTTTACCTTTTGGTGTAAGTGATTGATGTTTGAATGGTTGTAGGAGTTGTAACTTCTCCCATTTTATCTCACTTTTTCTTTGACCTGTTTAAGTCATTTTGCTTCATCTTTTGTTTGTGTTGCATCTTGCATATCATGTCCACTTTGCTTTTGACTTGTTCAAGTCCATTTCATCTCTTTCTTGCATTTCATTTGTGATTGATTTATCTTGTCTTTTCTTGGTCTTTTGCCATGATCCCTTAGGATTCCTAGTTCCTCCGTTTAGGATGGGAGTAGGAGAGACATTAAGTGTTCAATCCAAGCATGATAACATTAGAATAGTTTATTCCCTCTTAATCTCAATCTTAGGAGCACATTGCATGATAACATTAGGGTTGATTAGCTTCCCCTTAGAGTTTGTGTCTTCTCTTCTCATCTCAAAACTTCTTCAAAATACATAATAAAGGATAATAAGTGTTGTACGTTACAAGCCTTAAGTACTTGGGGAATGATAGTTGAGGGGCTTCCTCTCAACTGTCTAGAGTGTTTAGTGTATGCCCTTTGGGCGATATGCGACGCATTCGCTCTCAAGTCATAGTCTTTAGTGCAACATGAATTACAAATCTAATTCAATTCACTTCTTCATAAAAAACACAAAACAAAACATCAAACCTTTTTATCCTTCGGGATTGTTTGTGTTTAATTTATTTTGGGAAAGCTTAGCAAATCTTTCAAAGGCGGCGAACGTATCGCTCTTGCTAGCCAAGAAGATAGTCCAACAGAATCTAGAGAAGTCATCCACTATTACGAAACCGTAATAGTTTCCACCTACGCTTTTAATTCTAGATGGCCAAAATAAGTCCATATGGAGAAGCTCGAGAGGTCTCGTAGTTGAAACAATATTTTTGGATTTAAAAGAGATCCTCGTTTGCTTTCCCATTTGACAAGCATCACAAAGGTGATCCTTGGTAAACTTTATTTTGGGCAAACCTAGTACTAGATATTTGGATACTACCTTGTTAATCAAGTCAAAGTAACATGTGTTAAACGTCTATGCCATAACCATGAGTCTTCACTCATTGTCATGAGACATTTGTCACTTGTTAACGATACTTCATTCAAGTCTAGCATATAAACATTATTTACTCTTAAGGCATTAAACATACTCTTCTTTTCATCATTATGCACAAATTTTCAACATTCTTTTGAAAATGATACATTGTATCCTTTGTTGCATAATTGGATAATGCTAATTAGATTATGTTTAAAACCCTCGACAAGCAATACATCAGATGTAGTAGTGGAAGAAGGGTTACCTACACTACCTTTACGAAGTATTGCACCGCGATTATTGTCTCCATAGATTACATACCCTTTCTTCTTTGCCACGAAGTCGATGAAGAGGGATATGTCTCCTGACATGTGTCTTGAGCAGCCACTATCGAGAACCCATCTTCTCTCGGTGTTCTCAAGACATTGTACCTATGAAAAAGCAATTAACAAGAGGAGGTACCCAATGGCTTATTGAGTCCTAAGTTGTGAGTAACAAAATGGTCGCATTTGGGCAACCATTGATAAACGCCTTTAGACACTAGAAATCTCCTTAAACGACACTTAGCAATAGAATGGCCTT
Source organism: Lathyrus sativus (assembly GCA_963859935.3). Classification (NCBI taxonomy): domain Eukaryota; kingdom Viridiplantae; phylum Streptophyta; class Magnoliopsida; order Fabales; family Fabaceae; genus Lathyrus; species Lathyrus sativus. The sequence continues at coordinate 173,590,042 of OZ012735.1, read as the reverse complement.
TCTTGCAACAATAGAGACAATAAAAATTAACTTTTGAATTACCTTTGCTATCTTGATCCCTTATAACATATTTGTATTTTTGATATGGATTCACCATACTTTTTCTAAAATCAGATTTATCGATAACAAAAGTAGTTTTGGGCTCTAGAGCCTTGCTAAGTTTGGCATTAAGTTCTCTAACTTTGTTTTGCCAAATATAGCAAGTGTCACACCCAAAGTTAACTAATCTACTTCTAAGATCCTCACAACCTGCTTTAGTACTTTCCACTATGGAAGCTTTAAGTGCCTCGAGTTTTCTTTCAGAATCAAGGATCTTTTGTTCTAAGTGAACAAAAAATTGTTTATTTGAGGCAAGCCTTTTAAAGGCTTCTTTTGCTTCACAGTGCAAAGTATTAAACGCAGTTTGTAATTCAAAATGAGACATGTTAGAAGAATTATCATATTTAGCATGTCGTACCTATTTTTTTTATTCTTTTGGTGAGCGGAAAGACACACATTCACAGATTCATCTTCATCACTTGAGCTTTCATCTTCGGAGGAATCATTATCGCTTTCCCAAGCTATATATGCTCTTCTCGGCTTTGTTTGCTTCTTATGTGATAAATTTGATTCTTTTTCTTTGCCCTTTTTGTTCAAGGGGCAATTCGGTTTATAATGACCGGTCTTCCCAGATGTATAACATGAACCTCTTATTTTATTCCCCTTGGTGTCCTCACTTCTAGAGTACCTAGATTGCTTTCGGAAGTTGACAAGGTTCTTTTCAGAGTGTTGGATGTCGTTCTTTCTCACATAGCAGTTGTAACGCTTTACGAACAACCTCATGTCCTCACTCTTGTCGTCTTCTTCATCGTCACTCAACGTGTAATCACTATGCTCCTTAGATTGAGACTTTGAGGAGGAAGTCTTGAGAGCAATATATTACTTTTCAACTATCTTTGTTTTGTCCTTCTTTTCTTTCTTTTCATGTTGCTCTAGGCTTAGGAGCACTTGTTCGTGCTCTTGTAGCTTTCCGAATAATGTTGTTAGGTCCAAAATTGTGAGGTCGTTGGCTTCTTTGATGACGGTTACCTTTGGTTGCCATTCCCTGTTAAGATATCTCAAAATTTTGTTAGTAGCAACATCATTGGCCACTGGCCTACCTAGTGAATGCAATCTATTGATGAGATGAGTAAATCTCTTTTGCATGTCCGCAATGGTTTCTCCTTGCTCCATGTAAAAGATATTAAACTCTTGTGTTAGTGTGTTGATTCTAGCTAGCTTAACATCATTAGTCCTCTCATGGGCGACTTGCAATGAGTCCCACGTAGCTTTTGCCGTAAGACAATGAGAAACCCGATAATATTCATCAACTCCTAATGAGGAGATCAAAATCATATTGGCTTTCCAATCATAGTTATATTTCTTTTCATCATCATCAGTCCATTGTGCTTCGGGCTTAGGCACAATCTCATTATTCGCATTGGTCATAGTTATTTCCATTAGACCATTGAGAATAACATTTCATACTTTTCTATCTATGGAATATATGTGCACCCGCATACAGTCCTTCCAATAACTGTAATTTTCTCCATTAAAAACGGGAGCTCTATTATAAGCCCCTTTAGGTTCGTTAGCCATTTTCTATCAAAGTTATACTTGAAGCACGGAGTGAACCGGCGCTCCTGATACCACTTGTTAGACGATGGCACGGATCTATAAGGGGGGGGGGGGGGGGGGGGGGAGTTGAATAGATCCCAATTAAAAAATCAGTCGGCGCTACCAATTAAAAATTGGTTTTAAAAATATTTGATATGCGGAAGCGACCGTGGAAGAATACCGTCTATAACGAACCGTTATTAGAAGACCGGATATGCGTCTAGCCTTATGGAAATGATAATGAGCAAATAGAATCACCACACTAGTCACACTATCAATTGATTAATATCACTAATTAGTAAGACTAGTTCCAATGCTACACAATGCTACCAAAATATGTAAACAATAAAAGTGAATTTTGGTGTAGGCAATTTATCAAACACTTGGTGTGCGAGGCACTCCAAGTGAGTTTTGCCTTGAGTAAGTGACTCTAGCTTCCTTGTATAATACACTATTGTACTAGAGTTAAAAACAATGTTAATCACTTACTCAAATCAATGCTAACTTGATAAAATTGCTTATACTAAAATTACACAATTATCAAGCAAAAATGAAAGTGCTGAAAAATAAAGGAGACAAATATTTGTTGAGGCAGTTTCCCGCCGTCCTCGCTTCGGGGTACGTCTACCCTCAATTCTAAAACTAGAATTGAGCTCGATATAATATAGATATCACCTATAGAGTTGAAACGTTTATACAAGGATAGACAAGCAAAATATACAAACAAAATCTCTGGTTGTTGATGATGCTTTCTCTCCTTGTTCCTTGATTCAAGTTGAATCAAGTCCTTCGATTGTTGTTGATAGACCTCCGATTACAGCCCCTTTGTTGAATAAACTTGCGTTCTTCAGACCCCGGCCCGGATGATCTCAAACACCAACAAATCGAACCCGAATCTCTCCTACGTAATTCACCGATTGCTGCTACTAGATTGACCGAACCCACCGTTCCTCAATCACCTTCGCTCAGCTGAATGTTGTAGAGACGATTCATACCAAAAACCCCCAAATTCGACGAATCTTGGAGGAAAAAACCTTCAAGGTTTTATTCAAGAAAAACCTTCCCCAAACTCAACCCGAACCGGATTTCCAATCGTCGGCTTCGGACCTTATCACCTTGAATAGACCACAATGCACAACAAGATTTTTTGTGTGTAATTGTTATGTTGTGAAATATTGAGGATGAAGATGAAGAGAACTAGGGCACCTATTTCACTTTTCTTGTTCTTGTGCAATTGACTTAATGTTTCAATTTGTTATTGAGAAAAGAACATAAAACTACTATATATAGTAACCAAAAACCAACCGTCTTAACCACTTTTCAAACAAAGTGGAAAGTCTTCATGATGGGCTAAGGACGTGTCTACTTATGCGTCTAGCGGTATCTTACTGCAAGTGCACAGCCTATCGAAGTAATATTTAAGATTATCGATCCACAGGGATTCTATGGTTACTTAGTGCTAGATGAACTTCTAGTTTAGCTAAGGCGAATGATTGTCACGATTTTTGTTGGTTTTTAAGACTGTTAAAGGTGGAATTAAATTTAAGTTTAAATAAAGTAATATTAAGGCGGTCGGTATGTAATTATATTAACTTAGGTGGGTCAATCTAACCTAGGCTTATAAAGGTGTTCACTTAATCTATTCGGTAGAGGTTACCAGTTTAAATACCCTCAACTCACACTCTCGTGGTCTTATATCGGATCTTATCCCTAAAGCCCTATGCCTGCTCTCGCTAGCCCATAAGTGTTTAGAGGTAATTTTTGGAAACTAAGTAATTCTAATTTATCTTAAAGCGCTCTCGCTGTGTTTAATTTAAATGCCTAACTTTAGCTATCTGGTTAAAATCTCACACTCTCGTGGTCTTGACCTAACCTAATACTCTTTTCTTACTCTCGTAACGAAAAGATCTATTTCAATTAAAAAGTATCAGCCAGAATGTTAAGTGATTAATTATTTTCAGCCTATGGTTATATTTACCGGTTAAGTTTGTTATAACTACATACCGCCCTAAGGTGTTTAGCTACTCATCGATGTTGAACCAGATAAAAATAAAGAATTAAATAATAACGTACTCATGGCAGAAAAATAAATAAACATTATAACTAAATTAAATTGCAATATAATGAAAAACCTGGTTAACAAATATTCGAGCAGACTCCTTCTTCCACAGACCGGAAAGCTTGGAGTTGGCGGAAATTGAAAATAAACGAATGCTGAAGGTTTAGAAACAAATAAATGTATAACAATTTCCTGATGTTGGAAATTATTATATGGTTGGTTTGGATACAAATAAAAACGAAACAGAAAACTAAAATTAAGGCGGGAATAGAAAGGCTGGTTCGTAATACAGTTCGGCAGAGCTTCCGCAGAAATTTGAATAAAGAATTTTGTCCCCTGTGTTCACAGAGCTTGTACTATTTATAGAGTCCTTAATGGGCTGGATTTTTGGTCCTTTGTTGCATGGGCCTTGCTGAAGTTGTTGAAGGAATGCTGGAACGTGGCAACAAAATGGGAGAAGTGGTCTTCACGTAATGCCAAGAGGAGAAATAAGAGGAGAAGTGGTCTTCATGTAATGCCTTGACGTAGTCTGAGTCAAAACCAAGTTTTACCCTTGTTACGGTCGTGACAAAGTCTTCACGTTCGTAACTTGAGGTTTTTAAGTGTCACGGTCGTGACCACCCTCTTACGGTCGTGATGTCTCAAATTGGGGTGTCACGGTCGTGACACCCTTGTAACGATCGTGGCTGCAACAAATTATGCAGTCTTTTGCAGGCTTCTTCATTTCTTCATCTCTTTACAGTTTCTTTTGTTCCTTTTGCTCTTAATTCATGATTTAGCTCCATATAATGATGTACCTGCAAAATAGTAAGAAAAACTCGAGAAATCGAGTGTTAAAACGGTGAATATGCGATAAAACGTCAATGAAACCTAGCAATATAATCGATGCGTTTTCTCGTTATCAAACTTCCCCAAACTTAAACCTTTGCTTGTCCTCAAGCAAATAGTCGGTTGAAAATCGGCGGACAAGATTTTATTCACGCATACTCATAACAAACCGTACGGGGGATCGTTTTGTCGGATAATCCGGTACTTTGATAGAACACTACCGATACACTAATGACACAAGCAACAAGCTATGTCGTCGACTTCTCGTTAAACGAAACAATCGGCAATTACATTACGATTTCACCTGGAGTTCTTCGATCTTATTTCGCCCGGTTTCATTCTAGCGCAATCACATTAAGCCTTTTGCCTTAGCACGCACGTAGTGGAGTAGCCGGTTAGCGATTTTGATCCTTTTTGAGCACGGGGTCTGGTACACGAGTGTGGTAACCCTACATATTTTATCCGATTTGGAGGTTGTGAGGGATCGAGCCGTAGCACGCCCTACCGAGTTCAGAACCAGTACCTCTGAACCAACTCGCAACGGATTCCTTCTCATATTTCTCGTTTCTTATATGCGACCGTGTATTTTGGTGCAATTTCTTTTCATTTTGCATCGAGATATGAAGGATCATTATTGATTAGGCATCAAACGCTTATATTCATCGGCTCCCCACGTGGTTTGTGTTCAGACGGTGCTGACTGCTAGTATAAACTACTAGGGGTTACTTTTGAACTGAAACTAAAAGTGTACTCGTAATGGTAATCGGGATGGAATTGCTTAAGTAGGGAGTCAAAGATGTCAAGATTGTATTGGTCTTGTTTAATCGTTCTCGACTTCCTAATTACGATTCCGTAGATAAATCGGGTAATGCGAATAATTAAAGATTTTTTTTTTCTGGTACAGCTAAATAATCGGGGAAAGTTCGAGATTAAAGAAAATAGCACAAAGATTTGCTCATTTCATTAACGTGCGAAAAGAAATACAACGGAATTGAAAATACAACGAAATGGAAAAGTGCGGAAATGAAAGGTACCTCTCCCACACTATATCAGACATTGTCCTCAATGTTGTGATATAAATGCGCTAAAAGTACAGTACAACGACAAAAACGAAAAGACAAACATAAGCAAACTAAAACTATGGCTGCTGAGGACCGCGGGCTCGGCCTCTGGTGCGGGAGCGGCGTCTGGAAGGGGTCGCTTCAGGATCAGAACCAGTGCCGGAGGCAGCAGTGATGCTAATGCGGAGGGCTTCTAGCTCGCTGAAGATTTCTCCAAACCTCTCATTGGTAGCTTCCTGATTTGCTGCAATAGTGCTGAGTAAAGCGTCATACTGCGCCTTCTGCCTTCGCTCCAGTGCGGCGTTCATCTGGTTCTGCTGATGAATCGCAAGGAGGACTTCCTCCAGTGTGATTTCGGGAGCAGGGGGCTGTCGGGTAGATGTCTCTGGTATATCCTGGACAGGCTCAGCTGCATCCATAGCGTCCTGCATCTCATCCTCTGGAGGGTCTGCCTGATCATCATGAATAGGAACGTGATCGGCAGCAGCAGGTAAAACAAAGAGCCAGTTGGCTCGGTTGGATGGATCGATACGGTCGCGGGACGGCAGAATGATATGATGGAAAATGGTGCCATTGACAACAGGGCTATACCTGCCATCCTCTCGCTGCGTAATCAGGTGAGCGGACCTGCAATAGCTCTTGGTGAGGAATTCTGCGGCGAGGTAAGGCTGATTAACGACCAAGTCACCGAGCCCCAACTGAATGGCGAGGGTGGTGACAATGCCGCCTATGAAGAACGGGAAGGAGCCTCTGTGTGCAATGGCCTGGATGAGATAAAGCATGAAAGGGGCAGCGTTGATCGGCTCGTCATTAAGAGCGCAGTGTAAGAATAGAAGCTCCTTGGAGTTGAGCTTATGATTGCTTTCTCGGGCGAAGATGGTGTTGCATATGACACGGTGAAAATAGCGGATTGTCGGGTTGTGGATGTGCGTAGCGTTGAGGCTTTGGAAGGTGGATGCACGGGTGTTGGTTAAGTCGTGCCATAGAGTGAAAGCTTGTTCACTGAAATTATCGGGCACGCGACGGTGAGCTTCAGTTCCGTGATCGAAGCCTAACAACTCGGCTATCCTGGTTTGCGAAAGATTGAACTCTTGGCCATGCAATCTGAATGTGGCGACACCGGTGAGCTGACTCTGAGAACCGGGGGGGGGGGGGTGATGTAACTGAATGAGCTTAAGAACTCCAGTGTCAGAAGTTCGAATGTGGGCTGAGGTTGACGGCAAAGATCCCACAGACCGACCTTTTGAAGCAGGCTTTGAACACCGACAAGCATTCCGAGTTCCCTCAAACAGACGGTGTCGATGTAACGTGTAGGTTGCACACCGCGGTTTTGGAATCGGATAAAACGTTCTCTCTGGGTTACTCCAGCATCACCCTCTCTAAAAGTAATGGAATCCATAGCATGCAAGAGCTTAGAGTGAAGAAAGAAGGTTTTTGAGGTTTTGTGAAAAAAATGGTAGAATGAAAGAAATAGAGATTCGGGATAAATAATGGAGAGGGAGAATATGATAGGTTATGATAATGGGGGGTTAATGAGGTTTAAAATTGGTAATGGGGAGGTTACGGAGGTTATGGAGAAAATGGGTAGTTTGGGGAAGTTATGGAGGAGGAAGAAGAAGAGACACGATGAGAAACAGTTCTGTTTCTCACGATTCCTGTAATAGGGGTTGTCACGGTCGTGACAGGGGTGTGACGGTCGTGACACGCTATTTAAGCACGTCACGATCGTGAGATGGGTGTGACGACCGTGAGGGCATGCTTCGCTGAATAATTTCCAGAAAAAAAACATTTTCTCACTTAATTCATAATTTAATAATAATGTATTTTCTTCACTAACACTCATATTAAATAAACACCATATAGTATATAATTGCAACACAGTACTATACTAACTTGCATGGCATGAGAGATTGTATATAATATGAAATAATGCAAGCATAACAGTACATAGAATGAAAAAAATATATAAATTGCTAAAAATGGAGAAGTTTTGGAATTAAAGGTGCATTGCATAAAGTAATTGAAAATGAAGTTACATAAACGGAAATTACGGTATGAAATTGTTGCGAGAAATAAATCTAACTAGAAACAAAAACAATGAGAAAAATAAACTAAATCACGTATAGCATTTTCAAAAGCGTTTCTTCAAGTCTTCGATGGCGGAGTTCAAGTGATAGAATTGTTCGCAGGTTATGTCAGTCAATCCTATGATGTCCAATCGCATGCTCTTAATGTCTTCTTTAAATATATTAATATCAGTTTGGTAGGCATTGAGAGTGTTCATTATGTTTTGTAAGTTGTTAGCATAATCTCCTTGATTCACTTCAGGGGTTTCATGTACTGCTCCAGTGGGGTCAATGTTATGGTAACCAGGAGGTGTCTCTGGGTCAGTTTCGACATTGGTCATTATATCATCGTTTATCTTGTAAGGCTGGGGTGTTTCAGGAGTAGATGGATAATCAGGTGGGTTTAACTCATAAAGCCAGTTATCCTTATTGTGAACACTTACTCTAGCATGATTAGGCAATGTGAACAGGGTTACTACTTCGTTCCGGATTAGGTACTCAAAAGGTGGGTGTCCTAAATTCCTTATGATATGTCTATTGAAGCAGAAATTTAGGTTCATAGGGCGGATTGTTCCTAGACGGTTGCACCTGTCCAGTTGGTACCTAAGTCCTATGGCATCAGCAATCATGGTTACAAGACCTCCTACTAATATAGGTAATTCAGGTTCTTCTTGGATACGGGTGAAGGTTTGCATCATGAAAGGTACACCATTAACAGGCTGTCCAGTAGTGAAACATGACATAATAAATATTTCATCTTTAGAAACTCCGGTAATGTTTTCTTCTTTTCCAAAGAAGGTGTGGGCAAGGAATTTATGGAAGTAGCAGAGAGCAAGATTATGGATCTCATCATTATTCATGTTATTTGGTTCAGGGTGGTAGTTTCCGGTTAAAGTTCCCCAAAAGAAATCTAGCTCCATATCCATCAATTCTACCTGTGTGGTAGTAAAAGCAAATGGTCCACTAGGGAATCCTAACAAGTCAGCTAGTTCTTTATGGTTAAAGTCATATTCTATTCCAAATAGGCGGAAACTAATAAATCCTTTCCTAAATCCAAAACCGCGCTCAGGTAGGTAAATTAAGGAGCTAAGGAACTCAAGGGTGAGCTCGCGGTAAGTCACAAACTTATGTTGGATCAATGCATTCTCCCATCCGAGTCGGTTTAACAAGTACATGACACTATCATGTATACCTAGGGTTTCCATAGTCTTATCATCCGGGTACAGGGTCAAATCCATTTGCCTCTGTGATAACTCTTCAAACTTCATTCTTTGGTTCCTACCTCTAAATTTGGTTTCCGTATGGTTAATTGGTTGGTTAGCCATGGTCAGTGCAAATATGGGGGAAACAATCAGTGGAAAAGACTTTAGAAAATCTGTAAAAAGTGATTTAAGATAAAAATAAGAAAATGAAATGCATAACGTAATGGCGATAATAGTAATGTAAAATAAAACTGACAAAACAATTAAACAAATAGTAAAAACGATAAATAACAATGTGCTAAAAGAAAAGAATAGTTTAAATAATTAAATAAGTAAATGGGTTGCCTCCCACTAAGCGCTGTTTTTATTGTCAAAAGTCTGACGTAATGCTTAGGTTTAGATTAATCGGGGGAATTAGTGGACAATTCTAAAAGCTTTAGATTATTCACATAATCTCTATTTTCAACTTTATGATAATGTTTTAGACGTTGTCCGTTTACTATGAATGGTTCACTATTCCTACCCTTAATTTCTATTGCTCCACTCGGGAATACTTTAGTTATTTCAAAGGGTCCTGACCATCTAGATTTTAATTTTCCAGGAAAGAGCCTAAGCCTTGAATTAAAGAGGAGTACAACTTCTCCCACACTAAATTCTTTCCTAGATAGGCGTTTATCATGCCATCGCTTAGTTCTTTCTTTATATATCTTAGCATTCTCATATGCATCTAACCTTAATTCTTCTAATTCGTTAATGTCTAGGATTCGCTTTTCTCCTGCAGCATTATAGTTTATATTGAGAGTTCTGATCGCCCAATAAGCTTTGTGTTCTAGTTCTACTGGGAGGTGACAAGATTTTCCATAAACTAGTTTGAAAGCTGTAGTACCTATGGGTGTCTTGTAAGCGGTCCTATAAGCCCATAAAGCTTCATTAAGTTTAGATGACCAGTCTTTCCGAGATATGGCGACAGTCTTTTCTAAGATTTGTTTAATTTCTCTGTTTGAGACTTCGACTTGTCCACTTGTTTGTGGGTGATATGGTGTAGCCACACGGTGTCTTACTCCATATTTAGATAGTAACTTGTCAAAGATTTTTGAAATGAAGTGCGAGCCACCGTCACTTATGACGAGTCTAGGCACACCAAATCTGGGAAAGATTATATTTTTGAAAAGCTTTATTACTACTCGTGTATCGTTTGTAGGAGAAGCTATGGCTTCAATCCATTTTGAAACATAATCAACCGCTACGAGTATGTAATTATTACCGAAAGATGATGGGAATGGTCCCATGAAATATATTCCCCAGACGTCGAAGATTTCTACTTCTAAAATTCCCTTTTGAGGCATCTCATCTCTTCTTGAAATATTGCCGGTGCGTTGACACCGATCGCAATTTATAACAGCAATGTGGACATCCTTCCATAGATTAGGCCAGAATAAGCCGGCTTGCAAGATTTTTGCGCAAGTCTTGGAAGTGCTTGCATGTCCACCATAAGGAGATGAATGGCATTGAGCAATGACATCTTCTATTTCTTCTTCGGGGATACATCGGCGAAAGATTCCATCTGGTCCTCTTTTGAACAATAATGGTTCATCCCAATAGTAATGTTTCAGATTATGAAAGAATTTCTTTTTATGCTGATAGGTTAGATCGGGTGGAAGAGCTCCTGCGGCTAGGTAGTTGACAATGTCAGCGTACCATGGCAGTCCTACTGTTGTCTGGATTGTTTCCACGGATTCTGGTTCATTTATATCTAACTGAGCTAGGTCGCTTCCTATTTGTGCTATCAGCTGTTCATACGGAAAATCATCGTTAATCGGCACTTGTTCGGGTTTAATACCTTCTATTCTAGATAAATGGTCCGCTACGACGTTCTCAGTACCTTTCTTATCTTTTATTTCTAGATCAAACTCTTGTAAGAGTAAAATCCATCTTAAGAGTCTTGGTTTAGCATCTTTCTTAGTTAATAGATATCGGATAGCAGCATGGTCTGTGTAAATGATTATTTTCGCTCCAACTAGGTAAGAACGGAATTTGTCAAGCGCAAAGACAACTGCTAACAATTCTTTTTCGGCAGTAGCGTAGTTCATCTGGGCAGAATCTAAGGTTCTACTGGCATAGTAAATCGCATGAAGTTTCTTTTCTCTTCTCTGGCCTAGAACTGCGCCTACAGCATAGTCACTCGCATCACACATGATTTCAAAAGGTAATCTCCAGTCAGGGGGTTGCATGATTGGTGCGGTGATGAGGGCTGTTTTTAGAGTTTCGAATGCTTTAAGACAATCTTCATTGAATATGAACTCAGCGTCTTTCATTAATAAACCAGTAAGAGGTTTAGTGATTTTCGAGAAATCTTTGATGAATCGTCGATAAAAACCGGCGTGTCCTAAAAAGCTTCGTATTTCTCAAACGGTTTTAGGGGGTTGAAGATCTTTTATTACTTCAATCTTAGCTTTATCAACTTCAATTCCCTTGTCGGATATTACATGACCTAATACTATTCCTTCGTTGACCATAAAATGACATTTCTCCCAGTTAAGCACGAGATTTACTTTTACACATCTTTCTAACACCATTTCTAAGTTCGATAAGCATCCTTCAAAACTTTGCCCGCATACAGAGAAGTCGTCCATGAACACTTCCATGATGTTGTCTATAAAATCTGCGAAGATTGACATCATACATCTTTGAAAGGTTGCAGGAGCGTTGCATAATCCAAAGGGCATTCGCCTATAAGCGAACGTTCCATAAGGACATGTGAATGTAGTCTTCTCTTGATCATCAGGATGGATAGGGATTTGGAAAAATCCTGAGTAACCATCAAGATAACAGAAGTAAGAATGCTTGGCCAATCGTTCTAACATTTGATCTATGAAAGGTAGTGGGAAATGATCTTTTCGAGTGGCTTTGTTTAGTTTACGATAATCTATGCACACTCTATATCCCGTCACTACTCTTTGCGATATCGATTCGCCTTGAGCGTTTTTCACAACAGTGATACCTCCTTTCTTTGGCACTACATGTATTGGACTAACCCATTCACTATCAGAGATTGGATATATTATCCCGACATCTAATAATTTCTTAACTTCTTCTTTTACTACAGTGCTAAGGGTTGGGTTAATTCTTCTTTGAGATTCTCTGAAGGTTCTGCAATCTTCTTCTAGCAGAATACGATGCATGCAAACTGAAGGACATATTCCTTTGAGATCAGATATGTTATACCCTAATGCAGTTGGATATTTCTTCAAGACATCTAAAAGTTTCTTTGTTTCTATAGTTCCTAAACTGGAATTTACTATAACTGGTCTTTTACATTCAACGTCTAAGAATTCGTACCTTAGGTTATTAGGTAAAGTTTTTAATCCTAATGTAGGTTTATCTTTACTTGGCATGGGATCCGGTGTAAGTGCTAAACTTTCGCTTAGACTATCATCCTGATACGATTTTCGCCAATTATCATCTTCGAAAATCAGAGGGATTTGAATTTTCATTATTTCAGAATAAGTGGTCTCTTCCAGTTCCATTTCTCTTACACATTCGTCAATTACGTCCAATAGATAGCATGTATCCTCTATAGCTGGTGATTGTAAGAATTGTGTTAAAACAAATTCAACTTTCTCTTCACCTACTTCAAAGGTTAGCTTTCCTCTTTTTACGTCTATTATAGCTCCGGCGGTAGCTATGAATGGTCTTCCTAGTATGATAGGTGTAGTGGAGTCTTCAGAGATGTCCATGATTATAAAATCAGTAGGGATGTAGAATTGTCCTATACGTACTGGGACGTTTTCTAGTATGCCTACAGGATATTTAACAGAGCGATCGGCTAGTTGAACAGACATTTTAGTTGGTCTTAGGTCTCCCATGTCTAGCCTTTTGCAGATCGTTAAGGGCATAACACTGATACTGGCTCCTAAATCGCATAGAGCTTTGTCAATGACGAATTTTCCTATTACACAGGGTATAGAGAAACTTCCTGGATCTTTTAGCTTAGGAGGCATTTTATTCTGAATTATGGCGCTACACTCGGCAGTAAGTGTAACTGTTCCGTTATCCTCTATCTTCTTCTTATTGGATAAGATTTCTTTTAAAAACTTAGCATACGAGGGTATTTGGGTAATTGCTTCTGTAAACGGAATAGTAATATTCAACTGTTTCAGAAGTTCGACAAATTTCTTAAATTGACCCGTCGTCTTGGAATTTATTAATCTTTGAGGGTACGGAATTGGTGGTTTATAGGGTGGTGGAGGCACATAAGGTTGTTCTTTCTCCACTACCTCTTGGTTGTCATCTTCCTTTTCTTCTGGATCATTCACCGCTTCAGTCGGCTTATCCGGTTTTTGGTACATGGCTGGATTGTCAAGTCTTGGATCGGTAGGTCCGTCAAGTTCCTTGCCACTTCTTAATATTACGGCGTTAGCATGTCCTTTCGGGTTAGGTTGAGGTTGTCCAGGGAATACTCCAGCTGGTGCAGCAGTAGGTGCTTGTTGTTGAGCTACTTGTGAAATCTGAGTTTCAAGCATTTTGTTATGTGTAGCTAATGCATCTACTTTGCTCACTAATTGTTTAATCTGCTCACTAGTGTGAATGTTTTGGTTTAAGAAGTCCTTGTTTGTTTGAGATTGGTTAGCTATAAAGTTTTCCATCATCAATTCAAGGTTCGATTTTCTAGGGATATTAGGAGCAGTCTTTTGATATCCTGGTGATGTAGCTGGTGCTTGACCTGGCGCGTAATAAGCATTGTTATTCTTATAGGAGAAGTTCGGATGATTTTTCCAACCTGGGTTGTATGTGTTTGAGTAAGGGTTTCCGTGAGCATAATTCACTTGATCAGTGGGAGTTCCTGCCAATAGTTGACAATCAGAAACTTCGTGTCCTGGGACTCCACATAACTCACAGTTAGGTGTTACTGCAGCCACGGTGGCTGCAGGTGTTATGGCCAAGTTATCGATCTTTTGGCTTAGTTGGTCAAATTTCGCATTGACTTGGTCCATACTACTTACTTCATACATACCTCCCTTTGTTGGTTTCTCAGTTGCGACTCTCTCGCTTCCCCAAAGGTAATGATTTTGAGCCATACTTTCGATAAGTGCATAGGCATCACGATATTCTTTGTCCATCAATGCACCACTCGCGGCAGCGTCAATTGTCATTCTTGTATTGTACAAGAGTCCATTATAGAAGGTATGGATGACCATCCAGTCTATTAGTCGATGATGTGGACAAAGTCTCAGTAGATCCTTATAGCGTTCCCAAGCTTCGAATAATGATTCACTTTCTCTTTGCTTAAATCTGTTGATCTGAGCTCTCAGCATAGTTGTCTTGCTAGGTGGAAAATACCTATTCAAGAAAACTTTCTTAAGTTCTGCCCACGTAGTTACTGAGTTCGAAGGCAGAGATTGAAGCCAAGCTCTTGCTCTGTCTCGAAGCGAAAAAGGAAATAAACGTAGTCTAATAGCTTCTTGGGTAACTCCATTGGCTTTTATGGTATCTGCATATTGCACAAAGATCGAAAGATGAAGATTCGGATCCTCGGTAGGATTTCCGGCGAATTGGTTTTGTTGCACGGCTGATATCAACGAAGGTTTTAGTTCGAAATCATTTCGGTTGATAGCCGGCGCTGCAATGCTTGAATGTGGTTCAGCTTGCGAAGGATTAGCGTAATACTTGAGTGGATGAGTCTGTTCTTCAGCCATCTCTGCGTCCTCTGATTTTACGACTGGTTTAGGCGGATCTAATTGAAGATCTGGAATATTGGAATTATTTTCGAAATCGAATATACGTCTTCTTACGTGTAAGAAGCGTTCCGATTCAGGGATTAAAGGTTGCAAGTCTTCGCTTTTAGAGCGAGTACTTGGCATACACTCGGAGATTAGATTAAATTAAATAGTTGATACCTTAGTCTAGACAATGCTACTTAAATGCACTAGTAACTAAATTAAGGAATCCCCGGCAACGGCGCCAAAAACTTGATGGGCTAAGGACGTGTCTACTTATGTGTCTAGCGGTATCTTACTGCAAGTGCACAACCTATCGAAGTAATATTTAAGATTATCGATCCACAGGGATTCTATGGTTACTTAGTGCTAGATGAACTTCTAGTTTAGCTAAGGCGAATGATTGTCACGATTTTTGTTGGTTTTTAAGACTGTTAAAGGTGGAATTAAATTTAAGTTTAAATAAAGTAATATTAAGGCGGTCGGTATGTAATTATTCTAACTGAGGTGGGTCAATCTAACCTAGGCTTATAAAGGTGTTCACTTAATCTATTCGGTAGAGGTTACCAGTTTAAATACCCTCAACTCACACTCTTGTGGTCTTATATCGGATCTTATCCCTAAAGCCCTATGCCTGCTCTCGCTAGCCCATAAGTGTTTAGAGGTAATTTTTGGAAACTAAGTAATTCTAATTTATCTTAAAGCGCTCTCGCTGTGTTTAATTTAAATGCCTAACTTTAGCTATCTGGTTAAAATCTCACACTCTCGTGGTCTTGACCTAACCTAATACTCTTTTCTTACTCTCGTAACGAAAAGATCTATTTCAATTAAAAAGTATCAGCCAGAATGTTAAGTGATTAATTATTTTCAGCCTATGGTTATATTTACCGGTTAAGTTTGTTATAACTACATACCGCCCTAAGGTGTTTAGCTACTCATCGATGTTGAACCAGACAAAGACAGAGAATTAAATAATAACGTACTCATGGAAGAAAAATAAATAAACATTATAACTAAATTAAATTGCAATATAATGAAAAACCTGGTTAACAAATATTCGAGCAGACTCCTTCTTCCACAGACCGAAAAGCTTGGAGTTGGCGGAAATTGAAAATAAACGAATGCTGAAGGTTTAGAAACAAATAAATGTATAACAATTTCCCGATGTTGGAAATTATTATATGGTTGGTTTGGATACAAATAAAAACGAAACAGAAAACTAAAATTAAGGCGGGAATAGAAAGGCTGGTTCGTAATACAGTTCGGCAGAGCTTCCGCAGAAATTTGAATAAAGAATTCTGTCCCCTGTGTTCACAGAGCTTGTACTATTTATAGAGTCCTTAATGGGCTGGATTTTTGGTCCTTTGTTGCATGGGCCTTGCTGAAGTTGTTGAAGGAATGCTGGAACGTGGCAACAAAATGGGAGAAGTGGTCTTCACGTAATGCCAAGAGGAGAAATAAGAGGAGAAGTGGTCTTCATGTAATGCCTTGACGTAGTCTGAGTCAAAACCAAGTTTTACCCTTGTTACGGTCGTGGCAAAGTCTTCACGTTCGTAACTTGAGGTTTTTAAGTGTCACGGTCGTGACCACCCTCTTACGGTCGTGATGTCTCAAATTGGGGTGTCACGGTCGTGACACCCTTGTAACGATCGTGGCTGCAACAAATTATGCAGTCTTTTGCAGGCTTCTTCATTTCTTCATCTCTTTACGGTTTCTTTTATTCCTTTTGCTCTTAATTCATGATTTAGCTCCATATAATGATGTACCTGCAAAATAGTAAGAAAAACTCGAGAAATCGAGTGTTAAAACGGTGAATATGCGATAAAACGTCAATAAAACCTAGCAATATAATCGATGCGTTTTCTCGTTATCACTTCAGTAACAGCATAAACGAGCGAACGGTCGACCATAGCAAGACTATGCGTCGACGCATAGCTTGCAGTTTTAGGCAGATTCAAAATCTTAACAGCGAGCGCCGACCCGTGGGAAATTTCACTACTCCATGCGCTGACCATGCGTCGACCTGTGATCGACTCAAAACCTGCAGATTTGTACAAATGCTTGTTTTTGTGGATTTTGTGTTTCCAGGCATAACCAATGATCTTCCACTTATATTGAATCTTAATATGGCAAGTTAGATAGACATGGTATGCACACAAGAGAGATATGAGAGGTGTGATATGCATTTGCCTTGTGGTGGTAGAGCCGAGAAACCGATTCTTCCATGAATGCGTTTTGACATCATCGAAACACAAGTATGTATGGTATATAAGGATTTGCCCTCACAGAAAGTTTTTGGATCAAATAAAAAATTTAACCCTGATCATGTTAGAGCTTTCTATGACAAAGTTATTAAGTTTACTCTTGATGATTTTAAAAACCATTTTGGGCTTGAGTATAAGGGAAACGATGCAACTGACTTTGTCAAATATAAATTTGTCAATTCCATTTCAAAATATGTGTATAAAGATTGTGCGGATATGGAAATTTTTCATATAAGTCAGTTCAAGTTTGAAATGAGAATTCTCTATTAGATTGTTGTGAAAATTATATATCAGAAGCCTCACAGTTGGGCAAGGTTTGATTATTTTGTTTTAAATCTGATGTGGATTCTTCTAAAGATTGATCAATATATTTGGGCTAGATTCATACTGGATAGGATTCACCATTGTAGAATTTACCCAAAGGTATTTTTGTGTTTCTCATTATTTATTTAGTACGTTATGGAACATAATGGTTTTACATATGATGAAGCTGACTTGGGTGAAATGCCAAAAGTTGTTGACACGACAGTAATAGAGCTGGTGCAATATTTTTAGGATGAAAAAGGTGTCAATTACTTTCTTGATAATAATGGAAAGTATGTATATGAGGACAAAATTGAAGATCTGGAAAACAATTTGGCTAAAAGAAAGAAATTAACACATATTTTAATCATGTTGGTACATCATCCTCTAAGCCCTCTTCGTCATCTTATGGTTTATTGTTTACTAATGCTAAATCCTACTTTGATGAATGGTTTGAAAAAATTCAAGCTAACTCTCAGACCTGGGAGTCTATTATTCATGCTCACGTTGATGTGGTAGCAAGGGAAGCCAAAGAAAGAGAAGAGAAAATCAAAGAGGAAGCAAAAACAAGGAAGAGAAGATTCTAGCAGAGCTCTCTGTTGTGAAAGGCGTCTTAGATCATCTTTAGGATTCTACATTTATGTTCAACCTTAATATTAATGATGTTTCTCCCACTCTTTCCTCCGCTGATATACCTTAGTTGTTCATGCATCATGACATATAATTTGTATTTTGCTCAATTTTATCTATAGTTTGATAACTATATCTTTTGTTATTTTGAATATTGATCAAGGATATTTATTTTAGTGATATATACATTTGGTGTGGACTTTTTTGGCATCATTTTGATATGTTGATTTGCTGGTTGTTATGATATCTTTAATATCTCTTATCTCAATTTTTTTTTATGAAATCGTGTATGTTGTTGTTGTTGTACATGTATGCAAGTTTCTGGTGCTTCATTATTTTAAGTGCATGACATTGTGTTATAGCCTTTTGATTGTCATGGTTATATGTTTGTGTTTTTTTTTATTTCTCTCTTTTTGGTACGGAAATGGCTTTAATGACTTTCGTATTGTGCAATTTTGCTAACTTTAGTTATTTAGAATATGAATAAAAAATTGTAATATGTTATTTTAATGTGAGAGACTTAAAGCCACTAACCTAATCCGGTTGGTAGATACTTAGTTTGACACATTTTTAATAAAATAATGTCTCAAGTTGCTTAAGTTAAATTCTATTTTTTTTACTAAGAAATAATAGGTAACATGGAATTGAAGAAAATAGATGTAAAAAAAATGAAAGCCAAAAAAATTGTGAATTGTAACTAATGTGAAATATATATATATATATATAGCATAATGGTACACTTGTTGTTGATAAAATGAGTAGTAGTATATTGGAACAAATGAGAAAGATTCTTTTTGTAGTTAGAATGAACCATGATTTATTGTAAATAAAGTGGGCCGAAAAAGAGGTGAATATATAGGATTAGGGTTATGTGAAGACAATAATGTCTTTCATAAGTACAAAAAGGTGTCCTGCATTTTCTCATTCCCAACAAAAGCACATTAGCCTGGGCTAGTTTCTTTTTCTGCAACAAAAACCAAATATGGCTTCATCGAAACATGTATCCAACAACATAAGGTATTAAAATGTGTAAGTCATGTTGCTTTTTGAGTTTGAATGGATGTTTCATATATATTTGTAATGAATGTCAGCAGGTAGATGATGTCGTTTTTTAGTTACATGTACATTTAGAATGTTGTAATTAGTTTAGGTTAACTTGGATGCATGTTGGATATTGTTGTAGAGCATCTTCTGATACTCCAGGAGATCTAGATTGGCTTCGGAAAAGGTTGGATGCACTGCATGCCGAAGCGAAAGAAGATGCATCAATCAGTTTGTAGACGAACACAAATCAGAAACCAGTTGTTGTGGATATTTCAAACTCAAGCGGAAGTAGTAGGTTATATGTTGTAGTTCTTGTTAATATTTCTGTTGTTGTAGTTAGATTAAGTATAAAACGCAAAATAAAGGAGTTTGATTATGACATTGAAGTTATGAAGACTTATCTAATGGTTAGATCGAAGAGATGAATAGGATTTATGAAAAAGTGATGAGTCATTAGATGGTCCTAACTTGGAAATTTGGAGCAATGAATCCGAAGAGGATGACAACAATGACAAAGAAGATGAAAAATGGGAGTTTCACTGGGAAATAGTAGTGAATCATGGATATAAAGTTAAGAAAAATGTTATGGTATGTTTATATTAAAAAAGTTAAAAGATTCATAGGGTTGTAATTTCCAGTTACATTGTTATAATGGTTTTGTTGTTGTTGCAGCACTTTCCAAAGATTGTGATCAAGAAGCTTCTCTTTTGGATCTAAAAAGCCATTGAGCTGATTGATGTAGACAATGGTTATAGGTATTTTGGAGAAATTTATTGTGCAAAAAGGAACAAAAAGGTGGTAAAATTAGAGAAATTCATTGGCAGAGGTTGGTACGAGTATGCCAAAGAGAAAAGGCTTAGAAGAGGGTATAAGTGTAATTTTACGATACGTGATCCTCCAGATCGTCTCTGCATTTCCATTTTAATCAGAATGTATTAATTACAATATGGTATTTCTATTAAAATTTGAAAACTAGAAACATATGTGGCCACCTTATGTAGATTATGAGCAATCTCATTTTCTTGCCTCATAATAAACTCCTCATTAGAGTTGTTAAAGTTATGTAGAAAAAACTCTAATTACTAATAATTTCAACAAATTCAATGTAATCTCTTTTGGAGGATTGAAAGCTGACCACAACTATGTTAGGATATAATTCAAAAAATCACTGATCCCATATTGAGATCATGAACCCAATTGAGATCTAAAATTAAATCAAGAGCTTCGTCCACTCACACATTGAAAATAGGAGAGAACGACTCAATTTTAGCTAATACAAACTCTCCATTAAGGGTGTTTGTGGTGCAGTTTGCATGATTTTAACGCTAAAAGTCATCTGAATTTTAATAGAAAAAATCATCCGGTTCAGTTTAGCTCAATGGCCTTTTAGAAATAAAAACGAATAAAATCAAACCAAACTAATACAATTTAGGTCGATTCGCTTGGTCCGGTTTATTGAGTCATACATGCACATATAGATGACAACATAACTTTGTGTGTTTTGTCATTCTTACTGTTATAAATGTGCCTTAAAACCTTTATTGATGAAGATAAAGAAAACATATTTTGGAGATTGCATTTACCGCGAAAATCGGAAGTTTAGAAAGTCGGACGAAAAGTTGAGAAAAAAAATCGGTTGGTGAATAGTGATATCCGTACGGATGAATATTAACGTCAGTATAATGAATAGTGTTATCCGTACGGTGAATATTGTTTTTAAGTTTTCAGGTTCTTTCGATTCGGCCCATGGATCCATGTGAATTTGGGCTTTATTTGTTAGGTATTTGCTATTATAAATATGCATCTCTTATATGCTTGGTGTGTGATAATCTTAGAGTTTTCACTAACAAGGAAGACCAAGGGTTTAAAGGTATAATATAGGGTTTTAGCTATACACAAAGAAAATCTTGGATTACACCTTAGATTTGAGTGATTCATATATTGAGAGTTGGAGAGGTAGGGAAACACTTGGGTAGAAAATAGGGTTGTTCTTGGGAACCTTCAGAGTTGTTCTTGTAAACCTGAAGGCGAAAGCTATTTTCTTGTAAGTCTTCTGTAGTCTCTTGTAATAACTTTCTGAGTATAGTGAATTGGAGAGCTGCTCTCTCCCCCAGAGTAGACCGTTTGATTGAACTGGGTAAACAAATCTATAGTTTTTTCTTGCCTTATTCTGTTATATTATATGCGTATGGATTATTATTGCGGAAGACCATTTATTTTGGTTGCTATTGTTCTTATCTCAAAAATTGAAATTGAATTTTATCGTAATTCACAATAAGATTCACAACAAGTGGTGCGGTTAGTGCGGTGCAAAGAGATATTGTTGACAAGTGAGCACCATGGTTAGTAGATGGCAGATCGGGAAATTTTTCGGTAACAACGACTTCAGGCTGTGGAAAATTAAGATGCAAGCAATTTTAATTCAAGAGAAGTGTATCGATACTTTGAAGAGTGAATAATTGATGTCGGCAGGGCTTACACATGTACAGAAGACCGAGATGGTGGATAAGGCCAGGAGTGCCATTATCTTGTCTCGGGTATAAAGTTCTAAGAGAAGTCGCCAGGGAGCAAACTACGGTTGATATGTGGGAAAAACTTGAATCATTGTATATGACAAAGTCTTTGGTTCACATGTTATATCTGAAACAACAACTCTATTCATTCCGAATGGCGGAGAACAAATACATAGTTGAGCAACTCACAGAATTTCACAAGATTATTGATGATCTTAAGAATATTGAAGTGAAGATTGATGATGAGGACAAGGCTTTTCTCATGTTGAGTTTATTACCCAAATCCTTTGAGTATTGTAAAGATGTCCTTCTTTATAGTAAGGAAGGTACTATTACTTTGGATGAAGATCAGACGACGGTGAAATCCAAAGAATTTTCAAAGTCAAAAGATTTGAAGATTGAAGATAGTGGTGAAGCCTTAAATGTGTCAAGAGGGGGACAAATCAAAGAGGTCTGACAAGTCAAAGGTAAAATGTTTTAATTGTTATAAAATTGGTCACTTTAAAAGGGATTGTCCTGAAAGAAAGGTCAATGAAGATTCTGTACAAATTGTAGTTGCATTGGGTGAGGAAAGTTATGAGGATGCCGAAGTACTAGTAGTATCGAGTTTGGAAATTGAAGATAGTTGGGTTATTGACTCAGGTTGTTCTTATCACATGTGTCCAAGAATAGAATACTTTGAAACTTTGAAGATGGTGCAAGATGGAGTGGTTCACCTTGATAATAATAAAGCATGCAAGGTTCATGGTATTGGTACTGTCAGATTTAAAATGTTTAATGACCGTGATCTTCTTATTCACAATGTGAGGTGTGTTCTAGAACTCAAGCGAAATTTGTTATCTATAAGTATGTTTGATAATCTAGACTATTGTACTAGATTTGAACATGGAGTGTTGAAGATTTCACGTGATGAATTGATTATTGATAAAGGGTCTAAAATATGTGGGATATATGTTTTAGAAGGTTCAAATGTTATTATGCATTTATCGTTAACTAGTGGAGGCTTTCATGACAAGGAAGAGCTATGAGATTTGAGTTTAAGATGTTATGAATGCCTTGAGAAAGTTTCAGAGGAGTACAATGAATTTTGTAGAAATAAAGGGATAAAAATGCATGTTACCGCTGAGTTGTTATTGAGTTTTTGGGGAAGAGTTGAGGTTAAAACAACTTACTTGGTTGGTAAAGAATTTATTTAATAAAAGAATAGTGAAAATCAAGGGAGAAACCTGAGAGAAACTATAACGGAGAAAACTCAGTTTGAGGTGGATTTTCCTACTACGGATGCTAGCAGTAATGAGGGAGCGGTTGCAGAGATATCTGATTATCATTTGACTCATGATAAGGTAAGGAGGATTATTGTAGCATCTCAAAGGGATGGTTATGCTAGCCTTGGATATTATATTTTTAATGTGGCTGAAGGACTGCAAAATAAAAGAAGAAAAACCTTCAAAGAGGCATTTAAAAATAGGTGGAGTCAAGGGTGGTTGAAAAATCATACTTGTAGGCTTTTTAAATTACCTAGGAAGAAATGTGTAATTGGGAACAAGTGGATGCAAGTTACGAGATCAAGATTTAAGGGTTGCTTGGATTTGATGAAAGTTATTGATTAATGTTTCAACTTGGTAGAGAGCAACAATGTTGTTGATTGTTAAATTGGTATCAACACAGTTTAAAGTCAAGGTGGAGATTGTTAAAATGTGCCTTAAAACCATTGTTGATGAAGAGAAAGAAAACATATTTTAGAAATTGTATTTACCACGAAAACAGGAAGTTTAGAAAGTCGGGCAAAAATTCGAGAAAAAAAATCGGTCGGTGAATAGTGCTATACATACGGATGAATAATGACGTTCGTACGATGAATAGTGTCGTCTATACGGTGAATAGTGTTTTCGAATTTTCAGGTTTTTTTTATTCGGTCCATGGATCCATGTGACTTTCGGCTTTGTTTGTTGGGTATTTGCTATTATAAATATGTATCTCTTATATGCTTGGTGTGTCACAATCTTAGAGTTTTCATCAACAAGGGAGACCAAGGATTTAAAGGTATAACATATGGTTTTAGCTATGCACAAAGAAAATCTTGGATTACACCTTAGGTTTGAGTGATTCATATATTGAGAGTTGGAGAGGTAAGGAAACACTTGGATATAAAATATGGTTGTTCTTGGGTGCCTTCAGGGTTGTTCTTGGGAACCTGAAGGCGAAGGTTATTTTCTTATAACTCATTTGCAATCTCTTGTAACAACTTTTCGAGTATAGTGAATTGGAGAGCTGCTCTCTCCCCCAGAGTAGATCGTTTGATCGAATTGGGTAAACAAACCTACGATTTTTCTTGCCTTATTCTATTATATTATCTGTGTACAGATTATTATTGCTGAAGACCATTTATTTTGGTTGTTATTGTTCTTTGCCTCACACATTGATATTGAATTTTGTCATAATTCACAACAAGATTCACAACACTTACATTACTAAATAACAACAAAACTCATCATATTTAGACAACAAAAATCCATTTAATATACAAAAACTAGATTCTGATAAAAATTGATAACTGAATTGGAGAGGTTGTTTTATTATTGAAAATAGATAGCCTTATAAATAGGCAGTACAGCAGAACAGTTCAACAAAGCTACAAACTCAAAATTCCTAAAAACAAGCTACCCACTAAACAAACTAACAGCACTAACAACACCTGTAAGGACTAAGTTTTTCTTAAACATACTAAAAAACAAATAATTAAATTAAATTAACAATTCCTCCCTTGAACTGAAACCCTTCAGCTTCAGTTCACTAAGTCTCATTTAGTATACAGACTCCAAGTAACTTCCTGAGCTTCAAAAATGTAGGCAGCTTCTGTGGCTTGGTCATTATATCTGCGATCTGATCTTCACTCCTGCAATAGAAGATATCGATTATACCTTCCTTTGTGTAATCCCTTAGAAAATGGAATCTCACATCTATGTGCTTGGTTCTTCCATATAAAACAGGATTTTTAGAGAGTTTGATGGTAGAATTATTATCACAATAAATCACTGCTGCCCCCTCTTGCTTAAAGTGCAGTTCTTCAAGAACTCTCTTGAGCCAAATGGCTTGGCAAGCACATGCTGTCAGAGCTGCAAATTCAGCTTCAGTTGTTGACAAAGTGATGATTGGTTGCTTCTTAGAAGACCATGAAACAATAGCAGAACCAAACATAAATACATATCTCGTAGTACTATTTCGATCATCCACATCTCCTGCATAATCACTGTCACTAAACCCACACAGATCTGTCCTTTCTCCTTTCTTATAGAACAAACCAAAATTCTTAGTACCTTGAAGGTACCTGAGAATTCTTTTAGCAGCAAGAAGATGTGCCTCCCTTGGACCTTCCATATATCTACTGATTAAAGAAACAACATGCATTATATTCGGTCGTGTGGCTGTCAAGTACATTAAACTGCCCACGATTCTTTTGTAAAGAGTGTTGTCCACATCTTTGCCTCCGGAATCTTTTGCCAATTTCAAACCAACTTCAATTGGTGTTTTGACAGCATTGCAATGCTTCATCTGGAACCTGTCCAAGACATCCTGCACATATTTCTTTTGAAATATAAATATTCCAGCATCGGATTGAACCGCTTCAATACCCAAAAAATAGTGCATCATTCCAAGATCAGACATTTCAAACTCACACATCATGGATTGCTTGAAATTTTCAACCATGGCATTATCATTTCCAGTATAAATTAAATCATCCACATATAAGCAGGCAATAATCATCTTCGCCCCATCTCCAAACTTTGAAAACAACGTATGTTCATATGGACATTTTTTGAAACCCTCCTTTGAAAAATAAGCATCAATACGACTATACCAAGCTCTTGGAGTTGTTTTAGTCCATATAGTGCCTTTTTTAATTTGTAAACTTTGTGCTCACTTCCAAATTTTACATATCCAGGAGGTTGATCAATAAATACCTGTTCTTCTAGCTTGCCGTGGAGAAATGCAGAATTTACATCCAATTGGTAAATAGGCCATGAATGTTGAGCGACCAACGAAATCACCAACCTGATTGTAACATGGCGTGCAACAGGAGCGAAAACCTCTTTATAATCGACACCATCCTCTTGCTTGTAACCTTTTGCGACCAATTGTGCCTTGTATTTATCAACTTCACCATTTCCTTTCAGCTTTGTTTTGAAAACCCACTTAACACCAATGGTTTTTTATCCTCTTGGAAGTTCTGTCAGCTCCCAAGTATTATTTCTTTCAATAGACTCAATTTCAACATCCATAGCTTTTTGCCATTTAGGCTCTTTGATAGCATCTTCAAAATCTACAGGATCACAATCTGCAAATAGTGAAGAATGAATTTGAGAATCCTCGATGATTCCAGTTACCTCAAAGTCAGACATCCATGCAGGCCTTCTTCTTTTACATTGATTTCGCCTTAGTTTCTTCAATTTCACAATCTGCACTCACATCAGAATTTGGAGAATCAGTGGAAATAATCTGACTTGGTTGTTGCTCACTTCTTTCTCCTTTTGCATCAAAGTCAACTTGGACTTTCTGCTCAATGTTGTCATCACTCCATGGCCAGAACTTGCTTTTGTCAAAATTCATATCTCAACTGATGATAATTTTCTCGGTGGATAGATTGTACATCTTATAGGCTTTTGATTGGTTACTTACACCAAGAAATATACATTTTTCTCCTTTGTCATCAAGCTTTCTTCGTTTCTGGTCTGGAACATGAGCATATGCGATACAGCCAAAATTTTTGAAATACTCAATACTTGGCTTGTGTCCATTCCATGCTTCTTCGGGTGTCATATTCTTGACAGCAAATGTGGGACTTCTGTTCAGCAAGTGAATGCTCCAGGTTACAGCCTCTGGCCAAAAACCTTTTGGCATCCCGCTTATCTTCAACATTGTTCGAACCATATTCATTATGGTTCTATTCTTCCTTTCTGAGACGCCATTTTGCTGTGGTGAATAAGCTGTTGTAAGCTGCTTCCGGATTCCATGTGTCTCACAAAAATCTACAAATTCTCGTGAGTTGTATTCACCACCATGATCGCTGCATAGGATTTTAATTGACATCTCCACTTCATTTTCAGCAGGCACCTTGAATTGTTTGAAGATGGATAGAGCTTCAGACTTTTCCTGCAAAAAATAAACCCATGTTTTCCGACTAAAATCATCAATAAACGTTATGAAGTAACGTTTACCTCCATTTGAGGTTGGCGTGATTGGGCTGCAGATGTCAGAATGAATCAGCTCCAAGACTTGTTTTGCTCTCCGTGATTTTCCTGCTGGAAAAGTTTCTCGATGTTGCTTTCCAACAACACATTCTTCACAGACTTGGGATGGTCTTTGAAATTGTGGCAGACCTTTCACCATATTCTTCTGTTGGAGAGTTTGCAATCCTCCAAACCTCAAATGACCATAGCAAAAATGCCATAGCCATGACTCATCTTTCAATTCCGGTGAGAGACTAATTTGGGAAGTGTTTCTGAAATGTAGCGGGAACATGCGATTTGATGTCATGTTTATTTCAGCAACCAATCCCTTTTCTTTATTCTGGATACAACACACCCCATCTTTGATATTAATCTCAAATCCCTTCTCCTGGAGTTATCCAACACTAAGAAGATTAGTTTTCAAATCAGGGGCAAAGTAAACATTACCTATACAGTGTACTGTGTTGTCTTTTGTATAGATTTTGACATTTCCTTTGCCAATGATTGAAACTGTAGAGTTATCTCCAAACTTTATAGTGCTTCGGAATGATTCATCCAAGTCTGAAAACAAAGGTTTATCCCCGCACATGTGGTTGCTGCATCCTGTGTCTAAGTACCACATACTTCCATGAATTTTCTCCTCCTTGTGACATGCCATCAAGAGAGAAATATCCTCTTCCTTTTCGTCCGCATAGTTAGACTTCTGACCACGATCATGATGCAATTTAGTTCGACACTCAGACTTGTAGTGGCCATATTTGTGACATCAAAAACATTCAACTTTGGACTTGTCATTATTCGTCTTGTTGCCTCTGGATTGACTGTAGTTGTTACCCTTTCGCGTATTTGATGCATAATCCCCATATGATTTGTGATACGGATTCTTGTCCTTCCACTTCCCTTTTCCTCTATCAGAACTTTTAAAGGTTGAAGCCTTCAAAGCTTGTTCCTTGGTGTCCTGCTGAATGATTTTTTGCTCATGAACCGACAAGGAACTTTGCAACTCATCAAGTGTCAGTTCATAAATGTTCTTTGATTCTTCAATGGAGTAGACAACAAAATTGAAATTTGGGCGTCATTGACCGAAGAATCATTTCTACAATCTTCACGTCCTCCATTTTTTCTCCATGAACTCTCATTTTGTTAGCCACTGCCATGGTTCTACATAAATAATCAACGACAGGTTCGCTTGTTTTCATTCGTAAAGTTTCAAATTCTGATCGAAGTGCCTGCAGTTGCACACGCTTTGCCCTTGCATTTCCCATATACCTTCTTTTCATAGAGTGCCAAATCTGCTTGGAGGAGTCTTTGCAAAGAATCGTCTCCAAGGTTGCTCGATCGATGGCTTGAAAGAGGTAATTCGTTGCCTTCAAATCCTTTAACTTCAAAGCTTCTCTTTCTGTTTTTTGTGCATTAGTCAATGCAGCTTCATCTCCTATCTCTGGTACTCCAGATTCCACAACCTGCCAATACTCCTTGGATCTCAAGAAGTTCTCCATGAGCATGTTCCAATGGTCATAGTGACCATCAAAGCGTGGAATAGCCACTGGCACAAAGCCATTTTCTGAAGCCATTTTTCAAATCCCTCTCACGTAAAACCAGCTCTTGATACCACTGATAAAAATTGATAACTGAATTGGAGAGGTTGTTTTATTATTGAAAATAGATAGCCTTATAAATAAGCAGTACAATATAACAGTTCAACAAAACCACGAACTTAAAATTCCTAAAAACAAGCTACCCACTAAACAAACTAACAACACTAACAACACCTGTAAGGACTAAGTTTTTTTTAAACATACTAAAAAAAATAATTAAATTAAATTAACAGATTCGACAAAAGAGAAATAAAAAACATAAACATTGGAATAAAACTATATAAAAAACATTATAATGAAATAGAAAAAGCAGAGTAGAAGAGAGATTAGATAAACTGAAAAGAAATAATAGAAGAGATGAGATTTTAGACCAAAAGAGACGCAATAAAAACAAAATATAAAGAGAGAACAATAGCATAAAAATGAGAAGATGAAAAAAAAAGAATATAAAAGAGGAGTGATTAGAGGAGAAAATGCGAGATGTATCTAGTTATGAAGATGATAATAAGGTGCAATATTGTTCAGACATATTTGAGAAAGTTGAAATTGAAACCCTAAGTGTGAGAAAATGAAAATCTTTCGTAATCGTAAGGTTAATGAATAATAGATTTAAATTTAGGTTAAATGGGAGTTAAGTGAAATTTGGAAATCTAACCTAATGTAGTTTGGTTTTGTTTAAAATGATTTTATTAAATTAAACTATCATACAAATTTTATTATTTTCAAATTTTAAAAATTAAAAAACAGGTTTGTAAAACCAAATTAAACACACAAATACTCTCTGTGCTACTCAATTTTAGTAAAAGAATTTCCATGACTAAAAATGACAACAACTTAAAAAAATACAAATCTAAAAATATGATCCAACAAATTCTATCCATCTCTGAACATAAGTATTCAATTATATTTTAATTAAGTAATTATATGTTGGATTTATTATTTGAAATGCATTATTTAAGATTCTCTATTATGGTA
Source organism: Lathyrus sativus (assembly GCA_963859935.3). Classification (NCBI taxonomy): domain Eukaryota; kingdom Viridiplantae; phylum Streptophyta; class Magnoliopsida; order Fabales; family Fabaceae; genus Lathyrus; species Lathyrus sativus. The sequence continues at coordinate 173,560,919 of OZ012735.1, read as the reverse complement.
CATTTGGACATGTTCATGTAATTTGAAAGCAATTTTTACATTAACTACCGGCTATATATATTTTCTCACAAAATCAACATGATGCTTACTTAGGGCTGGAAATGAGTCGAGTCGAGTCGAACTCACCTCAGCTCGGCTCGACTCGTTAAGAATTGTTCGAATTCGAGTTCGAGTTCGAGTTCGACACGAACTTTTTTTTAAGCTCAAACTCGACTCGTTATAAGTTCACGAACAGTTCGGTTCGACTCGTTAGGTTCATCTCATTAGGTTCAGCTCACATGGTTCACGAACTTAAAAACTATTTTTTTAAATATATATATTTTTTAGTATATTTGACATTTTAAATAAATATATATATTTTTAAATAAAATATTAAAATAAAATAAAAGTTATCATATTGAAATTTAACTTTATCTTCGAAATCTACTAATTCAAAACCTACACAACTTTCAAGAGATACATTTGAGAGTCTAATTCAAAAAATAATAAATTGAAGATTAAATTTGTCTAAGATTTGAAGTAAATATTTAAACCTAATCTTAAGGACAGTATAATTCTTTTCATATGTAATCGAGTTGACTCATGAACCTAACGAGTCGAACTATGTATAGTTCAAGTTCAGCTCATTTAGTTAACGAACTTAATTTTTCGCTCATACTCAACTCATTTGGTTCATGAACCTAGTTCAACGATTTAATTGTCGAGTCGAATTCCGAACTATCTTCGAGTTGGTTTGGTTCATTGTCAGCCCTATGCTTACTATATAAATAGTATTTACACTATTCCAAATACATATCTCTAAATAATTATTTTCAACTTATCTAAAACTATTAGAGTTATTAATTTTACAATAAACGAAATAGTTGAACAAATTATATAATTAAGTTTGTTACAAAATATAATTTGTTTATACTACACTAAAAAGAAACATTAGATTAATTATCTAACTATGTTGATAGGATTTTGCAAACAAACTAGGTTTTTCAAATTTTTAAAAGTCCTCTGTGTTTCATTTCTAACTTCACAAGAAACTTTAATTTTTGCAACACTTTGATGTGTGCTTTGTTGTTATAATCTCGTTAATTATAATGATTAATTTTATAGAGTTAAAAAATGATAAAAAAAATTTTCTCTTTTTCAAAAAACATGTCTAGACAACAAAGTGTATAATTTTTATGCTAGAGAATTTTTATGCTTAGACATTAATTCTTGAAATTTGAATTTTTATACTCAAATTTATAAAATTCAATATTTTATCTCCTATTTTTAAATTACATCACTTGAAGTCAAAATATATTTAAACAAATAATAAATTAGATTTGAGAAGACCAAAAATGATATTGTATTTTACATAAAAATATATATTGGTACCATGTATTGCTTTTATTTATGTCATAACAAGTCATGTTATATGCTAGAATAACATTTTGAGTGCATTAGGCCTTTTGTGAATTTTTTCTTTAAAGTCAAGAGTTTGTTGGTAAAGTAATGAATAAATAATTTATCAAATTTTTTTTACAAGGTAAAAATACTATATCAAGTTAATTATTATTAATTCAATATTTTTTTTAAAAACTTATTTCAATTATTGGTTTATATAGTTTTTTTGTATTTTAAAAAAAAGTTATCAGAAAAAAATTTTTAAAAGAAGATTCTATTTTGAAATTTTTTCCGTAAAGGACAAGTAATTGGACAGGATATGATGAAAGGAGAAATAATATTTAATATTATATATGTTTGATTTAATTTTTAAAATATTAGGTAGATGAAAAGCAATAAAATCATTCATAATCGATTTTTCTTTTTAATTATTTGCTAATAGTTCTTATATAAAATAGGAATATTATATTGTATTTTCTTTGTTTAATAGTTGAAAATTGAAGACAAACAATTATGGTTAGTTTCAATTTATTTGATATAGACGCTAAAATAAGTTTTATTTTATACAACACTCAAATTTTTTATCTTTTAATTATTATTAAATGTGTGAAAAACATATTATAGATCATTTTGATTTGATGATTTCTCTTGCATTAAACTACTCATTTATTTGGAATTCATAATCAAGAAACAATTAGGATGCATAAGTATGCATAAATGTTTCAATTTTAATTGTCATAGGTTTATTTTACTAATGTATATGATGTATATTTAACCTACTATACTCCACCAATTTTATTTCTGACAAAAATTACTCACATTCATGTTTTTTCCATGTAAATAGGTGCATATCCTGTCTACTGGATGATAATAAAACATTAATAACTAGATAACTTGAGAATGAAAAAATATAATGACTGGTATATTGGTCAAATTGATGGTTATCTTTTTAAATATTTTTGAGATAAAGAGTGTTATCATGTTGATAGTTTGATCAATAAGGTTTTACGATGTTTTTTGAGTTTTTTTACTTCTTATCTTAATTTTACGAGTAAACTATCAAATAAGGTTTTCTAATTCGTGGTTTAATTCGAAACCATATTGCTTCGAACATAGGAGTTGCTAAGAGTCAAATCCGGTAAAAAGAACCAATTGTATGGGAAATACTTCACGAAGTTATGCGGGGACATCCAGTATTGCTGAATAGAGCGCCTACTTTGCATAGATTGGACATACAGGCATTTCAACCCATTTTAGTAGAAGGACGTGCTATTTGTTTACATTCATTGGTGTGTAAGGGATTCAACGCAGACTTTGATGGGGATCAGATGGCTGTTCATGTGCCTTTATCTTTGGAGGCTCAAGCAGAAGCTCATTTACTTATGTTTTCTACTACGAATCTCTTGTCTTCGACTATTGGGGATCCTATTTCTGTACCAACTCAAGATATGCTTATTGGACTTTATGTATTAACTAGCGGAAATCGTTAAGGTATTTATGCAAACAGGTATAATTGGTTTAATTGCATAAATTCTCAAAATGAAAAAATGAGCATCTTATTTTATCTCTATAAACATATCTCAAACAGGTCTCTTACCATGTTATTATTTAAAATTAGTTATAATTTGTGTCAAATGTTTATCAATTAGTCTATTATTCTTCGTTATATCATATTTTTAAGGAGAAAATTATAATATTTTATTAATCAGAATATGGTATTTCTATCAAAATTTGAAAACTAAAAAGATACATGGTTGCCTTATCTAGATTATGATCAATGTCATTTGTTTCTTTCATAATAAACTCCTCACATTAGAGTTTTTAAAATACGAAGAAAAACCTCTCTATAATTACTAATAATTTCACCAAGTTCAATGTAATCTCTTTTGGAGGAATGAAAGCTGACCACAACTATGTTAGTATATAATTCACAAATCATTTATCCCATATTAAGATCATGAATTCAATTGAGATCTAAAAGTAAATCAAGAGCTTTGCCAATTCACACATCGAAAATAAGATAGAATCACTCGGTTTTAGCTAGTACAAACTCTCTATCAAGGGTGTTCACGGTGCAGTTTGGATGATTTTAACGCTAAAAGTCATCTAAATGGTAAAAGAAAAAACATGTGGTTCAATTTAGTTTGGTAGGCTTTTAGAAATAAAAATGAATCAAACCAAACCAAACTAATGCAGTTTGAGTAGGTTCGCTTGGTCTGGTTTATTGAGTCATGCAAACACATATATAGGACAACATAACTTTGTGTGTTTTGTTATTCATACATATTACTAAATAAAAACAAAATTCATCATATATGGGCAACAAATTCCTATTTAATACAAAAACTAGATTCGACAAAACAGAAATAAAAAACATAAACATTAGAATAAAATAATATCAAAAATATTTAATGAAATAGAAAAAATAGAGTAGAGGAGAGATTAGAGAAAATGAAAAGAAATAATAAAAGAGATGAGATTTTAGACAAGAAGAGACACAATAAAAACGAAATTGAAAGAGAGAACAATAACATAAAAATGAGAAGATGAAAAATAAAGAATATAAATGAGGAGTGATTAGAGAAGAAAAGTCGAGATGTATCTAGTGATGAAGATGAGAATAAGGTGCAATATTGTTAGGACATATTTGAGAAAGTTGAAATTGAAACCCTAAGTGTGAGGAAATGGAAATCGTTCGTAATTGTAAGGTTAAGGTGTAATAGGTTTGAATTTGGGTTGAATGTGAGTTAAGTGAATTTTGAGGGTTAACATAATGTGGTTTGGTTTTGTTTAGTTTTCAACATACAAATTGTAAACTGAATCGAACTTCGAGGTTCTACTAAAAATGATCCAAATACATCCGAACCAAATGCGTTTTTAGATTTAGTTTGGTTAGGTTAACGATTTTCTATTAGGCTAGTTAGGTTTTGAACACTTCTACTCTCTATATCATATTTTTAACTTTTGGTGGTGCATGAATTTTCCGAATGAGATGCCAAGTTCTAGATTTCCTAAGGATATTTGTATCAATAAGCTCACGAGGACACAATTTGTAGGTATTTCTAATTGAATAATCCCCATTAGTCGCTGGTTTACAAGCCATCATATCTTTTTCAATTGAGTCAAATAGTAGTGTATTGTGAATTTTGTTGGCATTAATCAAATAAAAAATGTGTTAACTATCTAAAATATTCCACCTCTTACTATACAGACATAGGAAATTAGCCACACAAAATTGATTTTGAGTATTAAGGTGATGAGGTGCATGGAGAAGAATATATTTGTCACTAGGCCACTTCTCATTAAAACCAAGTATATTTGAACCATTTTCTATGCACCATATGCTTCCCTCTTTTAAAATAAAATTTTCACTACAAATGCAACGCCACACTAAACTAATATTATGCCCTAACTTTGAAGTGAAAAAATTAGTATGCAAAAAGTAGCATGCTTTGAATAAATAGGAAATAAGAGTGTTGCGCACTGTGAGTATATGCCATCCCTATTAGGCATATGAAGTTTGTCCCATGACAACTAATGTAGCCACTTTGTCTGAGATCCTGACTTACTCCACTAGAAAGAGTTCATCATTTTCTCAAACTCATCAATCAAGGAGGAAGATAACATAAAAATGCCCATGAAGTAAGTTGGAATATACTGAAGCACCGATTTGATAAGAACTTATTGACCCAACTTTGAGAGACATATGCTACTCCGAGAGTTTATCTTTTTCCAAAGTCTTTCCTTGATGAAGCTAAGAACTTCCTTCTTACTCATGTTGATCATGGATGATAGTGCCAATACTTTCTTATACCAAGGACAACTTGAACATTGAGAATGCTACTAGTGGCTTATCTATCTTGTTGGGTAGTATTTTGACTGTAGAAAAACTCATACTTATGATAGTTGATGATTTGTTTAGAGGTTGTCTTATATATATGTTTCACAAATATTTCTCATGGTCGTGACTTCATGTCTAATGGCCCTAAAAAAATAAAAAACTGTCATTTTCAAATAATAAGTGCGATATAATAGGTGCACCGCAATAAATTTTCACGCTATGAATTTCTCATCTAACATCTTCTTTTTGAACGAGAGTTGAAAACTCTTATGCCCAAACAAAAAAATAATCATGAGAGATAAGGTCTCCTTGTCCTAAGCCTCTTCCAGGTGTTATGGTTCCCACAATACTATAATTGGCGATAATAGAATAATCAACTGATTCAACTTACAACATGATCTAAGAAATCGACTGACTAGAAAATCCCATGTTTGTCATCACTGCACGAATGTAATCCCAATCAATACGATCATACACCTTATAATATCAAGCTTGAAAGAAACATCACCACTTTCACTATGATTTTAGATTTCATGTAATGAATCATCTTAATCGAGGTCATGGCATTATCTAGAAGAGATCTATATGGTATAAAGTTTATTGATTAAAAAATATACACTTACTCATAGCAAGTTTAAATCTATTAGTAAGTACGTAGGAAACCAATCTGTAAATCACATTACACACATCAATAGGATGCAAATCTCTCATAATATTTTTCTTTTCACATTTTGGAATAAGAGAAATGTTAGTCAAGTTAAGAGTGGAGGGGAAGACACATGTAGCTAACCAATCACAACAACCTTGAAAAGAACTTGTCCACACACTTAGCAAAAGTTTTGATAAAAACTTGAATTAAAGCCATCAGGCCCCAGACGTTCATTAGGCTTCATTGAATATATTGTTATACAAAATTCATTGATAAAGAAAGGAGACGTAAGCTTGGTATTATCTTCAAAAGAGATGGACTGCTCGATGACATCAATCATGGCTTAATGGCAACATTACACAAACCAGACTTGTCAGTTTGTGAAATAACTGTGATTGGTTCTGAAATAATTGTAAAAAACAACTAATGGCAAAATTACACAAACTAGACCTATCAGCTTTTATAAAAGAAAGGTAATATGATTCACTTTACGATGTGAAGTAGTCATTGCATGAAAGAATTTAGTATTAAGATCACCTTCTCGAAACCAGTGAACTTTAGCCCGTTGACACCAAAAAGTTTATTCTCTAACTATAAATGAGTCATATGTTTCCTCAAGACATTAAAATAATTAATATTATCTGAGTGTACATTACTTTTGATTTGGTCCAATATTTTCCTGCATTTATCAATGTTTTTTTAAGATGGTTTAAATGATTTCTATGCCACCCAGGTAAGTCTTCAATGCATTAATCAATTTTTCCATCATATGTTGTTTGCCATAAGAACCCAAACAATCACAAAGAAAGTCATGAAACTCGGGCTCATTAGCCAGACATTTTCAAATTTAAATTTAGACGGTGTTCTATGTTGAATATGTGACTCCATACACAAGAGGCCGGGGTGAATTGTGGGGGTTCAAAAAATGATAGTTTAAAGCAAAATTGTTTTCCACATCAGAGTTTAAAACATTTTCACAAAATCTTTTGAATATTGCAATAAAAAAATCAGTGTGAAGAAAACATGTGGAAAGTAAAGAGATAACGAAAAAGACATGACACTATAATTTATAGAGGTTCAGTCTAAATAAAATGACCTAATCCTCTTCCCAAGACTTGATGTTGAGAGTACTCAATAATGCTTATGAGTTTTTAGTAGGTTGAACTCATGAACCCCCTTATACAAGAAAAATAAAGTTTCATGTTAACTTTCAACCAAACAACAAACAATGGATTAAGCGGTTAGTCTTCCTTCCAAACACGAACATCAATTTAATACTAAATCTCTCAAACAAAGGTTTTAATGGGTTTAACTTTGAACACAAAAAAAAAACACTTCCTAAGAAGATATATTCACTCAAGAGAAAATAATTCATGGTAAATTTACAAATTTATGTCTTTCCAGAACAAGTTTCTTTACTTAAACACAAAGTCTTTCTCAAAGCGCTATAGTTGAATTAAAGTGAGAATATGACAATGATCAGAGGCCGGAGCCAGTAAATTATCAAGTCTTGCATTAGGAAATTTATGAAATCAAGTTTGAGAAGTTAAAGCTTTGTCTAACTTTTTCTCTACCATATGTTTAGTACCTAGGCTTCTCGACCAATCTTTTTCTCCATTCTTCTTCTCCAATATTTTTAGTTTTTTTGTACTATTTATTTATCTCACAATTATTTAACCCTAAGTGCATTTACCTTTTAGAATAATAAGAACCTTAATTTATAATTTTTTTGATTATGTGTTGCTCATACAAGGATAGCCGTATTTGATATAAATGGAGAAAAAACAAGGACCCATTTGATAGTTAGTGATCAAATATAAAATTGAATATATGAATGTATTTGTGATCTTGTTCATACGAATAAGGACTAATTTAAGAATAAATGGTCAAATGCAAAGTCTAAACTATTAAATGTATTTATGATGTTGTTCATATATGTAGGACTTATTTGATAGAATTTGAATAATGTTAAGACTAATTTCTATCAAATAAGTTCATACATGTATAATACTATAAATACATTCATCAATTTAGTGTTTGTATTTAATCATTTACTATTAAATTAGTTTCTATCTTAATTCAAATTCTATAAAGGCCATACATAAATGAACAACACCCATGATACGTTCATCATTTTAGTCCTTGTATTTGACAACTAATTATCAATAGATTTTCATCTTTACTCAATTTATATAAAATAAATCACTACTGATATGAACAACAAAAGTAAAACTGTAGGGTTTTAAATATCTTAATTTAAAAGGTAAATATGTTTATGGTTTGATAATAGTTGCAAACATAAAATATTAAAACTAAAATTAACATTGTATAATAATATAGAAGATCAAAGAAGAAGAAGATGGTTAGAAAAAAAAAAGAATGTTATTATATAATAATAATAATAATAATAATAATAATAATAATAATAATAATAATAATAATAATAATAATAATAATAATAATAATAATAATAATAATAATAATAATAATAATAATAATAATGATGATGATGATGATGATGATGATAATAAACATGACAATAATGATAATAATAATAATAATAATAAATAACAATAATAATAATAATAATAATAATAGTGAATTGTTATTTTATATATATATATATATATATATATATATATATATATATATATATATATATATATATATATATATATATATATATATATATATATATATATATATATATATATATATATATATATATATATATATATATATATATATATATATATATATATATATATATATATATATATATATATTTCAATATCGTATTCTAAAAACAAAAATTGCGTTTTCATTATGGCCTTATAGAACGACACTTGCTTAAATACGTTCGTATTGTTGGAAAAGTAAAAGGGTCAACCGGCCAAGTTTTATCTACTGTTTTAGATATATATTTTTAAATTTATATGATTATTATTAATTTATTATCACAATTACATTATATTTTAAACATTATATAATAACTTCTAACGATTCTGATATTAAAAACTAAAAAAGACATGATAAAATCATGAGTTTAAAAATCTATTTTCATTTTCTTTGTCCAATTACACCTCCAATTTAACCACTTTATTAAACCTCTTGACGTTTATACTCAAATTTTCATTAATCAAGTAGATTGATTCATTCTTGAGTTCATTAATAATATAGGAAAAACAATTCAAATATTTCTACCTTTTCTCATGTGTTATATTCTCAGGCAACAAATATTTTTGTTGGACACTAAGTTCCCAATCTTCATAACATCTTGAGAATTGTGATAAATGTTCCTTTTGTTCAATATCAGAGTAGAAATAAGAAAAAGATATGGCCACTTATGAATAAGGTAAAATATCTAATGTGTGACCGTTTGATATAAATGAAAACATATCAAATTAATTTTCAAAACAAGAATTTTTTTACTTGCGATGTATTAGAGTATATAGCATAGACTAGAATTGTATAGCATTGCTGACCTGACAGCATTCTGTTATCAGTCATAACTAACTGATAAAGTTAGTTATGCTGAACTACCATTTCTGTTATGCTTTGCGAACAATATAAATAGCATTGCAGTGTATCAGTTGGAGATTGATTCAATGAATACAAAATATACTTCTCCTTGAAATATGCTCCTCTTACAAAACTCTATTATGGTATCATGAGCTTGTGATTGATCACAACCATGGCTTCCGCTTCTGATCTTCCACTGTTCTTAACGGATCCTCCAACTTTGGGAAGTAACACACCGTCTTCCTCAATATCCAACGCAGCAGCTTCAAACCTGAAGAATGCGTTCAAAACATTTGGGCAACACATCACCATCAAGCTTGATAACAACAACTTCCTCTCCTAGAAGCAGCAAGTCGAAGGTATCATTCTTATTCACAAACTTCACCGTCACCTTGCAAATCCTGATATCTCCTCCTCGATGCCTTTCTACCAACGATTGTGCTTCAGATCTAGAAAATCCGTCATATGTGCAGTGGCAGCAAGAGGATTCTCTCCTCTTCACTTGGCTTCTCACCACTCTTTCTGATGCTGCTCTCCCTCGTGTTGTGAGGTGTGTTCATACGCATGAAGTGTGGACTGTAATTGATCAATTTCAGAGAACTCAAGTGTATGTGAAGTCATGTCAATTACGGTTTGAGTTGCGTACCATGGAGAAAGGTGACAGAACTATAGCTCACTACCTAGGGCGAATTCAGCAAATTGTGGATATTCTTGAATCCATTGGTGATCCAGTCACGCATCGTGATCACCTTGAGACTATTGTGGATGGATTACCTCAAGAATACCAAACCCTAGCATCCATTATTCAGTATCGAGATCAACCTTGTGAAATTGTAGTTGCAGAGACGATGCTTCTCTCTCATGAAGCTCGTCTAGAACGATCTACACGAGTAGCCACACACGAGGCCCTATCGGTTAATCTAACGCAAGGATCTATCTCGCAGTCATCATCAGAAGCGCAATCATCCACCATGTTGCACCCCAAATTTTAACCTCTTAGATCCTCATCATCAACTTAGGATCATTTCCATTTTGATTATCTAACTATAACCAGTTTCAAGTTTGTCTCTGTTTAGTTACAGGTGAATCAGGATTCCGTACATTTGCAAATCAAGGGTTCGACAGTTTAATCAGTCAATGCATTGGATTGTTTCTCCATGAATCAAGTCTCTAAACCATCAAGAATACTACATGGGGTTAGGCATGAATCCAATTTGGGATTTTCACACAAAGATCAGGAGCAGTACAGTTCATGGATCCCCGATTAGGGTTTTTGATCAGGAAAAGTCAATTGTGGTTTGACTTTTCTTTTAAAAGGTTTCCCAATGGTGGGTTTATGGTTAATTAAGCTCATATGGCTCAGGGAAGTTCACTCAAGATGTCTTAAAACCTCAGAGGACTCAGAACGTCAACAATCGACTTGTCAGTCATCGTCGATCGTACGGTTGACCGAAAAGTCAACTCTTCAACCATAAGGAATTTAACCTCATAATGTGAATGAAAAATGTTACTTATGTCATATTACACCTGCCCATAAATTTTCATGACCATTGGATCAAGGATTGATGAGTAATCGAAAAATCAGGAAATTAGGGCTATGAAAGGGGCTAGACCCTAATTCCTTAACCACACACTCAAATGAGTTGGTTCCAAGCTTGTTGGAAAGGTATTGACAAGTACTAAAAAAGTCTCACAATGGGCCATAATCAAAAAATGCATAGAATTGGAGTTATGGCCAAGATCATTTTCAAAGGGTAAAACACTTGGTGAAAATTTGCAAATTCTGGCTGCACAATTCCTAGTTTTAGCCAACTTTGAAGAGATTTTTGACCTAGTTCCACTTGGAGTCAGAAGTTCTTGTAAGCATGAATATTTTAGAGCTACATGAGGGCTTTCCAAAAAATACTAGAACTCCTCAATAGCCCTTGTGAGCTGAGAGTTATGAATTCAACAAGATGGTACTTTAACACTTGAGTCCGACATTGGCAATTTTTCACAAACTCTTCCTTTGACCACTTGAGTTATTCTCAGCCCTTGGATCATGTTTGTATCTGATATTTAGAAAGTATGGTGAAGGAAAATGCAGAAGAAGTGAAGGATTAGAAGAAGTTGCAAGTTGTAAGCAAGTTGCAATGCAAGTTGGATTATTTTAATCATAAAGGAAGGAAAAGCTACTTTTTGTCATTTGCACTTGCAGCTGCCATACCCCTAGCCTTATAGCCACTCTAATCACCATTATGTCATTCATACAACTTGAGCAATACATCAGTGGAGGCAAGGATTTGATTTTGCAGCTGTAACAAACCTCAAGCCAAGGGTTTTCTTTTCAAAATCCCTCCAAAAATGCCAAAAGAACAAATCTGTCATTACCCTTCATTTTCCTATAAATAGAGGTTCCCCCTATGTCATTTAAGGAGAAGAGAGCTATCAAGAAAACCAGAAATACTTAGCTCTCTCTCCTTCTCCCTTGGCTTGAAAGTAGAGAAATCCACCAAAATCACCAAAAATGCCATTTTGCACTTTTCATACCAGAACCTTTTCCAAACCCTAAAAAACTTCAAAGGCCATATGCACAACCTTAAAATAACCCTCTAAAGCTGTTCCCACCATTGGTTCCCTCAAAAAAATCAAAGGATCAAAAAGTCAACTTCCACACCACTCAAGTTTGACCTTTATGCACTTTCATGCCAAATCACTACCTCTCCTCATTCCTACCATTCTAACACTTTAAACACCTCATATCAATGGTGTTATAGCTGTTCAAAGCCTCAAACAACAGCTGGAACCTCATTTTCTCAAACTGTCCACAAAGTTGCATTTTTCTTCAAAAAGAGGCAAATATCACAAGCTTGCTCAAAGGGGAAGAGTTTGTCTTTGGTTTTCTGGACTGTTAGCATAGTAAAAAGGGTCTGCAAGAGGTAAGTGACCTCTAACCCTTGCCTTTTTCATATATGCAATATCATGTATTATTGTTGAAAGTTTGTAATTAACATGTGAGCATGGTGAGATTTTGAACCATTAGAGCATATTGGACTTGGTTTTTGCTGTTTGTCATGTGAAATGTAATGCTTGTGTTGCCATTGTTAGGACTTGCAATGCATAACAGTTTGTTTAACTATATGACAGTATGTGATATTGTGTCATATTTGGATTTTTGAGTGGAATTCATCAATGCCAAGCACTTACTGCTCTTCTATCTGAGATTGTCTACCTCCTATTGAGGGTCTATCAACCTGTCTGTTGCACATGTTAGACTTTGGCCTGCTTTTTTTTTCCAATCTCACTGCTGTCATAGGCAAGAGGAATGATTTTGAATTAGATTTAGGCCTGCTTGTAGAATGAATTAAAGTTTGGTTTGTTTGATTCATGAACTAGTCATTGAAGTAAACCAGAGAAGTTAACATTGTTATGGTTTTGAATCCATAATCATGTGATTAGGCTGTTTTCAAAGTTTACTTCAAGCCAAAGTTTATGCTTTTGTGTTGCTTTCTTGTTGTGAACTCAGCTTAATACCTCAGAGTTGTTTGGCACTTTGTTGTTGAGTTCATGAGGTGGTCATTAGGATTCATTACCTAGAACTATCTTAAGTTGAACCTTAGCTGCTACATAGTTTTGGGCAGTTTTGTGGTAAGTAGGTTTGGCTGCTAAATTCATATCAGTTTATGGCTCAAGTGAGGAATGCCATCATGAGCATGATTTACACTGACAAGTGAGTTTTCAGTTTGGTTAGTATGTTTTGCTTCAATGCTTGAACTGCTGTTAGAATTGTGTGAGGTTCCTAATCAATTACAGTTTAGATTGATGAACACCATTCTGTCCTTGGATCACTTAGCAGTGTGTATGTAAATCTAGTTCAAATCAATTTCACCATTATTTGAGGAGTTTGTAAATGGTTGTACTTAAGTTTGTGAATCTAACCAACCTATGTGGTTGTCATGAGATTAATTCGGAACTGTCTTGGTCTTGCCACTAACCATGTTGTTTTTGGATTTGTCAGCACATTGAACACTCATTTCCAAACATGGCTGCTAGAACCATATCATGTGTAGTTTTGTTGCTGTTATGAGATTAATTTGGTTTAATGCTAAAATAGTTGGTATGTTTGAGGTGACTCATTCTTAGTTCATCATTGTTGTCATAAAGTCTTGGAGTTTTTCAAAATTGCAAAATCTTCCTCAAAATGCAAATTTCATCAAATTTCATTCATCATGCCAATTTATCATTCTTTTATGTTTCTATCAAACTTGCTGTCAAAAACTTTCTCATATCATACTTAAAATTTGTTCAAATCATTGCTTACCTTTAATTTCATCTACTTCCATTTTTTGAAAGTTTCAAAGTATCCAAAGGGCATCTTCAATCCCATCACTTTACAACTGCCATGCTAAATTCTTATGCTGGGAGCTTTAGGCTAATCTTCATGTTAGAACTCATTTCAAAGCATATTTGAATTTTGCTCAAACAACCAATTGCGCTTAAAACCACTTGCTTTGATCTTTGGTTTCCAAAGTGCATCACAAAAACCCTCAACTGCATGTTCATGCCAATTACTCATTCTGTTGTGTTTAGGACTAAAATTGTTGTTGGAATTCATCAAACATTGCATTTGCAACTTGCTCAAACCATTAATCACTTTTAAATTCAGCTGTTTTGGTCCATAAATCCACAAATGCATTTTAAAGCCTTCATTTGCATGAGTATTCGAATTTCAAAATGTGTGCATCATTTGAAAATTTGGCTTGTACCATCATCTTCCTCATGAAAAAAACATGCAATTTAGACTTAAATTTCATTAAAAAAGGTTGAGTTTTGAGCAACTTGTGGTGAAAACGCATTTCTGAATTTTTACACTTGTGTTGCCTTTGTATTTGCCCAGAATAACACACATTGATGGCTTATGTTTATTTTGGGGTGGCATAATCAATGGATGTATAGCCACCCCAGTGGTAGAACCTGCGCCCTTAGTACCTTTGCCATGCCTCTGAACCTGGGTTCGATCCCTGAGGAGGATCAACCCTTTTGCGCATTTTTCATATTTTCCCATGTTTTGTTATTTTCGCTTCCTCTTCCAATCTTTATCACACGCGCGCAATTTGGTCTAGTGGTAAAGGTCTTGCATTGATAAGTCCCAAGGTGGTGGGTTCAACACCCACCTGGGTGCACTTTTTATTACTTACGTGTTTATTTTTATATTTTCTTCACAAATTCAAACATTCATAACTTCTTCGTTTCTAATCCTTTCTTGGTGATTGTTTTTGCCAATTTCTCGTATTAATGTATATTTTTCACCTTTTATTATTGTGGAATTGATTGTTGTTACTCTTTAATTTGTTATCCTCCTTTAGGATCCGAGTCTCCGTACTCGCTTTTACCATCCCGTCGTGGACACCTTTTAACCCCTTTATCCTAGCCTTAGGATTTGAGCCGCCGTGCTCATGTTTACCGTCCCGCCGCAGACAACCCTTACCCTTTTATCCTAGCCTTAGGATTTGAGTCGCTGTACTCATGTTTAGCATCCCGCCGTGGACATTCTCTACCCTAACAATCACAACTTAGAAGAGGAGTCGCCGCACTCCATGTAAGTATTTCTCTATGAATACATACATCCCTTTGGAACCTTAACCACAGTCAAGAGTTCCTCATCCCTAGCTAGGGGAACTACGATTTCTCTGATTCCATTCCCGTCAGGATACGTAGGCACGAGATACGATGTCTTCGCGAGCAAACTTGTACATACTTTTATACTTTAGATTTTTACCTTAGCACTTTACCCTTAGCAAGCAAACTTTAGCAAACACGAATATCAACAAGAGGCTCTTGTAGAGTACTACAGATGTTTAGGATGTGAAATACCTACCATATGCATAACCAACCCCCGAACCTTTAGATCTCTTTGCTTAGCTTTAGGCCTTGCCTTTTGCTTTGCATTTTTATAGGTTTTTCTTTCTTTAAACCTTTCCTTTTTTGGATAAATTAAAGTCCGATTGTGAATTTAAGAATTAAGGATTCAAGTTAATCAATAGCTTGGTATCACGATTCTCACTGCAACACACTATTTCAGATGAGACGGTGCAATACAGTGTTGTGACGGTGCAAAATCCATTCCAAGGAAATTGTGGTGGTTGTAGTGGCCGGTTTGCACGTGGTGGTGGTCGCAACAGTGGTAGATCCAAGGTGCAATGTCAAATCTGTGTTAAAATTGGACACGATGCAAAGGTCTGCTACTTAAGGCTTTCAGTTGCTGGATCTGGATCTCAACAATGGTGTGCTCCAGCTGTAGCTCCAATACCAATGGCGAATTTTGCTGTGCCCTATTTTCAAGGAAATCCCTCAGTACAAGTGCCTCACCAGTGGTTGCCTCCCACTCAATGGCGTGGTCCTACGCAAAGTTTCATTGCCATGCCTTCTAACTCTACATCTGGTAGTAAACAACCACAGGATTTTCTTGCAGGTACCGATATTCAAGCTTTAGGTGGCAGCAATCAGTGGTATGCAGACTCAGGAGCAACTCACCATGTCACCAACTCTGCTGATCATTTTTTGGAAAGCATTCCTACCTCTGGCTCAGACCAAGTTATGCTTGGCAATGGTCAAGGTCTGACAGTTACCTCAGTTGGTAACACTTCCTTCACACCTGCACACAAACCACATGTTACACTTGCCTTAAATAATCTCTTGTTGGTACCCCAAATTACAAAAAATCTGATATCTGTGAGTCAATTTGCAAGAGACAACAAGGTCATCTTTGAGTTTCATCCAAATTACTGTTATGTCAAATCCCAGGCTACTTCTGAAGTTCTACTACAAGGCACTCTTGGGAAGGATGGACTCTATATGTTTGTCAATCTCACACCAACTACCAGCCCCACCAATAAATCACACTATGTGCACACACACACACACACACCAAACCTCATGTACCAACTGTATCATTAACTACTAGTAGAAATAACTTTTCAGGTATTGGATTTTCTCTGTATTCACAGTGGCATAACATGTTAGGGCATCCTTATCATGAGGTCCTCAAAACTGTTCTTACCAGTTGTAATATTCCTGTACCAGTTAAATCTCAATTTGATTTTTGTTCTGCTTGTTATTTGGGAAAAGTGCACAGATTACCCTCACACGCATCCACTACATAATATCATGCTCCATTTGAATTGCTTTATGTAGATGTATGGGGGCCTTCACCAGTAGCATCTGGTGCTGAATCTAAATATATGCTCACCATTGTTGATGCCTTTACCAAATACACTTGGGTATTTTTAATGACTCACAAATCAGAGGTAACATATATCTTCAAGTTATTTTTGGCCCATATTTCCACACAATTCAAACACACACTCAAAGCCTTACAAACTGATGGAGGTGGAGAGTTTCAACCTCTCACTTCCATTTTGACTGCACAAGGCATCACACACAGATTTACCTGTCCTCATACTCACCATCAAAATGGCGCTGTTGAGAGGAAATATAGACATGTTGTGGAAACAGGCCTCACACTGTTGGCACAAGCGTCTCTACCCCTCAAATTATGGGACTATGCTTTCCAAGCAGCAGCTTTTCTCATTAACAGGATGCCTACTCCTGTTTTATCTATGAAATCTCCCTACCATTTGCTTTATAATGTTGTGCCGGACTACATGACACTTAGAGTCTTTGGATGTGCCTGTTTTCCCCATCTCAGACCTTACAACCCTCATAAATTTGACTTCTATTCCAAGGAATGTGTATTTCTTGGTTTTTCTCCACACCACAAAGGTTACAAGTGTATGGCTCCTGATGGGAGGGTGTATATATTCAAGGATGTTGTATTTAATGAATCTAGGTTTCCCTATCAGCATACACTGTCCAAAGCCACAACCTCAACTCCTACTGTATCTACCTCTCTTTTCCCAGTCCCACTTTCCTTTTCTACACCTATTTCACTTCCACGGTCATCTCATTCTCATTTTCCTCTTACTGCAATACCTATCACCACTCCTACAACTGTGTCACATTCATCTCCTTCCCAAACATCTTCTCAAACCTCAATGTCCAACACTCATCTTGGCTCCTCATCCCCCAGTCCTTCATCAGCCTCTAGTACTAAACACTTGCCTGTTCCCCCTATTCCTTCTCAAAAGACTCACTCCATGGTCACTAGAGCAAAGGCTGGAATTGTCAAGCCAAAGATCATCCATCCCACTCTGTTCTTAACTGAACTTGAACCTACATCCTATAAAATGGCTCTCAAAGATCCTAAATGGTTAGAAGCCATGGCTGCTGAGTACAATGCCGTGTTACATAATCAAACATGGACTCTCACTACCCTTCCTCCTGGCAGTAAAGCAATAGGATGCAAATGGGTTTTCAGGATCAAACAAAATCCTGATGGATCTATCCTTAAGTATAAAGCTAGGCTTGTTGCAAAGGGGTTTCATCAAATTCAGGGGTTTGATTTCCAAGAAACCTTCTCCTCGGTAGTCAAACCTTTCATAGTCAGGGTGGTGCTCTCTATAGCTCTAACTAGGCAGTGGCAAATCACTTAACTAGATGTGAACAATGCCTTCTTAAATGGTATTCTCACTGAAGAAGTTTATATGCAACAACCTCCTAGCTTTGTCCACACTAATACCAATTCAGTTTGTAAACTAAACAAAGCTATCTATGGTTTAAAACAGGCACCTAGGGCCTGGTTTGAGAGACTTACAAGTGCTCTTCACTCACTTGGATTTGTGACTAGAAAATGTGATCCCTCTCTATTCATTTTATCCACCTCTACCTATACTATCTTTATGCTAGTATACGTAGATGACATCATTGTCACTAGCAGCTCTCCTACTCACATTCAGACCCTAGTCACTAAACTTCATAACCAATTTTCCCTTAAACACCTGGTTGACTTAAACTATTTTCTAGGCATTGAAGTCTCCAAAACACCTCAAGGTGGCCTTTTTCTCTCTCAAACCAAATATGTGAGAGATCTCTTAGTCAAGACCAACATGAGTGAAGCAAAGAGCTTTCCCACCCCTATGGTTTCAAATCTCAAACTCACCAAGGAAGGGACAGATTACCTCCAAGATCCTACTTACTACAGTTCTGTTGTGGGGGCTTTGCAATATGCAACCATTACCAGGCCTGAAATCAGTTTTGCTGTCAACAAAGCTTGTCAGTTCTTATCTCAACCAATGCAAAGCCACTGGGTGGCAGTTAAGAGAATACTTAGGTACCTCAGAGGTACACTTTATCATGGTCTGCAAATGTCTCCTTACACTACCTCACCGTCTGTGTCTATCACAACTTACTCTGATGCTGATTGGGGTTCTGACCCTGATGATAGGAAATCTACATCAGGGTCCTGTATATTCATTATTTCTAATCTGGTTTCCTGGTGGTCTAAAAAGCAGACTCTAGTTGCCAGATCTAGCACTGAAGCAGAATACAGGAGTTTAGCTAGTACTGCTGTAGAAGTTTTGTGGATCAAATCACTACTGGCAGAACTTCAGATTCCATCCCAAACTCCTCTTCTGCTTTGTGATAACCTAAGCACTGTTGCTCTCTCACACAATCCTGTCATACATGCCAAAACCAAACACATGGAGCTGGATATCTTTTTCTTAAGGGAAAAGGTGCTTAACAACACCTTGGCAGTCAAGCACATTTCAACCATTTCGCAAACATCTGACATTTTCACTAAACCTCTTTCAGCTCTTAGATTTCTCACTCTCAAAGATCACTTGAAGGTTGTGGACAAATCCTCACTTCAAGGATGCAACTGACAAATCTCAGAGTAGCAGCATTTGAAGGGGAAATATTAGAGTATATAGCATAAACTAGAATTGTATGACCTGGCAGCATTCTGTTATCAGTCATAACTAACTGATAAAGTTAGTTATGCTGAACTACCATTTCTGTTATGCTTTGCTAACAGTATAAATAGCATTGCAGTGTATCAGTTGGAGATTGATTCAATGAATACAAAATATACTTCTCCTTGAAATATGCTCGTCTTACAAAACTCTATTATGATGCACTTGAAAAGTGTCAATAAATTTTTTTTCATCATAAGTGTACACACTGTCTATAAAATAAAACTTATTTAAATATAAAACAATTATGTATTTTTATTTTTGACATTATTACATGTATTTAAAAAATATGAATGCATGTATTTAGAAATATGACGTTTTGAGCATGTCATATTCTATTGTGCTCCTTCCGCCTCAAATCATATAACATTTTGATTATTTTATAGTAGTGTATAATTGATTTTGCAAAGTAACTTATAATTTAACACTGAGGAAGTATACAATTTTTACCACCATTTATTATCAAAATATATAAAACTATTTATTATATTTATGTATAATAAAAAATTATTTAGTTAACTAGAAGTTAAATGATTTGATTTTAAAAAATTTACTTGCTAAAAGTACAATGAGTGATAATTGTTAGAATTCTATTAATTAACATACATTAATTCATACTCAATTCAAAATGAAATAGAATACGGAAGCGTACCTTTAGAATCATATAACTTTAATGAGATGATGATGATCTTGATAGAGCAATGACCTTCCAATTGTAGATTTTTTTAATTTCTTAGTTCCTCCTTCATTGGGATAAAGAGAATAAATATTTTCTAGTGTCTACAATTGGAGATCATGACCCCTTATTTATAAGAATCTCATGCCCTTTCATGAAGAGTCATGTTTGTTCAAGTTTAGAATCTTGTGGCCTTTAATGAAGGGTCATGATTATTCAAGTTTTCTTATTCCAATTTTACCCATAAAAAAAATAGAAATAAGACTTTTGGTATCTACACAATATTTTTCATGACAATTATATCCATAGTCATAAACCTTATATTAAATAGATCACTTTAATTTGCCTAATTAAATAATGGTTCTAACACATTAATTTATTTCATATATGACCCAAAAATAAAATTCTAACAATCTCCCACGGGTCATATATGTAACCCTATAAATGTGTTATACTTTATGAGCTAAAAAATTTCCATTATAAACATGGGACATATCCTCATCTTGTCCATCAGTTATATTAATATATAGAACCAAAGTGGTTTTCATTATATCAAAGTGGATCTTCTACTATCTTGGCATCCAACAAAATCTGAGTCAGAATACCCAATGATCTTCAAAGAATCTGACCTTATATATGTGAGCATATAATATTTTGTTCTCCTTAAATATCTCATAACTCTTTTAGCTGTTTTCCAATGATCCATTCCTGTATTGCTTAAATATCTGCCTAACACTCCAACAATGTATGTTATGTCTGGACGTGTACAAACTTGAGCATACATTAGACTTCCTACAGCTGATGCATAAGGAATCTTTTTTCATTTCTTGAATTTCTAAATTTTGGGCACTGATTTAGACTAAATTTGTCTCCCTTAGCCACAGGGGTATCTCTTGGTTTGCAGTCATGCATGCCAAACATTTTAAGCACCTTATTGATATAGCCCTTTTGTGATAATCCTAAAGTACCTCGAGAGTGATCTCGATGTATCTGAATCCCTAACACAAAGGAGGCATCAAAAAGATCTTTCATCTCAAAATTTCTTGATACAAATCTCTTAGTTTCATGCAACATACCTATATCATTGGTGGCAAGCAGTAAGTCATCAACATACAATACCAGAAAAATATATTTGCTCCCACTGAATTTATGATACACACATTCATCAATTACATTCTTTTCAAAACCAAATGAGAGAATTACATGATGAAATTTTTGATACCACTGACGAGATGCCTGTTTCAGCCCATAAATAGATTTGGTCAATTTGCAAACTATTTTCTTTGGATCTCTGGACACACATTTTTCTGGTTGCACCATATAAATTGTTTCATCAATGTTTCCATTAAGAAACGTTGTTTCGACATCCATTTGATGAAGCTTCAAGTCATAATGTGCAACAAGAGTCATGATTGTCCTAAGAGAGTCTTTCGATGAAACTGGAGAGAAAGTCTCTTTAAAGTCAATCCCTTTCTTTTGAGTATAACCCTTGGCTACAAGACGAGCCTTATACCTTTCTACATTACCTTTGGAATCCCTTTTGGTCTTAAAACTCCATTTGTAGCTAATATGTTTCACATCTTCAGGTAATGGGACAAGTTCCCAAAATCTATTGTCTTGCATAGACTTATACTCTTCATTCATTACTTCAATCCATTTTTTTGAATTAGGATCTCCTAGGGATTGATGAAAATTGATTGGATTATTTTCCATCATGCCAACATTTTCCTCATGCTCTTGCAGAAATACAATCTAGTCATTTGGAATAACATTTCTTCTTTCTCTTATGGATCACTACAATGGCATTGGTTCTTGAAACGCTGGTTCTTGAGGATCTTGAGTTTGTTCTTCAGTATCAATGGATTCATCTTGAATGGGAGTTTGAATGACCATGTTTTAAAGATATTCTGAATTTGCTTTTTCAAAGGCAAATGAATCAATCGATCTTGGAATTGAAATTGATTCTTCTTCAAAATCAAAGTCTTTAACCTTATTTCTCTCCCCAAACTCAATATCCTCAAAAAATGTGATAGTTCCCATCTCAAAAATTGTCTTTAATTTGAGATCATAGAACCTGTAGCCCTTGGATTATTCAGAATAACCAATGAAGTAGCTGCTCACTGTTCGAGAAACTAATTTCTTTTCATTCGGCCTATAAGGTTTGGCCTTGGCCGGACATCACCATATTTGAAAGTGATTTAGACTAGGCTTTTTGCTTGTCCAAAGCTCATAAGGTGTTTTGGCAGCTGCTTTAGTTGGTACTCTATTCAGAATATAAGCTGCAGTCTTTAATGCCTCTCCTCAAAGTGACTCTAGTAAATTAAAATGACATATCATACTTCTTAACATATCCTTAAGAGTCTGATTTTGTCTTTTAGATACACCACTCATGTTAGGTGAACCTGACATGGTGTACTGTGGGGTGATCCCACACTCCTCTAGGTACTTGGCAAATGGACCAGGACATTGCTCACCTGAACCATCATATCTACCATAGTATTCACCACCACGGTCAGATCTGACACACTTAATTCTTTTGTTGAGTTAATTCTCAACTTCGACTTTAAATGACTTAAAAACGTCCAATGATTGAGACTTTTCATGTATAAGAAATAAGTATGCATATCTTGATTAGTCGTCTATGAATGATATTAAGTATTGTTGGCCATTCCATGATGGTGTCAGAAATGGCTCACAAATGTCTGTATGTATCAATTCTAAGACATTTGTAGCTCTATATGCACCTAATTTATTGATTTTGGTATGTTTTCCTTTAATGCACTCAACACAAACATTAAAGTCCGTGAAGTCAATGGAACCTAGGATCCCATTAGACACAAGTCGCTTAACTCTATTTTTAGAGATGTGACCTAGACGCTTGTGCCACAGTACTCTTGAATTTGTGTTTTTATTTTATTTTACGCTTAGTACCACATGATTCCATATTCAAGGTTTCATTATAAGAAGCATAAGTATCATGTAAGTATAGATTATCATATGCCATAAGAGTACCATATCCAACAAAATTTGAATTAATAGATAAACTAAATTTATTATTTCCAAATGAACAATGGTAACCAAATTTGTCTAATGAAGAAACAAAAATTAAATTTTGTCTAAATGACCGTACAACAAAAGTATCCATTAAATCCAAATAATAACCAGTACTTAATAACAACCTAAAATGCCATATTTCCTCTACTTCTACCGACTTTCTATCTCCCACATAAATGCATCTTTCAACATCATTTGGCTTTCAGTAACTCAGACAACCCTGCATCAAAACACTAATCTTATTAGTAGCACCGGAGTCTAACCACCATGTATTTCTTAGTACTGAAGCTAAATTTACCTCAGAACAGACCAAAGTAAGAAACATAACTTTCTTTTCACGCCATGCATGATACTTGACACATTCCTTCTTTGCATGTCCAGTCATTTTACAAAAGAAACAACCATCGCCCTTATTTTTCTTCTTTGGTATCGGACCCTCAGCAACTTCATTCTTTACATCCTTATATTTCTTCCTTTTGTCCTTGCTCTTAGAGGTACTTGCTAAGTGATCACTCTATGTCCTATCTTGCTTCATTCTTTCTTCTTCTTGCACACAATATGAAATGAGCTCGTTAAGAGACCACTTATCTTTTTGACAATTATAGCTTATCTTAAATTGACCAAATTGTGAAGGAAGAGATATTAACACCAAATTCACGAGTAAATCATTCGACAACTCAAGTTTTAGTGTCTTAAGTTTGGAAGAAATGTTAGAAATTTCCATAATATACTCTCTTATATTTTCTCTACCTTTATACTTTATAGAAATCAAATTTTGAAGGAGTGTGCTTGTTTCCGCCTTATCAATTTTAGCAAAGCGCTTTTCAATTTCAGCAAGGAAGTCTTTGACACTTGTTATTTCTTCAGATATAGTACCCCTAAATGCCTCGGGAATGCTGCGCTTTATGATCATAAGACTCATGCGATTGGAGCGGTCCCACTTCTTATGATTTTTCCTTTCCTCAGGGGTGGTGGAGTTTGTAGGACAAGGGGGTTGCTCTATCTTTAATGCAAGGTCAAGATCCATGCAATCAAGAACAATTAAAATATTCTCCTTCCAGTCCTTAAAGTTTGCACCATTAAGAATTGGGATTGAATTCATGTTAGTAGATATAGTACCAATATTAACTTTAAAGAAAACAAAATAAAAACAATATAAATATGCTCACATAATCAATTATAAATCAACTCAAATAATATATGTTCAAATAATGTCATAATTAATTTCAAGATATCTAGTGCAACATTAATATAAATGTCTTTGGACAATAATATTAATTGCTAGTGGTACTCTTGTTGTAATGATCAAATATTGACAATAATGTATGTCAAATAATAAAACTATCTTTGGATTTATTTATTATTCACATCTAAAAACTTATAATTATCACATATTTATCATCACGTGCGTATATATAAATTTTGTCAAATATTAACATTTTCTTTGAAAAAATTAATACTCACATGTATAAACATACACACTAACATTCAACATTTGTGATGATCAAATTCATAAAAGAAGGGTCACTTTGGTGATTTCTAGTATCAATAGAATCATTTAAAATGTCAAATTATTATATAAAAAATTATTTAGTTAACTAGAAGTTAAATGATTTGATTTTAAAAAATTTACTTGCTAAAAGTACAATGAGTGATAATTGTTAGAATTCTATTAATTAACATACATTAATTCATACTCAATTCAAAATGAAATAGAATGTGGAAGCGTACCTTTAGGATCCATATAATTTTCACGAGAAGATGATGATCTTGATAGAACAATGACCTTCCAATTGTAGATTTTTTTTAATTCCTTAGTTCCTCTTTCAATGGGATAAAGAGAATAAATATTTTTTAGTGTCTACAATTGGAGACTATAACCCTTTATTTATAAGAATCTCATACCCTTTCATGAAGAGTCATGTTTGTTCAAGTTTAGAATCTCATGCCCTTTAATGAAGGGTCATGATTATTCAAGTTTTCTTATTCCAATTTTACCCATAAAAAAATAGAAATACGACTTTTGGTATCTACACAATATTTTTTATGACAATTATATCCATAGTCATAAACTTTTTATTAAATAGATCACTTTAATTTGACTAATTAAATAATGGTTATAACACATTAATTTATTACATGTATGACCCAAAAATAAAATTCTAACAATAATCCCTAACTGCGTAAGGATTTCTGAGGTTTTTAGGGTTGTTCTGGTGTTTGAGAAAACTCACACAAGGATGGAGATAAGCATCGTATATAGGTGATTCCTGAGTAAATTGAATGTCCTCTTTAACCCAATGGTTCAGAGCTTTATAGAAAATGATTGGGCCACAATCCTAGGACTGGAAAGATGGTTATTATGCTATTCCTATTAGATTGGAGCCATTAATTCCTCACTAATTAGAAGAATATGGCTTTCTCTATTTGACTAAACTTCCATTAAGTAATGCTTTAGGACATGTCATTCCCCACACTTTATGAGTGGGCAACATGTAGTTTTTTCCAAGCCCATAAGGAGAACAATTTGATAAAAGGGAGGATGCTACCAACAATGGGAGAAAATTGTGATAAATGGGTACACAATAAGTTAAATGGAAGAATGTTGTGAGAACTAGGCATCTAGGCACCATACATAGGGTGAGGTATGCCATGTGCATGACATTGGTGAATCTTGTGTTTCCTCTTGTGGATCCTTTACAAATACACCAGTACATAGTCTCTCAAGCACGAGGGCTTGTAAAGGACAAAGTGATTTAGTTTTATTGCCTCTTTGAATTTGTAAGAGTCCTTTAAGCATGGTTTGGGGCGAGCCCCTAGAGCATGCTTGGGGAGCATCCCTCATAAATGCTTGGGGAAAGCCCCTCAAGTATGGCATGAGGTAAACCTCTAGGTGTAAATAAGGGGAATCCTCAAACTTTAATTGAGGTAAATCCTTAAACATCACTTGTGTAACACCCCAATTTTTAGTAATTATTTATTAATTAAATTAATTGACTAATTATGTGATTTTAGGCCTAATTGAATTAACTAATTTATGTGATTTATTTGATATAATTGAATTAGTTGATTTATTGAATTTATATAAATTATTTGATTTATTTGAGTTTTTTAGATTAATTGAATTATTGGACATATTCGAAATAATTGATTTAATTTTATTATTTAACTTATATGATATATTCTAATTTGTAGAATAATATAGAATTGTTAGATTAATTGATTGGGCCTATTTAGGGGTGTGAATAGACATGAGTTATTAAGTCCATTGGAATTACTAGGTTAATTAAAATTGTGAGAATTTTTATAAAATAAGAGAAGTGGGATAGAAGAGAAGAGAAAGAAAGAAAAGATAGAAAGGGGAAAAGAGGCATTGAGAGGAGTGGAGAAGAAGAGGAGGAAACTCAAGAGGAAGAGCAAAAGTTCAACAAATTCAAGGTAAGGGTGAGTTTTTACATAATTATTGGGATTGTTTGATAGTGTTTAATGAGTAGAAATATGTTTAGGACTAAACCCTTAAATTTTCATGATTTTATAACTGTTATATTTTGAGGAAAATCTTTGACACGTGATAATTAATTTTGATTGGGAGTGATAATTATTAGAGTATTTAGTTACTGTTTTTAGAAATCGATTGAAATGATTAGAAATGAGAAGCAATATATATTATAAACAGTAGCGTAAAATCAATACAAGGCATATGTATCTTTTCTATTCATACTGTAGAGCGAGGAATAAGATATAGAAATTGGGAATGAAAATAATATACACTTATCATTTATTATAGGTTGTAATATAAGGTAATGATGAAGATCAGGAAACTGAATTTAATATAGTGACCTGTATTTCTTCCTGTAGCATAATTAATAGAAAAATGAAAATTAATTCGCAATCCAATGAATTCATTATCGAGTCTCCTATAGTCTCGTTTGAGTCATCCATCAAAGGATCCTCTCTTGGGTTGTGTTACAAGGTTGATGGTAAGCTTGTATATGTGAGTTCCTAGGTTGTATGACTTTGGCCATGGAAATTATAGTTGTAGTGGATGAGGATGATTAAGAAGGATTTCCTATGTTATCCACAACAACCTACTCTAACTATACTCTATACTTAAATTATGCACAACCAATTTACTGAAAAATATATTATAGAAAATATTTATAAAAAAATAGAAATCACATGAAGATGCAACTTTGACTAGCTAAGAAGGCAAGGCTTTTAGTAATGAGAGTGGCTCATTTAATTCCCTCTAATATTCTGTAGTGTACAATTTGACATGAAAATTAATTAAAATGAAATGAAATATTTATTTTAGTCTTACAATGCATATGCATATTGTAGTGGAAGAAACTAGTGTAATTAATGTGGCATATTCTTTACCACTTCATCAACTGTAAAGGTACAACCAATTAAAAATAAGAAGTAATACTCCAAGTGCATATTCCTGTAGTGATGAGTACTGTGTCTTTCCTTAGAAATTGTAGCACAATTTTTACTAAAGCAATATATCTTCTCTGTTGATTCTACAATACTGTAGTGTAAATATTAATAGGCTGAAAAGGTAATATACATATTATTAACATGTAGTAAACTAATATATATACAAATGTCATATAAATTAAATTTAGTAATTAATAAATTGTGTATTTGATTAATGGAGTTTTATTTAAAAATTGATTTATTTATTAAATATTGAATTATTTATTGAATATCAATTTTTGATTATTAATGATAGACTAATCATTCGATGTTTAATTAGTGATGTGTGTTTTGTGAATCGGGGTTAGATTGTGTTGATACTTGTATATGTGCAAATGTGTGGTAATTCAAGTGTGATGAATTATTGAAGATATGCATGGATATTAAGATTTGTGTATGGTCTTAATTGCATATGATTGTTGTATTTGCATATACATCATTTGTGTCAAGAGGCAATGCTTGTTAGTTCCGTGAAAACTAGTGACTTGTCCCAAACCTAGAGCGGGGTTTGAAAGCTTAGGAAATGGGCTTTTTGTGTGTTATTGGTCTAGGGAACGGACCCGGTTTAAGTGTAAAAACCGAAAAATAATAACGAGTGTTGGTACCACACGGCATGAGTTGCATTGAGTCTTGCATTGAGTTTTGCATTGAGTCTCATTATGTATATTTATGTGCTATGAGATTATGTGTGATATGTGGAACTGATAAATTCGTGAATTATGGAGTTGTGTGTATATACTTGTGGATAGTATGGTTACTTGAATAATATTGTGTTGATGAAACTTTTGAAGTGTGAGAATAATAGTGATTATGTTTGTATGCCTTAAATTATATATTATCTTATAATTTCAATAATCATGTGAATTCTCACCCTTCTGTTGGAATGATGTTTTATACGACATCGCTCAGATACTGAGGAGTAGAGTTGCTTCTAGCACGAGGTAGCCGTTGGAGTAGCTTGAGTTGTGTCTTTATTTATTTTGGGTCGAGTCATGCTCTGATTATGTAACACCGGGGAATATTTTGATTTCATATTTGGAGAGATATTTTATGTACTCTACTTTATTATGTTGTTGTTATTTTGAATTATATGAAGAATTGGCTTTTAAGCCTAAGTATTAAAAATGAGATGAGCATGAGACTTTTATTATGTCTATCATGATTAAAGCAAATCCGCTGCTACATGTTAATGTGAAGGTGTATGAAAAGCAGAAAGTTATTTTTATATTATTGAGCATGACAGGTGTTGTGTAACGTTTTGAAAATTTATGTGACACCCTTTTGTAAAATGCATGATAATTACTCTAATCTATTTATATTTATTCTGCGGGGTTAGAAGGGTGTTACATTAGTGGTATCAGAGCAGGTCGGTCCATCCGGCCAAGTTGTCTAATGTTGGTTGTTCCCTTGTATGCGACATGTGTGTGAAAACACTGTCGATACATGTTTGTTGTCTAACCATTGTCTACAGAAGTGGGAATGATCTAAGTGGGGGAGAAACTTGTGCTTCTCCAGGATGCTGCAAGTGTGGAGTTGTAGCTCAGTGTGTGGTTAAACGCTCTTATAGTTTGGTAAAGATGGTTTATACCCCATCATGATTTTCGGCTGTCTATCGATAAATTGAGGAACTGATCACCCTTAATCTCTTGTTGATAGTAGTTGGAATTGTGTTGGATGGGATAGACGTGTCTTGCAAGCTTAGATGGCGTGAGCAGTGAATTGTTTGGAGTTAAGCCAAGTGCTGAAGAATCGTTTTGATGAGTCGGCGCAGGACAGTGATGAGATGTTTCATTTTGATGGAAATTTTGAGTGTTAACGAAAGTGGGAAGTTGGCGGTTTGCCGATTAATTGTGGTTGTCTGGAAGTTATTCTGACAAGATAGTGATATACAGACAGGACGTGATGTGGAGTTATGATTGACTTAGTTACGGGAACTAGTCCGATATTAAGAGCTCTATATTGTATGTCTATTTGGATAGTCTAGGAATTAAACTGATTGAGTAGTTTTGAGACTTGTGTCTGGTGTGTGTGCTGTGGCAACAGATTGTGAAGTCAAGTATATAAAGGGTGGATAGTGACTTCTAGTGATTATTAAAGGAAGTAAGGTGTGGGATACTATATTGGTATAATTAGACCTTTAAACATTTCAAGAGTTGAAGATGTGTTGAATGGCCTTCTAAGTGTGGAAATGTTGTTTTCGTATTTTTGTCGTAACGGGAGAACCGTAACTCGGAATGACGCAAGATTAGAAGCGCGGGAAGTATTACAATGTTTTATGTGATGGTGAAGTAGTGACATGGAATTAAGTATTTATTGATGGAATATGTTTGGTTGTTGTAGTAAGTGCGGTTTGTATTTCCGCCATGACTCACAAATTGAGTGTCCGTTTGGCATGGGATTCTCCATACTTAATTGAGTGAGTCAATGGTTGGGTAACCGATGATATTTGGATATACTCGAAGAGTATAGAGGATCATGTTGAGCATCGGGAACTTGAGTTATCAGTGTTGGAGAAGAAGTAGTAATATTCTACTGTGAAGAAAGTTTAAGGATTTGTTAGGAAAGCTGTCAACAGCTCGTGTATTGGTTTTTCCGAATCCGACAGAATAAATTGTTGTGTTTTGTGATGTTTGGTTAATATGATTGAGGGATATGTTAAGTACAACATCAGCGAGTTTTGGTTATGCTTTAAGGCAACTTAAAGTACATAAGGGAATTATCTGACAAGTAATTGGAGTTGGTTGCTGTTGCGTGTTTGTGCCGGAGTTTGGAAGCCTCAATTGTTTAGTTGAGATTTGAGATGGTTGGTGATCTTAAGAACTTAAGGTATTTGTTGATTTGAAAAAGAGTTGAATATGGTGCAGAGGAAATAAATAGGGACTTCTGAAGGAGTATGGTTTTGGGTTGAATTACCATTCGAGTGAGACCAAGTGGTAGCAGAGGTATCGAATTGGAAAATTCTGTATATACCAATGATGATGGTAATGAGTTAGAAATGATGAAGCAAATTCGGGATATGAGTTTGGTCTGTGAAGAAAATATCTTAGGGAGTTGAGCTTTGTATCTTGAGACTGACTATAGGTATTCTTGATAAGATTCGAAGAAGTCGAAGTTCTAATTTGAGTTAATAGATTGATTAAATTTAATGAATTGAAGTCGAAGAGCTGATTTTCGGATTGATGAGAATGATACCATGAGATGTCGTGATGGAGTGTATGTTCCAAATAGTGTGAGTTGGATAAGAGTACTTTAGAAGAAAAACATTGAGATAGATGGAGAGAGAAGTGGTTGAAGTGATATGTGCTGGTTTGACTTATCGAAAGTCGAAGTGTGAACATCAGAGGTTGTTGGACCTGATACAACTGTTGAATATTTCTAAACAGTATGGGATAGTATTCCCATGGATTTTGTGTCGGGTTTTCCGAAGAAATATGGAGGGATATGATTCGACTTGGGTGGTTATGAATGGATTGGCAAGATTAACTCATTTCTTACTAATGAGGATGAATCATTCTATGCTGAAGCTAGCTAAGAGGTATAGTGAGGAAGTTGTGGGGTAGTATGGGTTACCGTCGAATATTGTGTCAGATGGGAATCTGAATTTTCGTTGAGA